>JAGDQO010000392.1:142500-1342500 GCA_018342035.1 Solanum appendiculatum | reverse complement strand
ATAATAAATTAATATAATTTGATACAAATATTTTGTGTATAGTTTGAGCCGAAGGTCTTTCGGAAACAGTCACTTCATGAGGTAGTGGTAAGGTTTGCATACATTCTATCATTCTCAAATCTCATTTGTGAATTTTCACGGGTATGTTGTTGTTGTCGTTGTTGTATTTTGGGTATAAATTTTTACCTCATAAGTATTACTCCATTCATAATTATACGTCTCGAATTCGAGCCATGAAATTGAGTCATCCTCGATTAAAAAAAATGCTTAATTCCAAAATATAACTTTCCAATACAGCCAAGAATTGTGATGAGCGTATTATCCTCCATCTTTAATCAGAAATTTCTATTTAGAACTACTGAGTTTGAGTCTCGAATATGATGTGGTCTTCACTAAAAAGTATTTTATCTGAAAAGTGAAATTTTTTAGTATAACTTTAATGCAGATACTGAACACTGTGTACGAAATAAATAAATAATATTAAAAAAAAGCAAGAATAAAATATTAACAAGATTCCTAAATCAGATTTGCAAAATGTTTTTAAAAGTCTCCTCAGTCATCATAGGCAAAATCAGTTTATAGTTTTTCCGCCAATCACCGTTTTTCTTCTTATCTGACACTTCCCGGTGGGCACCACCTGCCGCCACCGTTCGCCGCCGTGCTCCGCCATGGACAGAACCTACGCTTCTCCGAGCTCCCAAAACCTTACGGCTATAACAACGAATTCTGTAGATTTCGCTTCATCTTCTTCTCCTTCTCCAACTTCCATATCAACCGGCGGTAGCCGCGCGGTGAAAATCATCCCGCTGGAGCATCCGTCTGCTACGGCATCGTCGTCGTCGGCGGCGTCTGCTTCGGCGTCTGTTGTATCGAAATGGAATGCGAGGATGAAGGGGATGACGTGGAAGGAATGGATTGAGCTGTTTTTTCCTTGTTATCGTTGGATGCGAACGTATAAAGTGCGTGAGTACTTGCAATCTGATCTCATGGCTGGTCTCACAGTCGGTATCATGCTTGTTCCTCAGGTACAATTTTTTTCATTGTTTCTTAAATTATGAATTGAATTATACAGAATTAATCATCTCTGTTATCGTATCCATTGCTGTGCTAAGTGTATGAAACAGTGAATTCATCCTGTTAGAATTTCGAGAGTCAAATCAAGTTTCCTTTTTAAATATTTGAAGTTGTTAATTTTTGTGATGTATACAAATATATAAATTTTATTTAAAAAAACTCTAAGCATCTATGTTCGAATTCATGGTCAAAGTTTAGAACTTTGAATCTCGAAGTTTCAACTGTGCCAAATAAATTGAGACAAAGCCATAATAGAATTCATAGGTTGATAGTGCTGAGTTAATCACTCTCTCAATCCCATTTTATGGGACAAGGTCAAAGTTTTTCCAGCTTTTTGAAATAAAGTTTACAGATTTGCAAACTTGGTAAAGAGTATTATAAGTTGCAACAGTTAATAATTCAATATATTTAAAAACATTTGAAAAATTGTAGTCAAAGAAGAGTGTGCATGTGCGCGTGTTTATAAAATTGAAGGATCTCTTTTTCTTAATATACATATTAAGTAATGCTCCATTGCATATAAATTCTAGATCTGCCTCGTTGATGATAGGTTGTATATCTAAGCATTTCATTTGTTTAATTCAATCAGTAGTCAGTTCATACTTTTCTGTTTCCACTTTTCTAATATGTTAATCTTTTTTCTCAACAGTTTTATAAACCAAAGTCACAGTTTAAGATAGAATGGAGCTCTGGTTCCTCTTTTAACTTTTATGATTTGTAAACTGTATAATTGATGATGTGTTAGAACTATAGACTGAAGGCCCTGCCGGGCTCACTTGTCCTCTTTATTTGTTTTTGATTGAGAATGAGCATGTGGATACTAGAAACTTTTAGACTAATTGCTAATAGCAAAATGATGATTGAATAAAATGTCCTCAGTCCTCACTGTTAGTCTTTAGCATTATATGAGCTATCATCTTATGCTAGACTGCTTGTCAAGTGTGCTTTTTTTTTTTTGAGGCACTTTTGGTCTTTCAATGAGAATGAATGAATTATATACATTTTCATTTTAACTGATTATGTTGTGTTTACAGTCGATGTCCTACGCAAAGCTGGCTGGGCTTCAACCCATATATGGACTTTGTAAGTACACCATTGGAGCATAATTTACTTATTTAGGTTTCTTTCTTCATTTCAACAAAGTGAAGCAGATACTCTTCTCGATATGTTGATGAAGGCACCTTTGAATACTGATGCTGAAATTGAAATAAATCTTGATTCAAATATGGAGCTCTGCATTAGGTGCTGAGGTTATTTTCCTTGTTTTGAAATAAGAAGGCATTTTTTTCTCCTCTTAGGAGCACTGTTTTCTTTCCTCCTTAATTTACCATCCACAGCTGAAGAAAAAATCTATGTGGATTAAAATTGCCATGACCATTCCAGAGTTTTTTCGAACGTCTAGTTGTTTATGAACCTATGTTTCCTAGCTATGTTCATTTGATTCTTTATAATTATAACTCTATCTTCTGCTTGCTTAGTAATCTTCATAATTTTAGCTTTTCTTAATCTGACCTTTTGCTAAACAGATTCTGGTTTCATCCCTATATTTGTCTACACCATATTTGGGTCATCTCGTCAGCTTGCAATTGGTCCAGTTGCATTGACGTCCCTTCTAGTGTCAAATGTCTTGAGCAGCATAGTTGAACCATCAGACAAGTTATACACAGAGCTCGCTATACTATTAGCACTTATGGTTGGCATCTTGGAATGCATAATGGCGCTGTTACGGTATTTCTTCTTTAATCTTTGATTCTTTTTTATCATAAACTTTGAATTATCTAGATTGTCATACTCTCTTGTGGTCAAAGTGAGAATCCATGTCTATCATCTCTTATACACACACAAAAAGTTATAGCTTCTAGGAGAATTTATTCACCATTCCCTGGCTCTACTGATTGAAACCATTCATAGCGAAGGGGATTGTAACATAGACCATACTTAAACACTGGGCTAGACCTTACTTCCTAAGAGAAGTATGATGCGAATATCGCCGTCCATGTAAGACTTGGAAACTTGTTGCTTAGCATTTAAAGAGTTGATATTGATTGCTAATAATGTGCCTTTTGATGTTCGTTGGGCTCTGATGAGTACTGTATCCGTGGTTCTCTTACAAGCTGGTTGAAAATTTTGCAAATTGGTTTTGTTTCTGACTGAATTTGTTGAAAGTCTCATTCCCAGTTTCATTCCTCTCTAGGCTTGGATGGATCATACGTTTCATCAGCCACTCTGTGATATCTGGTTTTACAACTGCCTCCGCTTTTGTCATTGCCTTGTCCCAAGCAAAGTATTTCTTGGGCTATGAAATAGAACGGAGCAGCAAAATTATACCTCTAGTCGAAAGTATAATTTCTGGAGCAGATAAGGTACTTCTCAGAATTAAATATTTTCAGGTTACTCCATCTTTATGCATGCTAAGAGAAACTTAAATGTGAGTAATTTAGGTTGAAGTATGCAGACTGGATATTTGATTTCTTTCTTTTGGGTGGTCAGCACACTATTCACTGACGACCAGAACTTGCATGAAACTAAAATTTTCTCTGCACTGTCAGATATAACTGTCTACTTAGCTTTTATGATGATTGTCCTGCAAAACCTTAATGTTGGGGTGAATTTTTGTTTTTAGTCTAAGGTTATCAGATTGTATAAATGGGGAATATTCTACACTATTGATTTGGAGAGCCATATCTCTCAATCATGTATAGACAAAGCACATTCATTGAAAGAACTAGTACATGAAGGTAATATAAGTTAGGCAGTGGTAAGTGCTGAATGTCGTCGAAGAGGATTTTGAATCTTTTTGTTGGAGACTTGGAAACTGCTTCAAAACAGGCAGTTCTAAGTCAACAAAATTTCCTTAATTCCTTTTCCAGAGTAGATTTGAAAAAAGGCAAGAGAATTACTGTGCATTGTTTAAGTCATTCAGTTAATTCTTTATTTAATCGCTACAAGATATTTTTCATTGTTTCAACAGCTAATTCTATTTTCTTTTGTAGTTCTCATGGCCTCCTTTTATTATGGGCTCACTGATGCTAGCTATTCTTCTGACCATGAAGCACCTGGTAGAAGCTTGCAACATTTTCATGTGTATTATAAACTTTTTGTCGGTAATATGAAGGTTTCATTTGTTTTAAATGTTTTCTTTTCAGGGAAAAACAAGGAAGTACTTGCGGTTTCTGCGTGCAGCTGGTCCCCTCACAGCTGTTGTTCTGGGTACAGCTTTTGTGAAAATCTATCATCCACCTTCAATTTCGTTGGTGAGAACGATATGAATTAAGCTCAACCTGAACTGCAGGAATGGAGTCTAAGATTAGCCTAAAAAAACATTACATGTGACCAAGTCTGAGAACACAGAAATAACGACTTCAGTTACATTTGCCACTTTTTCCCACATGGGAGTGAGAGGGATAGTTGCATAAATTAATTTTAACATCTGACCTACAGGGTCAGCAAGACCTACTCTACATGATGTGAATTGACAGAACTGTTATCACTATAATAAATACGTTTATCCGATGGTTTAGGTGGGAGATATACCTCAGGGGCTGCCAAAATTTTCTGTACCAAAGCAATTCGGTCATGTAAAGTCTTTGATCCCTACTACAGTTCTTATTACTGGTGTGGCTATCCTGGTAAGTAAGAATTTAAGCATTCACTGTCTGTCCTTTTCTGGACAATCTATTTGTGATAGGTGATACTAGTTACCAACATTATAGGAATCAGTGGGGATTGCTAAGGCACTGGCAGCAAAGAACGGATATGAGTTGGATTCAAATCAAGAGGTGTGTGACTTTCGATTTTCTCCTCAAGAACTGCTATTCACTTATTTTCTATGGACAAGTCTGATTTATCTACAGTCTGTTGTGAGATTGAGGAAGATCTATTGTTTGATGTGTATGAGTTAAGTGATATGTTTTCACCAAATATTTGTAATTTGGATAGTTTACATTTTAAATGTTCATATTTAGCACATCTTACCTTTTCCTTTTCTCCCTTAATTCCATCGTTAGCCGAATGTTTTGTTTAGAGCTTCTGATCTCACTCTAGTTCTTGACCAATTTGCACTCAAATTATAATAAACATTATCCGGTTAACCATTTCGTTCTCCTCCTATTGTCACTGCATAAAAACCACAAGAAGTCTCATGCGAAATCAGAACACTTTGTACTAAACTTGTTATGTTTTCTGTTATTGTAACAGTTATTTGGTCTTGGGTTGGCCAACATTTGTGGCTCATTCTTTTCAATTTACCCAACAACAGGTGAGTTTGGATATTATGTATGGCTTGATCAATTTCATATTTGTTATCTTTTCGAAATTTCCCCCAGCTGGTATCTGACAAAGCTCCTCTTTACCTAATGCCATGTCAGGCTCTTTTTCTAGATCAGCTGTAAATCATGAAAGTGGAGCGAAAACAGGATTATCAGGGCTTGTGATGGGAATTATAATGGGTTGTGCACTATTGTTCTTGACTCCTGTATTTGAATACATACCTCAGGTAAAGGAATTTGTTTGAAGGTGTAAAGTTTTAACCCGATTGTCGGTAACTAGGTTGCTTTCAACTGTCACATCATTTGGAGCAGTGTTTCCAGTCTCTTGGCCTCTATCTTGTCTCCAATTTGTAAGCTATTCTATGGGATATAATCATCATTATGACAAGGGAGGATGACCTATTGGGGGTTTGGAGTCCATATGGAGCAAAATAGGGAAACGGCCGCTATTGAGCTCCTTTGTTTTTGTTTTTTTTTGGGGGTGGGTGGTTGGGTGAGGGTGGAGTTCAGCATGTCCAGAAAAAAAGATAGATGTAATCATCTTTTTATTTGTTTAGACAACTCATATTTTAAGTGCATTTCTGTATCAATGATCTAGGAAGTTGGACACTCTAGATCTTTTCATTATTGCATTCTTGCAATCTTGTGTTCGACATTTGACAATTTCCTGTCTTAGTTATGATATTTTAAACTCTTCCACTGCTCACTGTTTTTATTTGTTTGTATTGCTGTGGCAGTGTGCTTTGGCTGCGATTGTGATATCTGCTGTAATTGGACTGGTATGTGTGCCATCTTCTACCCCAAAATGATGTGTTCCATTTTATATTTTCAAGGTTGCCATTCTTTTGAATGGACTTCTCTATATGCCAGATATAGCTTTTAGTTGAAGTTAACAACATCAGCAATTAACTAAATACATCAGCAACTACTCAATCATGCTTCATTTGGGTTTATCATGGCATAGTTCTCTGATGTATCTAGTTGGCTTGCTTGGATTTTTGCCTGCATCCTTACACTTTTTTTTCACTAAAGGCTAATTGGTAAGTGTTATAGGAGCATTTTCCAGTTCATTGCTTGATTGTCCTGACACTCTACTAATATCTTCCCTGGGAATTATTGCTGTATGATCAGATAATATCGAGTCATACAGTAAAATACGGAGGCTGAAGAGAAAGTAATACGCTTTCAGCTGTCAAGGATCATTTGAGGATTTGCATTTATAATTTCTTGAACAGCTCTTAGTTATCAGTTTCCTATTTGTTTTATATATGATTCCTATCCACTTATTTGTTTATTTCTTATTTACTTTCACTAAGCACACCACATTCCTGTAAGATATTCACAACCTTGAAGCATCATGGATGAAATTCTTGTTTAGGGGTGTTGACTGTTTTAGGATCAAGTAAGACCACATTCTGCATTTCACTATAAGCACAGATAAATGAACTTTAACTGCAGCAACTATCATGTTCAGATTGTAAAATTATATTCATATTTCTATTTTTCCTCATTTCAGGTGGATTATGACGAGGCTAAATTTTTGTGGCGTGTTGACAAGAAAGATTTTCTGTTATGGACTATTACTTGCATGACAACCTTGCTTCTAGGCATAGAGATTGGTGTCCTTGTTGGGGTTAGTATTTATCTATTGTCAGACTTAAATATATTTAAAATTTCATTCTGGATGTTCAATTAAAATTTTTTCATACACTATAAATTGAGAACTATCTTTTCCTGTTCAACCAACTGGTTGTTGCTACGAGCTTGGCTTGCATGCTAGTTACATAATTTTACAGTGTTCAAAGTACAATCACTTAGCAGGAAATGCTTGATGTTAAATTCATTGATAATTGAAATGTTTTGCAGTATTTGCTTGAAGTCCAATGCCTTGTTTATTTTGAATTTTTACATAATAGGGTGAAAAGAAAGACCTGTTGCTCTTATTCTATAAACAGAAAAAGAACCTGATGATATGTAATGAAGATGTTAATCGTTCCAATATACTGGCTGATAACTTTTATGTTGGAAATACATATTTATAATCTTTAGGATACTCTGATTGCCAACTTTTTTGGTCTCATTTTTTCACAGGTTGGTGTGTCACTTGCTTTTGTTATCCATGAATCAGCAAATCCGCATATTGGTAAGTTCCTGCAATCGTCCCTACCTTGTAATTGAATCATTGACTTAGTTAATATATGTTCGTTGCCAGCACGATTCTTAAGCTTTCATAACACTATCCTGTAATTGAATCATTGTTTTCTTCATGTTGCCATTGCTATTCTCTGGTTCCTCCCCATGTCCTCTAAATATTCAGGTCAATACAATGTTTTATCTGGATGCTTCTCTCATCCCTCTTTCATATATTTCGTTTTCTTGGTGACACTTGAGTTCTTACAAGCATTTCTTTTCCCCTAGTTGTTTACTGCAAAGTTTCCAAGATAATTAAGTACTTGGTGTTTAAACCGCAGGTGCTAAGTTCTATTATTATTTTTCCTTTAGGTCAATGCCCTATAGTTAATGTAATTTTTGATGACATGACTTGCTTTCAGCTGTCTTGGGGCGTCTTCCTGGAACTACTATTTACAGAAATACTCAACAATACCCCGAAGCATATACATACAACGGGATTGTGATTGTTCGAATTGATGCACCTATATACTTTGCCAACACAAGTTACATAAAAGACAGGTCAGAACACTGTCTTTCTTTTTCTTTATTTTTCCACAAGGACAACACTTGAATTCAGTAATTTCTGAAGCATTGACTAAACTGTTAAGGTTCTATGGCTTTCAGCAAATCATATCCTACATGTCACTGTGATCTCTTTCATTTCTTTCACAGGTTACGGGATTATGAAATTGAAAAAGAGGAATCTAAAGGTCGGGGACCAGAAGTTTCAAGAATTCATTTTGTGATCCTTGAGATGGCCCGTAAGTCTCCATGAGTTGGCACATTTTCTAGTTAGGCAATATCTGAACGACTAAATGATAATGAATTTGCCATCCGTATTTCCTTTGCTATGTTTTAGTAGTGCTAAAGCTTCTTCTGTCTCTTACAGTTGTCTAATATTTTCCGGTATTTGATAAGAAAACTAAAGAAAAGTATTATTCTTTAAGGGTTTTGCATACTATGTCTACCATTTGTTTCGTCATACTAAACACAATTCATGTGTCTATTCCAGCTGTTACGTATATAGACTCCAGTGCTGTTCAAGCTCTGAAAGAGCTCCATCAGGAATATAAATCGCGAGACATTCAGGTTGAGAATGTCTCTCTTTTGCTAAGACTGTACAAATATGCATCCCAAATTCTATATCCTAGAACTTACTTTCCAGCCTACGATAACATGTGTTGTATTGCAGCTAGCCATTTCCAATCCCAACCGCGATGTGCTACTGACCCTGGCTAAAGCTGGTGTGGTTGATCTGATTGGCAAGGAGTGGTACTTTGTCCGAGTCCATGATGCAGTGCAAATTTGTCTTCAGCATGTTCAGAGGTTAACTGAATTTCCAAAGGCACACGACTCTTTGGCAGAAAGCAAACCAAGCTTGTTCCAGAGGCTACTCAATCAAAGGAAAGACGATTTTTTTCAACCTGAACTCGAATCTGGTGTCCACGAATCTTTGCTTTCCAAGGACAGCAATCCTCAACTGGAGCCACTCTTGTCAAAAAAGACATGATGATGGAGACTGCTTCCAAGATGTATCAGTATGTATGTTATATAATGTATTCGATTTTTTTCCGACTTTGGTTTGATTGATTGATTGACTGTAATTAGCTTAGCCTTCTATTTGAACAGAGAGAGAGAGAGTTATTCATCATATGTAATTATATGTTATTAGTAACTTTTTCCTGGCTGATATGCATTCTTCCCCAAGTTTGTAATCAGATGCCAGTGCAAATTTTCTGTACATCACAGTGGAAATAAAAGAGAAGCATATTGTTGATATCATTTCAATTTGCATTGCAAACCTTAATATTGTACAATTGAAGGGGTGTGTTTGGTAGGGAGGGAAATACTTTTCAATTTTCCCACGATTGGTTAGTCAAATTTGTTTGAAAAGATATTTCTCTAAGAAAGCAAGTTCATGATACGAGGAAAGTGACTTCCTTGATGGAAGTAAGAAAATAAGTTCCATAATTGACATTCAACCCTCCCCACCATCCAACACACCCCCTCCCCCATTTTATAATTATTTATCAAACACCAGAAAATAGGTAAGAAAATCACTTCTTTTTTACTAGGCCAAGGTCCCTAAAATGTTACCGCGGAAAAACTACTTTTGAAAGATAAATTTCCACTACTACTCATATGCAAATAGTAACAACAACATACCTAGTATGATCTCACAAGTAAGATCTGAGGAGGGTAATATGTACACAAACTTCACCCTTCCTATCTTTGTGGGGGTAGAATAGTTGTTTCCAAAAGTCCTTCGGCTCAAGAAAAGAGAAAACTACTCAAAATCACTTACAGTTAAACATAACCAAAATAAACGGAGGAAAGGAACGCTTTCAAGAACTAAGATTTACAACTCATTCTCCATTCAACGAATCTTCTACCTAAAAACATAACCAAAATACCTCAATTTTCTAAAATAAACACTTTTACTTTCCTATTAACCATACCAAACAATATACTAATCTTTTCTAAAGAGAAAAAAAACCACCCATACACACGCACAAAAAGACTCTGAAAAGTCGGTGAACCAAAGCAAAAGCAATTTAGAGTCCCACATCGAGGACTGAAATATTATGAATGAATATTTGACTAATATAAATACATATGAAGTATCTGCCAAAAAAACTGCCTTAAACTAATGAGTAAGGAAAACAAAGCGGGCGGTGAGAGCCGACCGCAGCGCTTATTAATAAGCACTTTGGTGTTTTATTTGGCGCAAGAATTTATGGAGGGGTTATAGGCTGGCCAAGTGTTGACGCTGCCTACTTAGCAGAACTCACTTGTGCGGGCCTCCCAAAACCCACCCCCAATTCCTAGTCTTAATCTTTTTTTTGATTGATATATTTTGATTGATTGTAATTGTTAAGGAAAAATTTGTTAATTGATTGATACGTAAAATAGTGAGACTAAAGGTGATGAGTGGATGTTATGATCAAATTTATATTTGTGTCTAATTAACAATGAGGATTTGCTAAAATGGAAGAAGAGACGAAGATTAAGAACTAGGAGATGAGATTGCTTTAATTAATGGTGGAGACAAGAAAATGGCTTTAATGGTGTAGAAAAGAAAAGATTATGAAAGTGAGACTGAGATAGTTTGGATATGTGAAAGAGATATTGAAATTATTCTAACTTTTTAAACGGGAAATGAGTTGACTTGCTAGGATTAGGGCTGAGGATTGGTCGAAAAAACATCTTTGAGAGTTGATGAGATAGGAACGAAGGTCATGATCTTACATAAGAAATTATTAAGGTTGTGGATTAGAATGGTAGTGGGAGACTGTTGATTTACCTTCTGGAAAGAAGATTGTGGGATCTAAATGTAAATGGGTATACACAGTGAAATTCCAGCCAAGTGGGGAGATTGAGAGGATATAAAGCAAGGTTAGTGGCAAGAGGATTCACACAAATCAAAGGAATAGACTATGGCGAGGCCTCTATTCCTGACGTGAACGGCTGCTTTCTTGGAACTAATTCGTAGGCACTTTCCATTAGTTAGACTTCACACACTATATAAACAAATAGTTAAAGCTGTTACAGAATCCCGTGCTACGGAATGAATCTAGTCACCATCCGATTTAGCTTTTTTAGTATGGACATGACTTAAGGAAGCGAATGACTCGAGTTCAAGTAGTCAATAGGTAGTGAGGAACGAAGGACATGATCTTACATAAGAAGTTATTAAGGTTATGGATTAGGATGGTAGGTCACTAGGTAATTCAGTAAATGAATTTAAGATCTGTATACATATACTAAATGAATTTTTTGTTGTTATTATTATAGAATCTTCTCTTTTGTCAATGATAATTCGACGATTTAATATAATATAACTAAAAAAAAAGTTATTTCATCTTATTCATATAGTTTTCGATTAAGCAGATTAAATTGAATTTTCTTGGCTCTATATAGCTCCGCACCTGTGTCAAATCTATGTCCCTTTGCTTTAGTAGGACGGAGGTATCGTTCCCACGTGAACGGAGTTGTCCCATTAACAACTCAATTTGGACGTCTTTATTGCATGTGAAGTTAAAAAGGGCAAAATAGTAAACATTAATTTTCCAGCTGAGACCATACTAATGTTGTAGCGGGTTATCGGTCTTATTTTTTGATTATTAAAATGTCACTTTCTTTAAACATAATTGGTAATGTTATTGTTATGTGATCAGGTTATGAATTCGAGATGTGAAAACAATTTCTTATTAAAATATTGTATACAATAGACCTTTATAGTCTGATATTTTCCCGAACTTCAACAACAACTATGACATACATAGTGAAATTTCACTAAGTGGGTAGAGTGAAAGGATCCTCTCGGCTAACTCAAGTGCATCAAATCCAAGAAAAGGAAAAAGAACACAATGGAGAAAACAGTCGTCAATAAGAAAAGCAATGTAAAGTCTGCAAAAAAGAGACAATAACACCAGTAAAATACTGTATAATTGAACCACAATACACAATATAATGACAAGAACTACAAAGATACGATTAATACTACATCAGACACTAACAATTCTAAACCTTCAATAAGACAACACTCCACCTCTACTAACTTTCTATCCTAATACTTAAACTTCGCATAACAAAAGCTTAATACATCGAACCTATCGACTTTTGGATTATTTGTCTATAGGTGGACAAAATTATCAAGTGGAGGTTGCTGGCTATGACAATAATCCTATAAGACAAAAAAATAGTCATTCACAAATCTACTCTAATCCCCTCTCGACCAATTATCATTCATCTGTCACGTGGGATTCTTGGCCCTACAAAATACTATATTTCTCTTTTTGTACACTATATAATATAATTCATCTTTTATCATATCATATCATACAATATAATATAATTCTTGTGCATTTGATATCTCATATAATATTTTCTTCAACTTTCTTTTTGTGAAGATCAGATACTAAACTTATCATGGGGGATTCCCCTGCTTCTTACATATACATGGTAACTAAGAGATTCATATTTCTGATTATTATTTTTATAATCGTAGTGTCTAGATCAGTTTATGTGTATCTCGATTAATTTTATATAGTACCTGCTAACTCTTGTATAGATATCAGATAGCTCTGTCCATCAAAGTTTGAACGGATGGAAAAAAAATCACCTACTATTTCTGATGTATGATCACTCATGAGTGATCATCAACTTCTCATCATGATACTTCAATGAATTTGCAAAGGTCCTTTTTTCCCTTCTTCTTGATTGTATATTAGGGTGATCTGTCTTGAAGTAACAAGTTGTGGAATCAGTCACTGATTGTTGTGTCAGGTTAGGCTGTCTATACCACCACCCCCTTGGTTGTAATAACCCTTCCTCGAACGCGGGATATTTTGAGCACTAGACTATCCCTTTTTCTTGATTTTATATTTGAAAGGGAGTCTTGGAACACGGTAAAGAAGTTTCCATGTGAATTATAACCTATAGATCATGGGTCACAGATTCGAGCTGGGGAATCAACCACTGATAGTTATATCAAGGTAGACTGCCTACATCACATCTCCTTTTGGGGTGTGATGTTTTTTGAATCCTGCATGAACGTGAAACGCTTCGTACGTGGGACAACCTTTATTCTTGATTTTGTATATATGAAATTTGGGAACTTCTTTTTTGTATTATTTTCCTGTTTCTTATTTTATCTTATTATGTACTTAACCTAATTGTCCTTGATGTTAGGTGCAGCACCTGATAGAGAAGTGTCTAATTTTTCACATGACTAAAGAGGAATGCATAGAGGCCCTTTTCAAGCATGCAAATATCAAATCTGTCATCACTGTTACTGGTTAGTGTTGTAATTTTTCATCGAATTTAACTTATATACAATGATAGTGTACAATTTTTTTTTACAATTTTAATATATTTTCCTGTTATAACAAGCAACCTGGTTATTTTTTAAAATTTACTAGTCCCACTTATTATAGACGGTATAGTGTTTCTCGATAACCTAACAGATGAATATTAACCTATCTACTACAGTGACGGTGTTAGAAATTTTGTTAGGGGTGTTCAAAAAATTTAATATGCATCTCTAAAGTAGTTTTTGACCTATATATATATATATATATAGTATTATTTTCAATATGTACAATATAATTAGTGTTCAACTGACAATCTTTCTATGTCATTTCATGTATACCTAACAGGTCATGGTGATACTTATTTGTATTTTGCAGTGTGGAATGAGTTAGAGAAAGAGAACAGGGAGTTCTTCGAGGCATATGCTAAATCACATAATAAAAATCGCGCTATAGAGGCAGAGGCAGAGGCAGAAGCAAGTACAATGATTCAAAAAATGTTATTGGATCATGATCATACTAAAAAACTAGACAAGGAATAACATATAATCGTGTTGTTGATTATAACGTTGAAGAAATTATGTGTCAACTAGCAAATATGTCATGGTTCGAGGAATCTATGTGTCGCGTATAGACCTTAAAGAGCATAGTGGCCTAAGAATCAAAGGTGAAGTCTTGACCTAAAAGACTTGTGTAGCCATAAATCCTATTGTATTCATTATATTTGTCACATGGTGCCAAACTCAAAAGGCAAGTGGTAATTGAAGAACTAATACGTCTCTAAAAAATGTCATTAGGTGTGTGTTGTATCCTCCAAAAGTATTACAATTTTGGAGGATCTGACATGGATACGACAACATTTTAGAGAGTCCGAGCAATATAACCAGACAATAGTACTATGTGGTACCTTATTGAAATGTTCACTATACTATATGCTAATTCAATCAGCTCTCAAATCCCAAGGATGTGTCATGGCCCTGTTGGAATCTTTTGTGTCCTCTGTGAAGTGTTGCCTAGTGAATTTGTGCCTCTAGCTGTCTACTTGTGTTGTAACAAAGAGTTCAGGTGACATGTGATTTTCTTGTTATTTAGCTAATGGAGTATAATCATAGTGGGGGCTACTTTGTTCATCTTCACATCTCAATCTTGCACTTCAGAAACAACTTTTCTACCTTCACGAGATAGATTAAGGTCCACGTACACTTTACCCCTTCCCAAACCCCCACTTATAAAATTTCACTAAATATGTTGTTGTTAATCATGCACCTTTTGGGATATGAACTTTATTGTGGATGTAATTCTATATTGTGAAAATTCATTATAAATTGACTAAATGCCTTACATTGGTTCTCAATCCTTCATAAATTCGGTTTGGAACAATCCTCACCTCACTCCCACTCTTTGATAACTACGTACTAAGACGCTTCAAAAGAACTATGTCCACTACTTGCATTCACCTTAAGGGCTAATCCAACCTAATCCAAGATTTTTATTGGGAAAGTTACATGAAACAATATGGTCAATAATGATTCATATCGTCTAATCCAACTAGTTTGGGATTAAGGCGTAAAATTGTCATTATAACTTATAGTAAATGAGAATTTTTTTGGCTCTTTTCGATTAAAACATCTTTCAAACGACAGATTTCAGTTTCAAAAAATGTATTTAGAGCTCATGGTAAGATAGGGAACGCGAATGGGATGGTGGGGTGATTTTTTCACTCCACACTTATCTCGAGAGATTGAAGGTTTTTTTGTATCAACGAAGTGTGACTTAACGATCAATGAAAATGATGAGTCGAGAAAATACTCGAGGTGGGTGCAAACTGACATGAACACCATTAAACAAGTGGAAAAGTTCCTCTAATTTGAAAGTTTTCTACACACTACATTAAGCATGTCCTTTATTCTTTTCTCCTTGATCTTATTACCTCTTTTTAACGGTCAAAAACACACTTAAACTCACACTTTTTTGCGAATTTCACACCTCAACTATCAGTGTTTCTTTTTTCTACCTAAACGAACTATCACTATCTAAGTAGTTGATGTGTGAAATTTGCAAAAAAAGTGATAGTTCCGATGTATTTTTTTGACCATTATTTCTAAAATAAAATCAAGGGATGTCAATATAACATCCCCTTCAGCAGACTTAACTATATCTATCTAGCAATTCTGTATAGCAAGAAATGAAAAGATCAACAACCAACATCTTACATTAGCTAATAAAAGTTTCAGAACATAACTCACTTATTAGACACAAACAGTACAAGGATTGATCGATCCACAGACCACGATTAACGTTTTTATTTAGATCATACTATCGATCACGTTCATAATGCTGCAACCATCGAACTGCTAACTACCCGAGACAAAACACGATTACAGTTCATGCGTTAAACCTTTGGAGCCCACCCCGCGATGACATACTGCTCTTCAGCCTTAGTTTTCTGGAACGACTCTCGCTCGAAGAGCAGCTGTAAAAGGAGAACATAATGGTGTCAACGTTTGTGCCACTTTTGCTTTTGTTTCAAAGAATTGGAAGATATGATATCTTTAGCAAAAGCAAAGGCATGGACATAGAGAACCGAAGGAATATGCAATTCGTAATATCAGAAGCTAAACATGAAAAACTTGGTTGTCTTCATGATAGAATTACACTATTAAGCCGGACTCCTCGGAAATGCCTCCGTGTGTGTGTGGATCCTCCAAAAGTAGTGTATTTTAGGAGAATCCGACACCAGTGCGACAAAAATCAACATAGGAAGAAGCAACAAACCAACAAATGTCAAGTTGCATACCATAAATTTTACATTTCTCGGCCCTTTTATGCGAGAAGGTTTAATGAGGCCAGGACACTGAAAAGTCAAGTTGATATATACATTAAACTAGTAGTTTAAGAAGAAAAATATAAAAGGTAGCTGCCGAAAGCTACTTTTGGTATGGAAAATCATCACATCTAGATAGATTCGAACCATCAAATGAATTTGAATCATTAAAACTGTGACAACTATATATATAGAATGTGGTTATTCTTTTAAATTCAAATTATCAGAGTTTGAATTTTAGAGACATTTCGACACACAGATAAGACATAGACAAACTACTCCAGCACAAAGAATGTTCTCAACACCCACGGACAAAGCAGATACTGACCCTGCACGCACACAGGGACATAGAGAGAAACAAAGTGCATGCCTTGATGTAATTACGCACGCGACTCAAGCTTTCAGGCACACTCCACTTCTTGAAGTGTCCAAGAGCCACCTCGAGATGGTACAGTTTTGGAGCCAAGCTCATATCGACTGAACAAATATTCTGCCCATTGACATATGGTCCCTGATGAAATTCACAGCCAATAGAAGTTAACATCATGGTAAAAATGAGAGACGCATACTTTAAGTCAAACATATCAGACAGTTCAATGTAAAACAGCATACATGAGCCTTGAGATGCTCTTCCAAAGCATTTAATTCATCAAGGAGAGCCTGCTCAGTACCGTCACTCAGATCCTTGCTCTTCAGGAATGAGACGAAGGTAGGAAATATTTTAGAGCCCCTGCAATCCTAAACAAGTTACAGATGATATTCCACCCATCGACATCAATGAAATAAAAAGGGAACAGCAACAGATGCTGGCTCATTGCCATGATAAATGACATTAACATAGTATAGAGACAATTAAGTAAAAGGAAACACTCAATAGACAAACAAAATAATTACTCCTTTGTTCCATATTGAATGTCCATTTTGACTTGGCATATTGTGACGAGAATCTAAAGGTGAGAAGTATGAAGCACAATGGTAACTTTATTGTTTCCGCAAACAAGCAAGAGAAATATAGTAATATTCAGTAAAGAAAATTAAAATGAATGAGGTGGATTTTGGTTCAAAAGTTTGAAAAAG
This sequence comes from Solanum appendiculatum, assembly GCA_018342035.1. Classification (NCBI taxonomy): domain Eukaryota; kingdom Viridiplantae; phylum Streptophyta; class Magnoliopsida; order Solanales; family Solanaceae; genus Solanum; species Solanum appendiculatum. The sequence continues at coordinate 1,325,272 of JAGDQO010000392.1, read as the reverse complement.
AGTTTTCAACCAAATTCCAAGAAAGAAAGAAAAGTTCTTTTGTTGCGCAAAAATTCTTCTTCAAAATTTTAAACCATATGCCACCTAATACATTTGAGATAGGCAACAAAAATAAATATGTAAATTCAATTTGGAACACGGTAAGGGTTTTTGCTTGATAAAAAGAAACTCAAGCCACAAACGTGAAGAGAACTATCACAATGCTTCATGTAAATGTAGCTTGCAGAAACCTAAGATGAATTCACAAATCACTTCCCTCCCAGGAATAAAGAACAAAAGGTTGGGAAAGTAAAACCAAGAAACCTTACTGCAGAATTTTGAAGGAAAAATGCCATGTTAAAGTAATTGGAATCAGCAACTCCGTAAAACACTTCCACTTTTGATTTCAACAAGGGGTTCAAGACAAAGAAAACGTTAAAAAACTATCTTTCTTCTTCTATTTTAATAACTTGTGCTACATACAACATGAAGTTCCAACTTAGAAGTATATTCATTACCCAAAACACTAAAATCTAAAGCAAATTCCGAGCTGCAGCCAATAAAATATCTAGAGAAATGAAGCACCCAAGGGTGTGGCCTAGAGGTCAATGAAGTGAGTTGAGAACCATGACGTCTCAGGTTTAAATCTCAGCAGAGACAAAAACACTAGATGATTTCTTCCCAACTGTCCTAGCCTTAGCCTTGGTGGACAGAGTTACCTGGTCCTTGTCGTGTTGCTAGTGGGAGGTGGCAGGTATCTAGTGGACTTAGTCGAAGTCCAGAGAAATGTGGCCAATACAGTAACTTATTTAAACACATGGAGAAAGTAGGGAAGAAAACATACACAGAGGCAAATTCAGGGGGAGCAATGAGAGAGGGATTTGGGTATTTCTCTTCAATAATCCCAACAATGACATCAGAATCAGGGATCCATTTGTCACCAAAATTGATAACGGGAACTTTCCCTTCTGGGCTCACCTCCAAGAACCTAAAACCACAACCCCAAAACAAAATTTTCAGTCTCAGAATATAAAAAATGCAACTTTTGAAACAAAAAGGAAGTACTTTTTCTTCAAATTTACCATTTGGGCTTGTCACTAACATTGATCAAGTGCATCTTGTAAGTCACGTTCTTCTCCTCCAATGTCAGAAGTACCCTTTGGCTAAATGGACCTTAATATCAAAAACCATCAAAAATTCAGAAAAATTGAAACCAAACCCATGAATATTTGCAAAACACTCTCACACATACAAACTAAAACAATGGTATATGTCGTAAGAGAGCAAGATTACAGTCTCAGAAGTACCCTTTTGGCTAAATGGAGCTTAGAATCAATAAACCACCACTAATTAAGAAAAAATGAAACCAAACCCATGAAAACTTGCCCAAAACTAACAACTAACACACACAAACAAACTAAAACAATGGTATAAACCTTAGAGTAAGAGATAACATTCTCAGAAGTACCCTTAGACTAAATGGACCACAGATCAATAAACCATCACAAATTCAGAAAAATTCAAACCACCCATGAAAGTTTGCACCCAGAAACAACACACACACACACACACCATAAAGAAAAATATATATTTATATATAAATCTTAGAGAGCCAGAAATTTACAGTCTTTAGAAGTACCCTTTAGCTAAATTTACCTCAAAATCAAGAAACCATCACAAATTCAGAAAAATCCAAACCAACCCATGAAAATTTGCCCCAAAAACAACACAGATACACAAAAGCAAAGGTATAACTCTTAGTGAGAAATAAATTTACAGTCTTTATAGGTTCCCTTTATCTAAATGTACCTCAAAATCAAGAAACCTTCACAAATTCAGAAAAATCCAAACCAACCCATGAAAATTTGACCCAAAAACAATAGACACACAAAAACAAAGGTATAACTCTTAGTGAGCAAGAAATTTACAGTCTTTAGAAGTACCCTTTAGCTAAATGTACATCAAAATAAAAAAACCATCACAAATTCAGAAAAATTCAAACCAAACCATGAAAATTTGCCCCAAAAACAAAACAGACACTCAAAAACAAAGGTATAGCTCTAAGTGAGCAAGAAATTTACAGTCTTTAGAAGTACCCTTTAGCTAAATGTACCTTATAATCAAGAAACCATCACTAAACTCAGAAAAATTCAAACCAACCCATGAAAATTTGCCCCAAAAACAAAGGTATAAATCTTAGTGAGCAAGAAATTTACAGTTTTTATAGATACCCTTTAGCTAAATGTACCTCAAAATCAAGAAACCATCACAAATTCAGAAAAAATAAAACCAACCCATGAAAATTTGCCCCAAAAACAACACAGACACACAAAAACAAAGGTATAACTCTTAGTGAGCAAGAAATTTACAGTCTTTAGAAGTACCCTTTAGCTAAATGTACCTCAAAATCAAGAAACCACCACAAATTCAGAAAAAATCAAACCAACCCATGAAAATTTACCCAAAAACAACACACACACAAAAACAAAGGTAATAATCTTAGTGAGCAAGAAATTTACAATCTTTATAAATACCCTTTAGCTAAATGTACCTTAAAAATAAAGAAACCACCAACAAATTCAGAAAAAATCAAACCAACCCATGAAAATTTACCCAAAAACAACACACACACAAAAACAAAGGTAATAATCTTAGTGAGCAAGAAATTTAGAGTCTTTATAAATACCCTTTAGCTAAATGTACCTTACCATCAAGAAACCACCAACAAATTCAGAAAAAATCAAACCAACCCATGAAAATTTACACCAAAAACAACACACACAAAAGGGTATGCATATAATCTCAAAGGGGGTGAGAGATTACAGTCTCCAAGAACATTAGGGGCACCCACAGCAGCCTTGACACACACTTCAACAGCCATTATTGATGAACAGCAACTTCACTAGAGAATTCTGAAGAATATAACTCACAAATTGAGTGTTCTTTATGGAACTATGTGTGGGGAGTGTACAATAATATAGCGTCCTTTTTAAAGCAATTTCCACATGTCCAATTCTCAACTTGGGGATTACAAAATTGTGTTAGATGGATTTTACAAGAATTTGAAAAAATAATAAAAACACACACATAGGATTTACGTATAAAATATGTCAGCTTTTTTAATTATATGCATCAATTTTAAATAGAAAATACTTGAGATTTTACAGCTTATTGAGGTAAATGTGTATAGTTAATGAGATGACATGTTTTATGTGGTTAATTTTAACTACCTAATAGACGAGCGAGATCACACATACACAAAAAAAATTAAATTTAAACTAAAAATATTTAGTATGAACACTTTATTTAGTTCAAGTCTAAATAAAACATTCTAGCAAATTTAAGAAAATGACTGTGTATTGAGACATTATTGTATTATTACAACAATAATCGACAATTACTATTTTTAACCATCACTGTATATCACCAATTACAGTTATTCGTCATCATTAACACCATTAATTATTACTAAAATTAACCATAGTTATAAATGTTATCAACAATTGCCATAGTTGATCACTATTATCCATCATAGTCACTATTAATTATTTTGTACCAATAACCAACACCATTATTTACCACCACCATCAATCACTACTCTAGTCGATTTCTACCACCACCATCAATCACTACTCTAGTCGATTTCTACCACCACCATCTTTGATCACACCATCACTAACTACCATATAATTATTTAATTATATAATTAAGAAATATTAATATTTCATATTTATTAATTTTTTCATAAAGATAAGTTTTATACATTTAAATTTAGAAAAAATGAGTTACTTGAACTATTTAGTATTTAGATTTTAATATAATATTTTAATAATATTAAATTCAATCATTTCAATCTTATAATATTCAAATGTATATTTAATTTCATACGTCTTAATATTAAAAGAAAAAAAATACCTAAACATAATTGTATAAGAAATTCTTTTGATTCGAATTTACATCAAATATTAATTAATTTGATTCTCATACTTCAAATCAATATAAATAAATTGATAAAGAGGGGGGTACTGCTAGTCATTTTCTAGGTATATAAAGATTAAAGAATGAAAAGGAAATCCATTCACATTTTTTTGTGGCTGAGATCTATTTCAGAATAAATTAAATTAATCTTGGACATTGCAATAACTTTATATCATGAAATTGATTTTATTGGAAAAACTTTAAAAGTACGATTTTGATGTGACATAAATTGAAGTGCCACTATCATGAGAATAACACTTGCTATCTGAAAAAAAGTCTTTTTTTTTTTCAAAAAATAAAAATAAAATAGAGAGAAAAATTCTCATTATTTAGTTGATGCCAAAGCAAAAGAAAAAGGTTTGAAAATGATTATTCCATCTTTTTGTTTCTTTTCTTTTTTCCTTTCTGGATCTCGAGACAAATAATTAATTAAATTTATTATTTACTTTTCTTAATTTTTAAATTATTTATATATATTATGCATAAATTAACTTATATTATATACTTGTCGGTTTTTTTAGTTTAATTGATTAGGTGAATATGAAAATTAAAAATTAAGGTAATAAAATGTTAGTAAGTAGTCGAGCGTTGTCTAATTCTCTTATCAATATTATTATAATTATTACTCTTCTTCTATCTTAATCTTCAATTTTATTATTACTTATTGTCTCCTTTCTTTCGAGTACATTATTATTTGTTGTCGTTATTATTCTCGACTTCTCTCTTCTTCACTATTAAATTTCCTTTCAATAATTAATTTTGATATGCTTTACTTGAACTAAAAATCTATCGAAAACAACATCTCTATCTTTACAAGATAGTATTCAAATATTTATACTATAATATGATGAGAGACTATTTCTCTCGGAATAAAAGGATCAAAAGCTTCTATGCCACGTCAACATTAAAAAGATATATTTTTCCTTTTTTTTTTCAAAAATCAAACCAAAAGTTTTTTAGAAATCAAAAGTAATTAATCCACAGAATGTTAACACAAATGTTCTCCAAAAATATACTATTTCCAAAATAATCCCAAAATACGTATAGATTATTCATTATTTTTTGCATATAGAATCTTTTTTTAAAAAACTATAATACTATTTTTTTTCTTCTAATGAGCATTTTCCGATTGAAAAAAAAGTAGCAATCCTTGTTAATATATGGTTATAGTTTATATTACTTCTTGACTTTTGTTGAAAAATATTGAAGAAGTTTTTAATAACAAACATGTAATTGAGCTCTTTGAAGGATTATTTTGATGAGGATTTGTTAGTAATAATTTTAGCAATTTTAGCGGTAGGTGGCTTGGATAGTGTCGAAGTTCAATTTTTCATTTAGGGGGTTTAGAATCTGAAAAAGTGAACAAACTAACTAATTGAAGGAGGTTCGATAACTAATATATATATATAAAAAAAAAATTTAATCATATATAAAATAATATAATTTTCAGCAATTTTTTTTTTGAATGAACCCTAAACTGCAAGCTGGCTCCACCCCTGGGCTTGGAAGTTTCTTAGGATAGGAGGTGATGTTCCCTTGCCTAGCAAATTGATACTTTTTTAATGTGGTTCGCGTGTTATGTTTTGAAGGGCCTGTGTCTTATAGGAATCAAGATGTTGTCAATCGCGTTTATTATTTTTACTATCTATACATACGCGTAGGAAAGCTAATTCAGTAGCTGATAAATTAGTTATTTGAATTTTTTTTATAAGAGTCCTATCTTAATTTCAACGTCAAAATAACACTTTTTTCAAAGTCAACAAATTAAAAAGGATTGTCCAAAAAAACAACTTATATTAAAAGTGATTGTTCAAATCATTTCTTACAAACCCCAAAATCTTTTAACAAAGGTCATAACATTGATTTACTTTTTAAATAAATAAATTTAAAGAGTTCACATAATTTAAAACGAAAAGCCATCAATCTTTTTTTAAAACAAGTTTGCATGTCAAGTGAATTTAGACGCTGCGATCAATATCATTTACATATCAAAATGATAAAGAAAGTAAATAATTTTATCCTAAATTTATAAAGTGATAAAGTATTTCATCCATTCACTTTATTTGTTCAACTTGAACTTTACATGACTCGTAATAAATAATAATTGACCTAAATATTTTTACTGCAATAGATATATTAATTGATATTTAATCTTAGCTCCTGAAATATTATTTCAGAACAAGTAATTAATACTAAATGTAAAATTTAATTTATTTTTAAAAATATAGTTTTAGTATCATAAATAAGTAAAAATGAACAATTTATATTTTAGAATGAATATTTTAAATAATATTTTCCTATTACTCTGTCTTTTTACATAGTAAAAAACAAAAAGATATTCATATTGTAATGATTGGACATATGACCGACCAAAATTTTGGCGCAAAATTTTTGCCAACCACCGTAATGGCGGCGGGCTGTTGACACCCAATTTTCGTCAATCAAAACCCTAAATAAACAAAAAAAATAATATTATTTATAGTAAGCTTTTTAATAATATGGAGTAGCAGTTTTTTATTTAGTATTTAATTAAAATTAATTAATCATTTCCAGCTATTCTTCTTCATTACTCCATTATTTTCAGCCAATTTTTTCATACACAAATCCCTACAAGCTCAATTTTTTTTTACATATTTGTTTCTTGGGATTTGATCTTCTTGGTTTTTCCAGTTTTTTTGGACGTGGGGTTGTTTTTTTCTTGCTTAAATTTCAATTTTTAATCAATTTTGGTTATATGGATTAAAAAATATTTTGATGGCTGCTGTTATTATATTGATATTATCAATTTTGTTGGGTTTATCATCATTAGTTACAAGGAGGAGACCATCTTCAATAAAGGTAGAATCTTTAGTTTATGGGTTTTTGATATTCTTGGATTTTTACTGATTCTTTATTTTTTTGGGTTTTTGTCACTATGTTGTATTGTGGGTCTGTAAGTAATTGTATGAAATGAGTTAGGTTGGATTTTTGTTAGTTATAGTAATTGTGAGGATTGATGATATGATATGAGCTTAAATGAAAATTTTGGATTTGTGGACCCAAACTTGTTTGGAACTGAGGCATAGTGGTTGTTGTGTAGTAATTGTGTTTTGGGAGAGCTCCAATTATGTGAGCTACAAGGTAGAAGGTGAAAGTTCAGGTTGTCAACCAACTGAACTACTAAGATTCCCCGATTGAGACTCAGTTGAGTCTTCTGAATATACAGAAAATTTGTATAACCGATCTCAACTAGTTTGGAATTCTGGCGTATTTGATTGAGAGTGATGATAGGGAATGATTCTGTTGTTTTGAGTTGACTTTTGTGTTGTGGCTAATGATAGTAATATGATGTCTTTTATGATGGCTTTCTCAGTGTTGGGGTTTATACTTTATTGATAATGATGATGTTTAATAAATATGGTCTGCTGCTTTTTAGCTCTGGGAGAACAATACTTGACTATGTGTCTCTACTTATATTTACACTTGTGGGTGGTGACATTTGAAGGTATACTATGTTTCATTCTTTGGCTAAAGAAGCAAAGAACAAGTATTTTCCAGGTCATCTAATCTTTTCTCGTTAGCAATCGAAGGAAAGGGGTAGAGCATGTTCTATTTTTCCAGATCTTTCAAGATCCACATCAAAAGCTTTCTCATCTGTGTGATTTAGATGAACTAAGGGCCTCTTCTTTTCTTGGCAGCTATCTTACTGAATATAAATTTGGCTGTCTGTGTTGTCTCTAACATGGTTGAATGATATAAATACTGTCAATGGAAATTGCCCGTTTGGGTGATTAACTGTTAGTCATGCTAGATTCTCTAGAAACTCCACTCTGAAAGGCATATGGTTTCTAGAGCTTTGATCTTTGAATTTTTTCTTTGTATTGTTTGTTTTGTGAGGAGGGATGTAGCCATTTGTGTGCAAGAACTAAGAACTACCATTAAAGTGTCTTTGCTTATTTTAAAATGCTTCTGTTATTGAAGGCATTATTTTATTGTATCGGAGAAAAGTAAAAAGTTCCTAACAACATTCAATGTGATTTGGAATGTTTTGGAATTACAATTACTTGTTTCCGCAGTTTCTGCAAACATATTCTATTTCTGGGATGGTGGCATGCCTTTCAAGTTAATTGTATATATTTGTTCAAAGCTGCTAGAATGGAGTGTTAGTGTATCACAATGTCTTCAGAGTTGGTGTGTACAATTTTAGTATTTAGTTAATCCTTTAGAACGTCGTTAGAGTTAGTGTTAGATTTTAGCATCAAATTGATACTTCTTTGGTTAAATACAGGTTATGGATTGTATCTCATACCTTGTTTGTTATTCTATTATGACCAAGTCATTAATATATCTCTTCGCTTCTGTTATTTTCTTGGGAAATCATGATTTGCATCTATTTTTCTCTTGTAGACATAATTGTTAATCTGGAAAACTAACAAATTCTCGTCATGTCTGCACAGTGCCTGGTTTAATCAACCAGACTAGTTAAAGAGTTGTTGAAATAGATGGAAGGGAAGCAGCACACACCAAGTGTAATAGCGAGGCTGATGAGCCTCGACGAGCTTCCACCTCGGCAGCACCTCCCTGTTAAGAGAAGGAGAGTACTCTCTGAGAACTATCTCCAGAAAATGGCTTCTATAGGTTTGCGTGAGAAGAGTTCATTCTCTGTTGGCTTCTCCCGTGGAATAAATACTCAGAAGTGTCAAGTAGTTAAAGATGTATCTGCAGCCAAGTTGAAGATGCATAAATATACTAATTCGAGTTTTAGTTCAATAAAGGAGAAGCATTCATATTTTAAGGACTCCAAAGGTACCTCAGAAAGTTTACTTTCAACCAAGCATTTGTGTGATCTACAGGCTTCTAAACTCTATTGCCACCCGGTTCTCTCTGCTGTCGCTAAGCCAATAGGCAAGATGTCTGCTAGGACTACTGCTAAAGGAAAGACTTCGAGATCTCTTCAGACTCTTGAGATTGGTACACCTAAGGATGACGTTGGAGAATGTTCTATTCATCACTTGAAGAAAATAAACTTTCAGCTTGATCCAAACATGCCTCATCCGTCTACAAGAATTATTGTGGTCAAACCTAGTTCTGGAAAGTATCGTAAAAACAAACATCAGTCGGTTTCTCTTAGGCATGGTTTGGAGTCTGATCCCGTTGATTGGAAGTACAAGAAATTAACAGAACATGAAAATGGGGCAATACCTAATGAGAAATCAGGAAGAGCAGAAAGCATCAGTGACGCTTTTCTGAAAACCGGGGTTCTAAAGCTGCCTTCTTCAAAATTTTTTAGTACACAAAGAAAGGATGATACTCTAAATTTCTTTTCAAAGAAGTCATCTTTTACCAATGAAGTCAAGAAGCAAAACATTGAAAGATGGAAGCTGACGAATGATCTTCAAGAAGTTGAAACAACTTGTAGAAGCCAGAATCTCGGAGAAATGCTTGCAATGGATGACTTAGAAACTAGGCCTCAATATTTGGACTCCAAGTGTGACTCACAAAGTTCTTGCAGTTCATTCAGTGTGAACACTGAGATCTCAGGCTCATGCAGTGAGAATGCGCCAAATCCAAACCATTCTGCTGATTCTAGGATAGCCTCTGGAAGTCCTGAAGGTACGATCGGCCATAAAGCTTCTCTATATGGCTGGCATTTGAGGCAGAAAGTAGCTGTTACTGAGAAGCATTCCAAGTCTATGAACCAAAAACAGAAAGATAATGTGGAATATAGAGACTTGAACTTGAAGGAAACCGATCAGCATAGTCCAAATTCAGTTCTGGAGCCACCTTTCCAGGAAGAGAAACCCTGTACCTCTGCATTCGACGGCTTATGTAGTAAGTAAACACAAACCTTTGTTAACTATTTTCTCAACAGCTTTCATCCAATCTCATTTTTGTTCTTCTGAACTTGTAAGGTGTAGCACGACAACTTCAGTTTCTTGAGACCAACTCGGACGAAACATATTCAGAAGGATCTGAAATGGGTGTCTCAAGTGATGGAGACTCCGAGACAGGGTCTCCGGATCTCCTTCATGATAGTGAAAACATATTGAAAGACTTCAAAACTGCAGATGGCAGAGACTTCTCCTACCTGGTTGATGTTTTAGATGAGGCCAGTTTGCACGGCATGAACCTAGGAATGTGTTTTGAGACATGGCATTCTTTGGAATGTCCTGTGAATCCCTCAGTGTTTGACTTGTTAGAGAAGAAATACGGGAAACAAACATCTTGGCTAAAATCAGAGAGGAAACTTCTGTTTGACCACATAAATTCAGGGCTAAGTGAGATTTTGCATTCATTTCTGGAGATCTACATAATGGAAAAATCTTTAAAAAGAAGGTGCTGTTCTACAATGAGGAGAACTGATATTGAAGAAGAGCTGTGGAGGATGCTGGTTAGTCATGAAAATGAAATACGCAAGGACTTGTCTGGGAAGGCAATTGGAAATGAAACCAAATGGTTGCAGGTCGAGGAGGAAATTGGTAGCATATGCAGAGAAATAGAGAAATATTTGTTGGAGGAGCTAGCTGCAGAATTAGCTTTGCATTGAGAGCTTATAAAATGGGATTTTGTCCGCTAAGTTTTCCTTCTACTTCCCTCCTCTAGTTTTACTGGGAATAGATATAGTTTTTTTTCCAGCAGCAGTTTCGATCTGAAAGTATAGGATGTCGGGTAAAAAATCTGAAAGATGTGGTACTATTTATTCTTATATTCATTCAAACACGGTGTGCAATTCTTGAAGGATTATTTTTTCTATAGAATATCACCATGCTGAAGATACATGTAGAAAGATTTGGTGTAAACAACTAAATATCAGTACTATTGATATATTTTTGAAGGCAGAGAGCCAGAAGTTGAAAAGGAGTTATCGTTGAGCAGGTGTTTGTGCTATTAATTCTTGCTTTCAATTTACTATTTAAGGGCTTCTTTCTTTAAATAATGCTACAAACTACTTTGCCCTTGTGCCTTTTTTCCTTCTACAGCTGTATTGGTGGAAAAAGTTTCCAGGTATAAGATTTTGGTAGGTCTTTCATTTATTTAGATATCTTTTCATATACACAATTAGTGTTTCATGATGTGTGACGGAAAAATGAAACTCCCAAGTTGGATACACCTTTTTGTACTGAGTAGAAGAGGTCTGATATAGATCATAATATCACCAATACATTTCACCATTCGATTACATGCTTCAAAGTACGAAATATAAAGATTTAGAAATATAGCAAACATGTTGAATTAATATTTAGAGGGCATGCTGTTTAAGGGGTGATGTAGACGGTAAAGTGGGTAATTGTCTCCAGTCCATCAGTTGTATGTTGGTCCACGTGAGGAAGAGTTTCAATGGTGGCAAATCCTTTAGCATTCTCATACTTGCCAGTCCCTCCTATGATGGCAATGTGAGAAATTGGTGTGGCTGTCCTGTGAATTCCGAAGAAACTAATAGTATCATCAACTTCGTGATTATGTTCTCCGTGGAAAAGTGCTGTCAAGGCTAAAGTGTGGCTGGTGCCATCTGAAGAGCTTGTCAGGTAAAATCCTTGTGCCCTCCCGAGAATAGCTGATCCCAGCTCATGCCCCTCTGTTAATTCATTGTCAACGACAGTAATAGAGCCAAACATGAGCTGCTGAAGCGATAAGCCAGAAGGAAGCTGCCCGGCTGTTACAAAAGGTTGGTTGTTATCACCATTAACTACATCGTTGTTTCCGCTGTTTTGCAGGACAGTGTTAGCTTGTTGCTGACCGTTTAGGCCTGCAAGGAATGGATAATTGTTGTTGTTGACGATGTTGTTAATGTTGTTCAAAGAAACTCCTCCATTGATTGGGAAGATTTGATTGTTGAGCTTGGAGAAAGGCAGATTGTTGGCATCGGAAGTGGCTACAATTCCAGTGACCACTCTTCCTGAAGGAAGCGAACCACCAAGGATGTCATGCATGAAAAAGGAGAACGTGGGGTGCTCAAGGATGGGACTTTCTACTTTGGTGCCTGAGGTAGCAGCTTCTGTGGTCCCACCTGGGGCTGTGGTGGCCACTCCTGGTGTTTTGGGGACAGGGGCAGTTACTGGTGCTGCATCAGCGACAGGGGCAGTTACTGGTGCTGCATCAGCGACAGGGGCTGCTCCATTATCTGTTAAGTCAGCAGGAGGAGTCGCTGATGCAGCAGGGGCGATGACAGGGACTGAATCTGGTTCAGGGTCAGCTGGTAAATCTGCTGGAGGAGCCACTGTGTCTGCAGGGATGGAAGGATCAGCTACTGGTGCCACGTCAGAATCAGAAGCAGTGACAGTAGCAGGGATGGAAGGATCAGCTACTGGTGCCACATCAGAATCAGGAGCGGTGACAGTAGCTGGTAATTGGTTACTCGGCAATGTGGTAGCTGGGGCAACCACAGGAGCCACAACAGGCTCATCTATTTCTGATGACACATCTGCCACTTGGCTCACTTCATCAAGGATTCTTGCTGAACTGGCACAGCCAAAGGTGAGGACTAGCAGAAAAATGCAGAACGTGGCTTGGAGTGTTTTCGATGTGAGTTGGGAAACTTTCGCCATCTTTTCTTGAAAACGATGCTAGAGTGAGATATAGAAGGCAAATGAAGTTGAGTAGATGCTTAATTGATGAGGAAAGACTGGAGCCTCAATGGTTATATATAGCTTTATTACATCCTAATAAAAAGTGGAGCTGATAAGGTGGTTTTGGTAAGGAGTGATAGATATGCCTGTTTTTTCTTATTTTGTTGCAGAACACCAAATCCACTTGGACATCAGGTTTGGTTGAACCAACTCTGAATTATTTTTTTCTGATTAACTAGTTATCTCTTTTTTTAATAACCGTGGTGTCGGGGTCAGCTTTCGCGGACTTCGACTAATTCCACGGGATACCTGCCACGTCCCACCTGCAACATGTACCAGTTAACTTAGGACAGATGTTTATGTACAGATGGACTTCACAGAAGCTTTCATCTTTTCAACATCTACAGGCATAGTTGCCATGTCTCATTCTTCCTGTTTTTCCGAGCTTAAGAAAAATTCATAATTGCTAGCGGCAGAACGCAATTTAAGTTTCCTTCGTAGATGATAAAATATTGAAATTTATCAGTAAATCTTGTTGAAGGCAGAAGAATTCTCTGTGAATTTCACACAATTCTGAAAAAAATGTGTTCCTAAACCTCAGAATTCTCTATAAGTTTCCTAAACTCGATATTTAGTGTAAAATTTGAAGGAAATTAAGTTGTTTTCTCATAAATAGCACATCTTCAAGAATCCTCATCTATGTCTTATCTATTCGTCCTCCAGCATTATTTGTATTTCTTCTTTCAGGCCTTTGCAGCTTATTCCATGCTCCTTAATTGGTCTGTTAACCGTTAACTTTATGGTTCTAGTCAGTCGATTTAGCAATACTGTGTCTGCCCCTACACTTACCTTTGAATCTGCGCGGAGAAAGCAGTTTTGCCTATGCATGACTTCAATTTGATTTGCTTATTAAGTAAAATGTTATTAGTCAGAATTTTTTTGTGTGAGTTTCAATACAACTTTGAAACTATTGAAGATCTGTGAATTTTTCTGATGAAACACACTTTGAAAAAGTTCATGGTGACACTAATTGTAGTTTGTGTAAACATCTCCCTTTGTATTGACAGAAAGCAGAAGTTCCACATGACAAAATCTTCATCCTTATAATAAATATAAAAATCTTGAACAATCAAGAATTACAATAGAGAAAGAAATTGCAAATTACAGCTCAATGATTACTCTAGCAAGTTACTAACTTTAACCAAGATAAATATTGAATGAAAGAATCTTGTATGCTTCTTCACTTTTTTTAGATATTACATTGACAATCTTGACAGTAGCATAGCCATTTGCATCATGATACTTTCCGGTACCTCCTATGACTGCTATATGTGATTCAAAAACATCGCCCCTATGCACCCCGAAAAACCTTAGACTATCCTCATACTCATTACCAAGAAAACTAGTAGTCATCGCCATCATATGACTGCTACCGTCTTCTGAACTTGCTACATACATTCCTTGAGCTTTTCCCATCAAAGATGAACCATAAATAGAACCTTCGTATATGTCCTCATCGATTGTTATCACTGTCCCTAGTTCTAATTCTTGAAGTGTGGCTATAGCTGGGAATGTCATGCTGATTCCTTCTAAATTAAGCGTGTGAGTATGCAATCCGTTCATTCCAACATTTGGATTTGTGTCGATCAAGGGAATGCCTCCTACGGGAGGGAAATAGCCTAATGGTTTCGAGAAGGGAAGTTGATGATGATGACTATTTACTCTTGTTGATGAAGGGTGTTTTAGACTAAGAACATCTAGCATGTAAAAGGATGTTTCATTGTGTTCATGACGATGATGATTGTTCGTCGAGGAAGGATTGTTATTCAGAGTTCTAGCTGAAAATGATTGATTGCTCAATGTCAAGAACAAGAACAAGAACCAAGAAATGAATAGTTTGGAAGGAGACTTTAGCATCTTGATTGTTTGTAGAAGAGTTTTCAATAGGTTTTTTGAGAACTAAGTTAAAAAAGGGGAAATCTCCAATAATACTTTTTCTTTTGAAGTGGAGTAGTTAATGTATTAATGAAGTAGTTAACCTTGTTATGTTAGTTGACTTCTAAGATCCTAAGGACCATTTCTCCTATCAAGAAAGTATGAAGAAAAAGAAATACTTCCTCGTTTCAATTTGTTTGTCTGATTTTGACTTGCATGGAGTATTAAAAAAAATAAAGAAGATTTCTAAATCTTGTTGTTTTAAACGAAAAATATGTAAAATATACTATAATGCCTTTTGATTTGTTGATCTTGATAAGTCTCAAAGGTAGGAATTCCTCGTAGATAACGAAGAAAGTCCTTGAATCCAACTAAAATTCATCTTGGCCCACAAAAAGCGATATTTTCAAGCACGAACTCTTTGTTTGATCTCAGTTATTATTACTATTAACGAGCAATTTTACTTTCAACTAAAACAACAACAACATACCCAGTGAAATTCCACAAGTGAAGTATGAGGAGGGTAGAGTGTACGCAGACCTTATCACTAACTTGTGAAAGTAGAGAGGTTATTTTCGAAGGATCCTCAGCTCAAGTGTATCAAACTTAGGTAAAAGAAGAAGAAAACGATGGAGAGAGCATAGTGATCAAAAAGAAAAGTAGTGTAAAGTGCCCCTAAATATGTTATTTTAGAGACAATTAGCACTCATTCTAATTTGTAAATGCCCCCTCTTCAATTGTATACAACTTTTTTGGAATGGGAATGAGGGGTCAAGCCAGACCCAGAACACCTAGGTACTGCCTATGGTGATGGCAATTCATTAAAAAAAATGCTTCTAAAGCATATAACGACATTGGATCCACTGACAATTAATTAATGCTAATAAATTTTTTAGAATATACTAAAACGTCTTTTGATTTTGTGGTCTTAATAAGTCTCAAAGGTAAGAATTCCTTGTAGATAATGAAGAAAGTCCCTGAATCCGACTAACATTCATCTTGGCCCACAGAAAGCGATATCTTCAAGCTCGGACTCTTTGTTTGCTCTCAGTCATTATTATAATTAACGAGCAATTTCACTTTAACAATAACAATAACAATAACATACCCAGTGAAATCCCACAAAGTGGGGTATGAGAAGAGTAGACTGTAGAGTGTACACATATCTTATCATTAATTGCCTCATATTTATTATTTATATTTGTCCTTTTTTAGCATGGATTTTATGGATTGTGCTAAATAGTGTATTTTATTTGTAGGATTAAATTGGTGTGAAGATGAAGAAGTTTGGAGCTAAAACAAATTAAAGATGAAAGATTGAAGAAGGAAATCAAGCAGACAGCTTAATGGATTAAATTTAATATAATATTGTATAACATATGTGAAGTAAAGAAGATTTCAAATTGCAAATTGGATTGAAGTATTACGTGCTGCCACGCGGTAAGAAATCGAAGACACACAAATTGAGGCGGTGCACTGTTCACGTAGGAATATAATTCCGTTTTGGTTTTGGGTTCCTAATTTGTTTTGGACTCAATTATTTTATTCAGAGTTTTCTACATCTATAAATAGTCCATAGAAATAATTATTGGGAACACTTTTTAAGGAAGACACTTTGTAAGGAAAATTGTCAAATACTTTTTAGGGTTCTTTTCTTCTTCTTTTTCTTAGGTATTAGTAGCTAAAGACCCTTGTTTTGGGGCTGCGGCCATGGGTAATTGTTGAACATCGATTGTTTTGAATTAATGTTGGTTATCGTTTAAATTACTTTTGTATTCTTGTTTTAGTATTTCATGCTTGATCACCATAGAAATAAATCTATTGTATATTCTTGGACTCGAGAGATAAAGAGGTAGATAGACCAGAGAATGCAAAGAGCTTGTTCTAACTTTGTTTAGATTTCGTGTTCAGGAGTGACGCCCGACGAACACCTCGCTTGGTTACGAAACAGGATGAAATATAAATGCTCGCCAATTAGGACTGTCTATCCCCGCTCAACGATGTAGTTAGACAGCTAGTTGGAGTAGGCGATTAGAGGTCGAGAGATCATGATCATAAAATCAACCCTGTAAATCAGTAATTTGATAACCTTAGTTAATTCATTACATGAGATGCGATACATGAAACCCTATGCATGTTGCAGCCCTGGAATTGTCCCAATCACTGTAAGTTAATCTTAGTATTTAATTCTTGCAATCTTTTATTTCTTTTGACATTCTTAAATAATTAATTAGGCTAGTATAATTTAGTAAATAGTTAATTGACAAGTCTCTGTGGGTTCGATCTTCCGGTTCTTAAAGAGTCACTTATTACTTTTGCGACCACGTACACTTGCGTGTGCAATTGGAAGCAACAGTGTACACAAAAATCTTTAGATGACATTCCCATAGGTGGTGATGAGGATAATATTGAAGAATAGGACGCTGACAGTGATCATAATAAAAACATACAGCAAGAAGCTGAAAGATCAGATGGCAGTGATGATGATAACTCAATTATAGTCTTGTATTGTTTTTTATGAACATGTGTACTGTCAATTTAGATAACTTATGTGATGCTTTATATTGATGGGATCATATCTATAAACTTTTGTTGTTTATGTTTCAATTTTTTGTCAAATCAGTTTGTATTCATTTTCATACAAAAATCTCTTTCCACCTAATATGTATTCATTTTCATACAAATCAGTTTGTATTTGTATTTTTCTCCGAACCCACGAAAATGTATGAAAATGAATACTGTCAATTTAGATAACTTATGTGCTGTTTTATATTGATATGAAGGTTGCCCGACTTATTTTGAGTAATTTTAAGATAAAATTATTTTTAAGAACAATTTTAGTGTTTGGGTAAATTAAAAATATTTTAGAAGCACTTGATTTTAAAATAAAATGAAAAAAAGACAGTCAAAAGTCAAAAATTAATCCAAACAGACTCTAAGATAAAACTTTATCTTCCATCTTTAGTTTTAATTTGATCCTTGAAAACAAAAATTAGATTGAACTCTTTCTAAGAATAAAATTTGAGCTTTTAACAAGTATTTTCTGATTTTTCGATGGTATGATATGTATAACATGTTATCACCAGATACATCTTTTAAAATATTAATTATTATATTAGATAGTTATATCATCTATAGAATATTATATAATGAAAAGGTAAACTTAGATTGATCAAGAAAATAGGAATTTAATAGAAGAAATTGTGTGGTGAAAAAATAGAAAGTAATTGTATGATAGATCTTAAGTTCATAACAGTGTAAATTTTATTTCATTTGCCATCATTTCATTAAATTTTCCCATAAACTAAAAAAAGTTATAATGATATGCTGAAAATTTGAAAGTTATAATAAATACTCTTTTGCCTCAATTTATGAGACATTTGTTTTGTTATCAATCTCAAAAGAATGACACATTTTTAATTTAGTAATAATTTAATTTTAAACTTCTTATTTTACCTTTAATGAGATGAGTTATAAACACGTAATATTTAGGAAAAATTACACAATAAGACAAACATATGCTATGTATTTACGATAAATCACCATAGTTTAAAATTTTACAATTTATAGCTATACGTAGGGTTTTATAGCAAATTTATCTGTTCTCTCTCGCTCCCTCGTCCCTCTCTAGCTCCTTCTCTCCCTCACACTGATGATCCAGGTGTATATAATTGTTTTTGTATATAAATAATGTATTTTTAATTTTGTATTTATTTTGCATTTTATTCTTTATTTATTTAATGTATAATTGTTTTGTATTTTGTATCAATTGTATTCGAAATACAATGAATACAACATCTATTCATCCTCTCTCCTCTCTCTCGAGACCTTGCTCGCCTCTCTTCTCCCGCTCTCGATCTCGCTCGCCTCTCTTCTCCCTCTCTCAATCTCGCTCGCCTCTCTCCTCCTGCTCTCGATCTCGCTCGCCTCTCTCCTCTTGCTCTCGATCTCGCTCGCCTCTCTTCTCCCTCTCTCGATCTATCTCGCTTCTCTCCTTCCTCTGTCGATCCTGATCGCCTCTCTCCTACTAATATGTATTCATTTTGATACAAATCAATTTGTATTTGTATTTTTTCTTCGAAAACCGCAAAAAAATACCATGAATACAAATACATAATATACAAAATAATTATGCTTCAATCTCAAACAAGTTGTATTGTCCCCAAATTGTATTGACAACCTCCACAAAAGCTCAAAGTTTCTAATCAAATGTTGTAAGTACATTAAATATAAGTTTCAAACCATTCTTTTTGTCAAAACTTTTGGGGCATTATTACTTCCTAAATCCTAACCTGCATATGCATGAGCGGATTAATAATCGACTCATTTATTAACTTAGTATGTTTTGATCCGTCCAATTCAATTCATTTAGAAGTTGACGTGATATTTAGTTTAAACTGACTCATAAAAAACTTTATTAAAATATTTTTAAAAAGTAATTTTCTTTGGAATAACTTAACAACACTTTTTACCAAATACATTAACGGCTTATTTTCAAACAATTCTCAAATATTCACATCGACATCAAATTGTATGTTTTCGTTTTACCATCGACTAAAAATATTTACCGCCGCTAGCTAATATAAATAAATATAGTATAAATATGTCGTACGACTATTTAAGTTAATTTTCCAAATATAAAAAAAAACACTTCCACACATGTCAGGAGAAAACAAATCCAAATTCTAATTAAAATAGGAAAGTAGTCGTTGGTTCTCATAACTATAAAAATAAAACCTTTGTTCCTCTCATCAAACAAAATTCTACAACTCCAACATCAAATTTTATCTTTTCGTTTTTAAAAATTTTGTTCTTTGGTCTCTTGGGTTGATTGTCGAGAGTCTATCGGAAACAACCTCTCTATTGAGGTTTTTGTCCAAATTTCACTTGTGGTATTATGCGGGTATGTTGTTCTTCGTCTCTTGATTTAATTGTTAAGAATCTATCGGAAACGACCTCTCTATTAAAGTTTGTGTACACATTATTGGTCCAGACTCTGGTTGTGGGATTACACTTTTAGTTGTAAATTTTGATAATTCATATTTTACAAGTTAATTATAGGTTTCTAATGGATTAAGATTGTGATTACATGGAGGGAGCTCGAATCCTCTTTGTTGAAAAATTACACTACACCGTATAAAGAAGGTTTAAATTAATTTATATGTATATATATTAGATATTTAATCCTGTGGCCTCTTTTCGTGTTTACTTGTTTATATTTTGAATCTTGTGGTTCGTAATTCTCCTTGGATATGAAGTCGCCTTTTGGTGGGAATGTTTTTGCCCTCCAAAGTAGGACTTTCCGGCGCAAATTCAAATTAGTCGACTCCCAAAGTAGGTAGCGGACACTGGGTGGGAAACTAATTTTTTTTAAAAAGAATATGTGTTGGGCTGCTTTTTATCTTGGTCCTTAATGTATGAAAAAAAGGTGACTAATTTAGCAAAAAAATTCAAAACAAACTGTTCTAGTCCAACCTAAGGTAAATTGAGGATTGGTGTTAACAGTTATTCTGATGGTCTATCGGAAACAATATCTCAACCTCCGAATGTATGGTAAGGTCTGCGTACACTCTACCCTCCCCAGACCCCACTTTGTGATACTATACTGAGTATGTTGTTGTTGGTCTAACAGTTATTCTAGCTATCTGCCTGATAAACTTTGCTTTGACATATATTCAACATCTTAAAGTATGTTTTCACTTATGTTTAAGTTCCCTCTTTTCTTTTCTTTTTTGCAAATGATCAGAAAGCAGAATGGTGATGACAGATAATGGTAACATACTTGGAATTGGAGGGGAAAAACTCGACAGACTTTCGGATCTTCCCATTAATGTCATACACCAGATTCAGGATCACATATCTATTGAGGATGCCGCAAGAATGAGTGTTTTGTCCAGAACGTGGAGGTATATTTGGGCTTCAAACCCGAAGCTCGTATTTGATACGAAGTTTTGCACAAAGAGACAGTCATTAAACACAATAGACATCATTAGTACAATTCTGTTTCAGCACCAGGGATCCATTAAGACGTTCTTCGTGGATATCCCAGTAATACAATCTTCTCAGCATGTATTTGTTGATATATGGATGTCATTATTGTCAAGAAATGGTCTCATGGATCTCACTATTCAGAATGATAACAGTGTCAATGCTCCGTATACATTGCCTTCCTATGTGTACGACATGGGACTAGAACGTTTGGTCCTGTCGAACTGCATTTTCAGGCCTCCTTGCAGTTTTAGGGGTTTCCATAAGCTCAAAACTCTTGTATTTACGTGAGTTTCCTTTGAATTAGACGTTGCAACTTCTTCCCTCTTGATGCCAAACCTTGAGAGACTGGTTTTCATCGAACAGTGCACTGGTCTTCGTTTCTTGAATATACATGCCCCAAAAGTTGTTGGTTTCTGTCTCCTTTGTTGTGGAATCGACACCCTAAAATTGAGTCCTTTCATGAACTCAGAGAAGATGAGATTTTTAGCAATTTTATCCGAAGAAGAAGTTTCACTAAACAGTCAAGATAAAGCAATGAAATTGACAGATCTTCTCAGCAGCTGGCCTAACCTTAATCATCTTGCTTTAAGCAGTAGCATCCTCAAGGTAAGTTACAAAAAATTTTTTTGGATATATTTGCATATAAATGTAAGGCATAATACATAAACAGACGCTCAAACTTGGTCTTAGCTGACGACTAAACGCTCCAGCTCATGACATTGACATGACACTTAAATATTGGAGGTGTCTAGATGATCATTTTTTTAAAGTTGGAGTGTTCAACTGACTCAGTAGAGACGAGTTGAGCTATCTAGATGTGCATACTCAAAGTTTGAGTTTACGTTTATGTATTATGCCTATTTGTTAATGTTTAACCATATTATTTTGTGGTTGTTCTCTGTCTAGTTTATTGCTTCTGGTACCGCAGTAGAGAGTCCTCCAATGCGCCTCACCAGATTGAGAAGTCTTTATCTTTGTGAATATGTTTTTGACAGTGAAGATCAAAGAATTGCTCTTTTAAACATTCTTAGAAGTTCTCCCAATTTAATGTTGCTTGATCAGTTTTATGTAAGTACTACATGACTTCATGAGTTGTTACTCAATTTTTTCGAGTAAAGAGTTGAAAACGACACTTATTTTTTTACTTTTACTCTATTTATAGATGATCAGAATAACAAATATGAAGTCGGAGTGGATGTAAATTCTTTTCAAGTACCAAACTACAAGACACGACAACTCAACAACTTACAAACATTGAAACTAAACAGATTCCGTGGTAAAAGAGACGAATTGCTCTTTATAAGGTTTATACTTGCCTCTTCACCTACACTCCAGAAGGCCATCCTTTTGGTAGATACAAGTGTTGATCAAAGCCAATCCTTGAAAATAACAAAGGAGTTGATGAGGTTCCCTCGGGCATCTCCAAAATTAGAAATAATATATGAACCGTGGTCAATAGAACGAGCCATGCTAGTTGTGCTATGATGTTGACATGTCAGGAACCGGTTTCTCACTGCTTTCATCGTCAACTTCTAGTGTAGAGGATCCCTTGTTTTTGTAATGCAGAGAACCAGATATCGTAAATAAGTTATTACTGATCATCCATTTCGTGCTGTTTATTTCTGCTTTCTATTTCTGATACCAATGCGGAGACACTCTTCAATTACAGTGTAGATAGGTAATTCTGTTTTAACGTATATATATTACCAAATAAATTAACGGTTTATTTTCAATTTCAATGCTTAATATAATCAGCTAATCCAACCAAACTCAAAGTCACAAAAAGAAAAAGAAATCCTCTTCATAAGAGTATTGACATTGTTTGGATTCTGAAGGATGAGATCCACCAGACCATTTCTCGACAACAGTAACATCTATTCATGGATAACTGCTTTGACATGAAATGGATATATCCATATATCTCTAACTCATATTTACGAGATGATAAAATATGGCAAAAGTTATACCGAAAATTAGTTCGTGTCGGAATGGACGTATTGGTTCACGTAAGGGTAAAGGGAGTTATTCATGTTTAAGCAAGTTTCAATAATACCATTGTCACTGTTACAAAGTTATTTGTTATCGCAATTCTAATTTCTGATCATGTAAAGGAAAAAAATAGAACTTAAATATAAGTGAGAGCATATACAAATCCAACTTTTAATTCCGACCGTAATACATATACATGCCATTTTGTATAAGTTGAACAAGTACATACACGTGTCTTACCTGACATAATTCACTTATTTTTTTGGGAATAATTACAATTTTAGGAGAATCGTTTGATGTTTATGTTTGTACAGTGAATAGAACAGCCAGAAAATCGATGAATAAGTAAAGATTTAATAGATACGACGATCGGTTTCATGGATGATCGGAATTTGAGATTACGGTAGAGAGATGAAAAATGAGATTAGTTGCCCATTGGACAAAAACATTAAAAACACTTACTATAAATGCTGGAATTCAATTATAAATTAAAACCTAAATTAAAATGTATTTTTTAAAAGAAATAACTTATAATCAGCACTTTTAAATTCAACGCTTAATATAAACAACTAATCCAACCGGACTAAAAGTCACAAAAAGCAAAAATATATTCTTTTAAAACCAAATTCAATTCCCAATTAAAATAAAAAAGTGGTCATTGGCACTCATAATTATAAAAAATAAAGACTTTGTTCCTCATCAAACAAAATTCATTGTGTAGAGTTTATCAGGTCTCTATCTAGAGTCCACTTATGAGATTATACTGAGTATGTTGTTGTTGGTCTCTTGGGTTAATTGTTGAGAGTCTATCGGAAACAACGTCCCTATTAAGGTCGGTGTATACATTCTCGTGGGATTATACTGGGTATGTTGTTGTTGGTTTCTCTTTTGCCTTTTAGTTGTACTTTTTGATTATTCTAACTACAGTATATGCTTATTTTACAAGTTAATTATGGGTTTCTAATGGATTGAGATTGTGATTATAACACGGGTGGAGTTAGGGTAGGGTTCATTTGAATCCTCTTCGTCAAAAAATTACACTATACTGTAGTATAAACAAGGTTTAAATTATTTTATATGTATATATAGCAGATATTGAATCCTCCTGGCCTCTTTTTGTGTTTACTTGTTTATATTTTGAATCTCGTGGTTAGTACTTCTCTATCTTTGACTAGAAATTTTAGGCTTGAGCCTTGATATGGAGTCGCCTTTGGTAGGGAGCATTTTTTGCCCTCCAAAGTAGGACTTTCTGGCACAAATCCAAATTAGTCGAGTCCCAAAGCAGGTAGCAGGCACTATGGCTGCTTTTTATCTTGGTCCTAAAAAGGTGACTAATTTAACAAACTGTTCTAGTCCAACCTATAAGGTAAATTGAGGATTGGTGTAACAGTTATTCCGAGGGTCTATTGGAAATAGTCTCTCTACCTCCAAGGTAGGGATAAGGTATGCGTACAACCTACCCTAATTGGACCTCAATTATGGGAT
The DNA here is from genome assembly GCA_018342035.1 of Solanum appendiculatum. Classification (NCBI taxonomy): domain Eukaryota; kingdom Viridiplantae; phylum Streptophyta; class Magnoliopsida; order Solanales; family Solanaceae; genus Solanum; species Solanum appendiculatum. Next base: position 1,301,369 of record JAGDQO010000392.1, on the reverse strand, counting down.
TGCACTAGGTATGTTGTTGGTCTAACAGCTATTCAAGCTATATGCCTGACAATGTTTAAGTTCCCTCTTTTCTTTTTTGCAAATGATCAGAAGTCAGAATGGCGATGACAGATAACGGTAACATACTTGGAATTGGAGGGGAAAAACTCGACAGACTTTCGGATCTTCCTATTAATGTCATACACCAGACTCAGGATCACATATCTATTGAGGATGCTGCAAGAATGAGTATTTTGTCCCGAACTTGGAGATATATTTGGGCTTCAAACCCAAAGCTCGTATTTGATACAAAGTTTTGCACAAAGAGACAGTCATCAAACACAATAGACATCATTAGTGCAATTCTGTTTCAGCACAATGGATCCGTTAAGACATTCCTCGTGGATATTTCAGCAATACATTCTTCTCAGCATCCAGTTGTTGATCAATGGATGCTATTTTTGTCAGTAAACGGTCTCATGGATCTCACTATTCAGGATGATAACAGTGGCAATGCTCCGTATAAATTGCCTTCCTATGTGTACGACATGGGACTAGAAAGTTTGGCCCTGTTAAACTGCATTTTCAGGCCTCCTTGCAGTTTTAGGGTTTTCCATAAGCTCAAATCTCTTATATTTACGCGAGTTTCCTTTGAATTAGACGTTGCAGCAACTTCTTCCCTCTTGTTGCCAAACCTCGAGAGACTGGCTCTCAGACAGTGCATTGGTCTTCGTTTCTTGAATATACATGCCCCAAAAGTTGCTGCTTTATGTCTCTATAATTGTGTAATCGACACACCAAAATTGAGTCTTTTCATGAACTCAGAGAAGATGAGATTTTTTGCAATTACATCCGATGAAGAAGTTTCAATAAACAGACAAGATAACACAATGAAATTGACAGATCTTCTCCGCAGCTGGCCTGACCTTAGTCATCTTGTTTTAAGCAGTAGCGTCCTCAAGGTAAGTTGCAAAAAAATTTGGACATATTTGCATATATTTGTAAGGCATAATACATAAACAGACGCTCAAACTTGGTCTCAGCTGACAACTAAACGCTCCAAATCATCTCCATTGTGTCTCGTGGACACCCCACATTGACATGACACTTAAATTTTGGAGGTGCACTTTGTAAGTTAGAGTGTTCAACTCAATAGAGACGAGTTGAGGTATCTAGATGTGCATACTCAAAGTTGGAGTATTTACTTGCCAACTAAGGCCAAGTTTGAGTTTACGTTTATGTATTATGCCTATTTGTTAAATTTTAACGTTATTATTTTGTGGTTGTTCGCTGTCTAGTTTATTGCTTCTGGTACTGCTGTAGAGTCTTCCAATGCGCCTCACCAGATTAAGAGGTCTCTATCTTAGTGACTATGTTTTTGACAGTGAAGATCAAAGATTTGCTCTTTTAAGCATTCTTAAAAGTTCTCCCAATTTCATGTAAGTACTACATGACTTCATGAGCTGTTACTCATTTTCTCTGCGTAAAATGTTGAAAACACCACTTATTTTTTACTTTTAATCTACTTATAGATGCTGAGCCAGAATAAGAAAGATTCCGTGGAAGTGGATGTAAATTCTTTTCAAGTACCAGACTACAGGACACAACAACTCAATAACTTACAAAAAATGAAAATAAACAGATTCCGTGGTAAAAGAGACGAATTGCTCTTTATAAAGTTTATACTTGCCTCTGCACCTTTACTCCAGAAGGCCATCCTTTTGTTAGATAAAAATGTTGACGAAAGCCAATCCTTGAAGCTATCAAAGGAATTGATGAAGTTCCCTTGGGCATCTCCTAAATCAGAAATAATACATGAACCGTGGTCAATAGAACAAGCCCTGCTATTCCTACGATGTTGAGATTGCATGAACCGGTCTCTCACTCTTCATCGTCAAATTCTAGTGTAGAGGATTCTTTATTTTGTAATTTTTTAGTTTTGGCTCTTGTGGCGTTCTACTAGCATCACTTGAAGGATTTTGCGTTGTTTATACAGAGATATAACTAAATATGTACACTAGTACTTTGTTTTTGTATGCAGAGAACTAGATATCGTAAATAAGTTATTACTGATCATCCATTTCGTGCTGTTTATTTCTGCTTTCTATTTCTGATACCAATGGTGGAGAAGGTTTATTTCTGCTTTCTATTTCTGATACCAATGGTGGAGACACTCTTCTCCAAGGGATGTCAATTACAGCGTAGATAGGTAATTCTCTTTTAACGTATATATATTATATGTTAAATCCCCTTGTTTTTCTTCGTGTGTTTACCTTTTATGTGTTGACATCTCTTAGTGAAAATTCTGGCTCTGCTATTGGTTGAACCACATGATAGTGGTTTATCCTTTAGCACTCTCGTACTTACTATGTCAGAAATTGGTGTGCCTGTCCCGTGAACTACAGAGAAGCTAATGGAGTCAGCCAACACACGCTTTCCATGCAATAGTATTGTCAGGGGTGCATGAAATGTGGCTGGTTCTTTCTCAACAGCTCGCCAATCAAATAAACGTTTGTGCCTTGCCAAGAACAGCTGATCCCCGTTCATGCCCCTCAGTTATCGACTGACTAATTCACAAAAGGTTGGTTGTTACCGCCATTGACTACAAAACTGTTTCGAAGGATAGTGTTACCTTGTTGCAGATCATTGCAGATAATACGTAGTCACCTCAGGTATACGTAGTCACCTCAGGTTCTCTCCATTTTGATGATAGTAACATCTTACTTGAAATCAATGAAACGTTATAATATAGAACATGGAACTTTCTATGTTCATATATAGAAGGTCTCGTTGATTTCAAGCAATGTAATTCAAATATAACTAACAATTGGCTAAAATAAACTCGATTCTTAGTTGTTTTATCACTCTCCTCGGTTGGCATTTGTTCCTGTCCTCACAATGATGAAAAGTTCATTGTGTCAATTTCATCATATGAAGAAGAACTTGTTTAGAAATACATATTCCATTTCCAACGCCATCCATTCCCAGTTCCACCATTATCATCTTCAGAGTCGGTCCCCAATTCTTCAACATTAATATTTTCGTCTTCGAAGGTAAATGTCGTTGATAGGGATCAGAGCTATGAGGATTGTAATGCCAATTCTAATGTTTTTTTGCCATTCTTGAAGTTGCAGTTGAAAAGAAAACAAACTCAAATTACTTTGACACGTTTTGCTTTCTGAGAGTCAAATTTGACAATCTTCGAAGTTAAATTGAATTAAATTAATTCAATATTTTAAATTTTAAATTCTGATGTTCGAAAGAAAAACGCTATAAATTGTAATTCTTGTGATATTAATATGATGAAAAAATACATATAAGTTCATATGATTTGACTCTCGAAAAACGAAACATTACAAGTAAAAGTGAATGGAGTAAGTATGAATTTAAAGTAAGTGTATTGTATTGCATGAGTCAGTTCATGCAAAACTTACTTGGAAAAGTACACTTTGAATATGCAGTTATTTATTCAATTTGGATTGTAGTGAGATAGTTGAGATTCTTTCATTCTTAATCAGTGATCTCAAATTCGAGTTTTGAAAATAATTTTATTTTTTGTTGAAGGCGATCGCCTCCATATATAGGTCTTGCAATGTACGAATCTGAATTAGTCAAACTTTAATACGAATATCAAACACCAATTTAAAGTAAAATTTTCTATGTGAAATCTGAAAGTCACACATAACTAATGTAGTCAAACAAATTTATACAACTGAAGCAGTCAAACAAAATGTCTACCCTATAAAGCACCTTACATCATATGTATGAAATATTTTATTGTAAAAGTTTGTTCTTTATTGGATATTTATACTAAATCAATGGAGGTAAATTATGTGTTTGCTTTATATATTTTTTATTTAATCATGATTAATTAATACTTTTTGTGTTTTATTTAGGTATCATAGTTTGAATTTCAAGAATCAAATCTTTTAATTTTAACTTTAAAATCGGTACATAAAATATTTAAGCTTTTTAAAATAAAGTAGGCGTTTAACCAAAATTTCAAATGTTTTTCAGTGAAACTTATGGAGTTAGAGTTAATGATATAATTGTGTTTGATTATATCTTTTACAAGAATATTTGAAGCAATATTCATGCTTGAAGGTACTTAAATATAATTTCAAAAGTAAAAAGTAAGTAATACTTGTATCTAGGGGTGTCAAATGGGCGGGTTGGATTGAAATTGGAGATATTGAAATGGGTTGAAATAGTTATTGGGTTGGGTCTTGACCCGCCCAAGTTTACTTTGGGCTCAAAAATGGGTTGGGTCTTGACCTGCCCAATTTGACCCTCTTCATCTCAATAATTTTAATATATTATTTTTTAAATTTTATAACCACAATTTGAATTTCAATTCAAGAAAATTTTAAAAAAGAAGTTACAAATTGATAGATAAATCCTAAAAGATATAAAATACATAGTAATTCATATCTTCAATATAAGAACATACATTACATTAATGCAAATAAAGAGTCTTAAAAATGGGTTGAAATTGGAGATTAAATTGGGCTCAATTGAGGATTCTCTTAAAATGGGTTAAGGCTTGAATGAGTTGAGATTGAACCAATTTAAATTAGGAAAAAATTTCAAAACAGCAATATTTTAGCATCTAATAGGACCCCTTGTCAACACTTTCAATATTTATTTAAAATGTCAATTTTTTTATTTGTTCTAAGGCTGACTTTTGTATTTATTTAATTTGAAAGAATACAAATTTCTAACAACAGAAAGAAGAAAATCACGGGAGAAAATATTTCAAAAAGATAAAAATCGCTTAAATCTCTAATTAGTTACAATTGGAAAAAATATGAATTGTCATCTCTCTCTTGTTCTTTCAATTATGATGACTACATAATAATAAAGTAATACAAATTTGTTGGCATTCAAATTGAGATTTGGAATACAAAGTGATAATGAAATACAAACTGAGCACGATAAATACTCATTTCAATTGAAAAGTTAGACCATACAATGCAAAACTTGATTGTATACCATTAGGACGAATACAAATTCAAATCTAAGTACAAACTATCTGGTATACAAAGTGATATTAAAAATACAAAATGAACCAAATAAAATACAAAATCTATTTTACTAATGCAATTAGTATGAATACCTATATAATGAATAGGTAAATAAACTGTATTTTGGTTATTTAGAATTGAGAATGAATACATCAAATCTAAATACAAACTATCTGGTAATAAAAGTGATAATGAAAATACAAAATAAAATACAAAATTTATTTTACTGTTGCAATTAGGATTAATACTTATATAATGAATACATAAATAAACTGTGTTTTGTTTATTTAAAATTGAGAATGAATACGAAATTAAATATAAATACAAAACTTGATGGTATACCATTAGGACGAATACGAAATCAAATCTAAATACAAACTATTTGATATACAAAATGATATTGAAAATACAAAATGAGCAAAATAAAATAAAAAGTCTGTTTTACATATGCAATTAAGATGAATACCTAAATAATGAATACATAAATAAACTGTATTTTGGTCATTTAAAATTGAGAATGGATGGACAATTAAGAACTTCGATTCGGCAATTGATTCATCAAGTTCCATGGATTTTAGAAGAGTCTTTTCGAAATCATCCATAGAGCGGCGGCTGAGATCTGGAACTCGACAGGGAAATCGCTCGAGACCGATAAGCAGAAAAGTTGTGGAGTAGGTCCGACTCCTGATCAGACGTAGAGAGAGAGAGTAAAATTGGATATTATACCCCAATTTGCACGAAGAATTGCTAGATTTTGAAATCGTACAAGTCGAAGAAATTTCTTAAACAAGTATAGGAGATAACAACGGTGGAAACGGTAGAGAGAGTAGAGAGATTTAGGGTAAAAACCTAGAGAGAATATTGGAATGTGGTAGGTCTTTTTTTACTTTTAACCGGGTAAGTCAAACTAGGTAATTGGATAGTGGAGTCAAACTAGGTAACTGTGGGCCTGATTTGAGAAATAAAAAGATATTAAATTAATTATATTAGGATACATTATATTTGCCAAAATAATGACATAATGACATTTTTAATAATTATTTTAAAGTGTAGATGTTTTAACTAATTATGTTAGGGATTTTGACTAATTTGCTAATTTTTCCTTTAAATTATCTTGAGCCCAACCCTCAAAATTTTGGACGGATGGGGCGAGCTACATATTATTGGGCTCATTTTGACACCTCTATTTGTATCACTTGGAAAATATTTTATTCGTTCACTTTTTACCTGTCATGTTTTATTTTACTACGAGAATCAATTTGACTAATTTTTGAAAACTAAATTGAATTAGATTAATTCAACATTTAAATGAAATTCAAATATTTAAAAGCTATACGAAAAATTATCATAAGTTACAATCCTTCTCATATTAATACAATGAAAAAATTCAAATTGAAAGTCCAAGCAAAACTTCAAATTCATATAAATCTGATTTGAAATCATAATTTCATATCACAAATCTAAACGAACCCATAGTATAGGAGCCAAATAAAAAGAAATAGCGGAAGTATAGAATATTCAAAACAGGCAAAATACATAGACATACATTTAATTTGGTTCGATTATCAAGAGGAATAAATACTTCATATCATTTTTTGCTAGAAAAAAATCTAAAATTATATACTAAAACATTTCATGAAGAACTTGTACACAAACAGTTACTAGAAGACACAAGCTTTGACTCTCACCAAACTAGATGGTAGAATGCTCAAAGCCAACAGACCTTGTAGGCATGTTCGTTACCTCTAATTAGGGGTCGCGGGATCCCAATCATCTCACCATACTCCTCGATGGTAACCTATAGATAATCTACTCGCACCATAGTGCGTAAGACAAGAAATGACCAGCTCCATCGAGCAATTACATCATTGCATACCATTGTTTCCTAGCAAATGAGTCGAACTATGCACAGAACATTTCACAAAAATAACTTGTACATAGTAGCTACTACAAGATGCAAGCTTTATCTCTCACCAACCTAGATGGTAGAATGCTCAAGCCAAACAGGCGTCATCGGCATGCTAGTTACCCCTGAGTTCCGATTCCACGACAAATAAGTTGAATCTCCAAGTTGCCTTGGCTTAAACTAGATACACAAACATGAAAACCATAGCCAGAATAAAACACAATCCACCAACAGTTGTAGAAAGCACAAGCTTCTTTCCATCAAAACTATAACGTCACGTTTATAATCTACTTGCACCACAGTGCGTAAGACGAGAATGACCAGGACCTTTAAGTAATTACTTCAATTATATATAAGTAGAATCGAATAGACACTTATCAAAGGAAAAATACTTCATCACATATCATTATTTCCTAGCAAATGAGTATAAAGCTATATGCAGAACATTTCATAAAGAACTTGTACACAAACAGTTACTAGAAGACACAAGATTTGTCTCTCACCAAACTATATTAGGATGTCCATGCAAACAAACCTCATGGCATGCTAGTTACCTCCTGTTTCCGATTCCATGACAAATAAGTTGGCTAAAATAGATACACAATTATGAAAGCCATAGCAAGAAAGAAACACAAACTACCAACTGTTAAGATAAGCAATACCAAAGAAAATCGTTCTATCCAGCTAGTAGAAGAAAGCACAAGCTTCTTCTTTCCATCGAAACTATATGTATCGTAAATGTTTTGCAACGTCACATTTATAATCTACTGGCATCATTCAAGTACTTTAAGCAATTACTTCCATTGTACATACATAAATTAGAATAAACACTTATCATAAGGAAAAGACTTCATTACATATCATCGTTTCCTAGCAAATGAGTTTAAAAGTATATGCAGAACATTTCAAAAAAAAAGAACTTGTAGACAGATAGCTGCTACAAGACACAAGCTTTGTCAACATCAACCTTGGATGGTAAAACGTTCAAGCCAACAGACTTCATGTGCAAGCTAGTTACCTCCTGGGTTCCGGTTCCACGACAAATATGTTGGATCTCCAAGCTGCCTTGGCTTAACTAGATACACGACCGTGAAAGCCATAGCCAGAAAGAAACACAATCCACCTACAGTAAGATAAGCAATACCAAGAAAATCATTCTTTCCACCAATCCAGCTAGTTGTAGAAAGCACAAGCTTCTTCTTTCCATCGAAACTATACGTATTGTAATTGTTCACCAACGTCACATTTATGCTTTCACCCGCCTCCAGATCCACCTCTATCTTCCCATACAACTTCCTAAACGTTGGAAGTGCAGCAGTTCTCATCCAAACAATAAGATCTTCTTGCTTGTCCAACGATTCATTCGAAAGCTTCCCACCCCCAATTAGCGGCCCACTCTGAAAGTTAGACGGAAAAACATCTTTTCCAAACTTATGATCCCTATCACTCTTCCAAGCTATACCCTTTTTGTTCACAGCCAACAACTTGTTACCAATATTACTAGTAAAACTATAAGTATCATTAAACAAACTCCAAGCAATCAACCCACAAGGCACAATTGGTCTACCATTAACACGATCCTCCGGGTCACAAGAACCAGTATCATCTCTTTTATTAGCACTTTTCAACTGCTGATCACTTCGACTTTTAACATACCTACGATGATTCTGATAATAATTCTCAAGCTGATAATAAACATAAATAGGCTGCTTCATTTTCTTAGGCACAGTCAAAGTCCTAACACATGTTTTATTTATACTAGCATTAGTTATAAACCCAATTTTATCATTTGTCGAATTCAGTGGCACACATTCAGAATCATAACGATCAACAATTTCAACAACATCTCTAGATGCTAAAAGTGAAACAACCCCAATTGGGATGAACACAATACCAACAAGTAAAAAGACAGAAATCACCCATTTTGGAGTTAAAATCGGTTTGCAAGCTGGAAGTTCCTGTTGAGTGAATCTTGAATACTTGGGTCGGTTTGAATTTCTTCTAATTGAAGTATTATCATCAGATCCAGCACCACCAGTAGTAGAAGATGAAGGGTTCATTTTTTTTCAACTCAAAAATCAACTAAAACACAAAATCAGTTGAAAACCAGATGAATTTTTTAGAAATTTTTGGAGAATCTGAAGAAAGAGATGATTTTGGGAAATGGGTTATCACTATAATTAAGGAATTTTGATCGGAAATCGGAATATATGGAGAGGATTAGCTGTATGGTTACTCGTTTTTAGGGATTTTGATTATTCAAGACGCCTGCTTTTGACTTTGAATAGTATTAAAACGACGACGACTTGATCCACCTTTCTGTTTCTTTGCTACTCTCTCCGTTTCAATTTTTTCGTCCTACATTCCTTTTTAATCTGCCAAAATAATACTCTATCCGTTTCTATTTACATGTCTCTTCACAGAATCAATACATAAATAACATTATTCTTCTTATTTACCCATGAGACTTATTGGCTTGAAAGTATGTATTTGACCGACATAGAAAAAGTAAAATGGTTAATTCATGTTAATTGGTAAATTTAATTAATAAAAATAAATTAATTTATGTTCATTTATTGAAAACTTGACTTCAAGATATCACTAAATATAAATAAGGGTATAATATTAAACTTATCTAAATTCTTCAGGGGCGTGAAATCTAAAATGGTGACATATAAATAGAAACGAGGGAGTATTACACATGGTATGTTTGCGTTTTGATATACACCATTCGTTCACTTTTACTTGTCACTTATTCCCGAAATAGATTTTCATTTTTATTTGTCACTTTTGACATATCAAGAAAAGACAATAATTTTTTTTCCATGTTTTACCTTTAGCATTGAATACTTATTTTCCAAATCATTTTCATTATTTGATAGGGATAGTTTGGTAAAATACATATATCATTAATTATTTTCTTAATGGGTGTGCCAAGTCAAACTGTGACAAGTAAAAGCTAACGGAGGGAATATTTGACAACAACAACAACAATAAACTCAATGTATTCCCTACTATCTTAGAGGTAGAAAGATTGTTTTCGATGAACCCTTGGCTCAAGAAAAATAATTCATTTTGACATAATTGACATATATTTAGTTTAAGACTATAAGATTCAAAGTCTTCGTATCAAATCAAAATCAGACAACTAAATTGAACAGAATGAACACATTCTAGAAAGAGGGCGAAGGTTACAAGGAAGGTTCTTGTGATTGACGAGTAGGTAGGGTGGCGTGGGTGCGCTGCCAAAAGAGTACTTTTTTCCAAAAATAAAATCTCAGGTAGGGTGGACCATATGGTATATACTTTATTTGTGTTTACATTTAACTTTTAGATTAATGAATTTGATAAATCAAAGTGAAAATAAGTTCATCATGGTTAAGGTTTAAGAAGTGTATAGTGGTATAATAATTTTGGTTATCTACTTGTTTACGAGTTGACTAGTTGGTATGTGAATATTGAGTTACAATTTTAGAAAACTAATAACAAATTTCAGTTAGGAGCCTTTAAATCAGTACTATAATTAGAATTTGATAAAATCACCTTCAAACAATCATGGTGTATGTTTGTATGACTAAAGTTCACGTATTCAGTATTTTTCTTATTAATAATCCTAAAAATTCAAGCAAAAATATTAAAATTTTTGTTGCTAAATTTTAGATCGAAAGTCTTACAACTTTAGTCTCGAATGCGAGAAGTTAATTTTCAAGTGGCTAAACATGCTTATCTCTATATGGTATATACTACAACTATTGCTTAAATGGAAATCTTTATACAAATAGCCAACTGATTTTATTGTTTATTTTTTTTCAACCGGTACACATAAAAAACAAACAGACATGTATTCTCATAGAGAGAAGGCCAGAAAAGATCAATGAAATACTCGAGCGTGAGTTAGCTAATCTACCAACAAGTCCTGAATTTCTTATCCACGAAGGTAGACTTGGGCTCGTTGAATAAAAACACTTGAGTTGAAAACCAATGAGCAATTGCGACAACTGTGAACCCCTAAACTAGGTTACATTAAAATTATATAACTATACACATATAAATTATACAATTGTCATTTATTTTTTATTAAAGCAATTGTATGAACCACTATTTAGGTTAATTCTTCGATTAGAACAATTTGTGCATCTCGATCGATACGGGCTAACCCGATAATGTAACTACATGGGCCAACTAATTACTAGGCAAGTCCAGCCCAAAAGAGAACTTAAGACGAAGCCCAGTATATAACCCTATAATATACCCTAATTCCCTCCATATTCCATTTAGGGTTTCAGAATCAACACTCGCGAGCCGCCGCCGCTGCCGCTTCTGTAGCAATCTCCACCAACATCAACAATGGGTACGTATACTCAAATCACTGTAAAATCGCTAAATTTGAATCAATTTTCACCATTTTCTGATAGTTTTTATTCAATTTTTGTGATTTATACGGTTAAAAATAGTCTATCGTAGTGATTTTCAGTTGAGATATAGTTTGATTGATTGATTTGTTATAATTTTGTGATCTATGATGAATTTGAACGTAAACGGAGGGGAGTTGATACAGAGGTTTCATGTAGTTGAAATTGTGATTAATTTGGGAGTGAGGAGTAGTTGATTGATTTTGTGTTGTAAATCTGATGTAGTTTTGGTGGTTAATTTTTTGTTTTTGGTGAAAATGCAGCCAGAATCAAGGTCCATGAGCTGAGGAACAAGTCGAAGCCTGATTTACTGACTCAGTTGAAGGATTTGAAGGCAGAGCTTGCTCTTCTTCGTGTCGCGAAGGTCACCGGTGGTGCTCCTAACAAGCTCTCCAAAATGTATGTGTGCCGCGTTTCTCTTTTATATGATTGATTTGAATAATTGTTTTGATTCAGTACGATTTTGCTTGAGATGTGTATATTATAAGTGATTGGTTCTCTTTTAGATGATTGATTTGAATAATTGTTTTGATTCAGCATGATTTTGCTTGAGATGTGTGTATTATAAGTGATTGGTGTGATTGCGAAAGCATACATTTGAAATGAGCTCCATGTACATTACTATCTTATATCCCACTCTGAATGGGTTAACAATATTGTTCTATGTAGTCCGATCCATTAGTTGCTAATTACTTTTGAAGTATCATTTTAGGATATTTTTTTTTCCACTTGAAGTATATAATGAGTCAAGCGGCTTCAAGTGAGTGATCGGGAGGCATTGCTAGAAACCTTGTAATACAAAAGTGAAGCAATTTTGTATGCTATTAATGGCTTGTTATAAGGGAAACTTGTTATTTTAACATATCTTTTGTATTGAAGTATTGGTGATTAGTCTCACGGCATGCAAGACAAACTTAGTTGGTGGTGACTTTTCTTAGTTTGGTGACTAAATGATGGAATGAATGTTAAATCAACTAATGCAAATGTGTTGCATATTATCAATTTGAGTGTTGGATGGCTTTGTTTATACTTTTGATAACGACCTCTGATTATTGTAATGATTGTGTGGATGCAGCAAGGTGGTAAGGTTGTCTATTGCACAGGTTCTGACTGTAATTTCACAGAAGCAAAAGGCTGCTCTTAGGGAAGTTTACAAGAACAAGAAATACCTGCCTCTTGACCTGCGCCCAAAGAAAACTAGGGCCATTCGCAAACGTTTGACCAAGCACCAGGTAATCCTTGATTTTAGCCTTCAACTAGTGTTTATGCACTTTGAACTATTGAGCTTCTGGGGTCTTAATTTCGCAATGCATATGCTACTCTTGATTCTATATATGGGTTCATCTATCCTAGTAAGAGTGGAACTGTTACTATTTTGTGGGTATAGTATTTATTTTTTGGCTTCTCCTTCCGTCCTAATTTATGGGACACACTTTCCCTTTTAGTCTGAATGTCGCCTTCCGATAATTAGAAACAATTTATCTTTAAAATTCTCCTTAATAATATATAACCAAACAAAAGGCTAAGGTTTGTTTTAAACCACAAATTTCAAAAGTTTTCTGTTCTTTCTGAAACTTTATGCCAAGTCAAAAGGTGCCACATAAATTTAAACGGAGGAGAGCTATGTTTGCAACTTTTTTTTCTAATAGTTTTAAATAGATGTTGTATCCGGATCTTAACAATTTGTTAGAATGGAGGGTTTTCTCTTTTTAAACAATGAATGTGGACAGGGGAGTTTGTGATGCTTATGCTGCCACAGTGTTCTTCAATATCTCCTGCATCATCTTCTTTTCTCTCTTTCCTAGCAATGTTGTGGATAATGACATTAACTTACACTCTGTATATCTGTACAGGCGTCCTTGAAGACGGAGAGAGAGAAGAAGAAGGAGATGTATTTCCCTTTGAGAAAGTATGCTATCAAAGTGTAGGATAGTATCTAATTTGGCAGAAATTTTGTTGTTTGAATCAGGATATATTGGTTTAAACTATTTATCATGCAAATTTTGTTTAGTTTTCTTTTGTTTGGCGCTTATGACATTAGAAACATAACTGATATGGAGCTTTATTTGTTCCAAGTATCAAGTGTTTGCCTATGTTATGTTATTAAAAGTACCTTTTTCATTAGGAATCTTATGCCATGTTGAGTTATAAAAAGTACCTTTTTCATTAGAAATCTTTTGCCATGTTGAGATTTTTATTTGATCTAATGGGTCTTAAAAGACTATTTTAACTTGGTTGGACAAAGGATTGCTTGATTAAGTGCGGCATGTTGCTGTTAGCACCTTAGAATTCAATTCATGTCATATTAGGCACTTAATGCCCCACAAATTGATATGTACATGTCTTGTGCTAACACTTATTTTTCTAAGATATCTCATGTACGAAAACAACACCACGTAATGTGTGGATTAAACACATTACGATTTACTATTTTATTGTGTACAATTGGTTGATATTCAAGTGTAGAAGAATAGAGGGATGCGTTTTGAATTGTGCGCCAGATTGTTTCTTCCTTAATTAGGTGTTTCGTGTTTGAGCCTTGGGTATTGAAAAATCCTTGGTAGGGAGTGCTTCTCCTTTAATGGGGTCTTATCAGACACGAATCTGAATTAGTCTAACTCCTACGTGTGTATCACGGATTAGTCAAACTCCTATACGTGTATTAGAAACAATATGAGATATCAAAATAAGTATTGGATATCTTAGGTACCGCGTGAAATTAGTCTTGAGCTAGCTGACTTGAAATGGATTTTGTTATATAGATTTGTTTGTAGTTTGTACTCGTATTTTGTCTCTTGAAAATGAAGATCCATTAATTTTGGTTAATACATTACAAAATCTTTAACAAATCAAATCTCTTTATCATTACTTAGTCATAGATTTGAGTCGATTAATTAGTGGTGAATAAATAAAAACAAGCATTTTAGTGACTATCAACGTGCCATTTTTTTCAAAGGATAATAATAAAAGTTGTGATCTGAGTTTAATGACAGAAATGAAGTGGACTAATTTTGCATTATACGTGCAACCCTCAAGATTTTCTTCTACTTTTTTTTGTCTTTTATGTGTAACATTATTCAAGAATTATTGAATTGGTCCAAAACATATATTTTTTTGGTGACGGTCAAAAGAAATTATTTTAACATATAGTATTATATTAGAGCAATTATGAGGATGGGGTATGAGCCAAATTAGTTAGCAACTAGAAAACTAACTCGTGCTATTTATTAATATTAACTTAAATTGAGTAGCAAGTTCGTTTAATCAACCAAGTTAATGTAGACATGTTTACGCGTAGCCCTTGTGATTGCTCATTAAAATAATGCAAACAAACATTTTTCAACGAGTAAGATGTTCAGTGTGATATCATAAGTGAAGTCTGAAGAGATAGTGTTGGAGCCAGAATTTGCACTTAGGAGATTCAAAATATGAAGAAGTAAACACACGAAGAAGTCGGGAGTTTAGCATATCGAAAGGTTGAACCCCTTACGACTTCTTCATGTGTTTGCTTTTTCATATTTTGAACCTCCTTAATTAGTGTAGATACTGGCTCCAAACTGCGTCTCCAGACTTCACTTATGATATATATATAAAATTACGTTAATCATGTTTAAATAATGTAATCTTTCGTTGAAGGAGATTCTGACGAACCCACTCAATCCTATCTAGTTTCGCCCGTGTGGAAAGGATGAGGTGTACAAACCTTACTCCTATTTTTGTGGGGTGCATAGATTGTTTCGCATAGATACTCAACTCAAGAAAAAATGCGTGTTAGAACATGTTTGCAATTTATTTTTTAAAAAAATACATATGTAAATAATTACGATGAAATAATAAAGAAAAAAAGTACTAATAAGACATGTTGAATAAACTAAAGTACTTACCAATGTAGAGTAATGTATTGTTGCTCAAACATCGAAATAAAATTTAAATTCTTAAATTACAAACTTAATAATGAAAAGGCCTGGAATAGTAGGGGGGTTGGCCTTCCGGGTAGCTAGTCGTATGGGGCTTGTCTAGTGTAATTTATATTTTTATGTGATTTATGAGTTATTATACATGAGCGGGATGTACCCTCTCCACATCCAAAGAATAGTGACGGCAGGTTCCTTGCTTGTCATTAAAAAAAATGAAACTTGTCAAATTCAACTTGCATCACACTCCATTAAATAACCTTTTCCTTTTTTCCAACGTTAATAGTGTTTGGACTAGTTTGCGTATAATTTCTATTTATAGTATATGTGTAGAATAGTTCTGCCTATTAATATATGTATCAGGTAACGTTAGTTGTGTTTGGGACACGTATTAGGTAACTCTGATGGTGTCCGATCCAGATACCAGATAACCCTAATGGTATTTGTCCAGTTTATACACAACCCAACACATATACAAGATATATAACTCAACTCATCAAGTCTTGAGAAAATGAATCGGAAACTTCACGATTTTTCTCATTTTATTGATCACTAGGTCACATTCTCAAAGGCTGAAATGCTTTTTTCCTTTAAAATAAATTTCAACATTAGAAATTATTAGCTAGAAAAATATAGCTATAATGGAA
This sequence comes from Solanum appendiculatum, assembly GCA_018342035.1. NCBI lineage: Eukaryota > Viridiplantae > Streptophyta > Magnoliopsida > Solanales > Solanaceae > Solanum > Solanum appendiculatum. Next base: position 1,285,487 of record JAGDQO010000392.1, on the reverse strand, counting down.
TAAGCAATTTTACTGTAATTTCCAATGGAAGTCATTTTAATGAACTGAAAGTCGTTTTATTGTTAAAGGTGCACCAATGCTCCATTTAAATTAGTTAGTCAACATGGTTTATTTATTCAAAATATAATTATTGCTATTAGGAAAAAAGAAAAAATAACAAGATGGACAATTAAATCATTTGGAAAAAGCAAACCCATTTTTTATCTAGAAGACAAATATTTTCCAACTGAAAAAAAGAATATATGGTTATTTGCTTCTTCTTTTTCCCCCGATCTTTAATTTATGCTCCTTGTAATAAATAAATTTTTCGAAGGATATAAGTTTATATTTTCATATATGACATTTCACAAGTTATATTATGACTTCAGTTTTTAAAGAATTTATGTTCCACTAGACATAAATTTGATTGCTAAATGATACAAATTAAAATTAACTCATCTGAATAAAAAAAATTAAAGATCAACTTATTTAAAGAACAAAACGTGGAATTTTACGAAGAATACATATAGGTAATATGGACCATGATGAAATGGTCACAACTGAAAAAACCATAATACCAACCCCCATTGAACACCTTCCAGGTTGTTTCCTTGGTCAAACTAATTACATTATATAAAAGTGGATATTTTTCATAGTTTATATTTAATATGTAGATATAGAACCTGTACCAAAATTCCATGAAAAAATGTGGAAGCATCTAATGGGAAAGTGATGGCTTGGCATGGAAGAAATGGGTGGTCAATGACATATGTGAGTCTAGAGTATGAAGTTTATTTTTATATCGATCTCAGATTAATATATAATAATAATAATAATGAAATTTATGGTCAAAATATTTATAAATATTCAATGAATTACTTAATATATATATAGAGTCTGGAAAAAAAGTATTGTGTCGCATGAACACATAATTTAGAAGCTAAATTTGTCCCTAGTCTAAGATAACATAGTAAAAATCTTGATCAAACTAAAAGTGCTTATAAATTGAAAAACTATAAATTGAGAATGATCAAGTTATAGCTCTTGATTGATTTTAGGTCATAAGCGCTTTGGATATTTACTAAACATATAAGTAAATCAAAAGATATATATAAATCAGTTTGATCAACTTATTGCTTACCAAACTCGTTCAACAACTTTAGACATCATAAACATAATCTGGACAAGCTAGCCATGGCGCAACATTTAGAGTTCAAACTGTAAAAAATGTCGCTCGCAGAAATATAAAATAAGACTATATACAATATACAATGTGGTCCGATCCTTCTCTAAACTCTACACATACAAAAAAATCTTTGCGCACCGATATGCCCCATCTTTTAAATTCTATTTTATAATGAACCATAGACTATTGAATTATTTTTTTGGATTTGTAATCATAGATTGGGATGACCATAGACTTTAGAATTAATTCGTATCCATACATTAAAATGACCAGTCAAATCCAATGCCCAACTCAACCCTCATCTTAAGGATCTAAAATTTATTTTAATAATTTTGGTGGATTTTTGTCAAACAATATCTTAGTTCAAATCAAGGACTTAAAATTGCTCTTAGAATCAATCTTGGTTATAATGAAATGGTTGAGATTTCCCTCCCCTTAATCAGATATTCCAGGTTCAATCTCGAGAACGAAAAAAATCATGTTTGGAGCGCCACCTCCAGAAATGAGCCTTCCAATTCATGAATCTGAATTAATCAAACTTTAATACATATATCAAACTCCAAATGGGAAATCCAAAAAAGGAAAAATATGCTCTTAGAATATGCAATTGTCAACAAATCTTGCTCATGTATTGGCTCTTAGTTACCTCAAAGTTTCAAAAAAAAAGCTAAAGTCTTTATCAAGTCCATTTAGTGTACCAAGTCAAGTTTTCCTTCTTCTATTTAAACTCTCTTATCATAACTATTATTCTTACACCAAATATTCACATAACTTTCATTACTCTTTCATTTCGATACAAGAAAACAAACATTTTTCTTTTCACAAAATGGCGATTCTTGACATGTCTAAGAGAGAACCATCATCACCATCGACACCTCAGAGAGCCAAGAAGAGCCTATTCTCTTTCGCGAAAACGAATTCATCCCTCTCTTCCTTTTCTACTCATATACCTCCTCAGAAACCTTTGTTGACATTCTCTCGATCTATCATGGAAGAGAATATTGATTACGCGAACACTATTATAAAAAAATGGGATCATAAAGAATCGTCTAACGAAAAATTCTCTTCACTCTTTCAACAAGATAGAAAAGAAGCCAAAGAATACATTCAATGTGTCATAGACTTAAAAAAAGCTATGCATTTTTTTGTTACACAGCATTCAACTTGTAACAAACTTGTACTTGCACAAAACTTGATGCAAAAGGCTATGAAAAGACTAGAGAATGAATTCTACCAACTTTTGTCAACAAAAAAAGAGCATTTGGATCCAGAATCAGTGTCAAAATCAAGTCGATCCTCACATATATTGAGGTCATTTTCAGTTGAATCCGAAGATTCAACTGACTCCAGAAATGAGATTCAGCATGCTGGTGCTGAATCCATATCCGAGTCTGAACGTCTTTCGATTCTAGCTATGTCTGATCTTAAAATGATCGTTGATTGTATGATTGGTTCTGGCTATGCAAAAGAGTGTTGGAAGATCTACAGGATCATCAGGAAATCCATTGTGGCCGAAGGACTATATCGTCTTGGAATTGAATCGCGTAGCTCAACCTATGTTAACGCAATGAAACCAAGTGCTCTCGAGCATCAAGTCAAGCATTGGATCGATTCAGCTAAAATCGCGGTGAAAACACTCTTCTACGGAGAGAGATTTCTTTGTGATCACGTTTTCTCATCATCGAAAACAATCAAAGAAACATGTTTTAGTGATCTTGCCAAAGAAGGCGGAATCATTATGTTTAAATTCCCTGAGCTCATTGCAAAAACGAAAAAATCACCTGAAAAGATTTTCTTATTAATGGATTTGCACGAAGCAATCACTGAACTCATGCCAGAGATCGAATCAATCTTCTCGTATGATTCGATCTCAGCTGTCAAAGTTCAAGCTGTTACCTCATTAAATAAACTTAACATCTCTGTTCTAAACATTCTGTCCGATTTCGAGGTATCAATACAGAGGAATTCCTTGAAAACACCAGTTCCTGGTGGCGGAATTCATCCTTTAACCAACTCTGTTTCGGAATACTTAGATTCCTTAGCAACCTACAACGAAGTCCTCTCAAATATTATTTCTGACTCTACATCCAACTCACAATCCTTATCTCCTGAAACTTATTTCGACAATCCATCAATCAGTGAAACGCCCAAAAATTCATCAGTCTCTGGTAAATTGGCGTGGATTGTACTTGTTCTGCTTTGCAAACTCGATAGCAAAGCAGAGTTGTACAACGACATTGCGTTATCCTACCTTTTCTTAGCCAACAATATTCAATTCATTATAGAGAGGGTACTTGGAAGTACCCTCAAGGTCATATTGGGAGACGAATGGATATTGAACTTGGAGAGAAAGGTAAAGTTGTACTCAACAAAATACGAAAATGTAGCTTGGAATAAGGTGTTTTTGTGTTTGCCTGAGAGTTTAGATCCCTCGATTTCCTCTGATATGATTAAGGAACACTTCAAACGATTCAATGAATCGTTTGAAGCAACGTATCAGAGACAGAAATCATGGGTTGTACCTAATGGGACTTTACGAGACGTGATCAAAGTATCAATTGCAAGAAAATTGGTGCCTTTTTATAGGGATTTTTATGATTACTATATGGGAGTATTGAGTGGGGAAAAAGATTTGGAGGTGTTAGTAAGATTTTCACCTGATAATATTGGGAATTGTTTGTCTGATTTATTTCATGAAAATGTTAGGTCAGGGAGTTTAATTTTGTCATCATCAGCATCATTGCAAAACTCATGTGTTTGGCAATGTATTTCTTAAATAATGTGTACTAAGTACCGTAGGTTGTTCGAACTCTTCAAAAATGTTACTTGATCCTCGAAAACTAATGTATTTTTGGAGGGTTTGATACATGTGAGACAACGTTTTTGAAGAGTGTCGAACAATATAGACTGCAAGTTGTTGATTTCAATACTAAAAGTTCGCTCCTTGTGCACCTTATTGTCCATGAATTCTATCTTGAATCGAGAAAAATTAAACCAATAAATATTATCGCAAAAGAGATATAATATTAATTGTTACGGAAAACATTATGAATGAATTTGTTACTTTTTTCTTGTTCACTATGTTAAAAATATATTTTTACTTTTAGCAAACCAAAGAAAAAAATATTATCACAAACAATACATTTTCACTCCAACGGTAGGATATATATTGTTGTTTCCTTTTTGTTTTATTTGGGCCGGTCACTATTGGGTTGGCCATATTTTTGTTGGACATCTTTTTTTCATTATATAAAATCGGCCCAATGGACATATTAACTTCTTTTTTGAAAAAAAGAAGAAAGTAAAATAATGGAGATATTCAAAAATTGTTTGTATAAGTTACATAAATCACATAATGTAAAGATGAAATTATTATTTATTCCTACTTTTTTTCTAATTACAATAATCCCTTAAAATTAACCCAATCCGGATACATTAATGAAAGCGCGGATACATTAATACAGATACATTATTAAAATAAGGGATTTCTCAATCCGAATACATTAGTGAAAGCGCGGATACATTAATACAACAATCCGGATATATTAGTGAAAGTGCGGATACATTAATACATATACATTATTAAAATAAGGGACTTCCCAATCCGGATACATTAGTGAAAGCGCGGATACATTAATACATTAATACGGATACATTATTAAAATAAGGGCTTTTAGAGATTTTTAAAAGATATAGAGAAATATGGAAAATAATTTACTTAAATATGTGTAATTTAGTAATTTCCCCTAATTATTTTGATAATAAACTGTAAATATTATCGTACTAACAACATTAATACACCTAAAGAGTACTAAATCACTTTAATTATGAGAGTACTCATCAAGACGCCTCAACTGACAATTGAACAATCTAACTCGTTTCACAATGCCTCGTGGACAATCGATATGTTGATGTAACACATTAATTTTGAAAGTGTCTATATGATCTAGAGTGTTCAACGGTCAACTAATACCGTGAAGACAAATTGAGATGTTTAGATGTGCATACTCAAAGTTAAAATGTTTATTTGTCAGTCGGGGCCAAATTTGAGTGTATATTTATGTATTATGCCTATGAATAATACTTCATTTGTCTCAATTTATGTGATACATTTTGGTTCAACATGAAGTTAAAGAAAAAACTTTTAAAATTTATAATTTAAATCAAATATAAATATTTATATAATTATAAATCATCTCATTGAAATAAAATAAAAGATTGGACATTAGATTATATATATATATATATATATATATATATATATTATTTTATATTTTTAAAATAAACTAAAATGAAAAATGAATTAGAGCCCGTTTGGATTGACTTAAAATAAATAACTTTTAAAAAGTAACTTTAAAGTCATTTTAAAAATAAGTAGTTATATGTTTTTGATGTGTTTGGCAAAAAAAGTGTTGAAAGTCACTTTTTTCATCAAAATGTCTGAAATATCCTTAAAGTTGTTAACATTATAAAAGCATTAAGGGTAAAAAAGTAATATACTTGGTCAAAATAGAATGATTTATAAGTTAAAAAAAATAAGTAGAGGATACCCTACTTTTAACTTATTTTAAGTTACTTTTGACTTATTTTAAGTTATTCTTTAATTGCCAAACACTCAAATAAGTCAAAAACTGATTTAAAAATTAATTTGATCAATTTATAATCCCATCCAAACGGGCTCTTAGTGGTTGCTGGCCGTCTATTTTGACCAATAGAGCCAGCTTTCATTATTGTGCTCTCTAGTTGCTCAAATTTTTATTTTTCAGAAAAAAGCTTTAATTTCTGTCCATATAAAAGAGGAAGATTTAGTAGTAGAATTCCACATATTAATTAAGGAAGATTATAATGAAAAAATTGTTTATATGATAATTGATAAAGAAAAGATAATTATATATAAATTATCTATTTACATTATAAAGAAAGTAGTTTAATTAATGTAAAGTTAACGATGAGATAAGTTTATTCCATTGAAAATATAATTATCCAAATTTATTATTTCAAAGTGAAAATGTGTGGTTCATAGTAATCAGTACATATATCTCTATATTTCATTTTTTGTTTGATGAACCAAACCTTTATCAATAAAAGTATATTTATTAAAAAAATCTTATCATTGTTTAATTCTTGTATTATAATTCTGGATGATAATTTTGAAATAGCATGTTCACGAATCAAATGCTAATTTAATTTATGTATTCTAATTTTAGAGATATTATTTTTTCTAATACAATCAATTATAAACGTTTATAAAAAAATTTATACTGAAATTATTTCTTTAATGCCTTCAAATGACATGTGCTTCCTCACTTTCAACCTACCGAGTAAAGTATTTGTACGAGGTGAAAATCAAATTTAAGATTTCGACAAATTAAAAAAGTGATACGTGGCAAGAAGAAGAATATGTCAAAAATGACTTAGCATGGATAATATCAAATGCTATCCTCAGAACGTGATTGGTGAGGATAATTCTACTGATGAAAGATATAAAGTTAAGATAGTCAGAATCGAATCGATGTCATATTAGTAAAGTCCGCTTAACTCCGAAAGCATGAAATCGAACACCAGATTATTACTGGATCAAATAAGCTTAGGGGGCTAGTCGTTGCGACAGAATCCGAGATCACCATCATCCATTGTGGAAGAGCTTGAGATCTTCACCTGAAGTAGATACTCCTTAGGGGCAAGATTATTGAATGATGCTCCTTAGAAATTAACTATAAATAGTCTTTTATCACTCTTTGTAAATCATCTCAAGTTTATTCATTCACTTTCAATACACTATTATCCTTATGTTTTTAAGCCCTCAAACTTATCAGATAATGTCGTCAGCTCCCAATATCGAAACTCAAGCTCAATCTATTTACCTAACTTATCATTTAATATCAATTTCATATTTGTTATTCTGATTGCCTTATTCATATTAATTAAACAAATTACAATATACAAATCACATATTCCTGTGTTCTTAAACCCCGTCTATAAATTCACCTATACCATTTTAAGGTTAACTAATATTTAGAATCACATTTTTGAGATAAATAAAGAATAATTATTGATTCTTTTACAAAAACTTTTAGAAATAAATAAATAAATAAATCATTTTCAACTTGTTATTACTCATCACTTTCCTCAATTCTGTCTTCTAGTTCCTTTTTAATTTAAAATATGTTTTATTCTTTTTCATCTTCCACTTTCCTCAACACTTTCCCTTTTCTCATTTCTTAAATCTGAAACTCTCATATTTTTTGACTCTCCGTTTACTTCAATTCACTTCAATTTCTCTCTGAAATTAGCTATTTTTCTTTATGGCTTCTCCTGTGGAAGAAGGTATAACTCTAACCCATATTTTTATTTTCCATAAAAATTGAAAAAAAAATATTGATAATTGTTTGATCATCAAATTATCAGTAGCTAATTTTTCGATTTTTTGTCTTGCTTTATTAGCTTAAGATTTAGTTATAAGTATATGGGTATTTCAGTTGTTTTTTGCTATATTAGCTGGAAATATAGTTTTAATCATCTGGGTATTTAACAATATAGATTAATATGTAGGAAAAATGGTTCTTTTTTACATAAATAAGAAAAAATTATTCTTCGATTTATCAGTATGTACTTTGTGAATTTTTTATTTTTTTATTTTTTTGCTTTATTAGCTGGAGATATAGTTTTTAGCATATGGGTATTTTGAATTAGAGATTTATGTGTAGAAAAAATGGTTCTTTGGGGAATTTGATTTTTTTTTTTTGGTTTTATTAGCTGGAGATATAGTTTTAAGCATATGGGTATTTTGAATTAGAGATTTATGTAGAAAAAAATGATTCTTTGGGGAATTTGAGTTTGTTTTTTGTTGCTTTTTATTAGCTGGAGATATAGTTTTAAGGATATGGGTATTTGGTAGTAGAGATATATGTTCATTGAGTTTGTACCTTATGTTCATTGAGTTTGTGCCTTATGTTCATTGAGTTGTACCTTGAAAACAACAACAACATATCCAGTGTTATCACACAAGTGGTGTCCGAGGAGGGTAGGATGTACACAAACCTTACATCTACGTTTTTGTGGGTTAGAGAGGTTGTTTCTGATAGACACTCGGCTGATTTGTACCTTGCATATGTACAAAATCCTTAACTCGAGCAATTTACTATTGTGTGATTTTTCATATTATTTAGATGATAATAAATCAATCAACTGTACCTTGATCTGAAACTAGTTGAGGAAAGCTATATAAATCCTTGAAATTGGGCCAGAGTTACGTGGTACATGTTGTTGGTGGGCGTTGAGGTGGGAGGTATCTCGTGGAATTAGTTGCGGTGGGCAAAAGTTGTCCTGGACAACACGTTTATCAAAAAATTCTAAGAACAGCCACTTAGATGGCAATTTGAATTTTTTTAAGGAAAATTAAAGTTTGTTCAACGTATGAGAATAAACTTTACAAGTTCTTTTATGCTTCAACAGTGTTCAGTTCTGAAGACTTTATGATGGAGTTGTTTATTTATAAGTGGTATTAAAACCTGATTCTTCATTATCTAATACTGAGTAGCTACTCTCTTGTGCTGACTAGTTCTGTTTGTGCTTGTACTAGGTGAGAGAGATGTTGAGAAAGGATTGATTACTCCAACCCCGAGCCATAACCCTCTAGCTGAGCCTTCACCAACCCCATCTCCATCTTCCGCAACAGCACCAGCTCTGGTGCTTTCCAATTCTGGCAAGAGAATTGATCAAGCAGGGAAAAAGAAATATGTAAAACAGGTTACGGGAAGGCACAATGACACTGAGCTTCATTTAGCAGCTCAGAAAGGTGATCTAGCAGCAGTGAAGCAGATACTTAATGATATTGATACTCAAATGGTCGGGACGCTGAGTGGCGATGACTTTAATCAAGAGGTCGCGGAGATCAGAGCATCTGTAGTGAATGAAGTGAATGAATTAGGAGAGACAGCGCTCTTTACAGCAGCAGAGAAGGGATATCTTGAGGTGTTGAAAGAATTATTGAAGTACTGCAACAAGGAAACTCTTACTAAGAAGAATCGGTCAGGATTTGATCCTTTGCATATAGCTGCGAGTCAAGGACACCATGGTGAGGATCTTAAATTTCTTGATCATTCGACTTATTTATCCCTTTACAGTTCAGCTTAAGCTCAGCTTGTTACCTTTTCTGATATGGAAAGATGTGAAGGATCGAGTTTAACAAGATGCTGGAAGATTGAAAAAATTGCTAACCAAGTTATATGTCTCCCCCATAATCTTATTAAGATTTGACAATGTACTTGTTGTACTTTACATGGAAAAGGGAAAGTATGCCTTGAAGTTGCAATGTTAAAAACCGGTTGTAGCTTTTGTAATTCATAAATAAACACTCAAACTTGGCCTTGACTGGAAAGTAAGCACTCCAACTTTGACAGTGCACATCTAGACACCTCAACTTGGTCTTACTTTTCATTGAAGGTGTCTAAATGATCATTTGGTAAGTTGGAGTGTACAACTGACACATTGGAGATGAGTTGAGGTGTCTAGATGTGCATACTCAAATTTAGAGTTCTAAGTTGTCTGTTGAGATCAACTTTAAGTGTCTGTTTATGTATTATGTCTAAATTAAATTCTAATTTGAACCCGAACACCCCCCCCACCCCCCCCTTACCCAATCCCTTACTTGTCAGAAGAGAGTATTAACCTCAAAGAGATCTTGTTTTAGAATATCATGCCTTCAGTCTGAGCAGGGCTGATGCTGGTTGTTATGAAGGTTCAAACTTTTTGAATTGACCTACTGCAACCTTGAATGTGCCAAAAATGCATGTGGAGAATTGTGCAGTAAACATTCAGGAAACAACTCTACAGTTCAGTAAAATATTGAAGATGGATAAGTTTCATGGTGCCAGAAGACACTAATTATTGGACAAAGACTTATTTTTGCGTTCTTATGACAGGAATCGTCCAATTGCTTTTAGAGCATGATACCGGACTAAGTAAAACATTTGGTCCTTCAAATGCAACCCCTCTTATAACTGCTGCCTCAAGAGGACATATCTTAGTGGTCAATGAACTGCTGGCAAAGGATCGCACCTTACTGGAAATTTCTAGGTCCAATTGTAAAAATGCATTGCATTTAGCTGCCAGACAAGGGCACGTGGAAATTGTAAAGGCTTTGCTTGACTTAGATCCACAATTGGCAAGGAGGACAGATAAGAAAGGACAAACTGCATTGCATATGGCTGTAAAGGGAATTAACTGTGAGGTGGTGATATTGCTTCTCGAGGCTGATGCTGCTATAGTTATGCTTCCAGACAAGTTTGGCAACACAGCATTACACATAGCAACCCGGAAAAAACGTGCTGAGGTATATAATCTGTTACTCAAACATGAAATTTTTGTGTTTCACCCCATCCCTCAAACCAAATACGCCATCACTATTCCTCTACTGTTCTCTGTTTGTAATGCACCGTGTGCTGCAAAGCATGACACAAACTTACTATTGCGTGTGATCAATGAGAAGAAAATTATTCTTAAATCTGATGTTTCTCTTTCCTAATAAAAAATGTAATTGTTAAAAATGGATTATGGTCAAGTTTGTTGGTGCATGTCTCTAAGATTACATAAAATTTGGATCACCATGTGTTCGATTGTTACAATGATCATGGTCCTTGGCCACATTGTTTCATCTTGATAATGAAATAATGCATGGTATCCGTTCTTTTGTGCTACCTGAACCACTTCCCTTCTTGCTTTTAAGATCTGACTGTTGCAATTTACTTGGCCTTTATCACCTCTTTCATATAATGATATTGTGAGTGATAATCAATTTAAAACTTTTGCCGTGCAGATAGTAAGAGAGTTGCTACGCCTGCCTGATAGTCATGTTAATGCGCTGAATAGAGAACACAAAACACCTCTTGACATAGCTGAAGATCTTCCGCTCTCTGAGGAATCCTCAGAAATAAAGGAGTGTTTATACAAATATGGAGCTGTAAGAGCTAATGAATTGAACCAACCAAGGGATGAGTTGAGGAAAACTGTCAGTCAGATCAAGAAAGATATTCACACACAGCTTGAACAAACTAAGAGGACAAATAAAAATGTCCATGGAATTGCTAAAGAGCTTAGAAAGCTCCATCGAGAAGGGATTAATAATGCAACGAATTCTGTGACTGTCGTTGCTGTTCTCTTTGCCACAGTTGCCTTTGCTGCTATTTTTACTGTGCCTGGAGGTGATGATGAACATGGAGTGGCTGTGGTTGTGACCACTGCTTCTTTTAAGATCTTCTTCATCTTCAACGCCCTTGCTCTTTTTACATCTCTTGCTGTTGTCGTAGTTCAGATTACATTGGTTAGAGGAGAAACTAAGGCGGAAAGAAGAGTTGTCGAGGTAATTAATAAACTGATGTGGTTGGCTTCTGTCTGCACTTCAGTGGCATTCATGGCATCCTCTTATATAGTGGTCGGTCGCAAGTATGAGTGGGCTGCAGTATTGGTAACTGCAGTAGGGGGAATAATAATGGCCGGGGTTCTTGGAACCATGACTTACTATGTGGTAAGATCAAGGAAGAAAAGATCGATAAGGAAGAAGGAAAAACATGCTAGAAGTGGTTCCAACTCATGGTACAACCACTCCGAGTTCTCTAATTCTGATATCGAGAGGATTTACGCCATTTGATGTGGAGAGTTTCAACTTGATGAGGAAACGAAATGGTTCCAGTGTTGTATGTAGTGAAAGGCTAATTCTGGAGAGACCGATGAAACACCAACTCATATCCTTCCATCCTATTATTCCTATCCTTGCTCCTGGAGGGAACTGCAAGTTTCAAATGAAGATGTTTGATCTGTTCATATTTGGAAGGGAGGTTCCATTTTACGTGTATCATCGTGTCAACCAATAAGGCTTATGTCCCGAGCCAAACAATGGCGATGATGTATAATTCGAAACTAAACTCATGGAACTGTAGATTGTAATTTTTGGCATGGGATCTATATATTCCCATTGATCTAGAATGAGAAAGATTATCTATTTGTAAAAGAAAGACTCAGAAAGTTATCAGTTTCTGTGGTATCTACCACTTTGTGTAGTAAAGTGGCAGCCTTAATGGATAAATCCTATGTGAACTACATGTATGCAAAACACATCTGAACTTTTGAGCCGAAGGTTTATCAGAAACAACCTCTCTATCTCATAAAGGTAGGGGTAAGGCTTGCCTACATTCTACCCTTTCCAAGACGCTACTTGTGGGATTGCATTGGGTTTGTTATTGTTGTTTGTTGACAGACTGAGAGTTGTTGTCATGAGAACAGAAAGCGGTAAAAACTTCTCTTATTCGGTCACCAACATCAAATATGCCATACACAAGAATGTTGTTGAAATAAACGATTACAAACTTGTTGATGAAAGGCTTCAACACATGATTCATTAAACTCATAAAAGTGCTAATACTTATCAAAGTTCCCGTAACTATGTCTTAGTCACAAATAAGTTGGTGTCGGCTATATTGTTATCAATTAAAATTATTGAAAATTTTGATACATAAAGAAATGTGTCAAACATTTTGAATTTTTCCGGAAAATGTGTATAGTATAAATACAGAAATAGATGGGAGTTCCCAAAATTTTTCCAAATATAACGCAAGTTCAAAAGAAAAAATTGGGCATAAGAGTTCACTTGCTAAGGCTTCGAAGATGGTACGCGTAAATGTGAAGCACGGCGGCGACGGCGAGTTTCTCTACGACACTGAAACGACTTTAAAAATTGATGAAATCGCCAAAGACATTATCGAAATTGCGAATCTCCAATCGAAGATTCAATGCTTCGCCGTCGAATTCGAGCCTCATCTCTCCAAGCTCCAAGGCGATCCTAAAGGTATTTACAGTCAAAATTTCTAGTAATGTCGAAATGATCATTGATTTGTTGTTGTAGTTTAAAGCTTTTGCTTCGGAAAATTAACAGTTGAAATTCCAGGTTTATCTCTAAGCTTCGAGGCGATCCTAGAGTTTTTTACAATCAAAATGCTAGTAATGTAGAAATAGTCATTGATTAGTTGAAGTTGTTTATAGCTTTCGATGATTGAAATTGGAGCCTTATCTCTCTAAGCTTCAAGGCTATCCTAAAGGAGGTTTTTACAATCAAAATGCTAGTAATGTTGAGATAATCATTGATTAGTTGAAGTAGTTGTAGCTTTCGATTGGGAAATTGACGGTTGAAATTCGAGCTTTATCTGTTCAAGCTTCAAGGTGATCCTAAAGGTATTTACAATCATAAATGCTAGTAATGTCGAAATAATCGTTGATTAGTTGAAGTTGTTTATAGCTTTTGCTTTGGAAAATTAACAGTTGAAATTCGAGCCTCGTCTCTCTAAGCTTCAAGGAGATCCTAGAGGTATTTACAACCAAATTGCTAGTAATGTTGAAATAACCATTGATTAGTTGAACTAGTTATAGCTTTCGATTGGGAAATTAATGGTTGAAATTCGAGCTTTATCTCTCCAAGATTCAAGGCGATTCTAAAGGTATTTACAATCAAAATGCTAGTAATGTCGAAATAATCATTGATTAGTTGAAGTATTTATAGCTTTCGATCAGGAAATTAATGGTGAAATTCGAGCCTTATCTCTCTAAGCTTCAAGTCGATGCTAAAGGTTTTTACAATCAGAGACACTAATAGTGTCATATATAATCATGATTATCAGTTGAAATTGTTAGTATTACTTTCACTTTACTGTCAAAATTGTCAATGCAGTTATGCCTCTGGTGAGAGCTCTCTCTGAAGCTACGTCATACGCTTCAAAGGTCTGGTTCTGTATTGCTTCATCATTTTCTCTGAAATGATATTTATGTAATTTGGATAGTAATATCATGTTGTTTTTTCAGTTTGAGCAACTTATAGATTTAGGTGAGCAAATATTTAGGATGTTATTGTGGACAGCATATTTGTTATCCCTCTTCACTATTCATACGTATGTTCAAAAATGTATGACACCATATAAGTGTTGTTTATAATGTGCTGCTGTTCGACCAGCTTACACTCACTGAAGAATCCACTGAGTACCGACCAACATGAATATGCAGGGGTGATTCTGTCCTTCAAGGCTTCGATTCCATTAGTTATATTTTTCATAAAGCGTTCACCATTTTTGGAACTTCAAATTCATTGAACTATTCATTACAATTTGATGTGGTGTTTTCTCTATCGAACGATGTGTTCACCCATTATTTTAATATCTTCTCTGTGACTCTAATGTAATATACAAGTCAAATTAACATCATTGACTATGTATCTAGTCACACACTATCATATTATGGAACAAAGGGAGTTTTTGCAGTGAGATGTGTTTATTCCTCCTCACATCATATTTTGTTGTTTATTTCTTTACATACAAAGCAAAGATTGAAGGATTAAGGAAACGGCTAAGAAAGAAGCAGAATGTCTAAATGGCTGGTCATCTTTAACAATGCCACAGATATTAAACTAGTTTTGTGCTAGACACTGCCTTAAGGGTAGGGAGCATGTACATGGTTTTGAAGATTTTAATTGAGTCTTGCAGAAGATGTTTTGGCATCCTTGCATTTGGTGGTTCAAATGATGTATGATATGTTCCTTTTATTTCTCTCCGTTGAAATGGATTACAGGATCAGGTTATACATAACAAGCCTCTATCACTTTATGTGCTAAGAGATCACACAAGAAGCATTGAGAAGGAATTCTTGGGAACATATTCATTAATGGGATTATCAAGTTCTGATATACAGCAGTTCTTGTCAAGTATGTTCACAGTCACTTATTTCAGCCCCCTGTGTCTTATATGCTTTCATTCAATATATAAAAGTTCAGGACAAGGCACAAGCATTCTTGTTTGAGCTTTTATGAGTATATAGTAACAGTGACTTTATTTCAAGTTCCATGATTACATGTTATTGTTGGTAAGTAAGTCCGTTGTTCTTCATACCTTTGGATAGAGACATAATCATTTGAGGCTGCAAAATATGCTTTTAACAACAAGTTCAGAAAGAGATGTGGTTGCTTGTTTATTTTCCTATGACAAAATCAGTTTGATGACAAGCTTCTGGATACTTGCCCTTTTTCTCCAAAAAGAAAAAAAACATTAAAGCTTCTGAACAAGTGAATATTGCATTTCTTTATTGTTTGATCTCTGGGCAAATGAAAGTGAAGCCATTTAAACGTCTCGAGTGAACAAGTGAATATTGCATTTCTTTATTATGGTCTCCACTTGATATTTGGCCTGCAAGCTTTTTAAAGTGAAACTCAAAACAGTGAGCAATCATGGATGAGTATATGATTCTACAGACTTGCAGATCCTTGAAGAAAACACTGTACAACTTTTATGGGCAGGAAAAGAGCTCACCAGAGGGAAAAAGTTGTGTGACTTTATAGGAAGAAATGAGAAAACAAAGGTACATAATTTTTTTTCTCCACTTCACAAGAATATATCAGTACACTTAACACTCTACCTGCTGGTGGCAGATCGTAATCAGGCTGCAGTCACCTATTCCACCTCCTGCATCACTTTCTGGTACTTTCTTTTCCTTACTAGAATGAATTTTTTTTTGGGCATAATACAAAAACAAACACTCAAACTTGACATCAACTGGAACGTACGTACTCCAACTTTGAGCATGATCATCTAGATACGTCAACTTGTTTTCACCAATTGAACACTTATTGATCATCTAGACACCTCCAAAACACGTCAGCATCGGGTGTCCATGAGACTCGGTGGGGACGAGTTGGATTGTTTAGTTGTCAGTTGAGACCAAGTTGAAGTGTCTAGATATGCATTAAGTGCTTACTTGCCCGTTGAGGCCAAGTTTGAGTGTCTATTTATGTATTATGCCTTTTTTTTGACGTTTTTGTTTTCTGCACCTTTCTTTTGCCACACATAAAAAGAGAACTTGATAGTTATTATTTTATTTTGAAGGTGGAGAAAAATCTTGAAATAAAATGATGTCGTCTGGTCTTTGAATGACTTTCAAATCGGGAAACACACTCCTCTTGAATGACCTTCTTGTTTATTGGGTGCATTCTTTCCTGTCTGACTACAAAGGTTTGTGACTTATTGGGATTTAACTGCCTGCTAAGTTGACTGCATATTACTGCACAACAACAACAACATACCCAGCATTATCCCATAAAGTAGGGTTTTGGAGGTAGAATGTACGCAGACCTTACTCGTACTGCATATTACTGTTGAACTAAAACTATTTATGTACCCCTTGCATCTCAACTACAACCACTATCCCGAGCGTTCTAAAGCTTAATACGCTACAAGTCAAACTCGGTGAATCCAGTCCTTAAATCCTCTCTGTAAATTTGTACCCCAATGTATATTGCTTTTGGAGTTTCTTCTTCAAGAAGGTGTCTTATTTCGACTAGTTATGTCTGATTCCTTATCTTTATATTGTTGTGGTTTGTGCTCATCATCTTGCTTAGTTTGATGTACATATTATGAAAATTGCAATGAAGATGATTTGAGCTTGTAGTTCTTCTTTCAATTGTTTGGCACTGAGTCGTAGTAGTTGTAGTTATTCTTTTGATTCATCTAATGGTCCTACTTCTTGGACAAACAAGGAATAATATAGATATGTGGACCAATAAATTATACTAATGCTTGATGAACTAGAGAGGACGGAGACATGAGTGAAATAATATCATAGCAATGCTTTGGTATTCCCAGGAGACATGAACCAAACATAATGTTTTGATTTTTTACTAAAATACCTTAATGGACACCCAAAGATGTGGCCTAGTAGTCAATGAAGTGGGTTGAGAACCATGAAGTCTTAGGTTCAAATCTCAGCAGAGATAAAAAAATACTAGGTGATTTCTCCCCATCTGCTTTGGTGGACCAAGTTACTTGGTATCTGGTGCTGGTGGGAGGTGATAGGTATTCCAAAGAATTAGTCAAGGCGGGAGAGAGTTGGCCCAGACATCACCGTTTTTTTTTTAAAAAAAACTTAATGGCCGGAAGAAGTGGTTGTACCCATATTGAATATTGAGTTCGATTATACAACAAACTAGACCCATTTTTTGAGTTCACAATTAAGAAAATAAATTTTGCTTCAATCTCAAACTAGTGGAGGCCAGCTATATAATAATCCTATATATTCATTGTCTGATTTAGGTCCATTACAACATTGTTTAGAGAACTCCTTGCCCTGCATTTCTACCAGAGACTGTTTTCACAGCTCGAATTCATGACCTCCTGATCATATGACAACAATTTTATCAGTTACAACAACCTACCGTCGTCCTCTTTTATTTGTGGGCGGAGTTAGTTGAAAAGCACTCACACACATGAGGTGTTTACACTAAGCTGATGCTGTCTCCTAAATGCATCTTTATGACTAGCAATAGTCAGTTAAAATAGTTTCACTTCAACTTATTGCTTAGTTCTGGTAAATTAATGTAGTTTGGTATAAATACTCGTTGTGGGTGAGTTTTTCCAGAATTAGTTATGCTTTATAAGATCCATGTAAGTGAAGTTTCACCCGGACAAAACAAATAGAAAGAAAACTTACTTCTATGTTTTATCAGTTCTAACTTGGGTGAAAACTCTTTACCCCCGCTATTTCTTTTTTCAACCTGCTTTGAATTGTTTTTTCTGAGCCGAGGGTCTACCTTAAACCTCTCTATCTCCCAAGGTAGGGATAAGGTTTGCGTAACCCTCCCCAAACCCCACTTGTGGGACTTCACTAGCTATGTTATTGTTGTTTTTGTACTTAGGGCGAATTCTTTAATACTCGAATACTCCAAAAATGTTGCCTCACTCGTTTCTCCATAAATACACCAATTTTAGAGGATTCAACACGCTCAACATATTTGAAGAGTCTGAGCAACATGGCGGGCCGGGAAGTTCCATTTCTTAAATGGAAGTATGTCATCCTCTGGTTGATGAAAGGATGATATAAAAAATATCCTTGAATCTTATTTTGCTTTTACAAGTGTCTTAAAAACTAGAAATTAGTGGTGATGCTTGATCTAATAACTTTGACTGTACAAAACATACAGAAAAAGGAAAAAAGGAGCTTAGTAGACAACTTTTAGTAAACTTTTTTGGTATTTGATTCTCTATACACTGAGGGATATTGGTGGGGAGAGAGTGTTTCTTGTAATATGCTTATCAGTGTATTCCTAAGTGCTCAACATAATCAATGAATCTTTACAACAATGTTTATTTTGGGCCTAATTTTTGTCAGAAATGTGGCTAACATCTTCACTTAGTTTAAGGGGCTCTATATACCCATTTGAAATTTAATAGATGATTTTTCTTTTTCTCTAAAAGCAACATCAAAGGTATGTATTTATTTTTTTCCTAATACTGTTAGAAAAGTTGTTTATAAAAATCTGGCCTTCCTTGTTCTCAAGGATTTGGTCTATTGGTAAGGGTGCAAAAGTGTGATGTATGTATGTAGATTAGGTGCATGTCACGGATTCGAATCTTGATGCAGGCAAAAAAGCTTGATATTAAGCGGAGAAGGGTAAAGAGGTAGATGCATTATCCACCTAGTTTCCACCCATACATAGTACCTAGTTCTTCCGGGATTTGGGTTTTTCCCACCATATATAAATATGGTGGGGAAAACCCAAATTGATATGAATAGGAGATGCTCCTGCAACTAGTTTTTCTTGGTAAGGATAGGTACAAAGTTACTCGACTAAAAGGAAAGTGAACAATCATAATCTTACACCCAAAAATTGTACGAAGCCCTTCTGAATGACTTGGAGGGAATGTCTTGAAAGAGACAATAACTAAATTACAACCACAACATACACAATGTAATTCCACGAGAGGGATTCGAAAAGAGTAGTGTATGCAAAACAAAAAAATATTGAATTCAAATATTTTAAAAATCGTACCAAACTGACCGATAAACAATTCTATTAGTCCCCCGTCAAGTAAATAAAAGAAGTCCTCCTTGCTATTGGAACCATTTATTTAAAGTGAGTTAATAATAATAACATAATGCGTAAGCTATTCTTGAGTGCCACACAAGTGGGGTTTTTGCAATCAAAATTGATGATTGTTTTTGGTATTTCCTTTTATTATTAGAGTGACCTCACTATAGTATTTTATTTTATGATGACATTTTCCTTCAATAAATAAAAAGATTTGCTATCATTATTCTGTGATGATAAGAGATAATAAAAGAACAGAGGTATTCAATATTAATAGAAAAGAAAAATCAATATTAAGTTGAGAAATATAAAATAAATGTTTAGTGACTTTTTTGTGATACTGAAAAAAATTCAGTGGTTTAATTTTTTGTTATGAAAAAATAGTTTAGTGACTCTCTATGATACTCAATTAAAATTAAAAAATTTATTTGTTACCTAATATTATTTAGTGATGTTAAGGCAATAAAGTAAAATATTAGTGAACATATATGAAATTAACCTCTTTAAAATATAAAGCTGAAAGTACTTGTCTCAAATTAAGCAAAGTGACCCAGTATAAAGGGAATCATGTATGATATTTATTTAAAATATAAATAATTATTGATGTACTTTAAGGACCATTAAACCACTATCTTTTTTCTGCCTTCATAGATTCTTAATCTAAATAAAATCATCATTAGCTTCATTAATTTACACATTATATTAATAGCACTAGCAAATTTATTACTTAAACTTAGGGTTGAAGTTTTGTAATTTTAATATGTAGCAGTCAAAAGACAAATTCATCCTACAAGGATACTCTATTCTATTTTTGCATTATGCTCAAAATAGCTCTTTATTAGTTCATCATTAAGATTATTATTTTTGTTTAATCATTTGGTATTCAAACTTTACTGGACCGACTAATTCGAATTAGCGCCATGTAGGGCCACTCTAAAGGGAAGCCTTTTTTAAAAACCTGTAGTTCTTCCATTCCTCAAACTCGAACCAAGGATTTTGGTTAAATTTGGAGGAATCTCAAAATCCCATCCATCACCGTGCAGTTCTTGGCTATGTTGCTCGGATTCTAAAAAATATTGTCACACTCAAGTAAGATCCTCCAAAATGGATAACTTTTGGAGGATTTTGGAGGATCTGGCACACATCTGACGGTATTTTTAAAGAGTCCGAGCAACATAGCTTCTTGATCTTAGAATAATTCCTTATTAATGATAAACAACTCTCTATTTTTCATTTTTAATAATCACCCAAAGATAATGACTCTTTGCATGAAGTAATTCATTCAGGGTTCAAATTTCAGCAAGGACAAACAAGACGAGGTGATTTTTTCCAGTTGTCTAAGCTTTGATAAACAAAGTTACCCGATACCTGTACTAATGGCAAGTAGCACGTACTCAATGGAATAATGTACTAGAAAGACCTTCATTTGGCTTTGGAAAGCCAAGAATTGCTAATCTACATGGAGGCTCATTACACAAAATTGTGAAAGCAAGAAGCAATCATATAATAAGATAACTTAAAAGCTATTTCCATTTCACCTCCTCTAGTAAAAGAAGAAAATTACAAGAAAAAACACTAGGTGATATCTTCTCTGTCTGTCCTAGCCTTGGTAGACAGAGTTACTTGGTATCTGTTGCTGGTGGGAGGTGACATGTATCTCGTAGAATTAGTCGAGGTGCATGCAAGCCACGTTTATCACTAAAAAAAGGAAGAATTTATCCCCTGCAGAGTCCAGGTCTTTCTTGTTCTTCAATGATCACTTTAGAAGCTGACAATGAACAAACTCCAATTTCACTTATTGTCTTTCTTGAATGCTGAGAATTTTTGCAATGAGCAATTGCTGCTTGAATTGAGTTCTCTATATCTGAATATGAATTGGTGCTTCTCTTGAAAAAGTGCATCTCTTGAAATTCATTTGAGTTATTCGAGCTTGAAGCTGACAAGGAGCCAGAAGTAGACGATGAAAATGAAGACGAAGATGATTTAGTTGCCGAAAATCTTTTAATAGCTCCTGAGAATGACCTTCTATGTCGACCTCTAACATCTTGATCGCGATCATTTTCTTTTTTGACTCCTTTTGAATTTGCACCACCTCTATGAATTTGCCCAAATGGCTCTTTCTTAGCTTCTTTAGCTATTGGAAAAGGCCCTTTTTCGATGTTTCTTGAAGCAGCTGCAGAGTACTCGTTTGAGCAACCAGATTTAGAAAAGAAGGACTTGAGATAAGAGCGCGAAGACTTAAGTTTAGAACCAAACGTGGAATTCTTTATTTGTTTGAGTTTCCTCGTCCATGACCTTTTTATGTTCTCGTCATCTGCTGGAAATACGTTGTTTGCATCAGCTGAATACTCGAACATGTATTCTTCCGGATTGAGTTCCCTGCTAACTTGACAAGACTCAACAGGAGAGATATTACATGATTCAAATGGAGTGTTATTACTCGTAGGAGTATTAGTAGTGGTTGTGAATAAAGGGGTACTAAAAGACTCATCAAAAACATCGTTTTTTCGAGTTCCATGAACAGGTTTTTTAGGATTTTGAAGTAATTTCTCTACCATTTGTGTTGTACCAAAAGGGAGGTGAAGTGGAAGAAGTTTTCCATTATGGAATAGTTCATCAGCTGGTGAAGTTGTTGTGTCTTTATCAATAGAATTTGGAAACATTTGGAATTCAAATTCTCTAGCTTGAGAAGGGGAATTTGTGAATTGGAAAAATATGTTTGAATTTGAACTTACTTCCATGTCTATATAATCTTCTTCTTCTTCTACTACATTATCACACGAACGACGACTTTCTGCATATTCCATGGTGTTTTTAACTGTGTTTGTGAGTTTTTGGAAGTTTGCGAAGTATAAGTTTGAGTTTTTAAGAGCAAATGCAGGGGAAGAGGACCATTTTATAAAGAGGATGGTTGTGTAGCTTTTTATTTTAAAAAATGACTTGCAAATAAAGTGATATTAGGCATATTTTAAATGATCCCAAATATGAAATTTAGTACATAAAGGGGAAAATTGTTTATATTGTTATACATTTGTTATAGTACTTATTTTAGTTTTTTTTTCTCTATTCTTTTTTTAAAAATAAAAATATGGAGTAGGGGAAGTGGGGAGGGGATTACAATACGGGAAATCGAACTCTCACCAACAAGGTGGGAGTTTAGTTAGCCAACCAACTGAACTATTAAGATTCCCCAATACTTCTTGTAAGTCTCATTTGTTCCTTTTTTTATTTTTGGGTAATGCTAGTGTCCAGGCCAGCTTGAGGATACCTCGACTACTTCATCATATATCTATTATTTTCCACTACCTTTTATTTACCATACTTATACCTTTTCGCAGTTGATAGTGATTTATGTGCGTAGAAATAACACCCACTGATCACTTTTCAGCTCTGTCTTTCAAAAATAAACATTGTCATAGAATTTCAAATTTCATAGATGAAGTAGTCGAGGTATCCTCAAGCTGGCCCATATATCTATTATTTTCCACTACCTTTTATTTACCTTACTTATACCTTTTCGCAGTTGATAGTGATTTATGTGCGTAGAAATAACACCCACTGATCACTTTTCAGCTCCGTCTTTCAAAAATAAACATTGTCATAGAATTTCAAATTTCATAGATGAAGTTCTATGACGATATCCTGGAGTTTCGCTTGTAAATTTTGAAACTCTATGGCGGGGACTATTTTTCGGGGCTGAAAAATGGGTATTTGTGAACTTTACCCCTTAGGTGCAATCACATAACTTGAGCTAGATATATAATTTGAATAATTTTAAAGAATATATACTTATAGTAAGTTCACACTCATTGTCTTAAAAGAGTAGTGTGGTAGTGATAGTACTCAAGATCCATTGATTTAAAGTTCTAAATTCAATGAATGTCTTTTTATTTCTCCAATTGTTAAACAAAGAAAAAAAATCGTAATGAATCATTTTATAGTTATGGAGATTTATTATCAAATTACTACCCAATAATGATTTCTCATTTTTGTGTTATGGCTCCCCCACCAAAACTCATTGCTTATATCATTTGGATATTAAGTCATGTACTTCATGAACATGTCTTCAAATTTGGTAGTTTTCCTAATAAAACAAAGGTAGGTAAGTCAAATTAGAGATATATTTTTCTTACTTTGCTCTAATTTCAAGTTGTCAAATTAACTTAGATCATATTAGTCCATAATTAACATCACCAACTTTTTATAATCGAGAAATTTTTCTGGATCAATTCTAAATTTTTCGTTGCTTTTGTTGTTATTGCTCTCACCTGTCACTACGCCACCTCAGCAGCTGAAACTCCCTAACTTTTTCTATTTATCTTTAACGAGCTACAGCTTCACTACCCTTCTCCACTTAAATACCCCGCTTAGCTCACATGCATAAGTACGTCACAAGTCCCTCAACATTTGTCACTTGAACTAAGTCACAATGCACTTAATCAATGGTAAGAGTTGTCGTCATATAACAAAGAGATCACTCAAGCCGTGAAAACAAAGCATAGCAGAAACTTTCTGCACCAAGCTATATACAAACTTAATAAACTTTGACATTTAATCCATTTCATTTCTCCAAACAAAAAATAATTTTTACACAATTTTCATCATTTTTTTCCCTATAAACGAGAATGTGGGATTTTGTGTGCATGTCACTTTAGCTAAAACAGTTATTTACTTTAGAGAAAGCATACTATAAATAGATATAATAATACTTGGAGCTCACGAACCACTTTGCTTTGCCTAGTTTCCTGCTTTTTTTTACTGGATTCCAGGAGCTTTATTTTTAACTTTATCTTACTGTCTTTATCAAGAAAATTTAAAAAAAATGTCACTTCTTCATAGTATATATATATGTTCTTTCACCTAAATTTGTTCACTTGTCTGTGTCTTTTTCAATATAGATAATAGTTTATGCACAAAATCAAGAAAGAACATTATAAAAAACAAGAGATAATGGTCAAAAACACATCTGAATGCGTCTTTTTCAATATGATCAGTTATTCTCTTTTCTGATTAGGACTATCACGGTTGTTCTATTTTCCTACTTCAATTATCACCATTTATGTATTAAATAAAATACACTTAGTTATGTAGACGGTGATAGTTTAAAAAAAAAGAATCAAATGATAGTTGGATTAATCAGCTTCGAGATGTGTTTTTATCTTTAACTATCAGTTGTTCTCTTTTTCTACTTGAACTATCACCATTGATTGATGTATTAAAACATATCTAGTTGCGTAGATGATGATAGTTCAAGTAGAAAAAGAAAATAAATGACAGTTGACCTAATTAACTTCGAGATGTGTTTTAATACATAGATAGTGATAGTTATCTGCGTCTTTTTTTCTATATAGATATTAATTTATGTAAAAAATCAAGAAAAGAATATTTAAAAAAATTAAACAATGAATAATTAGATTGTTGACATTGAACTACTAATAAACAAAAGAAAGAAACAAGAAAACACACGATCCGACAGTTTATGGTGGAGGAGAGAAAGGTTGGAACTCGAGAGACTCTTTCTATAGTTCTTTTTAAGTTGAAACTTCCCCACTCTCATTATAAAATTTTGTATATATTATTATATACTTGTAAAATTTTGTATATATTATTCTATTTCGAACAACTTTGTATTGTTTTTCCTTGAGCCGGGGGTCTATTTGAAATAGCATCTCTGCTTTCCAAGGAAGGATAAGGTCTGCGTACACTTTACCCTCTTCAGACCCCGCGCTTATGGAATTACAATGAGTATATTATTATTGGATGGCTCACGTTTTTTTTTCATAAGGTCTCATAATTAAAAGTATCAATACAACGTATATGTAACTTTACAATCTTCTCAGCTATCAATGTGAGATCATTTTATTCATATGCCTAACAATCTTTTCATCAAACTAAGTTTCATGTGATGCATTACCATATTTCATAGGTTAATTTTCGAGATTCATTGTATACCACGATGTGACCAAACATTTATGACCATTAGAGCTCAGAGCTAGCTTATTTTCATACGTGTGTCTTCAAACTACCTTCAACATGGTAAACGTTGTAAATAAAGCTCCACGCCATCTCTCTGTCATCTATAAATTCATCATATCAAATTGTTGACTCTAATATTAGTTGTTGGACTACGCCAGTCAAAAGATACTCTTATAACATATTGCAATACTATCCGCTTTAGGCCAAGTTTGCAGGTTTTTTTCCAAAAAGCATCACATCATTAAGAATATATCCACACACTATACGTAGGTTTTCAATTTTTTCAACTAGCAATATCAGACTTTGTTCACATATCCAATATAATACCATATTTTGATGTAACTTAACTTATGCATAAAACTATGTATTATTTTTATATGGGATAGAATGTGAGATAAGAATTTATATTTTAATGATATCATAATTAAACAGTATCTATACATAGAACCATTGCTCTCAAATTGCACATAAGTTGCCTCTGAGAACACCAAGGGGCACAAACTTTTTTTTTCCAAGAAAGACAGAAAAGGAAGTGAAAGAGCAATTACAGGCACAATGTGGATAATATATGACCCACCAATAACAGAAATTCTGGATGTTGTTGTTCCATTTTTTCATGTAAAAAATAACACAAATATTTAGTGACTTTTTTTCATAGTTGAAACCGTGAGGGCCTTCATTGTTGGATGTCTTTCTTCACTAGGTGCAAAGTTGATAGACACCTTCTTAAGATTAACAACCTCAAAATATGCAGGTTTGGCTAGTCATTTTCACCAAAAAAGTTGCACAATATACAAAGGCGGGTTCAGAATTTGAAGTTTATGAATCTTTAGACAATCGCAAGTTAATTATATTATATAATAATAATTGAGCTTATAGTCGAATACTTTACATATACTTAGTGAATTTGTTATTGTATATATGTATACATGATATGAGCAAAAGCTAATGAGTTCTCGTGAAGTTTATGTGTTTCTGCAACAATCTTAAGTTAATATACAATAATAATTGAGTTTAAAATTAAATATTTAATAAGTTTCTTATTATATATACAAGGTACATATGACTTGTCGCAAATCCATAGATTGTACTCTAAATTTGCTACCGGTGGTATAAATAGGTAAAATTACTTTTTATATATAGAAAAATTGTTGAATTCCTCCCTCTTAGCGTAAAGGAAGCTTTTAGCAGTGATAAAGAACAACAATAACTATGCTGCTTGAGATTTGAATTTAAAACTTCAAAGTGAAGTTTGAACCCTCTAAATCATTGTGTAAATCTCTGCTCTTATGTTTAGGGGATTCAAAATCTATATATATACATAGAAAATAAAAAATATATCTACCTAATATATACCGTGCAATTTTTTGACGAGGAGGTTTCACGTGAACCCCTCACGACTCCTTAGATCCGCCCCTGTCTTGTGTTTACACTAAGCTAATAAATGTATCATATGTGTTTGTATATTGTCCTTTATCACTTAACAATAGTTAATTAACATGCCTTCCCACCTTATTAAATCACTTAACGATAATAATTAAATTTATTCGATTTGATGTAAACATCTGCTATATATATGACCCACCAATAGCAGAAATTCTGGATGATGGTTCCAATTTTTGATGTCAAAAATATTTAGAGACATTTCATAGTTGAAACAGTGAGGGCCTTCACTGTTGGATATCTTCCTTCACTAAAAGCAAAGTTGAAAGACATCTCCTTGAGCTTAACAACCTCAAAATATGCACGTTTGGCTAGTCATTTTCACCCAAAAAAAAAAACTTACAAGAATTTAAAGTTTATGAATTTTTAAGGTAATTTCAAAATAATATTATACGATAATAATTGAGCTTATAAATAAATATTTATAAATATTTAGTAGTAAATGTTTTATTATATATAGAGGATATGAGCGGAAGTTATTGAGTTCTCGTGAACCTATAGGTTGTACTCTAGATTTGTCACTACAAGAGGCTAGGGGCGGATCTAGATCGCATATTAATATTGTACGTATGTGTCCGTGGGAATTCAAATATAGCTTTTTCGTAAAGACCCTATATATAATTTTAAAAAATTATAATTATTTAAATGTGAACTCAATTATTATTGTATATTAATTAACCTGAAGTCGTCATAGGTATTGATCAAACATTGCATAATTATATCATATACTCTTGACTTTGATCATTTAGGAACTCAAATTCTTGAAAAAATTGACATGGTGACATTTATCAACTACGTACTCCACTTATGAAAAGAAATTAAAAAAAAAAATCAAGTTGATCAACAAATAGTTTATTTAAGCATATGGTATAGATTTGAAATGAAAATTTCATACATTGCATCCGGCTTTATCAAACCTTCATAAATCGCATTCGTCGAATGCGATTTATGAAGCTTTGATAAATCCGTTTTCTCGAATATATATAGATGATCGGATGTTGTCATATTAAACTGAAATCATAGTAGGAACTCATAAACTTCAAATTCTGAATCTGCTCTAATAAAGGCGGATTCAGGATTTGAAGTTTATGCATTTCTACAATAACCTCAAGTTAATCTACAATAATAATTGAGTTCACATTTAAATATTTATAAATATTTACAAATTTTTTTATTATATATACATGGTAGGTATTATGGCTTCTCGTAAACTTATAGGTTCTACTCTAGATTACTAAATTTTTTATTATATATACATGGTACGTATTATGACTTCTCATGAACTCATAGGTTCTACTCTAGATTCACCACTAATTGTATAAATAGGTAAAAATAATTCTCTTCATATATAAAAATTATTCGCCCACCATCACCATCACCATCACCATAACCATCTCTTAACGTAAGGGAAAGGACAATAATATAATTATGCCTTTATTCTAATTAAACAAGTTAGGATTAGCTATATAATCGTCATTCGTCATTATCTCTACGGTGTAGATTATATATGACCCACCAATAGCAGAATTTCTGGATAATGTTGTTCTAATTTTTCATGTCAAAAATAACAAAAATATTTAGAGGCTTTAATAGTTGAAACAGTGAGGGCCTTCTATGTTGGATATCCCCCTTGCAATAAGAGCAAAGTTGATAGACACCTTCTTAAGCTTAACAACCTCAAAATATGCACGTTTGGCTAGTCATTTTCACCAAAAAAGTTACATTTTATACTAAGGCGGGTTCAGAATGTGAAGTTTATGGGTTTTTAAGATGTTCTCAAGTTAATATACAATAATATATATTTGAGCTTATATAGTTGAATATTTGTAGATATTTAGTGAATTTCTTATTATATATATGGTATGAGAGAAAGCTATATTGAGTTCTCGTGAACCTGTAGGATGTACTCTAGATCAGCCACTGTCAGAGGCCAAGGGCGGATCTAGAGAGTATAGTGTGTATATGAGTTCACAAGAATCTAGAAGTTTTTCCATAAATTATGTATTTCAATCAAAGAATCCATTAAATATTTATAAATATGTGACTGTGAATCCAGTTATTATTGTATATTAACTTGAAGTCGATTTAAGAACTCATAAACTCAAATTTCGGATTCACCCAGAGGCGAATTCTATGATTTGAAGTTTATGCATTCCAATAACGACCTCAAGTTAGTATACTATAATAATTGAGTTTATATATAGTTAAATATCTATAATTTTTTTAGTGAATTTCTTATTATATATACAACGTATAAATACATATGACTTTTCATAAATCCATAGAATGTACTCTCGATTCGCCATATATAAAAAATTATTGAATCCCTCTCCCTTACGTAAGGGGAGAAGCTTTTAGTAGTGACAAAGGACAACAATAGCCATACCTCTATTCTAAACAAGTTGAGATTGACTATATAATCCTAACTGACCATACATTTATAGTGTAAATAATATACAAAGGAACATAAAAATTATTTATATTTGATATTTACACTAAGTCAATAGATGCATGATATATGTTTGTATATTACCTTTTATAACTTCATGATTAATTAATATGCATTCTCACCTTAATTATTAAATCATTTAATTATAATAATTAAATTTATTTGATTTGACGTAAACACCCGATAAACACCAGATGATGTTGTTCCAATTTTTCATGTCAAAAACAACAAAAATATTTAGAGATCATTCATAGTTGAAACATTGAGGGCCTTCACTGTTGGATATCTTCCTTCACTAAGAGCAAAGTTGATAGACACCTCCTTAAGCTTAACAACCTCAAAATATGCACGTTTGATCAGTCATTTTGATCAAAAATATTACTACATTGTATTAATATATGTGTATTCAAAATTTAAAATTTATAGGTACTTATAATATTAATCTTATGTTAATATTTATGTGTTTATAGTCAAATATTTGGTAAATTTCGTATCAAATATATAGGATATTTAGTAAATGTTTTATTATTATATAGGGTACGAGCAAAAGTTATTGAGTTCTCGTAAATCTACAGGTTGCACTCTAGATTTATCACCATAAGAGGCTAGGGGTGGATCTAAATTAAATACTGTATGTGTCCATGAGAATTCAGTAATTTTTTCCTAAAGACCTTATATATAATAAAAAAATTACTAAATATTTAAATGTAAACTCAATTATTATTATATATTAACCTGAAGTCGCTATAGGTATTGATCAAACTTTGCTTAATTGTATCATATGCTTCTTTGACTTTGATCATTTAGAAACTCGTGAGATTCTTGAAAAATAAGATGGGGTAACATTTATCAACTTCTTACTCTACTTATGTTACCAACTGAAGTGACTTAACAACCTCAAAATATGCACGTTTGGTCGATCATTTTCATTTAAAAAATTTGAAATTTATGAGTTTTTATAACAATCTCATGTTAATATATGTGTTTATCGTCAAATATTTAGTGAATTTCGTATCACATATATATAGGATATGGGGAATCTTACTAGCTCAGTTGGTTGACTACTTGAACTTTCACCTTTTTGGTGAGGGTTCGATTCTTCACCTTGTAATGTTCTCCCCCATTTTCCCTTCTCCTATACCCAATTTTAAAAAATAAAATAAATAAGTATAGGATATGTGCAAAAGCTATTGAGTCCAGTGAACCCGTAGGTTTTACTCAAGATTTGTCATTGTCAGAGGCGAACTGATTTGAAGTGGATTCCTACAGACCTTAAGTTAATATTCAATAATAACTTAGTTCACACTCAAGTATTTATAAACATTTAGTGAAATTAATTGTTATATATAAAGAGTATGCGTTTCTGTTTCCGTAAATTCCTAGGTTTGACATTATATTTTTGAAGATCTGAATTGGATTCTTACAACAACCTTAAGTTAGTATTCAATATTAATTTGTATCGCAGGTTCAACTCTGAGGTTTGGCATTTTTGAATTTTTTTAAGAATCCCTTTATTAGAATTTCTAACTTCATCACTATTTTTTACGATTCCAAAGCGGTTCAATTTTAAGTATGTGTCGATCTACATGTTGGATAACTGATTTTGGCAAACTCACTATCTTCTTATACATTTAGACCTTTCTATAACAATCATTTTTTATAACAATATTTCACCATAACAATAATATATATTTTCTCTGAAACCACTCTATCATGTCGTGTTATCTTATATGTTCTCTATAATAACATTTCTCTATAAAATCTAAAAATTCAAGACAATCAATATTGTTATAGAGAAATTTAACCATAAATTAAAATATCAACTTTTTCCAAAAATTACTACTCAACCACTAACTTAAAATCTTGGATTTGGATCTTATTTTAAGTCCATCCAATTCTTGCACACTTTATTTATACAGAAGCATAAGAGGCCAAGCACAATGATTTAGCTATCCAAAAGACAAGACAACTTTCCAAATTATAAAATTTTGGACCAATATATTAATTATGTTTAATTCATTAGAAAAAAAATTGATTAAATTGATCCACATATATCCTTGTCTTGTTCACACCATCTCCTTTAATTTAAAGCAAGCACTAAAAAGTCCCTTTCCTTCTATGGACCTCTAATCCCACATTAGGGCAACCCAACGATAAGACTCATTAAAGAGGAAACGCCTTTTACCAAGATTTTTTTTAAAATTTTTAAAACTCGAACTTGAGAAATTAATTTTCAGATTTTGTATTTGGAAGGGGGTTTTTCTCCAACACAATATTCAGTATTCCTTCACTTTCTTAGTATAAGAAAATTACAATCAAGAAAAAATATAATTTTATGAGATAATAACACTATTAATTAAGTGATACTTCTGAGAAATCAATCATTTTATTTGATTAAAGATGAAGGGATTAATATATCCAGCCAACCATTGGTGAAGCTGGGGAAGGGGCGCATGAAGGGGGTGATCAAGAATTTCAATTTTTGGGAAGTATCATTATCGTCCAAGAAGAATTGCGGGTCTGCAGGCATGAGTGCTCGGGGAAATATTATACCATATATATAATGTTAAAATTATTTTTATTCATGTATATTCGATGTTGAATGTACTCAATCTTTTTTTTGTTTGTATATTTACCTTTTCATATTTTGATTTTTTTGGGTGAAAAATTTAGGCCTACCACTACATGATTTAGTACAGACAAAATGGTAAAAAAACAAAAAAGTAATCATCATCTAATCCAACCTATTGAATATAAGTTGGATAGCTGACCATTTAAAAATGGATCAAATATGAATAGTATCCACAAAAATAAATATCTAGATAGATAATATGAATATCAATGTTATTATCACTTCTTGTTTCCTTTTCTTCTACTATCATATTATTTGTTGGTTTTATTTGTAACATCTATTATATTCTCTTTTCTTCACTACAACACAATGTATTTATAGCTATGAATGTAAATATCGTAGCAATTACCTCATAATAGCCACAAAAATTTGACTTCCGTAGCTATCTACTAATTCGTAAATTTTTTTAACCACCAAAATCTAATTGACAAAGCTAATTCTTCATTTTTGCTACAATTATTAATAATCGAGGCAATAATTGGCTAAATAGCTACAACTTTATTGCTACAACAAAACTTTGTAGCTGATCATAAATTTTGTCATGATATAAAAGTTATTGTAGCAAAAGTATCCTTTTAGCCACAATAAACTATTTGAAACAAAATATTGTAGCTAAATAAATATTTTTGCTTCAAATTATAAAAACTTGTGACAATAGTTAAATGATATAGCCACGTCTTTTCTGCAATAATAAAACTTCGTAGTCAATTAGTAGCTCTTTGCCACGAGCTGAAACTTATTGTAGTAATAGTAGCACTTTAGCCACAATAAATTATTTGAAACAAAATATTGTAACTAAATAAATATTTTTGCTTCAAATTATAAAAACTTGTGGCAATAGTTAAATGATATAGCCACGTCTTTTCTGCTATAATAAAACTTCGTAGCCAATTAGTAGCTTTTTGCTACGAGTTGAAACTTATTGTAATAGCAGTAGCACTTTAGCCACAATAAATTATTTGAAACAAAATATTCTAATTAAATAAATCATTTTGCCTCAAGTTACAAAAAAATGTGGCAATAGTTAAATGATACAACCATAGACTTTTTGCTACAATAAAATTTCATATATAGTTATATATTAATTTTTGCCACGTATTGAAACATGCTATTTCAATAGTAATATTTTAGCCACGAAGGAGTTATTTAAAATAAAATATTATAATTAAATAAATAATTTTTTCCAATTACTAAAAAGTTGTGGCAATAGTGGTCTTCATAGCTATAATTATTTGTGATAACAAAATAATATAACCACAAAATTAATATTGAGATAAATTTCATAGTTAATAATTATCTTTTACAACGAGTCGAAATGTGTTTATAACAATACTAATCTAGTGTAATTAGGTGTGTTAATTGTTCACTCCGATTAAATTGTATAACCCTACTTATAAACTTCAAATATAATTTCAATAAATAAGTAGTTATATCTTATTAATTTGGATTAACTAATTATATCGCACTTAAATATAATTTCAAGTCTCTTTAAAACTTCATCTTGATGAAGTGCTTTTAAAATTATTGTTTGATTCAAACTTTTTCCATCAAAATAATACTTTTATCAATATAATATAACTAGAGGTATTAATTATTCGATTCAATTCAATTTATAGTTTGTAAATCTTAAATATAACTTAAACTAGTAAATAAGTGATTGTATTTTCTTAAATTGACTAAATCATTTTTTAGCAAACCTTCAATAAGTTTCGGTCAAACTTTATCCTGATCAAGTGTTTTTAGAATTATTATTTGATTCATAGGTGATTTATTGGGACAATATCTTTAGTTAACAATTTAGAATAATTAAAGGTCATTTGACTCGATTCAACTTTATAAATCTTGCGTATAAGTTTTAAATAAATACGTGATTACATAATAATTGCATATAAATAAAAGTATCAATTAAATTTCAAATAACAAAACTAAAATACATAAAGAAGGGTAAATCTTCGCGATTCCTTCAATTAGACTTCTTTAATTTAATTTTCTATGAATTTATAATTATTGTAAGACTGTATTTTTATTTGGGCTCAAATTGGTCATTTGTGACATTATTGAAAGTTTGCTAACTAGTAACCAAAGTTTAAAATTTATAGTTTGTTTCAAAGGAATTAATTTTAAACATTAAAATACGCCCCTCATTTGGAATTCTCGTCATTTTTTTAAGATTTATTTGTAATTGTTGTATTTTATTATTCATTACACGCATATTTTTGTAGAATTATAATCATTCTAATGAATTTGTATAAAATTACATGGAACACATGTACGACACACGTGGAACACACGTGCAATGCACTTATATATATATATATATATATATATATATATATTACTTCTTCTTTTTTATTTATGAAAATGAAATTTGTAGCTAGTTTTTGTGCCACCACATGCTCAAAAATTGAGAGACAAAATTCCTATCATAAAAATTATTATTCATATTAATTTTTATATAATGTTCTTGTATTAAGAATTGAATGAAAAATAAATTATAAGGATTAAAACCCTTCCATATTCATATTAAATTTTTTATTCACTTATTTGACTTAAAATTTTGGATTTAGAGTATTTCAGATTTCTTAAAAAATATTATATCGTATGAGCAAATCTTGAAGATTTTAAAGTTTGAATAGTGTTGGGATTTTTGGATTTAGAGTATTTTAATATTTCACAATTAGGATGAAGTTCTTTCAAGAAGTAAAAGTTTACACATCTGTTTACTTTTTTTTTGTTTCTTTGCATTTTTTTGGTTTGTATCTGTTAAAATTTTTAGTAACTGAATTATTTAAATATATTTGTTTTCTCCTTGAAATATTATATATATCTATACACTCTCATCTATTATCAGTTGGTAATGATTTTTTGGTGCTTAAATACTTCATCATTTTTTACAGGCATATCAATGGAGTTAAAGCATATAAGTGACAAGATCGATGTTAATCAAGCTAAGATTCAATTTAAGGTTATGAAAGGAGAGATAAGAGAAGATTATATAGCTTTGTACTCAAACAAGATGGTGCATTACAAGAATTGTATATAATTATAAATACTTTTAAAATTATAAATTGTAATTATATGTAGTTTGTGAAGTGTTTTGAAATCTTAAAATTAATTCATAGCTGCATCATACAACTCTTGGAACTAACAAACCTTGCGAAAAAATCTTCAATAATAATGAAATTATTTATTGAATGTAACCAATATATATATATATATATATATATATCACGCAAAAAGAGCATTTATATAAATTTTGACTTTCCGTAGTAAATGAATTTTTTAGCTACAATTCTATATATTTTATGGCTAAAGATATGAATTTTTAGCTATAGTACGAAATTGTTTGTGGCAAATACTTCATGTTATAGCCATGAATTTTATTATTCATAACTAAATACAAGTAATATTGCCACGGGACTAAACTATAGAAATAGCTACAAATTTATGTTTATATGGCAAACAAATTAAATATTTTGCTACAATATAATACCTTTGTGGCGGCATCGAAGAAGATATCTATAAATTATTTTTTTCGTGGCAAAAGAATAAAGCTACTTGCTATAAATATATATTGCGTGGCAAAAACTTTTTATTAGTACAGCTATAACACTAAAATTCTGTAGCAATAGATATTAGTTCTTAACCACGGACCATGTAAAGTTTGTAGCTAACTTTTAGCCACGCTACATCTTGCTTCGGAAAAAAATATTATAGCTAAAGTGCTTAGCCACGGAAAATTTCATATTTAACTACAATTAATTTTGCAGCAATATATGATTTTTTTTTGTAGTGCCTTCTTGTTATGTTATGCCTTATTTGAACTGAGGATCAGTCGAAAACAACTCCTCTACCCTCGTAAGGGAAGGTAAGATTGCATTCACATCATCCTTTTCAGATTCTATTTATGAAATTTTACTAGGTGGATTATTATTGTTGTTATTATTGTTCATGAGTTCTTATTTTCTTAAGAATCTAAGGTTATTTTGGTTTTTAGCTTGTGTTAACAACTGATCATAGATAATATGAATATCCCTATTATTT
Organism: Solanum appendiculatum; assembly: GCA_018342035.1. NCBI lineage: Eukaryota > Viridiplantae > Streptophyta > Magnoliopsida > Solanales > Solanaceae > Solanum > Solanum appendiculatum. The sequence goes on along the minus strand of JAGDQO010000392.1, from coordinate 1,249,885 downwards.
GTTAGTTAACTCATTTTTTTCTCCATATATATTAAATATAAATAAATTAAATATTTTATCCATTTTTATTTAATTTATTTCAACCCATTCATATTCAATCCGATCCGTCCATTTACCACTACTGCGTACATCCAACCACAACCCTCAAGGTGAAAGAACGCTTATTTCTAAGGAATTGAAAATAATGATAATTTTGAGGATGAAGTTGCACTCATGAGACAATAAAATGCATTAATTATCTATATAATTAATTAAAAGTTAAAAGTTAATGGATGTTTCTGAGAAATTAAAGTTAATTTCTATCTAAACTCAAATTCACCAGATTTCTCTTTGTTTTGTTTTGAAAGTATACATTTTAGATATTTTAACTTGATTTTAACTGACAATTTAACATTTAAACTTGCCCCCACTAAATCTAGTGGATACCCAATGTATCTAGTCACTATAACAAAAACAATTTTTAGTGGCAATAAATATATTCATTAATAAAGAGTGCTAAAGCCTTTATCGATATTAGTTAATTGTTATTGGATCCAATGTCACTATATGGCTATAGGGACATTTACAAAGTGTTAATTGCCGCTAAAAATACATATTTAGTGATTAATTGCCACTAAAGATTATTTTTGATGTAGTGAGTGGATATCCAATGTTTGTGGCACATGAATTTAGAGATGTCTAGATGATTATTTGTAAGATAGAGTACCATTCAACTCATGACACGATAAAGACGAGTTTAATATTTAATTATCAGTTAAAATCAAGTTAAAGTTTCTAGTACCATGCATTTTCAATGTTTTCCTAATTCAATCTGCTATAAACCCAGAAAATGGAAGAAAAAAAAAACTTCTAGAACTTATTGGTAACTAGTACATGAAGAAGAAGAAGTGAAGGAGATTCAACATTTTGTTGTATATATACATAAAAAATAATTTTAACCTTATATATACAGTATAACTTTCTGTCAAAGAGAATTCAAATGAACCCCTTATCTCTACCTAGCTCCACCCTACTCAAGAATGCAATGGAAAAAATAGATTTCCACCATTCTTAATTTGAGATCTCGAGTTTGAATCGTGAAAATGAAAATTTTCTTTATAAAAACCACTTTATCACCTAAATTAGCCTATTTGACATAAATTTAAATTAATCGAATCAGTATATATACTTCAAATTAATAATAAATATTTAACAAAATAAACACATGGTGCTCTTTAAGATAGCTGGACTCAATACTTACATGGTCAATGTAGGCGGCTATTCAGGTTTTCAACATATTTAGTGAGATTGGTTTACTTCTTTACTAGTTGGTACACCAAATTAATATGCTTCCCTAATTAATTTTGATTCACATTTCATACAAAAAAATTTCTATTTTCAAGGTTTGAATTCATAATCTCTAATTAAGAGTGAATTGGTCACATACCATATCCCTTGGTGATCGTGTCACTAAAATTCTATAGTTATTAAAGTATCTCTATAGCGAATACTGATTAGCTAGATGTATATCGCGAATCATATTTAAGTATACTTTAATCACCTTCGAAAAAAAATGCACATCACATAGGTTATATTATCGACTCTTAATACTTTGTCAAATTCAATTTATGCAGCATAGTTTAATTGAGTAAGAAGTTTAAGTAAGAAGGAGAAAGTGTTTGGAAGTTATGATCGTAAACATGACATAAATCCTATGTGAATATACAATAGTGTTATTAGGAGTAAAATAAGAAGTTTAGAATTAATATTTAAATATAAACATTTTTTTAATGATGATAGACTTATAATTTAAAAATATTGTGGCACTTAAGTATGCTAACAAATAAAAATGTAGTTAACATTGGCTAATCATATAATTTTAAAAAAGAAAAATATCAAGTGAATTATGATGAGAGTAATAATAGGTATTATGTCAACAATATTAAAATAGATTCCCAAATCAATCAAACACTAAAAAAAATCAAGAGCTATTTAAAATTTTCAATTTACAAATATGAAGTTTCTAAATTCAAGCAATATTGCAAAAGAAACAAAGTACATGCAAATCAAATTTTTCTCTAAGTCATTTGTTCATATTAATAAATGACAAAAAATACAAATGAAATTAAATAACCACTTGTTATTATATGTTGCTATCAATTAGTTGTTTGAATTATTATTTTTTGTGTATAAATAAAACGCGTTTAGTCACATCAGACAAGGACATATTAGCATATGGTCCATCTCCATTTATTTATTTCAAGATCGAAATATTCAATATAATTTTATAAATGATCATTTAATTTTTACTATTTTACGAAAACATAATTCAGTTATGCCTATGCATCAAAGGTAGTAAAAACGTAAATTAGAGCCTAGGTGGCCAAAATTTCTTACATAATATTCAATCCATGTGACACTATCTAAAAAATAAACGTCTCATTTTTTGACCAACTTAAAAAGGAATTCGAGATGATGTCTAATATAGTGAAAGTAATTTCGAAAATAGAAATTTCAACAAGGGAATTCGATAATTTTAAACTCACTGGGTGAAATATATCAATTTATTAGGTCTTGGTTGAAGATTATTTTTTTAAACATCTTTTTGTGATGCCAAGAATATTTTATATAATGAGTATATTGTGGATGTGACTTCCTATTGTATTTTCTTGATCGAACTTAATATTTTTCTATTCATCTTTGCATGATATATAATATAGTTTTCATTATAAAAAGAATTAGTTTTATGACTTTAGTGTAATAAACTAAAAATTAAATGGCTATGGATAAATTAATTCTCAAAAATTATTTTTGTTGAAGCTACTACAAGGAAACTTCCCCTACATCAAATCAATAGACAAAATAAAGTTAGTTAAGTAGGTGTGAACAATCTATGTCTTTTGACAAATTTATTGCATGTCCTTACTTTCTACAACCAAAAAAAGTTCTAATTGAATTTTTTTGTTGAAAAATTATTTTATGTAAATAAAAAAACTATTTGGTATATTTATAATTTTTACCTCAAATTAACACAATACATTGGTTTATATATATATATATATATAAACAAAAAAATTTAAAATATATATAGAGGGTTTGGATTAAAAAACATTAAATCTACGTAAATTTGTAACAAACACGATAAATTCGCCCTTGTTGTTGATGTAAAGGAAGTTTCCATTTTAGTGATAACAAAAATTCAATAATTATTTTAGATCGTAAATTAAAATTATTAAAATTTCTTATTTTGCCACTATTTTTCGATAATGTTCTAACATCATTTTCAAAGTCTCACATGTAACATGGGAGACCCTTATCCTAATAGCTGTTATCCTCTACTTCATCTTATGGTCTTCCTTTCTTTATTTTTTTTTTGTACCTTTGTTCATAATTTTATGCACCAATTTAGCCTTTGACTCTTTGTTTATTTTCTTATTTTTAAGTTCCTTTTAAATTCTTCCTTTGGAATTTTTCAAACACTATGTGCCACATTCAACAAAATATCAAAAGGATTTTTTTTGGTTGCTTTCACTTTTTTGACTTTTTTTTAAGGTAATTGCATTTTTAGTCCTTCGATTATTAATAAATTTTAATTTTGATCATTGAAATATTTGATTAAACACATATCTAGTCTTTAATTAACTTAAGTATATGTTTTAGTCCCTTTGCATGAGAAATGTGAGATATTTAGACTATTTTTGAACTATAATACCCTAAAAATGGAGTAATAAATAAGAATTACAACATGTTCAGTGTAATTTCATAAGTGAAGTTTGAAAATGACAGAGTGTACGTAGATCTTACTCCTACCTTTAGGGGTCGTTTGGTACAAAAATTAATAACGCATGGATTAGTAATGCAAGGATTAGTAGTGCATGGATTATAAATGCAGGGTTTATTTTTATCAAGTGTTTGGTTCATTGTTTCTCACCTCATCTTGTGTTTGGATTAAAACTCTATAAAAAGCTTATTTCCAATTATACCCTTGAATTATTATGTAATTGGATCAAGGTAGATAATTGCCGGACAATATTATTTTTGGATGGCCTTCTAACTAGCTATGAGAAAAATATTTTTGTTGTCATGTTTGCTATTTTTTCACTTGAATTATTTGAGGATAAATAATTGTCATCTTAATAAATTGATTCCTCACAAAATGTCAATTTTCAATTTAAAAAAGATAAATCATCTACTTTTAAAATCGAAAAGACGGTAAACAATAGTAAAATTGAATAAACCATCTACATTTACACATAATATATATATATATATATATATATATAATACATTCAATTAAGATCACAAACGTCATGTGGTGATATATTTACCTTTTTTATTAGAAAATGTTAAACAAATCACTTTTCAAATATTGTAGTGATTTGTATTGGATTTATTTAGTAACAAACAATTCTCTCTAAATAATTTGTAAGCTAATTTATTTAATAAATTTACTAGTACAAATATAAAACATAAAATCAAGAAAATAAACAAAATAATTAAAATAATTTGAGGAATATTTTTATCTTTACATAGATTTATCCCATGGTATTATATCCTATGTATTACTAATACCTCCAAATGGAAGGTATTAGTAATACATCCTATAATACCATGTATGGTGACCCAAAATCCTACCAAACATAGTACTAAATAATACCATACATAATACATAGACCATTTCTTCTAATACTTCCTACCAAGCGACCCCTTAAAGGTAGAGATACTATTTTCTATAGACCTCCAACTTAAGGAAAAACATATCAAAATAGATCAATAAAAACTTAACACAACACATCAATAATCTCTAAGTGATTCATTAAATCAAGAAGATACACAATCTAAGAGATTGGATTGAAGGTTAAATGTGCTTAACTAGAAATTAGAAGGATCAAAATCTAAATTTATTGATATTTGAGGGACTAAAATTGCTATTTCCTTATTCTTAAAAAGCCAATCTTGCTTGTGTTAGAAAAATGTGTAGAAGCGTAGTTGTGCTTTCCATCATTTTTTCTCATACACCAATTTGAACATAGAGTATTTTTTCTCCATTCTTAAAATTAGACTTCAAATTCTTGAATGCTAAGTTCAACACAATTACACAAATTTGACAACCTTTTTTTTTCCACTTTCTTGAAAGTATAGTCCATTTGGTGTGTTGGGGTTCTTGATATCACATATTAAGTTCATTTCAAGATTTCAAAGTTGTTGTTTTTTTCACTTTCTTGAAAGTTTAGTCCATTTGCTGTGTTGGGGTTCTAAGTATATTTCAAGATTTCATTTTTTGAACAATGACTTAAAAATTGAGTCTTTTTTAGCTCCTCATTTCAAGAAATGAAAACCACTATGGATTTTGCTATACTTCATTTGTTTGTTTTGGTATTGTCTATGTTGTGTTTGATGATTTGTGCCTTAGAGTTTGATCCTGTTGATAACTATCTCATAAACTGTGGTTCATTTGAAAATACTACTATAGGTGATAGAGTTTTCTTGGCTGATAACTTGAATTCCCCTCAAAGGGTGTTTGTTAATACAACTCTAGAGTCTATTCCATCTACTTATAGTTCAAATCTTTATCAAACTGCTAGAATTCTCAATGAGACTTCGAAATTCACATTTTCGATAAAGAAACAAGGGCGCCATTGGATTCGCTTGTATTTCTATTCGTTTTCATATGGAAATTTCAATCTTAGGTCTGCTAAGTTCTCTGTTTCGGTTCACAACTTCACTTTGATCAAGAACTTTCAATCTTTGAGTGTTCCTTTAGTGAAAGAGTACACTTTGAACATTACTAGTACTAGTCTTGTTCTTACGTTTACGCCTTTTTCTAGCTCGTTTGCATTTGTAAACGCGTTGGAAATCATTTCACTTCCTGATGAGCTCATTCCTATTGGTGTTGGAACTCATAATTTGAGGGAACAAGCACTAGAAACAGTTGTGAGGGTGAATATGGGGAATGTTTCAGTGTTGCCTCGAAATGATACCTCGTGGCGATCTTGGGAATCTGATGAAAGATACTTAAAAAGCGGGAACTTTTTTCAGTATGTATCGAGGACACAAGCTGTGAATTACACACGAGGAGGGCCTTCTCGGAATATTGCCCCTCCATCGGTGTATGGGACTGCTACGAGGCTGAAAGTGGATGATCCCGGTACTTTTGTAAACATCACGTGGTTGTTTGATGTTGATCCTGGCTTCGACTATTTCATCAGGTTCCACTTTTGTGACATAGTAACTGGCCAAAATGATCCAAACAGAGTAGGTGGCGACCATGAACTATTATTCAATGTTTTCATAAATTCTCAATTCGCTTTGAGGGACCTTGATCTTAAAAATAAGACATCAAATGTCCTTGGTTCTCCGTATTACATGGATGTTGTTACAAGGTTAGAGAACATTCACAGCATTGGCATTAGCATTGGTCCATCATATCTACGTAATGCGTATCCGGATGGCCTCCTGAATGGTCTCGAGATCATGAAAATAAGCAATGTCAAGGGAAGTCTTGGTGCCTCAGACGCTGAGATTCAGTCCTCGGTGCCTACTTCAAAGAAGACTAAAACATGGTTGATCATTGGATCAACTATTGGAGGATCGATCATTTGCATCGTTTTAGTTGTGGTGTCTATTCTCTTTTGCAGAGGTAGAATACGGACAGCTATTGATGACTCAACAGAGGAAAATCATACAGTAGTTGGAGCCAAAGAAGCATCTATCATTTCCAAGGCGAATATGGGGTACCAGTTCCCTCTTGTAGCAGTTCAGGAAGTAACCGATAACTTCAGTGAAAGCATGATCATAGGCTTTGGTGGTTTTGGAAAAGTTTACAAGGGAATTTTGAAGGATAACACAAAGGTGGCAGTGAAGAGAGGATTTCATCAATCACAACAAGGTCTTGCCGAGTTCATGACTGAAGTCGAAATGCTGTCTCAGTTTAGACATCGGCATTTGGTCTCACTGATCGGCTACTGTAATGAAAAGAATGAGATGATAATCATTTACGAGTACATGGAGAATGGAACTCTTAAGGATCACCTGTATGGCTCGGACCTTCCGAATTTGAATTGGACACAAAGGCTTGAAATTTGCATAGGATCGGCAAAAGGACTTCACTATCTTCATACCGGTTCTCATAAGGCAATCATCCACCGAGATGTCAAGTCCTCAAATATACTTCTTGATGAAAATCTCCGGGCTAAAGTTTCTGATTTTGGACTATCGAAAATTGGTCCAGAAATTGATCAAACACATGTTAGTACTGCAGTGAAAGGAAGTTTTGGATATCTTGATCCAGAGTATTTGACAAGGCAACAACTAACCGATAAATCTGATGTCTATTCCTTTGGTGTTGTAATGTTTGAAGTCCTCTGTGGAAGGCCCGTTATCGATCCTTCTCTTCCTAGAGAATCGGTAAATTTGGTTGAATGTGTGATGAAATGCTTAAGGACAGGAGAATCGGAGGCAATCGTTGATCCTAGGATTTCACACGAGATTACACCAGAATCTCTGATGAAGTTTGTAGAAACTGCTGAGAAATGCTTGGCTGAATATGGTGCAGACCGACCAACTATGGGAGAAGTTTTGTGGAACTTGGAATATGCATTGAAACTTCAAGGGAAAGACAAAAAAACCACACAAGAGAACGAGATATCGGATAATCAGTTGGATAATAGTGTCTTAAGTACAGAATACAGCATGGGGAGTATGGCTGATCTTGCTGGTGTTTCAATGAGCAAAGTTTTTTGCCAAATGGTAAAATCTGAAAACAAAGACTCATGTGATATATGTTAGGATAAAATGCAGGTCCATATAATGAACTCTGCCTATGGATTGTATATTGTATTCTCTTTTCTGTAGATTTCTATGTTATAACAGATACTTCCATTGCTTCAATTGATTTGAAGCCGCGGTTATACTATACATACATAAGTTTTCATTAGGGATTCAAACGCGTGTGATTGAGAGGGCTGATGACCATTTTATTCGACGTGTTGTGTCTCTATTCATCATCACGTATTCGCAATTCAATGTCATAATGGTATTGCATTTTTCATTTTTGGCTAGTTTATGATGTTCTTCAACTATACAACAACAACGTACCAAATGAAATTCCACAGGTGGGGTTTGGGGAGGGTAGAGTGCTCAAATCTTACCCCTACCTCGTGGAGGTAGAGAAACTGTTTCTGAAAGACCCTCGGCTCAGATAACACATATCAAAGCAAATTTGATGTGTCCATCAATATTAAAATGGAGCTTTTGCTAATATCTTAAATCCTTTTGGCATCTAAAGTTCAAAAAGGGTTCTAGCTATAACTCAAGGTTGATGACTCAATGATGCATATTGTGAAGATTATCCTTTTCTTCAAGTGAACTTTCCATTTTTGGAATAGTTACGGAATCTCCACGAATAGGATTAAATCTTATTCCGTTGTATTTAAATGATGTTCTTCTTTAAGAAAGTTTTCGAGAGAGCTTAGTTGATCCATGGTTTATATTTCTATCTTTCGTTTCCTTTTCATTTGTTTCGAGAAATCTATCCATCAATTCTGGTTATTCTTTTCCGATCAAGATGTATAGATTTTGTTTATGGATTAATAAAAAAGTGCAAAAGCTCTATTTGCCTCTATCATTCAATGAGTTACTTCCTTTTTGAGTATGCCATCATTACTCTCTTTAACAGTATCTACTAATTTTGAACTTATTTAAAGTCATATTTCGATCCTAACATTTTCGGGATATGCTAATAACCAAATGACATAGTATGTGAATTGTGATGATAGTTATTTTCTATGATATGAAGTTAATGGTTTCATCATTTTTTTCACATCTCCTAGAGTAACTTTTATCATAAGCAAATTTGCAGCAGAACATGTAAAAAAAATAAATGAATCTACCAACTATAATCTCAAAAACTAACTCATGAGGTAAGAATTATCACCTTGTCGAAACATCATATAAGGACACCACAAGTCGTTTCCTCAATCGACGTGGCAATCAACCCCCCGCCCCCTCTCTCTCTGCACTCAAAACTAAATATTTATTACGTGAACAATATATAACAATATACTATAGAATCCCCTTTGTGATAGGCTTCATTTTAGTTAATTTTTGTTATACAATCATGACAAAATCTTAATCGTATACAAATATATATAATCCTATTAAATCGTAAAATTTAATAGGATTATATATATATGTTTTTTTTAAAAATATAAGTACTTAAAACCCGACCCATTAGAGCGCCAAATCCCAAATCCATAAATCTATTCGAATTTGAAAGAAAAAAAAGTTTCAGAATCCCTAAAGAAAAATTGATAATGGAGAGAGAAAAATCGAGTTAGAGAGAAAGAGGATCCAGGGACGACGATCACCGCCGTAATCGCCGCCGTTCGAAGCACCACCGTGACGCGGAGAACCGACGCCGGTCCGATGATCGGCGACGTCAAGACCGTGAGAGATCGATTGAACGTGAAGGAAGCAGAGATGGAGGTCACGATTGCGAGGATGAGAATCGACATCGATCCGATGATCGACGACGAGACGGTGATATGGAAGGAAGCAGAGATAGAGGTTATGATCGTGAAAGGCGTGAGAAATCATGTGATCGGGATAGACGCGAGAAATCATTTGAGTTGGAAGTTAATAGAGAGGATTCATTGGAGAGAAGGAATTCGCATAAAAGGAAAGACAGAGGAGAGAATGTGGATAAGAGGAATGTAGATGAGAAGAGAGCTAGGGGCTCGGAGGTTAAGAAGGATAAACTGAGAGTTGGCGATGTGAAGTTGATGGATAAGGAAGATGTGGAAATCGATGAAGAAAAGAAGGGAAAAGGATGTGAAATGAGAACTATGAAGGAAGAACTGAAACCGGAGCCCTATGACGATGGACAGGATGTTGATACCATTGATACCGTGAGTTCTTTTCTTTCACATTTACATTGTTGTGCTGCTTTTACCTATGTTTGTGTATGTCTTGCTTAGTTCTTATTGCCATGCACCTTTGTTACTGGGATAGGACGCTGCATACTTCTGCATTGTCTTTATGAATTACATTTCTTGATTGTTGTGGAAATTGCACCCAAGGGTGTGGCCTCTCTTATTATGTCTTAAGAAGTCTGTAATCTGGTTTCTTTTTTATCTGATAGGGCTTAACTTGACTAGTCTGGCACGTCTTGTTTCTCAGTTGTATGTTATTGTATATTCTATTGTTCCTTTCATCAGGTTGTTTGTCCTGATTTATGCATTTGACTTTCTTATTTGCAGACTGTGGCAATGGGATCATACAGTGCATCATCAATGACTTCCCCTGATAAATCTTTGACTCGTAGTGATTCTCCTGCTACCAAGGTATCTTCAATTTCTACCACAAATGAAAATAAGGGAGTTAATATTAACAGATCTTATAAGGTTCTTGGGAAATCTAGTACAGATGGGGCAGCTCGTGACACTGGAGTTTTCTACAAAGATGGAATTCCGGCAGGACCCGGAGTGTCCCTCCCTCATTAACATGTTTCCTGGGCAAATGCCTCCAGAGGTTACAATTCAGCCAAAACTCGCTAAAGCCCCTGTTCTTCGTTTGGATGCATTTGGCAGGGAAATGTAGTCAATGTGCCTAAGCGATCTAGCACCCTTAAGGTACGGCTCATACATGTTCAGGCCATCTTTTTTCGTATTTCTATATTTATTCAAATAGCTTGTGGTGGTGAATTTGGGTTGTTGTGCAGGTAAACATCAATAAGCAGAAAAACGAGAGCTTCCAACTTCTCAAACCTGAACTTGACATTGATCCTGATAAAAATCCTCATTTTGATCCGAGGATGGGCATTGACAAGAACAAAATATTGAGGCCCAAGAAGATGTCATTTCAGTTTGTGGAGGAAGGTAAATGGTCCCGAGATGCAGAAATAATCAAGTTAAAGGTACTTTATAATTTATTCTTGTTGTTGTATTTTCGCATTCTTTTGTGATTCTTTCTTTATTCTTCTTATTACACTTGATTAGGTTTTATTAATTATGTAATATTTGATTATGCAGAGCCAATTTGGTGAATTACAAGCCAAAGAGCTGAGGACAAAGCAAGCGCAATTGGCAAAGGCAAAAGCAGAGCCTGACATAAATCCAAATCTTATTGAGGTGTCAGAGAGGATTATCACCAAAGAAAAATCAAAGGAACCAATCCCTGATGTTGAGTGGTGGTAAGTTGTTTCAATCTCCCTTCTTTTTACTTTTTTTGGGCTATCATGTGTTTCCCCCTGTAGTGGTAGTGGACCCTTAATCTGTCTCCTCACTCGATGTTGAGGCCACTATGCGTTGTGTGTTTAGTGAGTCCCACAGATGGAAGTGGATCTTGAACACTACTGGTCTTGTTGTTTTGATGAGTCTGTGTCCTGGGTGCTTCTAGTCTATGTACATCACTTATAATGTGACGTATCTCCTTGATGTGGTTATGGTCTCTTATCTTGGCACTGTCCTATCTGCCACACTTTACACACTCTGGATGAGTTCGTGTGACGTGAATTTCTCTCCCTTTTTAACATAACCCTCGTTTAAGAAGAATCCTACAAAATTGACATCTGCTACTATCAGCGGTGCACACTACTGGTATTGTGCAATTATAATTTGATTGAAAGGACTTAACTTTTCCATATTTTAATCAATTTACATGATATGTGGATGATCCTCGGGTGTGATATCCAAATTTTCTTTTATTGCTATGCTTACCTTGCTTTAATCTTCTTAATTCCAAAAAATGATGACTTTGACTAGACACTAAGTATTTCTTGTTTCTTCATCTGACATGCCAGGGATGCTCCTCTGTTACGATCTGCTGCTTATGGTGTTATGCTCAACGGTAACTTAACTGATGATACATTGAAGATGGAGAGGATCACCATTTATGTTGAACACCCCCGTCCTATTGAGCCTCCTGTTGAACCTGCTCCACCTCCTCCACAGCCATTGAAGCTGACCAAGAAGGAGCAGAAGAAAATGCGCACCTGGCGCCGAATGGATCAGGAGAGAGAAAAGCAGGAAATGATACGTCAGGGCCTGTTAGAACCACCAAAACCAAAAATTAAAATGAGCAATCTTATGAGAGTCCTTGGCTCAGAAGCCACTCAGGATCCCACAAAGCTTGAAAAGGAGATTAGAAGTGCTGCTGCTGAGCGAGAGCAGGCTCATATAGACAGAAATTTTTCTCGGAAGCTCACTCCTGATGAGCGCCGTGAGAAGAAAGAAAGGAAACTCTTTTACGACCCAACTATTGCGCCAGAGACGATAGTTTCAGTATACAAGATCAATGAGCTTTCACACCCTCAAAATCGTTTCAAAGTCGATGTCAATGCACAGGAGAATCGCATGACCGGGTGTGCAGTTATGTTGGGAGATATAAATGTGGTGGTAGTTGAAGGTGGTAAAAAGTCCATCAAGCGATATGGGAAACTTATGCTTAGGCGAATAGATTGTGCTGCTGCTGTTAAGAAAGAAGACGAAGACGAAGACGAAGATGAAGATAAGCCTCTCAACAAGTGTGTGTTAGTCTGGCAAGGGACTGTTGCTAAACCGAACTTCCATAGGTTTTTTGTTCACGAGTGCAGGACTGAGGCTGCTGCTCGTAAGGTCTTTGCTGATGCTGGGGTTCTTCATTACTGGAATTTTGCTGTAGACTTCAAAGATGATAAGCTTTAATTTCTAGGGAAATCCTCACTTTGAACTCGAATATCTAGCCATTTTGTTTTGATTGTGTCCCGCTTACGTGGAAGACATTTTCTGCGGTTCAAGACATGGGAGGAATACTACAGTAGTACTCTTTTTGTAGTTTCATTTGCTGAGCAGTTGTGACACCTCTCCAATGCTTTGGTCTCGATGTTGTTGATGATCCGGGTAAACATAACTGTATTTTTGTAGGTTCTACTTGCTGTTGCTTCATCTAGTAGTGTACTTTAGTTGTGCCATCTGCTTGATTTTGGTGCACTGTCTATATACATATTAAGGGATCTCATGTTGGTTTCTTTTGTATGGTGATAGCTTTAAAATGTTTTTGAACTGAACTAGTGATGTAATTTACAACCTGATAAAAGCCTAACAACTGATACAGGATTAATGCATGAAGGAAATTTTTATAACCTGATTTTGGTGCAATGTCTACGTATTAATGCTCCCCCAACTCATTACACCTCATAAAGTTTTTTCAGTGGCACTCATATTCATGGGCTAATACACATGAAAAATCAAGAAAGTAACGTAATTCATAAAAGTTGCCTCCTAAATGCAAAAATATGCCTTAAAAAATGATGAGACTTATATGTAATGCACCCCCAACTTATTACAGAGATCTTCATAAAGTTTTTTCAGAAAAATCTTCCGGGCGCAAGAAGGCGCCAATATTCATGGGTTAATACACATGAAAAACCAAGAAAGCCGCGTAATTGCCCATAAATGCAAAAATATGCCTTAAAAAATAGTGGGACTATACGTAATGCTACCCCAACTCATTACATAGGTCGTCATAAAGTTTTTTCAGAAAAACCTTTCAGATGCAAGAAGGCACCAACATTTACGAGCTAATACACACGAAAAATAAAAAAAGTCGCGTAATTTCTAAAAATTAGCCCATAAATGCAAAAATGTGCCTTAAAAATGGTGAGACTATACGTAATGCTCCCACAACTCATTATAGAGGTCCTAAAAAAGTTTTTTCAAATAAACCTTCCGGGCGCCAAAAGGCGCAAACATCCATGGGTTAATACACACGAAAAACAAAGAAAGTCGCGTACTGTAATTCCTAAAAGTTGACCCCTAATTGCAAAAGTATGCCTTAAAAATTGTGGGACTAAACGTAATGCTCCCCCAACTCATTACGAATATCGTCATAAAGTTTTTCAGAAAAACCTTCCGGGTGCCAAAAGGCGCCAACATCCATGGGATACACACAAAAAATAAAAAATGTTGCGTAATTCTTAAAATTTGGCCACTAAATGCAAAAATATACCTTAAAAAATGGTGGGACGATACGTAATACTCCCCAACTCATTATGGAGGTCCTCATAAAGTTTTTTCAGAAAAACCTTCTGGAAGGCAGAAGGCGCCAACATCCATGAGCTAATTTAACACACGAAAAACCAAAAAAGTAGCGTAATTCCTAAAAGTTGCCCCTAAATGCAAAAATATGTTTTAAAAAATGGTGGGACTATAAGTAATGTTTCCCTAACTCATTACGGAGGTCCTCATAAAGTTTTTCCAGAAAAAACTTCTGGGCACCCGAAAGCGCCAACATCCATGGGTTAATACACACGAAAAACCAAGAAAGTTGCGTAATTTCTAAAATTTGGCCCTTAAATACAATAATATGCCTTAAAAATAGTGGGACTATAGGTAATGCTTCTCCAACTAATTACGGAGGTCCTCATAATGTTTTTTCAGAAAAACCTCCCTGGTGCCAGAAGGCGCCGACATCCATGGGCTAACACACAAAAAACCAATAAAGTCGCGTAATTTCTAAATGTTGGCCTCTAAATGCAAAAATATGCCTTAAAAATGGTGAAACTATATGTAGTGCTCCCCCAATTCATTACTGAGGTCCTCGTAAAGTTTTTTCAGAAAAACCTTCCGGACGGACGCATGAAGGCACCAACATCCATGTGCTAAAACACATGAAAAACCATAAGAAAGTTGTGTAATTCCTAAAAGTTAGCCCATAAATGCAATAATATGTCTCAAAAAATGGTGAGACCATACGTAATGCTCCCCAACTCATTATGGAGGTCCTCATAAAGTTTTTTTAGAAAAATTTTAGGTGCGCCAAAAGGCGCCAACATCCATAGGCTAATACACACGGAAAACTAAGAAAGTCATATAATTGCCCCTAAAAGAAAAAACTATGCCTTAAAATATGGTAGGACTATATGTAATGTTCACCTAACTCATTACGGAGGTCCTTATAAAGTTTTTTAAGAAAAACCTTCTGGGTGCCAGAAGACATCAACATTCATGGGATAATACACACGAAAACTCAAAAAGTCACGTAATTTCTAAATTTGGCGCCTAAATGCAAAAATATGTCTTTAAAATGGTGGGACTATACATGAATCTCCCTCAACTCATTATGGATGTCCTCATAAAGCTTTTTTAGAAAAATCTTCCAGGCGCCAACATCCATGGGCTACTACACACAAAAATAAAAAAAGTCGCGTAATTTCTAAAATTTAGCCCCTAAATGCAAAAATATGCCTTAAAAATGACGGGACTATACGTAAGTCTCCCCCAACTTATTACGGAGGTCCTCATAAAAAAATTTCAAAAAAACAATCATGTTGCCAAAAGGCGCCAACATCCATTGTCTAGTACACATGAAAACGAAAAAAGTCGCGTAATTTCTAAAAGTTGGTCTCTAAATGCAAAAATATGTATTAAAAATGGAGGGACTATATGTCATACTCTCTCAACTGATTATGGAGGTCCTCATAAAGTTTTTTAAGGTAAAACCTTATGGGCGCTAGAAGGCGCCAATATCTATGGGTTATAGTACACGAAAAACCAAGAAAGTCGTGTAATTACTAAAAGTTTGCCCCTAAATGCAAAAATATGCCTTAAAATGGGGCTATACCTGATGCTCCCCAAACTTATTACGGAGGTGTTCATAAAGTTGTTTCAGAAAAACCTTCTGGGGCGCCAAAAGGCGTTAACATCCATGAGCTAATACACACAGAAAACCAAGAAAGTCACGTAATTTCAAAAAGTTGGCCCCTAAATGCAAAAATAGGCCTTAAAATGGTGGGACTATACGTAATGCTCCCCCAACTTAATACGGAGGTCCTCATAAAGATTTTTAAGAAATAACCTTTCGGGCGCCAATATCTATGGGCTAATACACACGAAAATCCAAAAAAATCGCGTAATTCCTAAAAGTTGGCCCCTAAATGAAAAAATATGTTTTAAAAATGGTGAGACTATAGGTAATTCTCCCCCAACTCATTATGGAGGTCCTCATAAAACTTTTTAGGAAAAACCTCAAGGCATCAGAAGGCGCCAACATCCATGGGCTAATACACATGAAAACGAATAAAGTCACGTAATTTCTAGAAGTTGGCCACTAAATGCAAAAATATGCCTTAAAAAATGATGGAACTATATGTAATTCTCCCCCAACTCATTGCGTTGGTCCTCATAAAGTTTTTTTTTTTAAATCCTTCCGGGTGCCAGAAGGCGCCAATACTCATGGGCTAATTAACACACTAAAAACGTAGAAAGTTGCACAATTTCTAAAATTTGGCCCCTAAATGCAAAAATGTGTCTTAAGAATGGTGGGACAATACGTAATGCTCTCCAACTCATTACAGAGGTCCTCATAAAAATTTTCAGAAAAACCTTCCAGGCCAGAAGGCACCAACATTCATTGGCTAATACACATGAAAAATCAAGAAAGTCGCGTAATTTCTAAAAGTTGGTCTCTAAATGCAAAAATATGTCTTAAAATGGTGGGACTATACGTAATGCTTCCCAATTCATTACGGATGTCCTCATAAAAATTTTTAAGAAAAACCTTCCGGACGCAACAAGGCGCCAACATCCATGGGCTATAATACACACTAAAAATAAAAAAAGTTACGTAATTACTAACAGTTGCCCCCTAAATGCAGAAATATGTCTTAAAATGTGGGACTATACATAATGTTCCTCCAACTAACTACGGAGGTCCTCATAAAGCTTTTTGAGAAAAATCTTACAGGCGTTAGAAGGTGCCTACATCCATTAGCTAATACACACGAAAATCAAGAAAGTGACGTAATATCTTAAAATTGACCCTTTAATGCAAAAATATGTCTTAAAATGTGGGACAAGATGTAATGCTAACCCAACTCATTACCAAGATCCTCATAAAGTTTTTTTAAAAAATCTTCTGGATGCCAGAAGGCGCCAACATCCATGGGCTAATATATAAGAAAAACTAAGAAAGTCGCGTAATTTATAAAAGATAGCCCCTAAATGCAAAAAACTATGCCTTAAAATGGTAGGACTTTACACAATGCTTCTTCAACTCATTATGGAGGTCTTCATAAAGTTTTTTTAGAAAAAAACCTTCCGGCCGCCATCAGGCGCCAACATCCATGAGCTAATACACACGAAAAACTAAGAAAATTGCGTAATTTCTAAAAGTCGGACCCTACTTTCAAAAATATGCCCTAAAATGGTGGGACTATACGTAAAGCTTCGTCAACTCATTACGGAGGTCCTCATAAAGTTTTTTCAGAAAAAACTTTCGGAGGCCAAAAAGTGTCAACATGCATGAGCTAATTCACACGAAAAACCAAGAAAGTCGCGTAATTTCTAAAAGTTGGACACTAAATGCAAAAATATGCATTAAAAATTATGGAACTATACATAATGCTCCCCCAAAAATCATAGAGGAGGTCCTCATATAGTTTTTTCATAAAAACCTTTCGGACGCCAGAAGGCGCCAAAATCAATGGACTAATACACACGAAAAACCAAGAGAGTCGCGCATTTCCTAAAAGTTGGCTCCTAAATGAAAAAATATGCCTTAAAATAGTAGGACTATA
Organism: Solanum appendiculatum; assembly: GCA_018342035.1. Lineage (NCBI taxonomy): Eukaryota > Viridiplantae > Streptophyta > Magnoliopsida > Solanales > Solanaceae > Solanum > Solanum appendiculatum. The sequence continues at coordinate 1,232,352 of JAGDQO010000392.1, read as the reverse complement.
CACATAATGTTCTCCCAACTCATTTCGAAGGTCCTCATTAAGTTTTCTCAGAAAAACCTTTCAAGCACCAGAATGCGCCAACATCCATGGGCTAATACACATGAAAAATCAAGAAAGTCACATAATTTCTAAAAGTTAACCCCTAAATGCAAAAATATGTCTTGAAATGGTGGGACTATACGTAATGCTCCCCCAACTTATTACAGAATTCCTCATAAAAATTTCTAAGAAAAACCTTCCATGAGCTAATACACACGAAAAACCAAGAAAGTCACGTAATTCTTAAATGTTGGCCTCTAAATGAAAAAATTTGTCTTAAAAAATGGTGGGACTATATGTAATGCTCACCTAACTCATTACGGAGGTCCTCATAAAGTTTTTTCAGAAAAACCTTCCAGATACCAGAAGGTGCCAACATCGGGCTAATACACACTAAAAACCCAGAAAGTCGCGTAATTCCAAATATTTGACACCTAAATGCAAAAATATGTCTTCAAAAAATGGTGGGACTATACGTAATGCTTCCCAACTCATTACAAAGGTCCTCATAAAGATTTCTCAGAAAAACATTCCGAGCTTCAGAAGGCGCCAACATCCATGGGCTAATACACACGAAAAACCAAGAAAGTCGTGTAATTCCTAAAAGTTGGCCTTTAAATGAAAAAATATGTTTTAAAAATGGTGGGACTATAAGTAATGCTCCCCCTACTTATTACGGAGGTCCATATAAAGTTTTTTCAGAATAATCTTCCGGTGCCAAAAGGCACCAACATCCATGGGCTAATATACACGAAAAACCAATAAAGTCATGTAATTCTTAAAAGTAGGCCCCTGAATGGAAAAAAAAATGCCTTTAAAAATGCGGGACTACACTTAGTGCTCCTCCAACTCATTAAGGAGGTCCTCATAAAGTTTTTTCAGAAAATCCTTCTGGGCGCCAGATGCACCAACTTCTATGGGCTAATACACACGAAAAACCAAGAAAGTCGGGTAATTTCTAGAAGTTGGCCCCTAAATGTAAAAATATGCCTAAAAATGGTGGGACTATTTATAATGCTCCCCTAACTCATTATGGAGGTCCTCATAAAGTTTTTTTTAGAAAAACCTTACGGGCGCTAGAAGGCGCCAACATCCATGGGCTAATTACACACGAAAAACTAAGAAAGTCGCATAATTTCCAAAAATTGGCCCCTAAATGCAAAAATACGCCTTAAAATGGTGGGACTATGCGTAAAGCTCTCTCAACTCATTATGGAGGTTCTCATAAAGGTTTTTCAGAAAAACCTTCCTGGCGCCAGAAAGCGCCAACATCCATAGGCTAATACACACAAAAAAACTAATAAGAAAGTCATGAAATTTCTAAAAGTTGGCCCCTAAATGCAAAAATATGTGTTAAAATGGTGGGACTATACATAATGATCTCTCAACTCATTACGCTGGTCCTCATAAAATTTCACCACAAAAACCTTTCAGACGCCTAAAGGAGCCAACATCCATGGGCAAATACACACGAAAAACCAAGAAAGTTGGGTAATTCCTAAAAGTTTGCCCTTAAATGTAAAAATATGCCTTAAAAATGATGGGACTATATGTAATGCTCCCTCAACTCATTACAGAGGTCCTCATAAAGTTTTTCAGAAAAGCCTTACGGGCACCAGAGACTAATACACCCAAGAAATTAAGAAAGTCGTGTAATTCCTAAAAGTTTGCCCCTAAATGCAAAAATATGCCTTAAAAATGGTGAGACTATACGTAATGCTCCCCCAACTCATTACGGAGGTCCTCATTAAGTTTTTCAGTAAAACCTTTCGGGCGCCAGAAAGCGTCAACATATATGGGCTAATAAAAACGAAACACCAAGATAATCGCATAATTCCTAAATGTTGGCCCTTAATGTAAAAATATGCCTTAAATAATGGTTGTACTATGCGTAATACTCGCGCAACTCATTACGGTGGTCCTCATAAAGTTTTTTCAGAAAAATCTTTCAGACGCCACAAATCACATCCATGGGCTAATACAAACGAAAAATCAAGAAAGTCGCTTAATTCATAAAAGTTGGCCCCTAAATGCAAAAATATATCTTAAAATTGCTGGGACTATACGTAATGTTCCTCCAACTCATTATGGAGGTCATCATAAAGTTTTTTCAGAAAAACCTTCTGGCGTCAGAAGGTGCCAACATCCATGGGCTAATAAATACGAAAAATTAAGAAAGTCGGGTAATTCCTAAAAGTTGGCCCCTAAATGTAAAAATATGCCTTAAAACGGTGAGACTATACGTAATGCTTCCCCAACTCATTATGGAGGTCCTTATGAGGTTTTTTTAGAAAAACCTTCCGATCGCCAAAATGTGTCAACATCCATAGGCTAATACACAAAAAATCAAGAAAGTGGTGTAATTCCTAAAAGTTTGCCTCTAAATGAAAAAAAATATGCCTTAAAATAGTGGGACTATATGTAATGCTCCCACAACTCATTCGGAGGTCCTCAAAAAGGTTTTTTTTCAGAAAAATGATCTGGGCGCCAGAAGGCGCAACATTCATGGCCTAATGCACACGAAATACCAAGAAAGTCGCGTAATTCCTAAAAGTTGGCCCCTAAATGCAAAAATATGCCTCAAAAAGTGGTGGAACTATACGTAATGCTTCCCCAACTCATTACGGAAGTCCTAATAAAGTTTTTTCAGAAAAACCTTTCGGGCGCCAGATGGCACCAACATACATGGGCTAATACACACGAAAAATCAAGAAAGTCGCGTAATTCCTAAAAGTTGGTCCTTAAATGAAAAATTATGCCTTAAAATGGTGGAGCTATAAGTAATGCTTTCCCAACTCATTACGAAGGTACTCATAAAGTTTTTTCAAAAAAAAACTTTCGAGGGACTAAAGGCGCCGACAACAATGGGCTAATACACATGAAAAACTAAGAAAGTTGTGTAATTCCTAAAAGTGGGCCCCTAAATGGTCCTTATAAAGTTTTTTTAAGAAAAAACTTCCAAGCGCCAGAAGGTGCCAATATCCATGGGCTAATACACACGACAAACCAAGAAAGTCCCGTAATTCCTAAAAGTTGACCCATAAATGTAAAAATATACCTTTAAAAATAGTGGGGCTATACGTATTGCTCCTCTGACTCATTAAAAAAAGGTCCTCATAAAGGTTTTTAAGAAAAACCTTCGGCGGTAGAAGGCGTCAACATCCATGGGCTAATATACATGAAAAATCAAGATAATTGCGTACTTTTTCAAAGTTGACCCCTAAATAAAAAATATATGCCTTAAAATAGTGGGACTATTTGTAATGCTCCCCCAACTCATCACAGAGGTGCTCATACAGTTTTTTCAAAAAAACCTTCCGGGCGATGGAAGGCATCAATATAAATGAGCTAATACACATGAAAAATCAAGAACGTTGCGTAATTCCTAAAAGTTGGCCCCTAAATGCGACAATATGCCTAAAAAATAGTGGATCTATATGTAATGCTCCCCTAACTCATTAAGGAGGTCCTCATAAAGTTGTTTCAGAAAACCTTCCGAACGACAGAAGACGACAACATCAATATGCTAATACACACGAAAAATAAAAAAAGTCACATAATTCCTAAAAGTTGGCCCCTAAATGCAAAAATATGTCTTAAAATGGTGAGACTATACATATTGCTCCTCTAACTTATTAAGGAGGTCCTCATAAAGTTTATTAAGAAAACCTTCTGGGCGCTAGAAGGAGCCAACATCCATAGGCTAATAAATACGAAAATTAAGAAAGTTGTGTAATTCCGAAAACTTTGTCCCTAAATGCAAAAATATGTCTTAAAATGGTAGGACACGTAATGCTCCCCCAACTCATTATGGAGGTCTTTATAAAGTTTTTTCAGATAAACATTCCGGCCACAAGAAGGCGTCAACATCCATGGGCTAATACACACAAAAAACTAAGAAAGTCGCGTAATTCCTAAAAATTGGCCCCTAAATGCAAAAATATGCCTTAAAAATGGTGAGTCTATACGTAATGCTCTCCTAACTCATTACGGAGGTCCTCATAAAGTTTTTTCAAAAAAAACCTTCTGGGCGCCAGAAGGTGCTAACATCCATGGGTTAATACACATGAAAAATCAAAAATGTCGTGTAATTTCTAAAAGTTGGCCCCTAAATGCAAAAATATGCCTTAAAAGTGGTGGGACTATACGTAATGCTCTCCCAACTTATTACGGAAGTCCTCATAATGTTTTTCAGAAAAATCTTTCGGGCGTCTAAAGGCGCCAACATTTATAGGCTAATACACACGAAAAACCAAGAAAGTAGCGTAATTCCTAAAAGTTAGCCCCTACATGCAAAAATATGCATTTAAAAGGTGGGACTATACGTAAAGCTCCACCAACTCATTACGGAGGTTCTCGTGAAAATTTTTCAAAAAAACCTTCCAAGTGCTAGAAGGCGCCAACATCCATTGGCTAATACACATGAAAAATCAAGAAAGTCGCATAATTCCTAAAAGTTGGCCCGTAAATGCAAAAATATGTCTTAAAAATGGTGGGACTATACGTAATGCTCCTCCAACTCACTATGGAGATTATCGTAAAAAAATCTTCCAGGCACCAACATCCATGGGCTAATAATACACATGAAAAATCAAGAAAGTCGGGTAATTCCTAAAAGTTGGCCCCTAAATGCAAAAATATGCCTTAAAATGATGGGACTATTTGTAATGCTCCCCCAACTCATTATGGAGGTCCTCATAAAAAAATTTTAGAAAAACCTTTCGGGCGCAAGAAGGCGCCAACATCCATGGGCTAATACACACGAAAAACTAAGAAAGTCGCATAATTCTTAAAAGTTGGCACTTAAATGCAAAAATACGCCTTAAAATGGTGGGAATATACGTAAAGCTCACTCAACTTATTATGGAGGTCCTCATAAAGGTTTTTCAGAAAAATGTTTCGGGCGCCAGAAGGCGCCAACATCCATAGGTTAATATTAACACACAAAAAACCAAGAAATTCACGAAATTCCTAAAAGCTGGCACCTAAATGTTAAAATATGCCTTAAAATGGTGATACTATACATAATGCTTCATCAACTCTTTATGGAGGTCCTCATAATTTTTTTTTAGAAAAACTGTCCGGGCGTCAGAAGGCGCCAACATCCATGAGCTAATACACACGAAAAACTTAGAAAGTCACGTAATTCCTAAAAGTTGGCCCCTAAATGCAGAAATATGTCTTAAAATGGTGGGACTATACGTAGTGCTCCCCTCCAACTCATTGTGGAGTTCATCATAAAGGTTTTTCAAAGAAACCTTCCGGGCGCCAGAAGGCGCCAACATCTATGGGCTAATACACACAAAAAATAAAAAATATTGGGCTAATACACACGAAAAACCAAGAAAGTCATGTAATTCTTAAAAGTTGGTCTCTAAATGCAGCAATATGCCTTAAAATGGTGGGACTATATGTAGTGCTCCCCCAACTCATTACGGAGGTCCTCATAATGTTTTGCAGCAAAACCTTCCAGGTGCCTACATCCATTGGCTAATACGCACGAAAAACTAAGAAAGTCGCATAATTCCTAAAAGTTGGCCCCTATATGCAAAAATATGTCTTAAAAATAGTGTGACTATACGTAATGCTCCCCAACTTATTAGGGATATCCTCATAAAGCTTTTTTAGAAAAATCTTCCGATAAACACAAGGCGCCAACATCCATGGGCTAATATACACCAAAAACTAAGAAAGACACGTAATTTCTAAAATTTGGCCTCTAAATGTAAAAATGCGCCTTAAAAATGGTGGGACTATACGTAAAGCTCCCCCAACTCATTATGAAGGTCCTCGTAAAATTTTCTGGTAAACCTTCCCGGCGCCAGAAGACGCCAACATCCATGGGTTTAACACATGAAAAATCAAGAAAGTTGCGAAATTTTTGAAAGTTGGTCCCTAAATACAAAAATATGCCTTAAAATGGTGGGACCATACGTAATGCTCTCCAACTCATTATGGAGGTCCTCATAAAGTTTTTTCAGAAAAACCTTTCGGGCGCCAAAAGTCGCCAACATCCATGGATTAACACACGAAAATGCAAGAAAGCCGCGTAATTCCTCAAAGTTGGCCCCTATATGTAAAAATATGCTTTAAATATGGTGAGACTATACATAATGCTCCCCCAACTCCTTACGGAGATCCTCATAAAGTTTTTTCAGAAAAACCTCTGGGTGCTAGAAGGTACCAACATCCATGGGCTAATACACACGAAAAACCAAGAAAGTCGCGTAATTCCTAAAAATTGGCTCCTTAATGTAAAAATATGCCTTAAAAATGGTGGGACTATACGTAATGCTCCCCAACTAATTACGGAGGTCCTCATAAAGTTTTTTCATAAAAATCTTCCGGGCGCCAGAAGGCGTCAACATCCATGGGCTAATACACACAAAAAATTAAGAAAGTCGCGTAATTCCTAAAAGTTGGCTCCTAAATGCAAAAATATGTCTTAAAAATGGTGGGACTATACGTAATGCACCACCAACTCATTATAGAGGTCCGCGTGCCAACATTCATGGGCTAATACACACGAAAATCACGTAATTCCTAAAAGATGGTCTCTATACGTATTGTTTTCAGGTTATTACGGAGGGTCCTGTAAAAGTTTTGGAAAAAAGGTGCCCGAAAATCATATCACCAAAAAATTCATTGCCCAACACATGCGAAAAATTGAGAAAATCACCTCATTCCTTTTGAATGTCCCCTAAATACTAAAACAAATGGGCTGAATCATGGTGATGCTATACATATTGTTCTCTCAGGTTAGGGTCCAGTAAAGATTTTGGAAAAAAGATGCCTGAAAATGATATCACCAAAATATACACGGACTAATACACACAAAATATTAACTCAATAACTCAATACTGATAAATCTATAATGTTTTTTAAATTTAATTTACAAATTAAATCGATTTTTGCACACCCCTAACTAAACCTATCTAAATTCAAACGTAGTCCTCCACGTGATTCCTTTTTGGGTATACTTCACGTTTCATTTTTAGAAAATCGTATATATGGACTTTCTTTTTTGTATCAAATTATATATGATCCAGACCTTCTGGAAAACCCAAATTGTGTAATAAACCAAAAATTAGTACCACTACTAAATTGTTCAACAAGTTTGATTTCTCAATTTAGTTTTTCTATATTTAGCAACTTTCGTGTTTAAACATCTTAAATAAAAAATTTAAAGTCAAAACTCTAAAAAAAGGGCAACTATTTTTTCTTATTTTCCATCTGATGTTCAGTACTCACATTGAAGCACCAATTAAATCTGAATCGCGCACTGCAGGACCTGTTAAAGGGTGGCGCTCCTATTAAAATTTTCTCCATATCCATGGTTCAAATTCAAGACTTCTGATTAAGAGTGAAGCAGTTCTACCATTGCACCATAACCTATGTTGGTCTAAAAAAGCAACTTGGTAACATGTATCCCATGCATGAAGAGTAAAGACAAATAAATTTGGCCAATACTTTGATGTTGCGTTTCATAATGCACATAAAGAGTTTGTTTTTATTTGGTTGATTTTTTCTTGAATTCCAACGTGTGACTTAAACTTTCGTACTATAGTGTATAACCTACTTTTTGTTTATATATACTAATTTTCTTGATAACTTGAGAAGAATATATATTATAACCCTTGTTTGAGAAGTCATCGTAATACGTAATAATGTAAGTTTATAAATATGGGGTCTGAAAATAATAAGACGTATGTTTTGTAGGATTAGAGAGACTATTTTCGATAAACCTTTTGCTCAAAAAGAAAGGTTAATCAAAAAAGAATGTGTCAAATAAATTTATGGATGTTTTGAATTCTAGAAAAGATATTTGGGAAAATTAATTCTAAAAAAGACAGTTTAGTGGTTTTAAATAAATTCTTTATAAATAGTAATTAAGTATTGAATTTCTTGATACAAAAATATATATAACATACTTTTGGCAAAAGCTACGGATCGATTTTTCCGAATTCTTAATTAGTGACGGAGTTCAGAATTTTTAATAAAGGGATTCAAAATATAAAAGCTAAAGAAACACTTTAAGAAGATAAGTGAATTCAACATCGACTATATATAAATAAAAAACAATTTTAACTTTACGTATATATGTAATTTTTCGACGAAAAAATTCAGATAATCTCCATCTCACTTTGGCCCGTTACTGAAACTCTAGCTTTGCACCACCAAAAAAAATCAAAGAGTTTTAATCGGAGATCCAAATTTGCACAATTCAAATTTAATCAGAGATTCAATGCAGGCACCGTACATCGGATGGAAAATCAATAAAAGAAAAAAACTTGCTAGAATGGACAAAATAGATGCATTGCAGAATTATGATTTAATTTCATATATCTATATGATACAAAAATAATAATTATAGCAATGAACTCCCTCGGCGAAAAATTATACTATTTATATATGGTTAAAATTATTTTTTACATATATATATTAGATATTGAATTTCTTTGACCTCTTCGTGTGTCTACTTTTTATATTTCGAACTCCGAAAATCCTGACTCCCCATTGATATCAAGTTACTTAAAAATCAGAGAATTCAAGTTTGAGTTTTTCTTAATGAAATAAATTTTATTGGACACACCCGACACCGCTAAATGAATCATGTAATGCATGAATCTAAATTTAATCAAGTCCCAAGTATAAACATTGAAACTCGTGACTAAATTTTTTTAAAAAAAAGAAAAAATAATTTACTTAAAAGTCAATTATCAAACGTGGATTGATAATTGTAAGAAGATATGTACGTAGTTCCATGCATGTTTCTTTGCATGTGTTGGAGTTGAATTTTGATGGAATACTTTTATTGTATAGTTGAAATCAAATCGAAAAGCAACTTGTTAAGTACCATCTCATGCAGAGATTTCATTAAGAGTGTTTAAGATTTTATATATATATGAAAATTAATTTCTGACCTATATATTTTGTATAATTTTCTATATATATACTAATTTTCTCGATAACTTAAAGGAGACTTCATAAATATCTTGAAAATATAGGAAAAGTTAGGGAAATGAAGATTTTTTTTTTAATAGTATGTCTTGAGAATATATCAGAAGTTCAAGAAAAAGAATTTGGTCAATTTGAGTATATGTATGTATAATATAATATAAAGTCACGGTATACACGTGGCATTTTATTCAACTATAGACAATTTAAATTAATGCAACAAATTGTTTAATATGAAATTTAACGTGATAAAAAATATTTTCCATAAGAATTTTATCATTTGTAAGCAACAAAAGCCGACTTAATTATTGGTCAAAATAAAGGATGAGAATACAATAATTTTGACAAGACTTTCGACCAAAAAATTTTTTGTCTAATGATTTAATATTCAAAATTTATTAATCCAATTATATTGGAATCTCATAAATTAGACTTTCAAAATTTAAACTCAATGTGTTCAATTGATAGCTTTTGAGAATTTCTACGGTATTAAAGAGCTTTTAGAAAATTCATATTATTTATACGTAACTAAAAAAATTATTAATATATAGTAGATATTGAATCACCTTTGTCTTTTTCGTGGATTTACTTTTTCATATTTTGAACCCTTTAATAAAAATTATAACTATGTCGCTATATACACTCTTCTATATGTGCAGAGCTAGCGTGTGCAAGGGGGTTCAGCCAAATCTCTTCAACTAAAAAATTACATAATACATATAAGGTTAACATTATTTTTTATAAACATATAGTACGTAAATAATATATTAAACGGATCTATGAGCTTTTTATATTTTGAATCTTAAATTGCACTAATAATAATAAAATTTACAACTATATAACTATAAACTCATTAAATCCACTTATCCAAAACAGCCACTCCATGCATGTGTTAAAGTTTGAATTTTTTGATGTAAGACTTTTTATTGTATAGTTGAAGTATGAATATATATTCAAATATGATCTAACTGCATTTAACCCTTTTTGACTTTTTCTCTATAGGTGACGGTGATAAAATAGGGTTGGCTTCATTTATTGCATATATATATATACACAAAAAATAAAAAAAGATTTAAATTTAAAATAAAAAAAAGGGAAAAGGGTTAAGAATGTCATTAAACTATGTGAAAGGAACAAAAACGTCCTTTGTTTATAGTTTGACTCAAAAATGCCCTTGCCGTCAATACTTTGGTCCAGAAATGCCCATATAGTTACTAAAGCCCTTTTCCAAATAAATATATTATTTCTTTTCTTTTTAAGCACATTTTCTTCCTAAATTAAAATTTTATTAAAGAACTGTATTCTTATTTTCTTTCTTTTAAAATCACTTTAACAAATAAAAATGTAGGAAATAATTTTTTTCTTCTATCTCATCTTATCAATTAAAATAGAATAACTTCATGTACCCTTTCGACGGAAAATATAAGACATATATATATACAATCATAATATATCCATCATTAATTTTTATTTACATAACGATAAAAAATAATTATAATAAAATAAGAAATATTTTCATTTTTTATTTTTTTATGAATTGAAGTAGGATAAACATTTGTTAATTTTAAAAAATATTATTAGAAAAAGAATGTGTTAAAAAGAAAATAAATAATATAATTATTTGGAAAATAAGCATTTTTGACCTATTAAATAACAATAAGGGCATTTTTGGACCAAAGTATAAACGGCAAAAGCATTTTTGGACCAAACAACAAACGGAGGGCATTTTTTACCCTTTTCCCCCAAAAAAAAAAATCTGTATTTTTAAAGTTATGCATTCACAAGGATGAATATAGAAGGCGGCTTACAATTTTAGGTGAACTCAATATTTTTTATTCAAATCATATATATTTATAGTTACTATTAAAAAATTATTATTTTTTCACTAAAAATGTTCACTGGTTATTCTGGTAGATATTCTGATTAAATCAATGAGGAAAGAAAAAACACTTGATGGTTATTCTCAATATTTTAAAGAGAATTTGTTTCTACGTAGTAAGCTGGTTCGGTGAAAATAAAGTGGAAAAATAATATTTTATAACACAAATTTTTCAGTAATTCGACATGAAAAAAGCATCTATTTCTAATATTGAGTGAATTTCATAATATAAATTTCAAATCCCGAATCTGCGCTACTCTATTATCTCATTTTCATTACTTTTTGTAATCTTAGTGCATGACTTCACATACATTATATATTTCGCATTAAAATTATTGATTTTTTAGATGAATCTGATATCAATACTCTGCATCAGTCTTTGAAGACGTAATAGTTTGAATTGAAATTAATTAGAAATTGCCAATAAAAATATGGAAGTTAGCTAGCAGTTCGGTTTATCTGTAATTTACCTAACTACCTTTCATGACTTCAACAATATTTATATATATAGCAACAAAAAAATCTTCTTTCTTTAATTTCAGTTTTTTTAGCCAAATTAAAACTTAAAATTGAGATATTTATATTCAAAAACTTGAAATAAAAAAAAATGTATTAATCCATTATTTTACATTAAAACTTATTCCGATAAAATACACGTGTATACGTCTCGAGGGTTAGAGAAGAGAGGGATAAATTAAATTAATTGAAGGCTATAGTTTAAAGAAAAAGTATTTTGTGATTGAAACATTTATGAAAACATGGGTTTCACATGTTTCTTTGTACAATTTCTAAGAATTATGAATATATTGGTCCCATTAATAAACATGTACGAAGTTTTTGTAAAAGATATGTACGAAGAAAGTCAAATAAAGTGAACGCGAATACGAAATTGTTCTTAAGAATATTATCGTATTCAAAAAAATTATAACTTGAATCGCAACGTCACAAGTTTAACTTCAATGACTTATTTGAATTTCTCCTCCTCGTTATTAGCATAACAAAATGCAAATGAACTCATAGCGAAACAATAACAAAATATTTAATATAATTTCAAAAGTGAGGGTTGAGGAGTATGCATGGTATTATGGTGTGTATGCAATAGAATTCATGAGAGATTGTTTCTGACAAATGAACTCAAGATAGATCCAAAATTTAAAATTTATAAATTTTTATATCAATTTGAAATTAATATTACAATAACAGAGTTTACATTTCAAATATTTATAAATATTTAATTAATTTTTTAATGCATATACAAGATGATCTTGATTTTAAAAAAACTATATCCGATTCTCTAGATTCGCCTTATTTGAATCATATAGATATTTTTTTCACCAAAATTTTGAGACATCAAATTTGATATAAACATTTTGGTTGACTAAACATGTGTTAACAGTATAATAAAAGTACAAAATGACATGATTCTCGAGGAGTTATACTGTGACTATAATGCATTATGTACAAATTCATTTAAATAGCATGAAAAACCTTTCTTTTTGTGGGGGCCTACATAACTATAAATGCTAAGACCAAATTATTAGTCTATATAAATAAGTTTGTCCTATTAACCACATAGTTAATCAAGTATTATGACTTATTTCTTTATATTTAATTTAAATAGTAATATGAACAATTAATTAAACATACAATAAAGAGTTACTATACTCTTAACAAATTGGGAAACTTTCTAAACTCATGCATAAGGTGAGTTAAATAAGAATTAAAAAATTTAACTACTCCTTCATCCAACAATAGTTGTCCGCTATACTAAAAATAGTTATCCAACAAATAACAATTTTGTTCAATTTAGAAAATCAAGAGATAATTTACCTTTTGTGTCTATTTTACCATTGCTATTAAATATTATTCATCACCTAGTAATACATTTCTCAAAGCATTAAATTTAATAATGTCAAAGGATAAAATAGTAATATTACCCTTATTATTTATTGTTTCTGAACGAATGTGCCTAGTTAATAGTAGACAACTATTGTTGGATAGATGGAATATTTTAGACACATTTTTTAAACCCCAACGGATCAAAAGTAGTACTTATTTTTTAATAATATTATCCTTAAAAATTCAAAAGAACATATTTTGAAGGGGTTACTTTATCTCTGCTTCTACTTAAAAACACAAAGGCTATTTTTATTACTAATCAAAAACACTTATTTTTCATTAAAAAAAATTTAATCAAACACGCCCTCACTAACTAAAATTTTTAAAAAAATTCTAAAAAAGTCACTTTTTAACCTTTTAAAAACTTAACTATACAGGTTATATATAAACCTCGGTAAATCTAGACGTTATTATCCAAATACTTATGTTGATATAAAAGAAGCAAGTATACAATTGAAATAGAGATCAACATATAAGCTGACACGAATACCATCGTCACTTTTTACAAAAAAAATAAAAAAATGAAACTTCATGCATCAATTTAGGCCTTATTTTATATAGTAAAGTAAAGCAAAGATTTCATATGAGTAATTGAATATCCAAATATTATTTATATAGTAACTTATAGTTTGAGATCATCTTCATTAATTCATGCCACATTTTTCCACCAATAACTATTTTTTGGCAAAACAGTAGATAACCATCCCTACCTACTTCTAATATACTTTCATACAAAAGAATTCTTGTGGCCAAATTCTTCATCCAATCACATCCTTCCACGTGTCCTCTCCCCACCCCCCACCACCCCACCCCCTAGGGGTGAAAAAAAAACAAATGTGTAGATGTAAAGAATTAGGAGATTTAGGTCACCTTACTACTTATCTCAACTCCATTCCCCTCACCACACAATTCAATTATAAACAAATTTTAGACTTATAGTATGACCCCGCCCCCCCAACATCAACCCCTCCCTCCCCCTCTCCCATAACCAAACCAAAGAATTTGATATGACTTAATTATATAACATATTGTATGTATAATCGTTATTAGTAATATTTATATATAGTTATATTTAACAAATATAGGATATATTATTAATGTGCGTTGATTTTATTATATCAAATATCAGAATTTTAGTTAGATACTTAGATGTATATAATATTACTCTTTTATGTTCTTAATATTAATCTTTGTGACGAACTTTTATATATATATAAAAAAAATTAGTGTAACGATAAACAAATGATGAGATGTTTAAATAAGAGATAAAAGATAGCTAATTTAAATAAATATGTACTTTTATGATTAAGATTATTAAGGATTCTTCTTAAAGAACACAAAAAAATTTTAAAAGAGAACGTAATCAAATGAGATCTTTTAATAAGAGATAAAAGATAGCTAATTTAGAAAAATATATATTTTTATGATTAAGAATATTAAATATTTTTCTTTAAAAACACAAAAATCTTTAAAAAGAAAAACATATAATATGGAACAGTAATCAAATAAGATGTTACAAATAAGAGATAAAAGATAGCTAATTTAGAAATATATATATTATTATGATTAGGATTACTAAATATTTTTCTTAAAGAACACAAAAAACTTTAAAAAGTAAAACGTATAATATGTACCAAATATAGTCAAAATTTGAGATATCCTTCTTTTAAAAGCTAACCCCTACCCCACCATGACCTATAAGAATTTAATATGTATTATGAACATTAATTACATTAGATATCAAGATCATAAATCTTGGTCTATATATATAGCAACACATCAAGAAACCAATCAATATCCCAACTCTTTTAATTTGCTTTTCTTGAAGAAAAATACAAAGAGTTATTTAATAGTTGTGGGGGCTTTGAAATTTGTTTTAGACAATCTATTGAGTCTCTTTTTCACACACAATTTGCTTACCTACTTTCAATCTACTACATAAGTCTCAAAAAAAAAAAACTATATATCAATCATACTACCATAAATTCCCACAAAATTCATCTCATTTCTTGCCAATTGTTCTAATGTTCCCTCTATAAACATACACCAAAACCTCGAATTATTATATAATTCGTCGTTTAAACAAGCATTTCAGTGTCAGAATTGAATATTTCAATCGATTTTTTTTAGTTGAATTATACTAAAAAAAATTCTTTATACTGTCAGTGTGATTACAGATGTCAAGGATAGTAGCGGAAAATATGTTACAAGGGGGAGAAAATGTACAATTTTATGATCAAAGAGTACAGCAAGCCATGGAGATGTCACAAGCCAGCGCGTACTCTTCACCTACCCTAGGCCAAATGCTAAAGCGCGTGGGCGACGTCAGAAAAGAAGTCACCGGCGACGAAACTCCGGTACACCGGATTCTCGATATGAGTGATACTCAAAGCATATCATCTCACTCTCTTCCTTTTGTACTCTCCTTCAACAACCTCACCTACAGCGTAAAAGTCCGCCGGAAAGTGATTTTTCCGGCGATATTCCGGCGACCAGACGCCGGATTTTCCACCACCGCCGGTGATCCCGTGGCCGGAGAAAATTTGTTCCCGAGGACGAAATTCCTCTTGAACAACATCTCCGGCGAGGCGCGGGACGGCGAGATAGTCGCCGTCCTGGGCGCTTCAGGGTCGGGGAAATCGACCCTGATCGACGGCCTCGCGAATAGGATCGCGAAGGAGAGCTTAAAAGGAACAATAACGTTAAATGGAGAGCCACTGGATTCGAGATTGTTGAAAGTAATCTCAGCATACGTAATGCAAGACGATCTTTTATATCCAATGTTGACCGTTGAAGAGACGTTAATGTTTGCAGCTGAATTCAGATTGCCACGTACTTTGTCAAAATCAAAGAAGAAAATGAGAGTACAAGCTTTGATTGATCAATTAGGACTAAGAAATGCTGCAAAAACTATCATTGGCGATGAGGTACTTTTACTTTTAAAATTGAAAATTTTAAATTTTATGCAGTAATTGCAATTGTATAAATTTACCATTTCTAACAGGGTCATCGTGGAGTCTCCGGTGGTGAAAGACGACGAGTTTCGATAGGAATTGATATAATTCATGACCCGATCATCTTGTTTCTGGACGAACCAACTTCAGGTCTTGATTCGACTAGTGCATACATGGTGGTGAAAGTTCTCCAACGAATTGCTCAAAGTGGAAGTATTGTGATGATGTCAATTCACCAGCCAAGTCATCGAATTCTTGGGTTATTGGATCGGATGCTGTTCTTGTCCCGTGGAGAAACGGTTTATAGTGGATCACCTATGAACCTCCCACATTTCTTTGCTGATTTTGGACACCCTATACCGGATAGTGAAAATCGGACAGAGTTTGCCTTGGACCTAATTCGCGAACTAGAAGGGTCCCCAGGAGGGACAAAAAGCTTGGTTGAGTTCAATAAAACGTGGGAAAATACTAAAAGGAGTAATCAAAATCCCGAAATAGTAACGCCTACACATGGATTGTCATTGAAGGAAGCCATTAGCGCCAGTATTTCCAGAGGGAAATTGGTTTCGGGGACAACAAGTGATATTCATACTAGTCCTGCCTCTTTGGTTCCTACATACGCCAATCCATTTTGGATTGAAATGCTTGTGTTATCCAACAGGTCATTTACCAATTCCTGGAGGGTGCCTGAGTTATTTGGTATACGTGTAGGGGCAATCGTGGTCACGGGGTTCATCCTAGCTACCATGTTTTGGCAACTTGATGATTCCCCTAAAGGGGTTCAAGAAAGGCTTGGTTTCTTTGCATTTGCTATGTCAACAACTTTCTACACTTGCGCGGATGCGTTGCCTGTCTTCCTCCAAGAAAGGTACATTTTCATGAGGGAGACTGCTTATAATGCTTATAGGAGATCTTCCTATTGTCTATCTCATGCTATAGTTTCTTTGCCTGCATTGATCTTCCTTAGCTTTGCATTTGCTGCTATAACTTTTTGGGCTGTAGGCCTTGATGGTGGATTTTCGGGCTTTTTGTTCTATTTCGCCATAATACTAGCCTCCTTCTGGGCCGGGAATTCATTTGTCACGTTCCTCTCTGGGGTGGTTCCTAGTGTCATGTTAGGTTACACCATCGTGGTCGCCATCCTAGCCTATTTCCTCCTCTTCTCCGGATTCTTCATGAATCGCGACAGGATCCCACCTTATTGGATATGGTTTCACTACCTATCCCTCGTGAAATATCCTTATGAAGCCGTGTTACAAAATGAGTTTGATGATCCAACAAAGTGTTTTGTCAAAGGGATTCAAATGTTTGATAATTCTCCACTTGGAAATGTGCCTAATGCATTGAAGGAAAAATTGTTGAGTACAATGAGTAACACATTGAATGTCAAAATTACAAGTTCAACATGTGTGACTACTGGGGCTGATATATTGGTTCAACAAGGAATTACTGATTTAAGTAAGTGGAATTGTTTGTGGATTACTATTGCATGGGGGTTTTTCTTTAGGGTTTTGTTTTACTTTAGCTTGTTGATTGGAAGTAAGAACAAGAGAAGGTGATGTACTACTACTCGATCAGAAGCGAATCCAAAATTTGAATATAGACTGAGTGATCAGGTAGAGGTGAATCTAGAATTTGAATACAGATCAAGATACATTCATTGTTTCTATGATGGATTCACATTCGCGCGTGCTAAGGGTTGTGTTTAAATTGTAAACAAGGATGTTTGTTTGTTTTTTGTTTTTTTTTTTTTGAAGAAACAATGTGTTTTTTTTCATGTTTTTATTTTTACTTGAAGTACGTACTCTTTTATTGTAATAGAATAAATGTAATATTTTTTTGACAGTCTAATTAATTGATTACTTTTTCAAAGTCGTTGAGTTTAGAATTTGAATACAGATCGAGATCTCGAGCTTGAGACAGGATATATAGGTTCACTACTTCTATGATGAATATGTTTTCGCGGGTTAGTACGGGTTGTGTTTAAATTGTAAACAATGAATTAAGTCGGGATTTATTTTTATCTTTTGTAATGTGTTTTTTTAGATTTATTTGTTCACTTGAAGGTACTCTTTGATTGTATTAGAACAAAAATGTTTTTTTTTTTGACAATTTGACTAAATTATTATTATGTTAAAGTTTATTTGGTGCAAAGTAGTTAGAATTGAAAATCAAGACAAGAAAAAGAAAGTTGTTTTCTTGAAGCAAATGAATAGTACCCATGCACACATGTAGGTCACCAAACTGTTAATGAACTTAAAAACTTTTTTAAAATCTTAATTATATCATAGTTAACATGTAAATCACTAAAAAAAAAATAGAAGTAGCTATGAACTTTATCAAATCACTTGTAGATAAAAAGAAGTTTTTTGAAAATTAATCGCTAATTAATCCATTTGCTAAATAGGATTAGGTATGAAATATGTTATTTAGCTACAGAATAGAATTTATTTGTCGATAAATTCTTTTTTCTTAGTAGTGAATATAGAAGGTCTAATTAGATAACAACATCATCTCAGAAATTATTAAAATTTTGGAACTTGTGTTGTAATTAAGGAATTGAGTTTATAAAGTGATTAATCAAATTAGAGAAATGTGTGAGTATTCATTTTCATGCATCTTGTTCTGAAGTAAATCAATGTGACAGCCAAAAGCAATTATATTGCATGCATGGATTTATTTTACAAAATTATGCTCAATTGATTATTTCATCTTTGACATTTTAATATTCTTTTTTTATTTCAATTTTTTTTTGGAAATTATTTTCATAAGTTAATGATCTATTGAAAATAATGTCTCTATTCATCAAAGATAAAGATAAGGTATGTATGTGTACGCTTCATTCTTTCCAAACCTCACTTATAAAAATATAGGGACTCTGTTATTGTTGTATTATAAAATACGACTTGACACGACATTTTAACAATCTTTTTTCTAATTTTTGTAGGAAAACCATAGAATGTACTACATAATGCACTAATAAAGTTTGGAAATTGGTAGAAATTTTATTTTATGCAACTTTATTTATTTGTATTTTTCCCCACACACCACACAATTTTCAATATTCTTCTTTGTATTTTATTTTGCATTTATCTCTTCAATTTTCATGATTGTGCCTTTTGGAGGTTTGTGTGGGTGGGGGTACCCTTGTCCAATATATAATTGGCTTTTGTCATAAAAAAAAATACACTTATTAATAAATCAATATTTTATATCTTCACTGAAATATAGTACTCCTTGTGTTTGAAAAGAATAACACATTTTTATATTTAATAAATGATTTCTAACCACATAAATATTTATGACTTATTTTAAATCACAAGTTTTAAAAGTCTTTCTTTTTTTCTTAAATTTCGTGTCAAGTCAAACTAACTCATATAAATCAAGACGAAGAGAGTATTTTGTTTGATATTATAACTCCTTATTAGTCTATTTCAGAAGAAAAAAAAATTCAATATTGTTGTAATTAATAATTTTTATAACCACACAAATGATATACTAACATGTTTCAAAAATTTCATAACCTAAAATATTATAGGCAGACTTATAGCATATTTAATTATAGTAGCAACATTTACATGTTTGAAACTTTTGGTCATATGTCTATTTATTGTCCATACTATATTCCAATATCCCAAACCAGAATATTTCCAGGCTGGAATCACATGCAATATTGTTGGTTTCTTGTTGATTTCCTTTTAGCTAATTATGCAAAAAATAGAGTAGCGTACGCAGAATTTTATGTAAATAGTATTGATTATTATCGTAACTCAATTTCTTGTAGAATGAGGTGTGTTGTTTTGATTTTTTCAAACTCTAACTCAATAGAAGTCGAGAAAACAAAAAAAGTATAGAATAGAAGAATTTCAAAGCATTTGGCGATCATATATGTGTCTCAATATGAAATGGTGACTCATTATTAAAGTAGAAAGTATCGTTATGACCTTTCTATTCGATAAAATATGTGTAATAGATAAAACTTACTACACGTACGATGAAAGAAAAAGATATATACAATACAAATTAGTTGGATTAAATTTCAATTATTTTTGCACATTTTACTATGTATGATTGATAGAAGTCTTTTTAGTCTTCTCATAAACTTATATGCCAGTTAAAAAAAAATACAAGGAACATTTAGTGGTAAAGAAGCTAATTAAACTTTATAATACTAGATTGAGTCTGATCGAGCTTAAATGAAGCGATACGAACAGTGAAGACTCAACTAAACATAACACATACTTATAGAACCCAACGAAGTACATAAAAATTCTTGAGTCCACTATTTGGTTGATAAATTCCTTACTAGATGAAACCATGATCACATTTTTTTAAGACAAAATAAAGAAATTAGATCTAGTTAGGTGTTAAACTACCCTTCCAAAAAGCTCATCTATTCTCAACCACTCAAACCTAAATAACAACTTAGAATAGTATACATTAGTCCATAACTTATCCTTAATTACAAGTCTCGGATTGAAGCTTTGGTATGAAGTTGCTTTTGTTAGGCAAGATTTTACCCCCTAATGTGGAACTTCCCGACACAAATTGTAGTCAGATCCCAATACGAATATCAGACACAGGGAGGAAACCAAAAAGAAAAAGACATAACTCAATGTTCATAACCTATTTCAACTAAATAAGCTATAATCTTTATGTAGTTATTAGTTAGGTAATCTAATCATAAGTTCACCTATAATATATAGTTGTATATATATGTGTGTGTGAATATGTATATATGTCTACTTTATCATATTTCTTCTCATAATTAATAATACAATTATGGCAAAGCCTCTTCTAATTTTTGTAGTTTTGACTCTAATTAGTCTAATTATATGTTCAAGTTCAGCTACTAATTACATTGTGGGTGATAGTTCTGGCTGGGATATTAGTACTGATCTTGATACATGGTTAGTAGGAAAGAAATTCAAGATTGGAGATGTACTCGGTAAGTATATCATCGATCGATCGTACCATTTTAATATTAGTTTAAGTTATATGCGCTGACATTTTAAAATATATATACTATCAATGTAATTTAACCAATCATAATAGGTTATTACATTATTTTATGTTATCTTATCAAGCTTGGTACAGAAATTAATTACTTTTTGTTGTAGGTCAACTTAACTTGATAGCGTTAAAAGTTCTTGGAAATATTAGGATAAAAAATACTCTTCCACTCTAAGAAATGTCTTAATTTTAGGATCATTCGTACCATTATTAGTAGTAAATCATCTCGTGTATGCACTTGACTATAACGGAGCTCCAACATGAAGTATAATCGAGGTAATTTTAGATCAAAATTAAAAGTAGAGGGAAAATTTAGACTTATTTTTTAAAGTATTCCGCCACGTGTAATCCATCCAACCCAATTGGAGCTTTGTTAAAGTCAGGTGCAAATACGAGACGATTTGCTAACAACAAGAGTATGAATAACCCTAAAAATAGTAATATCCCATACATAAAGAGTAATTTTGAACCTTTTTTTATTAGTGGACAAAACATAAACTCTTTCAATAATCTCGTTCGATCTTAATTTCATCGATTATACTTCTTCTTTTTCGCAGTGTTCCAATATTCATCGTTCCATAGTGTGTCCGAGGTAACGAAAGAGAATTTCGCAGGGTGCAACACGAGCAACGTGCTCGATTCGAGTAAAAATAGCAACACAACCTTCCCATTGACAAAGCCAGGGGACAGATACTTTGTTTGTGGTAATAGGTTACATTGTCTTGGAGGAATGAAACTTCATGTAAATGTAGAAAATGCAAATGGTGCAGCAGCAGCATCCCCTGCTGCTGCACCATCACCAGAGGGAGTGGCCTCATTTTCCCCTTCTTCAAAGAGCAAAAATCCATCATTTGTTCCTAGTTTTGCTTTGTCTAATATTCATGTTGGATTGGATTCTATGGTACTTGTAATTCTTGGTTTTTTGTTCTTTGCATTTTCACTTGTGTAAACTTGAGGATTTTTCATAATCAAAATGGATTATTTGTTCGTATATCGACTCCTATGGCAAGTCTTGTTATCCCTATAGTTGTTTATGTCTCGAGTTGGAACAAATTACTATAATTCGTCCCTGCTACGTTACGTATTAGTCAATATTTTTCACAAATTTTACGAACGGAAGCTTAGAAATCCCTCTGTTGTTCCTAGTTTTGCACATTTTTTAAAGCCATTTTCAGGTAAAGCAAGTGACTTGGTGACCAAATGTAACTAATGAATCAAAGGGTGCGACTACACCTAAATTCATATCTACTTAACCTTCCAATTAAGAATCTAGATTAGTCAGTCCAGTTGAAGTTAACCGGTCCGACTAATATAGATTCACACCATATAGGGCCCGTTCAGAAGTATCCATTCACAAAGCTCAAAACCCGAAACCTCTAGTTAAAAGGGGAAAGAAATCTAATCACCCCACCGCACCTCTTGATGGTTGGTTCCTTCCATATCACTCAAATATGAAGGAAGAACATAAACGTAAGAAATGTTCAACAGAAAAAGGGATGAAAAATAGGAAGTGGTATTATTAAGCTTGTCGAATCCTTAACATGTTGGATCAACAAAATCGGCGAATTTCGAATCACCTATCTTACAACTGCAGGCTAGGTAAGCAAATATACATCAACTCTGGATCCAAACTACAGTACAGGTAGTTGTTCCTTATGATTATGGTCCCTCTATCTCTATGTATATTGCTGTCTCTAAAAGAATCAAGGATTTCCCAATCAGAGATTAAACCACGGGATTGAGACATTACACATCACCCCCACACCAGTAGAAAAAGCTGTGCTTGCAGTACACGTTTTACAATTATCCGACTCTTGTATTGTTGTAATACAAACGAACCTTGTCGAGTTCCAGTTTGAATACCCAGATCTGGATTTACTTTCCCCTTGTATCTGGAGCAGAAGCATTGTCCTAGCATTGGATCCCCCACCATTATCAGCAAATGAATGAGATTCCTATACCAGATTTCGTGTCAAAAAATCATTAACAGCGAGACTGGCATCTCCATGTGACACAGCATCTTCAGGTTCTGGCATATAGAGAGTTGACATAGATGCCTGCGCATTTAGGAACAAATGAACTGTCAGCGTATAGCATTTCAAGGAAGAAAACAAAAAAAGAGAAAAACCGAAAGGAGTGCACAAAGTTTGGACCAAGTTAAGGTGCTAATATAACATCCCCGGATCATAAAAGAACTACATAAACAGATGCTAAAAGCATCCAGCCCATAAAGAAAGAGACAATTCTAAATATTCATTGAGAAGCATGGTTCTTGAATAGCAGATTAAGAGGAGCAGAAAAATAGGAAGATAGAAACCATTTATAAATTATACCTGATTGGGAACAACACCAAAAATCGAGCTCATGAAGTAAAAACAATCAAGAGAATGTTGTCTGAAGAATGAAGTACAACCCCTAGGAATAAATACTGCAGAAGAATTCTTTTTCATATTGCAAGTTTCCAACAGAAAGAAGAAAGGAACCTGAACTCCATGAACCAGTTACGAGTGATCCTCGGGTGTTTCAGATTCTTTTTTTATTTCATAACCGAGAAATCCTCAGTGTGTAAGCTGGCCCAAACCCAGTTGGCCCACAGGTTCGAAACTCAGCACAGTATGAGCCCATCCCTCTACGTTACACATATATACCAGGTACTAGGGGTGTTCACGGAAAACAGAAAAACGAAAGAAGAAAATAGACATTTTTTGGTTTGGTTTTGGTTTTAAATTTTAAAAACCGACAAAATTTGGTTTGGTTTTGGTTTTAAGGAATAAATAATCAAATCAAATTGACTACATAAATACTAGTTAAAAAGCTAAGCCCATGAAGGAGACCAAGGACCCTTATCCCACCTATGTGAGACTCCAACACTCCCACCCAGGCGCCCACCACCCCACAGGCCCAGAGCTCGACATTTGGTGCATGGACAATATAAGACAAAACATTGAAACAATGAATTGGGATGGGGCCTGACACTGATACCATAATAAAGAAATGGACCTTGGGCCTAACTCAACCTGAAGACTGTCCAAACCATATAGAGAGACCACCGATCCCCTTTACCCTCGATATGGGACTCTTCACACACACTCCTCACACACAGGAGACAGAAATTTTAATATGGGATCGAGAATTGGAAAATTCGAATTGGAACGGGTCCTACTCCAGTATTATGTTAAATGGACCTTGGGCTTAACTCAACCCCAAAAGCTAGCTCATGCGGGAGGATTGCCCAAGACAATAAGGGGTTGTTTGGTAGGGAGTATTAGGAGAAATAGTCCTTGTATTATGTGTGGTATTATTTAATACTATGTTTGGTAGGATTTTGTGTCTATGTATAACTAATCCATGGATTAGTTATACCTCATACATGGTATTATAGGATGTATTACAAATACCTTCCATTTGGAGGTATTAGTAATACATTGGATATAATACCATGGGATAAGTCTACATAAATACAAAAATATCCCTCAAATCATTTTAATTATTTTGTTTGTTTTCTTGATTTTATGTTTTATATTTGTACTAGTAAATTTATTTAAATAAATTAGCTTACAAATTATTTAGAGAGTGTTGTTTGTTACTAAATAAATCCAATACAAATAGACGTGAATTGTTTAACATTTATTAATTAAAAAGACAAATATATCACCCATGACGTTTGTGATCTTAATTGAATGTATTATTTGTTAATATATATATATATATATATATATGTATTTGAGTGGTTTTCTAATTATTTGTACTTTGAACAATTTATAAAATTGCATACATATTAAGACTACAACTTACAATTTTTATGTGTAAATGTAGATGATTTATTCAATTTTACTATTGTTTACCGTCTTTTCGATTTTAAAAGTAGATAGTTTATCTTTTTAAAATTGAAAATTGACATTTTGTAAGTGATCAATTTACTAAGATGACAATTATGTATCCTCAAATAATTTAAGTGAAAAATAGCAAACATGACAACAAAATTATTCTTCTCATGATAGCTAGTTAGAAGGCCATGAAAAAATAATATTGTCCAGTAATTATTTACCTTGACTCAATTACATAATAATTCAAGGGTATAATTGGAAAGAAGTTTTTTATAAAGTTTTAATCCAAACACAAGATGAGGTGGGAAACAATGAACCAAACACTTGATAAAAATAAACCCTGCATTACTAATCCCATCCCTGCACTACTAATCCCTGCATTACTAATCCCTGCGTTACTAATCCCTGCATTATTAATTTTTGTACCAAACAACCCCTAAGAAGAGACCAAGGACTCCTTATCCCACCGATGTGGAACTCCAACATATTTTTCGCACTCTTGGTTCATAATCTAGGTATTTGCTTTATAGTAATTAAATTATTTACCTTTACTTTCTAGTTCGTGTTGTAGTCTTTATTTTGATAATTACAAGAATCTATTTCATGTTCAAACAACTTCTTTGTGAGTCCTTTAATTATTCATCATTGTTTAATTCAATTATCATCCAGATATCTTGGTAAATAACAACGTAAGAAGTTTTATTAAGTTCCTTTAAATGGCTAAATTCTTGGACAATGCATACAATTTTCTCGAAGAAGCTACATATATAACTTGAATACATATATAGTTCTTTCTTCCCTTAAAGAGTAATTGATTTGGTAATGAAATGTTGAAATATAGTCGATCTAATATGTGCTTGGAGGTATATTGTCATGCATTTAAAAAATGACAAAAAATCGAACTAACCGACAAAAACAGAAGAGGTGAAAAAACCAACTTAATTGGTTTGGTTTGATTCCAGCATCTGAAAAACCGACTTAACTGGTTTGGGTTCCGTTTAGAGGCAAACCAACCCAAAACCAAACCATGAACACCACTACCAGGCACTGACATGGTTCGAGCTCGTGACATGTGCCGGATCGATTGCATGACCACAAGCTTACATCATTGAGATGACCAAAAGGCTTTACAAAGTTTGATCTAGAGTTGAGAGGTTTGACCAGTATTAACCATGGTAGACCAGCGTTAACAAGGAGCTGACCAAGACTTGACCACCATTAGAGTTTCTAGGATGATTCGACCCACTAGCCCACGACTCCTTTTGTTATGTTAGCACTTCTATTATCTTAAGTACTTGGGCCCAAGCCCACTGTTTAGCTAGTATTATAAGTTTGAGTAATGTACGGTTTTTACCTAGTTTTGGATGATATGTTTGTGAGGTTCTATATAGAGACCTTTTGGGTTCTTGAAGAACTCCTTGGGTTGCTATTGAAGGTGTATCTTCCTCCTGTAAATTTGATATCTATGGATCAATTGTTACATGATTAGGATGAAATTACTTACATATACTAATTGCAGCTGAATTTTATCAATTTGGTTCCTGGATCCTATCTTTCTATCTCTTCGTCTTAATCTATTCTTATTTTCTTTGTGAATTTCCCTTGTTTGCTATTTCTTTCCGTTGTTACCTATCGACACTTCCATACCATGCTACTGTAGAGCAGTTGGCATTAAATACTTCTGTATAAATCAGGAGGTAACGCACCTTTGCATCAAACTGCATCTCTCCAGAATTATCGGAAGTGAGGGATGCACCATGGGCTTTCAGCCATTCCACACAATCCTCCACACCATCTGTGTCCTCACTTTCTTCAGTTGTTGATAAGACACTTGTGAAGCCTAGAACCTGGGCAATGTAGGTGACTGGAACAGTCGGCCGATTTGAACGAGACATACATCTAACAGCCGCATATCGCATTTTATCAGCATACAGATCTGCAAAGACAAGTATACATCATCAAATTTAGCATAATAAATGCAATAGCTAAATATCAACCATTCAGAACAAAACACACCCATAAGACACATGTTAAGATTAGGAGCTGTCTTGTATAATCTGAAGAAGGCAACATAGTTTCCAGTGGACACAGCTGCTCGAACTGATAGAGCATGTTTAACAGCATTGTTCTGTCTAGCCTCTGCTGGTAATCTGGAAAAGGAAAATGCACAACAAAATAGTTTAACATTCCACATGGGGGGGGGGGGGGGGGGGGGGGGGTTGGTTTCCAGTATGTATTAACCATGTTTTGAGCAGATTTTCTCAATCTACCAGCACCCGGGTGTATGGAAATTGAAGCCAGATATACTATGAGTTTGACAAAAATAATGGATTAGACCACAGAAAGACTACAATTCACTTCCCCTCTGTGGCACTAGTGTTACCTTTTGCAATATAAAATAAACTCCTTTGAGCTATGTACTAAATTGTGACATTTGAGATTTCTACTCAACTTAAACATAAGTTGATGCCCTTTTTTCTTTATTCTAGGTCATTTGAAAGGCAACTTTCCATCTTCTCTTCACACTCTCAGTCTTCTGCTTTCTTCCCCCTCACTCCCTTCCTCACTATCACACCCCAAAAACCCATCCCTTCCCACCTCAAGTCTCTATCTTCTTCTTTCTTTTGGTTTTCTTCCTTGCATAACAAATTAAGATGAACAGAGGAATGGACACACTCCTAAATTAAGCACGAGCTTAATTGTTCTGATTTAGCCTAAGCGTTGACAAGCTTGTGTGTATATTAAGGCCAAAAATGTAAAGGTAATAAAGTTTTGCATAGAGGTCAGGAATTAAAATGCACAAGTCTAACTGGCCAGTGAGTAATGTTCATGCGAACTCATAAGTCATAACTAGCAAAAGATATGAGTTGGTGATCCTCAAAAGTTGAACCAGTTGCATAGCTAAGTCATAACTAAAAGGAATAAACCATAGAGGATTTGTCAACATCTGTCTGCTGCAACTGAACCTCACAATCATCCTTAAGGTTGCGGAAAGCAAGGATGTCACGAATGAAATTATGTTACATGCAAATCTTACCAGATCTCCTCTTCTTTTTTTTTCTTCCCTATTGCAGTTGCAGATGCCTAAAAAGGACTAACCAGAAGAACAGCAAAAGTACTTTGGGTGCTCGTGAACCAAATGACAGAATAGAATGGAAGCAGAGAAATACGCAACATGACAAGACTTGCAAAAGTTTCACAAAAAACAACGCAAGAAAACCAGTATAGTAAGTAGCTGACTGACCTAGACAACGCTAATAGCAGATCTCTGTTGTTACTAGAGTGCAAAAGCACACAGAGTAGATTATATGCAGCAAATTCCATATCACATCCCTTGATTCCTTCTGCATAAAGCGTTTTTAGCTGTGACTGACACTGCATATACCAGAACTAAGAGAGTAAGTCTAAGAGTAACACTGAAGCAGATAAACCAATGATCTCTTCGCAGAAAATTACACATTTGTTCACGACATGTCCAAAAACTTTGATCCCAACGCAATTCAATATTGCAATTGTGCCAGCATGCATACTCATTTAAAACAAGAAAAAGATTGAAAAGTTTTAAAAACATATCAAGGTAATAGTTCAGAAAAAAACTTTCCAACACAACCAAACGATTTTAGGGAGAAGGTGGGGAACATCTACATTTCTTTAATCAAAATACATAAGCAGCTAATAATATAAATTTACTGCTCAGAACACACTGCTTCTTTGCGTGTTGACAAAGACCAAAGTAGGACGCTAGCAGAAAGAATCTGCATCTAGAAAAGAAAAAGGATATAGGTGAAGCCGGAAAAATGTGGGCAGTCATCCACTCTAGTAATGCCAAAGTACCAATAAAGCATCAGGAAGGAGTGACCCAACATTAGTACTAAACACCAACCAAGACAAAATGCCATTTATGTGTCCACATAATTCAAAATAAGGACTTATTTGTGGCATAAAGTGGACCATTCTTATACCAGCAGCGAACCCTGAAAGGGCTGTAAGAACTATAATGGCAATACTAACAAATAATCATATCGCATTTTACCAGCTAAACTTCCCTTGCAAGTGTGGGTGTATAAAAGGATTTGAACCATGGAAAAACGTAGCATAAATTTTGTCCATAGAGAGCCAAAAACATTTCACCCTGATATACTTAAACTTCTGGATTGGAAGCCCCAGTAAGAGATTTCACTCTTAACTAAATTCTATAAATTAGTACATAAACTTGACTGTAAAAAGGATCCAGCATTCAATAACATTAAAACAAAGAAGTGTCCAACTGAAATATAAACTATGTGGAAGTACTTTCAAACACATTAGCAAACAAGAAACTTCAGAGAGGGATTAAGATTCTAAGAAGTTATGACAAATTCTGAGAGTTCCCACCATGGGAAGGAGATACCTGATTATATTCCGACAAGTCCCCAACTTCTATTGCCAACCGACCATGTGTTTCATACACCTAAAACAGAAGGCAGGTGAAGAAGATATTAATAAGAAAAAACAAAACATCTATTGTAAAGAAAGTTCATATCAATCATTTTCAGAAAATAAATTCAGTTCCTAGAATTGCCAGTGTATATGATGATGAAAATTTTATGTCTTGCTCCATTTGAATAGTGAAATTAGCATAAGGAAATATACCTTGACTGTTAACTCGTTGCGTATGCGTTGGACTGTAAGATCTTGCCGTATTGATTTTAACTGATCACATTTGTAAAGGTAGTTTTTCGGAGAACTTTGAACCATGTTTAATGCTTTTTCCAAGACTTCTTCTGGTCTCACCTGCAAAAGCAGAATTACTTTTGAGAAATCATCAAAACTTGCGAAGTGAAAATTGTCAATAGATATAATGCATTCCCCTTGAATCTCAAGTAAAAACAGAGAGAATCAACAGACTACCGTTGCAGGGTCAGGTGCAGAAGTAAGACGTAAGTAGCGTTTCTCAATTTCCTGGCAGGTTCCTTTGACAGTAAGAGCATCCCAATCAATATCTTCAACAGCACAGTTACCATTTTCCTCAATGTTTTTGCTAAGAACCAAGGCAGTAGCCCTCCTTGCATACACATTTCCAGCTCCTCCATTTCTGGATCGATTATCATTAGTAGCTACGCGACTTCCATGCCCTCTTTCAAAACGCTTCGATCGATTTTCACGTCTCCTTCTTTCCTCTGGTGTATCTGCCGCTGCTCCTGCAGCAGATTTATAGGCTGATTGACTTTGTTCCTTATCACTATCACTGGATGCTTCACCGTTATCTGTCGCATCCATTCCATCACCAACACACTGCCTCTTAGCTGGCCTAAAGACATCAGTTTTGGGGGTTTTCCGCTGTGGTAAAGAAAATTTCACATGACTCGAATTATTCACCTTGTTATCTGACTTTCCACCTGAAAACTGTATGCAATCACTCAGATGAGAGACATTTTATTTGGTCATATGGATCTAGTGCCAAACTGACGAAATCCAAAAGATTAAAACACCCCAGGCTTTAAGATTTTAGTAGCACTAAGCCAAAAAGACCAGTATCAGATGTGCCAATCTCATGTAAAAAAAATCATAGCTGGGTCAGGACAGAGTTCCACTTGAGTACCTAAAACGAACAATTTGACACCCCTTGACACAGTAATAGATCCAATGTGATTTTGCCTAAAAAGCCGCTTTGGGTCATGCGATGCAAAGAAAAACATAGTATGCTACCTAACCCAAAAAGTAGTTGCTGGTTGATTCCACTTGTATCATACTATTATGCTCTAAGAAACCTGGACTATTAGCCTGTTTGACCAAGCTTTTGGAAGGCCAAATATGCATATTTTTTTCCAAAAAAGTGCTTATTTAAAAAAGAGTGAAGTGTTTGACTAAGCTTTTGGGAGATAATAAGTGCTTTTGAGAGTAGCAGAAGCTGTTTTACATATGCTAAAAAAACTAATTTCCCCAAAATTGCTTTGAGAAAAAAACACTTAGAAGCACTTCTAAAAATCTTGGCCAAACACAACTTATTACTCAAAAGTGCTTTTTAAATTTAATGACCAAACACAAACTGCTTCTCACTAAAATTACTTTTTTGAAAAGCACTTTTCAAAATAAGCTGATTTTAGAAGCTTGGCCAAACAAGCTATAAAAGAATAGTTTTTTCATGAATTATGGAGGATTCTAAGAAAATATATTGTGGACGACATTCCAATCTCTGACACAATAAGTATGATAAAGAACTAATAGAATTGAACATATTTCTTGGTTGATACTATGCACATTTAGATTTATTGATCACCAAAAAATAAGGGGACAAAATAATCGGGATAAGTAAACCAGGGAAGGAGCCAGAATAGAAAGCAAAGTCATGAAGCTGGAGAATCCTGGTGCGGATAAATAAGCCACTCAGCAACCTAGACCACCTCTTTAGCTTCTTCTTTCAAGCAAGAGGCTGAAGTTGGTGAAAAATAGAAAGAGATAACTGTAAAACCTTTTATCTTCAAAGGCAGAAAACTATTACCTGTCTATTCCAATACTTAGAAGCATCAGGAGTGACTGATGCAGGTTGGACGGTTGGTTTCTCCTCTACTAAAGGCTCCCACCTACTTTTGTATCGCCTACTCGGACTTCTTTTACTTTTTGGAGATGAAGAAACTGGAGCTGAGAATATTACTCTTCTGCAGAGAAAAGGAAGAAGTCAAAATAGTCCTTGAATTTGATAAAAGATATCTAACTATGAGGGAAAATTCATCAGCATAGAGGGGAAAAGGCATGATCATGATTATGTTCCCTAATCAGGGAAGCTACACTATATACACAGAAGTGTTTTGCTTTTAACTGTTAAACAAATACTTCAGCAAAAATAAAAAGAATGGGAAAAAGGAGGAACAAGAAGTTTGTTTCTAACTACCAAGGCAAAAATTATTACGTTTGCACTTTGCACTAGCTGTAAGATAACAACCATATGCTAGGTGAAGTACAAATGCAGAGACGAGATACAGTAATTGACATTCATGCCCTATGACAGCTACTTTGGTAAGTCACACATGCGTGCATTGTATATATTTAGATTTTTGTGTGAGCACACAGCATGTGCATGCATAAGGTTTTCATATCAGTTTTGGGAAGAGTAGATAGCATACTCCTTATCTGCATCCACAATGGACATGGGGAAAAGAGGCTCGGTGTCCCAATCTCTCGTATGAAGTGTACCGTCAGCAGTTGCCTTTGTGATAATCTGCAGATTATAGTATATTTAAGTAACAGAGGGGGCAAGGCAAAGAACCACGCATCAATAAAACAACATATCATTATAGTGCAAGTAAATCAAATGTTACTCAATCAACTATGACTCATTATGTTGCAAACAGCTCAAACGTTACTCAATAATATCAGCACTAACACTTCTGTAGATGGGACGCAAAATAATAGTTAAGGCAGAAAGATCATCTTAGGTCACAAACTTCATAAACAACACAATCCCAACACTCAAGTTAGCAGTTTGCTTCATTACTACAATCTGTCCAATGCAATAGGCTTCTGCATGAGTAGCTAATACAAAAAATATTGAGGAAGGGAGAGGGTTCTGACAGTAGAGACATCCCTACAAGTGCAAAAAGAAATTTCAAATCTTAAAGCACTAGCACATTGAATACAATTGAGAAGACAGTCTTGCAACCAAAGAAGTTACTTATCAGGTATACTCAGGGTTATATTTTTTGGACTTATATATATATATATACATATATATATGATGTCAACTCTTTACTTGAATTCAACCTCCCTAGATGTGTGAAAAAGGAAAGGCTGAGCTTTTGCTTTGTATATAGCAATACCTACGTGGTGATGTATTCATGGAATAAAAGTACTTGCCCAAAAGGAGGATCTAGGTTAGGAAAACAACAACAACAAACCCAATGCAATCCCACAAGGAGGGTCTAGGGAGAATTAAGATTTTACTGGCTGCATTATGCATTTCAATTCTAGGTGTTCATCGATGAATTCCTCATGTGTTTTCTCTAGCTCTATAGAGGTAAAAGGAGGTGCCTTGTGTCCTATTCTACCCTTCAAATTTGCCATCACGATTACTGATGCCACAGAGATACAAAACCAAAGATGCTGGAATTATGTGATTGACACAAGAGATGCCCTCATCAGGACCTATAACTAACTTTTTGTCACTTTACCTTATCCAAAGCTGTGAAGCAGAACTAAACAAGCCATTAAGTAATGAATGTCAACTAGAAACAAATGAACACGATGTGGATGGTGAAAGAAGCAGATTGCTATCAGATAGAACTACTATAATGTTCTTATCAGAAGCACCTTCTAGAAGCCCACCACTGAGAAAATGCATTACCGACAAAAACAATCAGCATAATTAGGCTCTCGGTACCCATTAAAGGTAAAAAACAAAAGCTCTAAGAGATGGGACAAGTAACAAAGGGTGAAATGTTCATATAGGAAGCAGTTTAAAACATTAAAAGGTCTCGGAAAACATTAAGATATCAACTATAGTTCCCTCAAAGGCTCAGAATTAAAAAATCATCAGGAGGACTTCAATCTAACAGGGTCATACTCCAGTACATAAGTATAAGGAACCTTGGTCTTCATTCAAATCCCAAATGTATACTTGTGAGCTGAATCAGTCAACCTGTCGAACCTCTAAAATATTATGTTTTATCCATCTTCAAAACCCTTCTTTTGGGAAATGTTATGTCTATGTAGTGCTAAAAACCCATATGTTATGTACTATAAAAATGTGTATTCAAGTAAGTTAACAGTTTAAAAAAAAACAAAAAAAAATGTGTATTCAAGTCTCTAATTTTAATTCTTTTTAAATTTTCTGGCAACATCACCATCGATGCCACTTCTCTTTTTGTGCCAAAAGAGTGCTCCTCATTCTATGCTCTAGCAATTCATAACTTGGAAGTTACTCAATTTCTGCTTGCTAAACATGCTATAAAGCATTATTATCTCCGTACAATCTGAAAATTCTTCATTAAGTCTCAAATAATATCTATGCAGCATGCATTACATGGCAAGAACTGGAAAACGATCAAGAGAGAATCTCAAAAATACACTAAGATACCTCCTTCATGACAGCTTGGGATGCCACCATTTGAGTATCATCCTTGCAACGAGCCAAAGCCCTTTCAACATAACCACAGAGTGATTTAGGAAAAGTATCAGGCTGCAGACAACAGAAAGATCACTTTAGTTAAGCAAGGAAAATAAATAATCTGACACTTATTTGATGCAATGCAACAATAAATACCATGTTACGACATGTCACCATTATCCCAACTATATAGTCAACATTATCCTAACTATGTAGTTACCACTAGAATAAAATACCAAGGTTTCTCAGATTGTGTGGCAATAAAGGGTAAAAAACACAACCAAAGAGCAGTTAAAAATTTCATCAATAAAACCTAACAGTTGAACTGTCAATCATAACAACATAGAAAAGTGCAGCGTCAAAGTATCATATGAAAAAAAGCTGCTCCTTACTCCTTAGAAGTTCAGCAAAATCAGAAGTCTTACCAATAACGAAATTTCCGGTAGAATTGATTAAATCAAGTTAATACAAACCTACCAGTTTAGCCATAATAACTATATCACTATTTCAACATCAACTTGAAAAAGAGAATCTGAAATTGAAAAACCCGTTAAGAGTATTTCAAGTGAAATAATTGCACACTCACACAGCTTCAACTTTTTCCCAAGTGAAATTCATGTTCAAACACAATAGACTTCCGGATAACCTTTTTTCAACTTCCATCTCAGATTCTTTTTTTTTTCCAACTTGAACCAAATATCACCACTAACATTAATCGTTAATTGATTTAACTTTAGCAAGCAAGCATGTTGCTTTTCACTTCAAAAGTTGTAATGATGTCGACCATGAAAAAGTAATTCGGCTATTTCTATTCTCACACCTACATATAAAACGTAATGCAATAAAATTTCAAAAAAACTCTGCCCGGCTTTTACCATAACAGAATATACATTTACACGGAACTCCCAGATATCTCAGTAGATTTGTTTACTAGACATGTTTAAATGACCAAGAAAATGATTATAAAATAACTCATCTTCCACTGAAAGAACCAAGCTTGGAATGCCATTGTTTTCTCCGAAATGAACATGTGACCTTATCCACAGGCGACTCACTGGAACAACTCTAAAGGTTTTCCTAATAGACCAATGGTGGTGAGTGCCTTTAAAAACCCTAACTACATCTGTACCAAAGCATACACAACCAACCACCCAAGCTACTGATTCACTGGTTATCAAAATATCCTCTGCATAACTATTCCGCCAATATCACCCATAATATAAACCTTCCTTACTAAAAGCACACAAATCAAAGAAAATATGGAACTCCAGAGCATTAAATTAAGTTAATCTTGCTAGTATTGATAAAAGGCTAAATGGTCTGATGGACCCTTATACTTGTATGTGTTTGTATTCTGAATCCTCCTACTCAACACTTTGTCAACTAAACTCATTAAAACACAATATTTTAAACCATTTTCTCATCAGATCATTGTGTGTAATCCAACCTCTTACACGTGTAATTCCATGTCGTTTTCCAATGACACGTAAGAAATTAAATATTTAAAAAATATAAAAATCAAATATTTAACTTTTGCAAAATCTGAAAAATTTTAAATAGTCATATTTTTCAATCCTCATATATGCTCACAACTTGAGCACCAAATTCATGTCAAAATTCAAATAGATGAAATTTTTCTTTATTTGACTTGAAATTTCAACTACAAGTTCACCAACACAAATACAACAAGCCCCAATTACAAATTTGAATTAATTTCACAAATTCATAAGACCCTTTTGTTGTTCTTCAAGCTTTCTCAAGCTTATCAATGGAGTTTTCAACTTTTTCCTACTTATCATCACCCTTTACGTTAATCCATATCATACCTCCTCTTTAAATCCAACAAACACAAATTAACAATGGTTTCAACTTTTAAAATAAAAAACTCTAAGAATTTAGAAAATGGGGGCTAAAAAAGAAATTAGGGGCGGGGTTTTGATTTGTTGCAAAGAGGAAAGTGGGCTGAAGAAGAAAAAGAAAAAGAGAGTGTATGGTGGGTGATTTCGAAGAAAAAGAGGAGAATGGGTATGGTGAGTGATTTTGTTGAAGAAGAAGAGAAGAAAGTTGAGGGTTAGAGGTGGGAAGAGTGCTGGAGAAGAAGAGAAATTGGGGTGGGGGCGGGGGGTGGGGTGGGATGGGAGAGGGTTAATGAAGAAATAATTTTTTTTAATTAAAAAATAATGTTTTCTAAAAACAATTAATGTTTTTAAATATAATATTGTGTATTTACGCGCTTGGAAGCGAGTGTATTCACACATTTTTTCAACTCAACAATATTTATGTCACAAAGGTTTGGTCAATGGTCAGAAGGGTTTCAAATATTGTGTTTTAATAAGTTTAAAGTTGACAAAGTATAGAGTAAGAGGGTTCAGAATACAAACTCATACAAGTACAAGGATCCATCGAACCATTTCACCTTGGTAAAATGATACCACACACCAAATACACTTGACAAGTCACTTTCCAAATGCACTTATACATATTAGACTATTGGAGGTTCATTGGTTATTTAGAGGGCTATATTAGTACTATATCATTCTTGTCAAATGCATAGGATCATTTGCCATTAATAGGATTTAATTAGCATCATATCATTATTTTTGAAGAAAAAGTTCAGCAAGTTATATGAGAAGACAGATCCTAAGAAGTGCCACTTAACCAAGGGTGTAAAGAGGTCTAATCAATGCATATATGAAAGTTTGGAGAATGGCTGGCCCTTCCAATTGGTAATTTGGTTTTAGATGAAGTGAGTTGTTTTGTTAATGGCATCAAGTAGATGCAAATATAGTACAAAAGACAGTAAGTACAGAAAAGAGTTTGTTAGCTCCATTACAATATGTACTCCCCTCGAATTGGTTAATGCATTGGGGTTTTCAAATTTTCTCCTACAAATTATCCATAATGACTCCTCATCAAAAAGTATCACTTGACCAATTCTAAGAGAATCTTACAACAACATACCAGTGTCCCACAAGTGGTGTCTGGTCTAAGAGAAGCTTACAACAAACATAAAGGAACACTAGCACAGATAACTTCTAATTGACTATCAAGATGAAAGACTATCAAGAAGCAAGTGAAAACTTTATCATCTTAGTCAAGCATTTAAACTTTCTCCATCAATTATGCAAACTTATGTTACAAAACTCAATT
Source organism: Solanum appendiculatum (assembly GCA_018342035.1). Classification (NCBI taxonomy): domain Eukaryota; kingdom Viridiplantae; phylum Streptophyta; class Magnoliopsida; order Solanales; family Solanaceae; genus Solanum; species Solanum appendiculatum. Next base: position 1,195,551 of record JAGDQO010000392.1, on the reverse strand, counting down.
TGTGACTGCATGTCTTACTGAAATGATCAAAGTAAAAGGTGTCTGACCTTGAGAGCATTATCTACAGCATTAGATGATACTTTTTCATTAGTTTTTGGTAAGGAAACGCTGACATATGCAGGTTTGGTCGCTGCATTAGCTGTAGAGCTTTGCATATCCAGCTTTGGTAATCCCATGGTCAAGGTTGAAGTTATTCTAGGGTTTGTGGGAATCTGTAGTTTGCTAGCACTGCCTGTGTCTGCTGATGTAACAGTTTGCTGCACAGTGGGCAAGGATGACTGATAATTATATGGCATCTGATAAGAGGCTTGATATTGTGTGCTTGGTCCTTGGGGACATGAAGAACTTTGTTGAAGGTTTTCATGAGAAGGGGTTATGTCTAAAGGCTTTTGACCATAAGACTGAACTGGATCAGGCTGCTGATTTTGGAATGAGGGAGCCCAATGTTTCCAGTAACTATCATGAACATTTCCACCTACAGCAGGAGACTGACCCAAAAAAAAATTGAAAGTTAAGTTCATCAGGCGAATCAAAAAGAACTCCATAATTTACATAACATGAAGGGAAAGAGAAATGAAGTTTCTTTTCTCAGTGTACTGAGTAGTGAAAAACAAAAAAATGAGACACTGACTGCAATGAAAATAGATAACATATCTTCTTCTGGTGAATAGCTGGCACTCAACAACTCGCACAAGATAGAAGTTGAATATCCAGATTATTAAACGTACAATAAACAAGAAGTAATATTTAGACAGTAAGAGCATACAAGGCATTGCTTACCAGATCTTTAGTAGCTTGTTGAACAAAAGAACAACTAAAATAGCAAATTAACCTAAAATATGAGTGTGATACATGATTTATCACCATCTTTTCCATCTCTTTGATTGCTTAACATGGTTTTGAATTTTAAGAGGGTGTTTGGATTGACTTATTCTAAGTAGCTTTTGGCTTGAAGCTCTTTTTTATTATTGGAGGTGTTTGGGAAAGACGAGAAGTGCTTTTAATCACTTTCTTTTAGGCTGAAAAAGTACAAAAATAAGCTTAAAGCCAAAAGGGTACTCCCAACTTATGACTTTTAGCTTATAAGCTACTTAAAAAAAGTTGATCCAAACACCCCCTAAGTGAATTACATGACAATTGATATTCAAATACGAGTATCTACGCATGCATAAAAGTTATCTAATATAAGTAAAACTCCAACAGAGTAACTTATTTGTGAATTGCATGTAAAGGAAAAACCTGCACCGCAGACAATGAGGGCAAACCAGATTCTGGCTTGCCAGGTGGAGCATGAGATGCCGGAGCCTGGACACCAGAAGCTGAGTATCCCGCAGGAACAGGGCAACTCAGACTGGATATATTAGAAACAGAAATATTTTCTGTTCCAGGAGCACAGGGGACATCATTTTGTGTATGGTTGTAATAATCGGCCCATTGCTTGTACTGTTGTTGATACTGTGAAGCCGCAGGAGCTGTGGTAGAACTGTATGCGGCATTCGAATCAGAATTGTAGCTTGGATACTGATGGGAAGTGTATGTTGCATATTGTCCTTCATGCCACGCGTTCGTCTGGTTATTGTAAGCACCACTTGTGTAACCTCCAGATGTCTGGTAATCACCAGGATTGTAGTAAGTGCTTGAATAACTTGCAGGCCCAGCATAAGACCCTGTATTCTGTAATGAGGAAAGGGGCTGATAAGGAGCACCTGTATTTTGATATGCTCCTGATGGCTGAGGATAGGATTGATTAGGTTGTTGTTGATAGCCATTATAGTAAGCAGCATATCCTGTATTGTTGTACCCATAAGGATCAGTACTTTGATAGGTTCCATAGCTACTGTAATCCTGCTGTACATTTGTGGCACCGGAACTTGGTGTAGTAGCACTACTTGCAACATTCAATCCATCTTGAACATTCCTTGAAGGCGGCGCAGCTTGTTGGTCATGATCATAACCAGAATGTGAGACAACTCCATTTTCCCTGGCATAGCTATCTGCACCGTGACCACTCCATTGTGCAACTGTAGAATTTGGAGGGGCGTAATATGAAGACATGTGATGTTGGTTTGGATCGACAGCCTGATGATTCTATATAGGGAAAAAAAATGATTTAAAGTCATATAATGAGAAATCAACTCATCTATCCAGAACAAAGTATAGCAAGAGCGGTACATGATATAGTTGCAGAAGAATAGTAAAATATAAGCAAGTTAAAAGAGTTTGGTGGCTGAGAGAGGAGAAGCATTTAGCGCTTTAACCATTCAAGTAAAGAAAACATTTAATCAATCAACGTGTACAATGACCAAAAATTATACATGTAGTGAATGTCCTATCCATAAAATGCAAGAGCACACAGTTTCGGCTCATAAGAAGCAGTTTCTCAACATAAGGATAGTCGGTAGTCAATGCATCAAATTTGACCTTCACAAAATCTATCTACATTGTTGCCCAAGAATGTCCACGATAAGCTACTTAAACATAAACATGCCACACCAATTTACCAATATTAGTATAGCCTTTCATACTTATATTGATGGATAAAACAGACAAGGCATCTTGATTTACTACTTACAAACATCACCAGCACAAGACAGTCAATTGTGTCTCTCCGGTATCAGAGTGACTTGTCATAGCTACTTCATCAAGAACTCTAACTTTTGTATATCTCATTACTAACCATTAACGAGTTGTACATACATTTCAAAAAGGCAGTGTTACTACGTGAGAAGTCAAACAACTTTTTCTTTAATTTTTATTTTTTTCTAACAATTATTTAGTTATTTTTTGATGAGTGTGGTGTCCGGGCCAGCTTTCGAGCACCTCGACTAATTCCACAAGATATCTGCCACCTCCCACCCGCAACAGGTACCAGGTAACTCTGTCCACCAAGGCTAGAACAGATGGGAAGAATCAACTAGTGTTTTTATTGTCTCCACTGAGTTTTGAACCCGAGACCTCAGGGTTCTCAACCACTTTATTGACCACTAGGCCACACACTTGGATGCTATTTTTTTCAAACAATTTTAAGTACTTCCTAACATAAAACCTCGTGATTTCTACTGCTTCTTACAGTTTCTAAATATACAAATGTTATCTAAAATACTCTGAATCGATGTCCAAATTCACATGGACTATTAGATGACCAATGGCAGATCCAAGTACGGGTTCGTGGGTTCAGTAGAACCCATAGGTTTGAGGTCAAACCCTATATTTGTGAGAAAACATGTACAAATAGAGTTAGATGTACATTTTAGAACTCATCCTTCAACTCAAAACCAAGTAAAACCAACAACACTTATGTTCGGAATCTCCCATTATCCTTACCCACATAATCCTAACACGACAATTCATTTTGGTATTGATGGAGTAAATATATAAATAATATAAGAAAGAAGAAACAGCAGAAGCACAACTGAAAAACTCACTTCTCTCACAGAAAGGGAAAAAACTAAAACTTTTCAACTCCATCGGCATCATCCCGCCATTATCTTATGTTCATTTTGACAACATCATCACAATTTACATATATTAAGTATGTTTAAAAAAAAATTGCAACAAGCAGAAATCTATATGGACCATAATGACATACATTTTTTCCAGAAACGAAGTTTGGATAAGAGAAGAGGAAGTACAATTCGAGCGGTTACCTCCTGTGAACTGGGATCCAAAGTGGTCATAGTAGCACTTCCTTGATTCATCATCCTCTCATTAACATCCTGCTTAACCAAACATTGAGTATTCAGATATCTATAACAAAATCACCACACCACACCACACAAGAAAAAAGATAGTCATAAGTTGAATTGCAGCCTAATGGTTACAACTCCACCTGCTTACATCCATAGGTGGTTCAAATCCCACAAAAGGATCCTTTTCTACACTTCTATCCCGACTATTTACGCGCCCACCCCTTACTCCAGCAAATTTTATGCAAGAAAGAACCTAGCCAGGACTAAAACTGCAGCCTAATCATCACATCTCCACCTACCTATGTCACAGGTGCAGGATTCCAAACCTACAAAAGTGGTTTCTACATTTCTATCCCAACTATTTAAGGGCTCACCCCTCACTCAAAAATACTTCGAAAAAACAAAAGAGAACTAGAATTGCAGCATAATATTGCAACTCCACCTACCCACCATTACATGAGTGGGTTCCAATCCCACAAAAAGTGTCCTTCATAAATTTCATCTCGACTATTTGCAAGACCACCTTCAACAACAACAACTACGCCTCAGTATCAAACAAGTTGAGGTCCACTATGCTTTGGATCCCAACTATTACATGTGCAGGTTCCAATCCCACAAAAAATGTACTTTTTAAATATCATCTCAACTATTTGCAAGTCCACGTTCAACAACAACAATTACGCCTCAGTACCAAACAAGTTGAAGTCGGATACTGGTTATCTAACAACTAAAGAGCTCATATATCATGCTTCCAGCATAAACTGATACCATAAATCAGTCAAACAGTAAATATCCTACTTCTACCCATATCATAAGTGCTCGTCGTCTCACTTACACGGAACCCCCAACACCCTTAACACATCCAATAAGCATTTACCAACACAAACACTTGCCTTAAGCCCAAAATACAAAATGTCAAATTACGGATTTGTACATTCACCATGTTTATAGGTCCAAAAAAATGGGGGGGGAAAACTAGCTGGAATTGGAACTACAGCTTAACAGCTGCAACCTTGCCTACATCAATCATACTTTCTAATCTCACAAAAAAAGGGGCTTTTTCTAATAAATTAAAATAAATTGGGCAAAAAAAAAAACTAACCGAAATCTGAACAAATTGAACAGCTTGAGCCTTCAAGGAACGAAGTAACAATCAACCTCGAACAAAGCAACACCCTTATATGTATTACCAAAGCAAATTGAGACGAAAAAAACAAAAAAAATATGGAAAAAATTGGAAAAAAACAGAGAACGATATATTAGCAACGAAGAACGATTACAAATATCGATTTGGGAAGATAATACAGTACAATTATGATTCGAAGAACAGAAATATTCAATGTCGAAGAAGAGATTTTTGATTTATGAAACTAAAAATCGCTAGAGGAAAAAAAAAATGCGGAGATTTGTGTGTGTATATATGCGTAACTTGATTTCCAGTAGAAAAAAAACTCAACCCGATTGACTTATTCGGGTCGTAATTGGGGGTTGTTTTGAGTTCTTTCTTTCTTCTTCTTTTTTCCTTTGGTTAGTTTTTTTATAATATATGGTTGAGTCGAGGGTCTATTAAAAATATTTTTTTATCTGTTAACAGAAAGATAAGATCTATTTATATCATATATTCTTCAAATCTTAATTATGTGACTATACGGTATGTTGTTGTTGTGTAATATATAGTTGATTTCTCGATTCTGTAATTTTTCACAGGTTAAATGAATTATTAATTTTTAACAATTTTTATTTATTATGTTTATTGTGTTGTTATTTCGTATTTTTGAGATAAAAATATAGTTTTAGAATAAAGTATATACAACGTGTTTTCGATAGTAAAGATACTTAGTCAAATACAAAGATTAAATATTCTCCTTCATTATTCAATTTTCGCTTGAAACAATAATTGAGTATCACAAAAGCAATCGAGGTGAGAAAGAGATCACCGACTAAATCTTTTAAATGGTTAGAATAATATCAAAGATAATAAATAAAGAGCGATAGACATGAAACAAAGTGAAGGAAGGGGCACAAATAATTTGCAAGAAAAAGTATTTTATTTTGTTTAATTTTTTACGTGTCACGTGTTGATTCATGCACTTTATATGAGAGATTGTCAATTACGCATATAGTAAGAAGTAATAAACATGGTCACATTCTTAGTTGAGTAAATTTTAGGAATAGCAAACATAAAAATTATATTAGCGCTCTATAGTTACAGTTTTGCTATTTGCGCTTCATAGCAAACATAGTTTGTTATGGAGCATCTGATTTATATAAAATCGCAGGTAGCAGCATCTGATTTATATAAAATCGCAGCGATTTGAATAAATCGGGCTTCTGTGTCTATGAAAATTGCATTTGTATATGTATATGTTCTTTGTGATTGTATAAAATTTGAATTCGTATACAATTTAATCGAGTTATACAAACAAAAATTATACATTGTATTTTGTATAAAACGAGAAAGAGAGAAAGGCAAAGGAGAACTAGGAAGGGGTAGATTTGTATTTGTATAATTATAAGTATATAGGACGAAGGGATGTGTGTTTGTATTTGTATATACAGTTCTCTCTCGCTTTATACAAACACAAACACAATTTATACATTTGTGTTTGTATAAAGTGAGAGAGGTGAGCATGAGAGAGGCAAGCAAGATTCCAGAGAGTGGCGAGCGAGATTCTGGGGAGAGATGCGAATGGTAAAGTGATTGCTACGAATTAGAATTAAATAAAAATGTAGCTATAATATTTATTTTGAATTAATAGTTCGCTATAATGCATAATTTTCCCAACAAAAAAAAAATATATATCATATTAGGGGTAATCTCAATTGGGCTAAGAGTAAGAAGCCCATTCCATGAAACAACAAAACAATAAGCCCATAGCTATTGAGGCCCAAACACTAGCTATAAAAATCAGATAGAGAGTACAGTGTTTACTCTTTTCGAACGAATTGGATCTAGGGTTCTTTTACAATTTTGTCTGCCTTCTTCAATCTCCAGGTAAGCGATTTGCGATTTCAAACATTTTTTCTCATATTTTTTTGATAAAATTGTCTTAATTCATCATCGATGTATGTGCGTGTGCACAATTCATCTAGGAATTGCTATTAATTCCGAAATATTTGGATGAGATTTTGTGTATATAGAATCGGAATGTTCACTCAAGAGGTGTTTTTTCGTTTCTAGTTTCGTTTGATGTGTTTATGGAGCTTGGCATTTTTGCTAAATTCATTTGAAAAAAAATGTAATTGAGTTCTTTTTTTATTCTTAAGAAGTCATATAATTTGGGAAATGAGCTAATTGGATAGTTTTTCTCAGAGAAAATGCTGCGGTATGATGAGAATTTGTAATATATGTGCTTTTTGACCCAGAAAATTCATTCAAGATGCCTTTTTTAGTTTTAGTTTTGTTTGATGCTTTATTGACCTGTCATTTTGTGCTAAGTTCATTGGAAAATAGTAAAGGAGCTATTTTTATGATTAAGAGATCCTATAATATAGGAAAGGAGCTAATTGGGTAGTTTCTTTCAGAGAAGATGTGGTGGTATGGTGATATTTTGTATTATATGTGCTTTTTGTAGTTTCGTTTTATGTTTTATTGAGCTGGAAATTGTGCTAAATTCATTGGAAAAAAGTAAGGGAGCTATTTTTTATGATTAAGAGATCATATAATCTGGGAAAGGATCTAATTGGGTAGTTTCTTTCAGAGAAGATGCCGCAGTATGATGAGATTTCGTATTATATGTGTTTTTTGACTCTGAAAATTCATTCATGAGGCATTTTTTTAGTTCTAGTTTCGCTTGATATTATTGAGCTGGCATTTGTGCTAAATTCATTTGAAAAAAAGTAATGGAGCTAATTTTTTTAATGATTAAGAGATAGTATAATTAGGAAAGGAGCTAATTGGGTAGTTTCTTTCAGAGAAGATGCCGCGGTATGATGATAGGTATGGTGGCACACGCCTATATGTTGGACATTTGTCTTCAAGAACGCGATCTCGGGACTTGGAGGACGTCTTTAGCAGATATGGGAGGTAATTTTTTAACTATTCATTAGTTTTATGCTGTGATTGGAAACATTGTTAATCAATTTGAGTAGTTGAAAATTGAGATTCCAAGAGGATAAAGATTGAACTTTTTAGTTGTTTAATTTTGGTAGTGGAATGAAAAGCGCCTGAGTAGAGTAGAATGGATATAAAGGTTTCATATGGTTGATCTCAACTTGTCCGGTATTGAGGCGTTGATTAATTGATTGCTGTACCTAGTGATTATTTTATTGTGATCATTTTTAAGAAATGATGTTGTTTCTAGTAGTTCACAATCGTTGTTCTTGGAAGTAAGGTGGTCTTTGGGGGTGCAGAAGAGACACACAAGTCATTACCGTGGCCTTTGTTTTTTTTTGAATTTGTAGTAAATATGTGAGAGCAACACCCCCGTGTCTTGGTGTTTTTAACTCGAATAATGTTTATGAAGGTTTCTATGTTTTTGCCCAATCCGGAGGTTTGTGGTGGGAGGTTGCCCTTGATGGAATTGGTGTCCCATTCTTGCGGAGTGTGGCGATTCTTTCTATAATGTTATTGCGTGTTTTTTTGATGGAAATGGCACAATCCAAAAAGTGGTGTTTAGTTCATCTTTGAGGGGCGAAGTATCAACCCTTTGGTTCTTATGACTTGATGGCCTTACTGTTTCTGGAACCCATTTACGCAGAGTACGTGATGTGGATATGAAGCGTGACTATGCTTTTGTGGTACGCCTTTCTTCTTTCTTTTTTTTTCACTTCTTCATTAATGATATTTCTTAGGGTTGTAGGGTGATCATCTAAACCCTGTTTCATATATTTGTGATTTAAGCTTCTTCTTTTTCACATACTGCTAAATCTAGGAGTTTGGTGATCCTCGAGATGCCGATGATGCAAGATATGGCCTAAATGGGCGAGATGTTGATGGAAGCCGCGTTATCGTGGAGTTCGCAAAAGGGGTGAGTAACAGTTTGCATTTGATGTGTGTTCGTAACTGCAATATGCATAGTATCTTAATGTTTTATTTGTGCAACTCTAGAAATTTACACTCACGTGACATTTGCATTTCGAATATCAAGGCAAATGAAGAAAAACTAAAAAGAATTTCAGGCTTTATGCCCAATGAGTGGAAAAATATGGTGGAACTGATTTGAACTCAATTATTTCGGAGATGATGCTTCTCTTCTCGATATAAGTATTTTACTCTATAATTGGCATGCCCCGAAGGGGAGAAAGAAGATCTTGGTTTATCACTATTCTTTAAAGTAGGTAAGTTGCTTCAAGGATTTGTTTTCTTGGTATTTTCAGGAGTTATGCACGCCTTAATCTATCTAATGTTTCAGATTGGTTAAACAAAAAGTTGTCCTTTTTATGTTGGAATTTACTTGCATTGCAGGTGCCTCGTGGTCCAGGTGGATCTCGAGAGTTTGGTGGCAGAGGTCCTCCTCCAGGTACAGGTCGTTGCTTTAATTGTGGAATTGATGGACATTGGGCTCGAGATTGTAAAGCTGGGGACTGGAAGAACAAGTGTTACCGCTGTGGAGACCGAGGTCATATAGAAAGAAACTGTCAGAACAGCCCCAAGAAATTGAAGTATTTTCCTAGTTGCCACCTTATTTCACCCTGTGTATTCTTTGATGTTCTAGTATACTTTAATGATTAAGTTTAATTATTTGTTATTTGAATAACAGACGTGACCGAAGTTATTCCCGCTCACCATCTCCTCGGCGTGGCAGAAGCCGCAGCCGCAGTGACAGCAGAGGTCGTAGCTACAGGTTTCTCCCTTTGCTCCTCCTTTTTGGAATGCGCTCCATTTTGCTTCATTGACAGCTTTAATCCTATGTTTTGAGATTCTGAATTGGCATTGTCTCTTATGGTTACAACAACATCATACCCAATGAAACCCCATAAAGTGGGGTCTGAGGTGGGGAGGGTAGAGTGTACACATACGTTAACATTGTCAATCATGGCTGAAAACTTGAAATAATACAGTGGATAAGTAATTGCATTTGTCTTTTCATAGATGTGTTATGTGGATAATATATGAAAGCTTGTATTTTGAACCAAGAAAGTGTTATGTTGTGGCATCACCTACTAAGTGCCAACAGATACTCGTTGTCTCAACTGGACTTTATGGTATCAAAACATATTTTGTACCCATCACTTTATCTATCTAAACAAATAAACAAGATATTAACATATATTGTGTTTGATTTCTTTGCAGCCGATCCAGGTCTCCTGTGAAGAGGGACCGTAGCATTGAGCGTGAAGAGAAGAGATCAAGGAGTCCTCGCCATCATAGATCATCACCACCTCCATCAAAGGGAAGGAAACACAGCCCTTCACCTGATGAAAGAAGTCCACAAGAGAGAGGTACGCCATCACCAAGGGACGATAGGGCAACCAATGGTTCTGACCGCAGCAGGAGCCCTAAAGATGATGCTAGAATGGATGAACGCGGAGATATTAGCCCTGTTGAAGAAAATGGCCGTAGTCGCAGCAATAGCCCCATCCATAGGGAGGACAGAAGCCCAGTGGAGGACGGAAGCCCAACAGGTGACTACGAAAATCGTGGTTCTCCAAGGGGTTCTCCAAGGGGCAGTGAGTCACCCTAAAAAGTGCATATGACACTGTCAGTGTGGCAAGTGAATGTTTGACTCAACTATTATCGTCCTTGCACTTTGATTTTGTAGTACTTTTTCCCTATATATTTGGAAACCATGTAATTGATTTTTTAGAATGACCTGAATTTGAAACTGTCTTGCACATGGTGTGTTCTTTCTGTAAGACTACATTATAAGCTTGCTTGGTGTTACGTGCTTCAGCTTGAATTTGGTTGGGCCTTGGAACTCTATTTGAAAGTGATTTAACTATGACCATAAAGTTCCTTGGTCAAGTCTCGTTATGTATGTCACTTCCTAAATACTGTACCAAAGCATTCATCCATTGTGAAGTTGAAATGCAGCAATTGTCGCAAAATTGAGATTCATCTGGCAGATCAATTGGATATAAGACTAGTAGGAATACGGTTGTGTATGTTATTTGTGTTGCTGTCTTTTGGTATCTTTTGATCTGGTTTGGGCAGTGGCAGATACCAGATAGAATGATTACAATGAGACTCGAATGAATATGGTTGTGTATGTTATTTATGCTGTCGTCTTTTGGTGTCTTTCGACCTGGCGTTGGGAGTGGCAGATACCAGATAGCATGATTGCAATGACTTCTGGTAATGATATGTTAACCAGTCTCGGGGGAGATCATGTCGGAGTTCAGGATGTTACATGAATCTTTCTATGTAGTGTACTCGTAAAGTTGTTTTGAATAGCAGTGCAGATATTGTATTGTGAATATCGAAGAACTCCAAGAGCAGTTGTAACTTGTAAGTATTAGGAATTTTGTTGTGTACAGTCAAATGGTAACATACAAATGCAATTGTAAACCATAATCCTTGAATAGATTATGGTTGGAGGAGAAGCTTCAAAGGACACATACTAGCTACCCTTGCCCGGGAGCTTCAATTTTCACTACGGAGATTCATCAAAAAATAAAAAGAAGTAAATTCACGAAGAAACTAATCCAAGATCGAGATGGGGATATGTTGGCTCTCCTCAGTACGAATAAAGGGTGAGATTTGTTTTGGGAAATCGTTGATGTTGAACTTGTTTGACACACACTATTTTTGTTGTACGATGATAACGCGTTAGATTGATATCAATTTTCACTCTCATAGTCAAAACATTGGTTGGCATAATTCTATCTAGAACTCACCCTTTCTTCATACTGAGGAGAGCCAACATATCCCTTTCTCGATCTTGGATGGCATAATTCTATTGGATAAGTTGCACAACATGTAGATCACTAAAATAAAATTTAGTACTAATGGTAAATATTATATATCAAGACACATGATTCCCAATTCATACATGAAAGGGCACCAAAAGCAAAATAGTCTAATGATAACCATCATCACTGAGTATGATTAGTCTTTTTTTGTTCATCTGATTCTTCACAATGAGTTTTTTTAACTATATATAAATGCTCAAGAGTCGTGTTATGAGAGGCAGACAAATTTAGAATTTGAAGTTTATAGTTTCTGAATATTAGAAAAAGAAATAATTTATTTGGTTTTGGATGATTCATTTATATTCATGTTAGAGGAGTTCTTAACACTAATGCAAAATTTTGGTCAAAGCTATTGAGTTCTGTCGAGCTTGTAGCTAGTACTCTAGCTTCGCCTCTGGATGTCATTCTGTTTGTACAATCAACTAGTGATTGGTGAACCCATTGCTTTGTTGGAAAATTATTTTAGACCTAGTGTGGTCCATCCATAATAGGAGCTAATTAGACGATTAATCTATTATTTATCGAAACTGTGGTAAACAGAGTTATCAAATACTTGTATCGGTATAAATAAATAGTTCCACATATTGATGAACAACATTATTTACTTCTGTCTATCCTGGTAAAAAATATCTAATATCTGATAAAATATACGTAAATTAACTCGAACATTACTATTATACAAAAAAAATTAGAGAGCCCATCACGTTGATAAAGAAAAGGATATTAGAGTGGAAAAGCTAAAAGTTAATTAGTCATTATAATCAATTATGGAGGGTTTGCATCATTATGCATCACAAAGGATGAACATGAACAAACATAATTGCCAAATGCTCCTTCCCACTACCTTACCTTATCTTTCTGATTTTATTTTTTATATTTGGTGTTCGATATCTGTATTGAGACCTAGTTAAATTTGAATTCACACTGAAAAGTTTCATATTGGGGGTAAATACTAAACCATTCACTAATAAAGATGACTCCATATCAATTATCAGGAAAACTCAAATTTATAATATATGATTAAGAATAAAGGAATTTTTACCACTCCACCATTAATCTTTCAGACTTTCTTTAGAACCTCTATTAACTTTTTTTGCATGTTTCTTGGAACTAATAAATATAATATTTGTAGTTTAATTATTTTTACGGAAAAGGTCCAAATATATCTTTAAAGTATTCGAAAAATCGAAATGATTAGCTATGTACTTCATTTTGCTCAATTTCACATATTTTAATTTTTAGGAGCACATTAAAATTACTTTGAGCCATGAAAAATATGGCCCTAGATAAGAAAATGTTATTTGTTGGTAATGATTTTTATTTTTCAAATCATATAACGCATGGATCAGTTAGCATGTTGACCACACATTAATTTTATATTATATTCCACCATAAAACCTATAAGATATTGTGTATATTTTCTAAAAAAATCATTAATTGGTAACTTAAATAAGAATTTAACATTATCAATTTCAAAATATGAAAAAACCAAAGATTTTGATTAGCTTAAAATCAAATGTATTATATATATTGATGAATTATTTCATGATATTACTCGATTATAAACCTTCCGCGAAATAGAAGTTCATTCACTTGACAAATAAAGTGATCATCATTTTTTTTCGCCTTGCCAATCGTTTTTCCCTCACTAATTGATCGTTTTCTAAAATAAGTGATTACACTCTTTTAGATTTTTGCTTTTTCTCACTAGTCAATTTTTCTAAAAAGAAACGATACAAAAAACATAACATGTTCTTTTTTTAACTCCTTTTTTTTCTTCATACATTCACTCTATCCATTAATTCTTCAGCCACACACGATATCACGAAATGATCGATAACAACTCCTAAAATAAGTGATCATACTCCCTTTAACTTTGTCAAATGCTTTTTCTCACTAGTCGATTTTTATAAAAAGAAACGATGCAAAGAACGTAGCATGTTCTTTTTTCAACCCCTTTTTTTCTTCATTCACTCTATCCACTAATTCTTCAGCCACACATTATACCACAAATGATCGATAACAATTTCTAAAATAAGTGATTATACTCCCTTTAATTTTGTCAAACATTTTTCCTCACTAGTCAAGTTCTTAAAAAATAAACGAATTCAAAGAAAATTTTCCTTTTGCTCAATCTTCCTTTTCATACCATCACTCTCTCCACTATTGCTTTAGCCACACACGGTACCACAAAAGGATCGATAATAACAACTAGATAAACATGAATAATAATAATTTTTGTATTCATTGTACACTTCAATTGTACTAATATAAGTTATATATGCACTATAATATGCTTTATAAGTACTTACATTATATTGATTATCATATTTTTTACTACAAAAAATAAAATAAAATAAAAGTAAATAAAAGTCAAGACTTACCACTATAAAATGTGGTGCAGTAGATAGGGTTGATCCTTCCTTAATCAGAAATCTCGAGTTCAAATCTGGATATGAAAAAATCTTGGTAGGAAGCGTTACCCCATAGTACACTTCAATTGTACTAATATAAGTTATATATGCACTATAATATGCTTTATAAGTACTTACATTATATTGATTATTATATTTTTTACTACAAAAAATAAAATAAAATAAAAGTAAAGAAAAGTCAAGACTAACCACTACAAAATGTGGTGCAGTAGATAGGGTTGATCCTTCCTTAATCAGAAATCTCGAGTTCAAGTCTGGATATGAAAAAATCTTGGTAGGAAGCGTTACCCCCCCCACCCCCCCCCGAACGAATGGAGTCCTACTCTACACGAATCTGGATTAGTCGGGATTCAGGTGTCGGACATCAAGTGAAGAACCAATAAAAAAAGTCAAGACGCTCCAAATAAGGCCCACAAGCCCAAAAAAGGCCCACCATTCCAACCAAAAAAGGAAGAAAAATAAAACGTTACTTTTATTTATTCGGCCCCGCTTTCTCCGCCACATTGAAATTTTAAAAACTTTTATTTGGACATAAATACCCTTCATAATATATCAAATTCCCTCTAACTACCCTATTAGTCCAAAAATAACTGGACCTAAAATACTGCATTTTCAAGAATTTCATACTAAAAAAATTCTCTTTCGAATTATTCTTTGGTTCTTCTGAGTTGAATCGCATAGATTCTAACACCCTTTTGCCGGCTCTTACTCTGTCAACTGTCTGATTCAGTAATCTTTCTATCTTTTTTTTTTGTTTTTTTGTGTATATTTTTTGCAGTTTTATATACATATATGTGTTTTTTGTGTTCTGTAAGTGTTTCGTTTGGTGAAATTGAGTGAAAATGTTGATTAGAATTGAATTTTGATTTGACCCTCTAGATGGGATTTTATTTTTAGTTACTTACCATTAATGGTTGTAGGCTGATTATATGTTTTTCAGAAGGATTTGGTATGTTTTTGAAGTTCTTTGAATTGTTCTTGTGCTGTTTGTTTGTGGGTAGTTTGTTGATTTTCAGTAGAAGGGTGATTTCGAAAAGTTAAGTTGTGTAGCTTCTTGTTTTGAGGTTTATTGAAAAGGGTTTATCTGGGTAGAGAAATGCAGATGGATGATGTTTGATGTTGGGATTCAAGGGTTTGTTTATGTTTTTATGTTTTACTTCTTTTGGTTTTTGGAGGGTATATCGGAAACAACGTCTTTATCTCTGCGGTAGGGTAAGGAGTGTATACAGTTTGCCTTCTCAGACCCTATTTTGTGGGACTACACGGGGTATGTAGTTGTTGTTTGGTTTATGGATATGTGATTATTGCAATTTGGGGTGGTGATTTATGTTTCATACTTTGGTGTTCTGATATAATAATTCATAAATTTGTGAAGTTTTTTTTAGTTATCCTGTATTAAATATGGATTAATAATCCCTGGTTGATTTGAATGATTAAAGGGTGTTTCTAGGGTTTAAC
The DNA here is from genome assembly GCA_018342035.1 of Solanum appendiculatum. Classification (NCBI taxonomy): domain Eukaryota; kingdom Viridiplantae; phylum Streptophyta; class Magnoliopsida; order Solanales; family Solanaceae; genus Solanum; species Solanum appendiculatum. Next base: position 1,180,115 of record JAGDQO010000392.1, on the reverse strand, counting down.
AGGAATAGGGCCAGGGGCAGTGTGGTCTTTTATGTTATGGTAGACTATCATTTCAGATTGACAGAGTGTGCTCATTACTGTTCCTGACACTAGTGATTTTTTTTAAAATCAGGAGTAGGAAACAAATTGATTGATTATTTGTGGGGGTCTTTTGAAAATTTTCTTGCTTTTAAAATAGGTTGGTGAAATAAATGTTCCATTTGCTTCTCCCTTGCTAAAACTTCATGGTGACTTATGTTACACACAGCAAGCTAATGTGTTTTTATATTTTCTGCTTTGTGTTTGTTAGTGCTTGAAAACTAATTGATCCACTTGAGAACCTCAGTACTAGCAGGTAAAAAGTTATATCTTGGTTGGTTCAATGATCTGACCATCTGAACATGTTGAAGAAAGAACAAGTATAAGAGATATCTTTTTTTTTATGTTGAAGAAGAACCATGTAGAAGAGATATCTCTTGCTTTCTGTTATAAGTATTTAGTTAGCTACAATATTTGCATGAATGGCTGATTGGTGAGTACATGGTTGTTTATGAGTGTTTTCTGGTGTTTTCTTGAAATGCACTTGTTGTGTCAGTTTTACAGTTGAAAGATGTTCTTCCCCTTGATGCGTGTTAGAGCTAAATATCCTTTTAAAGTTATTTTATTATTAAGGATTAGCATAGCTGACCCTACTATTTGAGATTGAGGTGTAGTTGATTGATTGATAATAAAGGTTCAGTTTCGTTTTGTTCCAATATCTCTGCAAGCTCTTTAATGATGCAGTATATTCTCAATATCTGGAGCACAATGCTTTATCTTCACTAACCTCAATTAGGCTCTTTGTCCTTTGAAATCTCATGGACTAGTTTGTATGTGCAGATTCATGTGCAGTGTCCATACATAGAGATGAAGAAATTCTTCTTTTTCCGAACATCATCTAATGATGCAAACAACAACCCTTCACCACCATCAAAGGAGAGGTCATCTAACAGTATTGACAAATCACAAAGCAGAAAGGAAGTTTCTTCTCCATGTCTTAGAAGGAGTCTTTCATTGTCCTCTGGATCCTTTTACGACAGTGGGTCAGGAAAAAAGAATTTCAGGGATCCAAGCAGATCTCCATGTCACAATAAAAAAGTTCAGACTAAGAAATCTGGTCGTGATTCATGCCGGTATGCATCTCATTTTCCGTAGCTGCTTTTTCACACTTACAGTGATGCTTTAGTTTGCATTTGTTTCTCCAAAGTAATGACAAATATTTCATAACTTTTGTCAGTGGTCGTACACGTACTCCTGAGAGACAACCCCCAGAGAATTTCTTTCAGACACATGATACAGAAAATGGTTATTTGGTAAGGAAGCACAGTTCTGGTGCGTCTTTCAGTACACACCACTATGATCCATCAGAGAGCTCTTCTCATTGCTCCAGTAATGTCTCTAGTAAAGTTTTAGATCGGTATATAGATGGGGAGCAAGAGCAGGAAAAGAGGGCCTCAGCTAACCTCTTTCCTACGGAAGATGATCTTGAGATTGGGTATGCCTGCAGACAACTGCCTCCAAGAGTTCACCTTACTGCTCCTGGTTCGCCACTACCTGATGTCAGGAAGCAGAGACCAATATCTCAATCTTTCAGAGAAACAAAACCATCTAAACTTTGTTTTACATCTGGAGAGTTGGGTGATACAGGTTTTGAGCATGAATCTCCGCGAAAACTTGCAAAGAAGGTGGTTGAGAGGCTCTCTCAGTCTCGGTCAATGGCGAAAATAAGTTCAGAAGATTTTGATTCCGATGGTCCAATTACTATTGAAGATATCTACAGTGGAAATCTAAGTAGATGTCCAAGTGTATGTTCTGATGGTGTTCCCCGGAAGAGCTGTTCAGCAGATGATCCTAATGGTAGGACCTACGAATATCACCATGAAGAGATTCCAGGCCTTGATGAGAAAAACTATTTGGGAATGGAAGACGATGCAGATTTGGTATTATTGAGAAAACTTAAGGAAGCTGAGGAGCGTGCTGTGTTGCTCTCAGAAGAGCTTGAAGAGGGGAAATTTCTTCATGGCAGAGGCCTTAGTGTTCCAGTGTTGATTCAGACTATTAGAAGCTTGACAGAGGAGAAGGTACAAATGGCTTTTGAAGTTTCAAGCATGCTACAGGATCAAGTTGCTGAAAGGGCTTCTGCTAAGGAAGAAGCCAGACTATTACAGGAAGAATTAGATTCATGGACACGAAGATTGGAGACGGAGAAGAATGAGTTGCAATCAGCACTGGAAAAAGAGTTGGATAGAAGATCCGGCGAGTGGTCTCTAAAACTTGAGAAATACCAAATTGAAGAACATAGACTCCGTGAAAGGGTGAGAGAGCTGGCAGAGCAGAATGTCTCTCTACAAAGGGAAGTCTCTTCATTTAATGAGAAGGAAGTGGATAATAGAAGCAAGATATCATTTTCAGAGAAACAACTTGAAGATTTGTCTAAGAGAATTGAGGAAGTGTCAGAGGAGAATCAAAATCTAAGGCAGCAGCTTTCTCAGTTACAAGAGGAATATCGAGTAGCTCAAGACGACCGAGAGTATGTCCGGGAAAACCACCAGGAAAAGGTTAAAGAATGCGAGGACCTGCACAGATCTATTGCTAGATTGCAGCGGACTTGCAATGAACAAGAGAAGACAATTGATGGTCTGCGAGGATTTTGTGAAGATGTTGGCAAGAAGACTCCAGCAAAGTACGACAACCAGTTGGAGAAGTTGCAAGTAGAGCAAATAAGATTGGTAGGTGTGGAACGTGCTCTAAGGAAGGAGGTGGAGTTTTTTCGGATCCAAATTGATTCTCTACGCCATGAAAATATTAGCTTGTTGAATCGTTTAAGAGGCAATGGAAAGGAGGGTGGGTTCTCAACTTTTAAGCTAGATCAGGAATTATGCAATCGTGTTTGCTGCTTGCAGAATCAGGGGCTTAATTTGCTTAGGGAGAGCAGCCAGCTTTGTGGAAAGCTATTAGAGTACACAAAAGAAAATGTCAGACAAAATGGGGGAATTGATGGTCAATTCTTAATTGAATGCAATGTAAAGGTCCAGGGTCTTAAGAGGGGAATCGAAACTCTGACAAGCAGCTTGCAGACGGTGTCATCTGTGATAAATGAGAAGTCCCACCCAGTAAATTCAGATTCTCAGCCATCTAGCAGGGGTGATGCATTTCACCAGCAAAACAGTCAGAAACCAGATGTAAGTTGGTGCTGTTATTTTGCAAGCTGCCTGTCATGCTCATGTGATGTTGATTGACTCTTTGTTTGGTGTTGTTTTAGGAAATTAAGCAATCAGAGCTCAAATCGGAGACTTTGCTGACAGCTGTGTTAAGGGAGAAGCTTTATTCCAAGGAGATGGATATAGAGCAACTTCAGGCTGATCTGGCAGCAGCAGTTAGAGGTAATGATATCCTCAAATGTGAAGTGCAAAATGCGCTGGACACTCTTTCTTGTGCCAAACACAAGTTGAAAGATCTCGAGCTTCAGGTAAGCAGGGAATATTAAGATCTTGTGGCAAGGGAATATATATTTATTTTTTTCAACTTTGGATTACCTCATCCTCATATATGATAAGCTTGTTTGCATGTTACTTTCTCTTCCTTGGCTTTCTACTTGTTTCTTATTCTTCAGGTTCATCTTTGTATTACATGAATTACTATCTGAAAGTCAGGGTTTTCTTGGTGGAATTGTATTACATGAATTACTGACATGTGAACAGTCACTGCTTCCACTGTGGTAAATAATGAGAAATAATCCAAGGGGAGGAGAAGTCTATTAGACTGTTACAGCCTTGGTGGTGCTTAGGGTCTCCATCAGATTGTTTAGGATGTCCAATTGCTGCATGTCATAGATGTCTGGACAACAAAATGCATAACAAAGCTCATTATCATGAGTTAGTAGAATAAGTAAACTGAAACTCATTTGGGGGTGTGGGGGGGAGTATTTAGCTTCAGTTTAAAAGAAAGTAGATGAGTATTGAATTCTTTGAGCTCATTTTTAATTGGTAAATACTGCCAGTTAGGTTCTGGCAGTGAAAAACTGCTTCAAATAGAAGAATATACTAGTTTTTAAGCTAGAGTAAAGTTACCTGAAGGGGTTTCAATAAGTTTGCTCTTTCACCTGACTTAACTTTTGGACAAGTTTATGAGTTATCTACTGTGAATTAGTTAAAAGGTTTTTCTTCTCTTAAGCATGTTGCACTACTTAATGAAATGCTATTCATGATTTGGTTGAACTTCTAAGCTATGAGTTTGATGTGAATTGCTGAATGAAATGTTATTTGTGTTCTTTCTTCTTTTTTTTTTATGTTTTTTGATTCTGGCAGATGATAAAAAAGGACGAAAATATCAACCAGCTCCAGAGTGATTTGCAAGAATGCATGAAGGAACTTAGCATCATGAAAGGGGTACTACCAAAAGTATCTCAGGAAAGAGATTTCATGTGGGAGGAAGTTAAGAACTACAGTGAGAAGAACATGTTGTTGAACTCTGAGGTCAACACATTGAAAAAGAAAGTAGAAATGCTCGATGAAGACATACTTATGAAAGAAGGTCAAATCACAATCTTGAAGGACAGCTTAGGCAAACCTTTCGATCTTCTTGCAAGTCCTGATTCTACTAGAGAATTTCTGTTGGAGTGATCAATCGCCAAACTAAAGCATTTTGTTCATTGACTAGTGTTCATACTTGTATACTTGCTGGTTTTACTGTTTCTCCTTTGCCTTTTACTTTGATACTTGTTAAATAGAAAGTTTGCTTCTTTTCCCCCCTTTTGAATCTCCAATTCAATTGTAAACATTTCTTTTACTTGTGAATTGTGATCAAGACAATGAACTTCCCTTGCTTCCTTCAATTGGTTTTGTAAAGTATTTGGCTGCTTTTTCCTGGAGTAATTAATTAGCAAAGGAGATGTAAAAGCTTGGATTCATTAATATAAGTGAAGATTGGTGATATTCTACTTGTGTTTGCAAATTCCGGATACTAAATTGGAGCTCGTGTACAATAACAATCCTAGATATTTGATGCCGGTTCATCCACACTTTCATTCCTTGTATAGGAAGGCTCATTAAACTTAGCGAATTAACTTAATGATGTATTCTTTCACTAAGGTTGAATTAAACAGTACGATAGTATTTTTTTTTTTGGTTCCTAATGGATTGAAACAAAGAAAAAGTTCCATATATTTGACAAATGTTAGCATGTACCTTTTGTTCACCAACTTGCATATATCTCGACGTTACCTTTCCACTAATACATGTACTGTCTATTCACCAAGACTTAAACTAAACATATATGAAGAATCACCAAGTGTTTTTTTGCATTAGTTTTGGGTTTGAAACTTGAAACCTCAATTCATAATCCTCTTCATTGACTACTAGGCCGCCCTTAGGTGCCTCTATGCTAGTGTTTCTTTTCCTTTTCACCTTGAGTACTTGGGAGCACGAAATCCAGGGTGTGCCTTCTAGCGAGCATGAAGATAACATGAAAAAGAAGGATAGCTTTTATTCATAATGCAGACATGAGAAGATTCAGCATCAGTAGCTTCTACTGATAGACAAGGGATATTATGTCAAATGTATATGTAAATATTATAACAACCACATCAATTCTCCATTCAGCATATACACGAATGGACCAAAGTCTGGCAGAAACGTTTGGTTGAATACAACAGCTACGGAATGACATACCCGCTAACTCATAGAGACTGATTCCAGAACTCAGCAGGCTTGCGGTGCTGGAAAAAAGGGGAAGATACAATGATATGTGAAAAAGGAAGAACAACAAATCTCAATCTCTGATATACATTTGCAGACTTTTCTTACCTTAGACACTGGCATCTTTGCTCGGACTGAATCTATTAATGTGAAGTCAATATCTGCAACAGTAATACCTGTTGACGACCGATCTGAAGCAGAAACAAGAAGACAAATGCATTTGTCATTGGAGTACACTTGATTTTCTGGCTGTTACGAACAAACACGTAAACAGAAAAGCATTATGGCTTTTTTTGATCGGACATGCAACACTAGAAGTATGTCTCTAAAGAAAGAACGAAGAAGAAGATGAATATGTCTGCTTAATGTCTATATCACCATGAAAAAGAAAAAAAGTAGTTTTCCTTTTCAAATACTAAGGTGGATATGTGGGAGCCACAATCGAAGTATACAAATTGATGAGTCTACTCAACAAAAAGAATTTGGTAATCTTATTCCAGAGTGTTGTCCATTCATGATTCCTCATATAAGACCCTTAAGTCGAATCAAATCCAGGAATTCAATTTTACACTCCATTTTCAGCAAAAAGGATAGTGGTCATCAGAGTTCACGTGTAGTAGTGTTTTATGTGAATACTTAGAGAAATCATCCATGAATGTTGTTAACCTAAGCAAAGCTTCCTCACACCAAATTTTGCTATTGAACTTAATGAGGCTTCCATGCAATTCCATTAGACTTCCAGAACTGGTAATCATGTGCACTCAGAGCTTCACATAACAGAGAAAAAAAGAGAAAAGATAGCGTTTGAAGAGGAGAGGGATCTCAGTAGTTGAGTCAGTTGATTACTTGAACTTCCACCTTGTTGGAGAGGGTTCGATTCCCACATTTTAATCCCCTCCCCCTATGTATTAAAATAAAGAAAAAAGAGGAGGGGGGCCAGATCAAATAATAAATTCCAAAATTACTTGTTATAGGTGTTTTTCCTATCACAGATAACAATGTTAAGAAAATACTTGAACTGTTTATCTAAAAGAAATGGTCCACGAATACACTAAAATTTTCAAAATAAATCCAAGTGGTGAAGCCAAAATCATTTGTAAAAGATCAGATACTGGTTTCCATCGCAGCAAAATGCCTAAATATGGAATTAAATTACCTGACAACCGACCAACTATTGTTCCCCATGGATCAATTATTAAGGTATCTCCATAACTTTCCCTTTTTTCATTATGCTTCCCTGCTTGAGCGGCAGCTATGACCTGTTAAGAGGTTTAGCATAATTATCCACAAGGGACACAATGGGAAGAAGGCAGAACGTAATTGAGTTGGTTTCACCAGCAATCATAATTGAGCTAGATTTCCAGCAAAAAGGAAGTTTAAATCATTAACCGAAGAGAAAAAATTTATGGTTGCACATAACAGACAGAACATAGTGTTGATTCCATGAAATTTCAGACTGTACAACTAAATATTTGCCGTTCCAGTCTAGAAAAGCATCACGAATAACCAAATCATGTTAAAAAACAAACAGGTCAGAGTTGAAATAAAACAGATAATGGCCATACATAACACTGTGTTTCAATTGCACGAGCGCGAAGAAGAATCTCCCAATGTGCCTGACCAGTTACCGTTGTGAAAGCGGCAGGCACTAACAAAACCTGAAACCACAGGAATGTATTTTCACTAACTTATAATTTGCTTTTGGAGAAAGAGAAACAAGAGGGGAACCCATAATACCTGTGCATCATGATTGAACCTCAGTTGTTGATACAACTCAGGGAATCTTAAATCGTAACAAACAGTGACACCTAAACGACCGAAGGGGCTGTCTACCACAACAATATCCTTTCCTATAAGATTAGTCAAGGAATTTATAAGGAAAAAGAAGTTAATTTTGCTGATAATTAAATTCTAGGCATGATTAATTAGAAGAAAGGACCAATAGAATGTACCAGTGCCAAGCAACTCTCAAGACTGTTTAATTGTGTGGACATCTCATCTAAGAGCTACTAGAGAGAGTGCACTTCTATTTTCTTAATTATGTCTCAACACGCCCCCTCACATGGGGGCCTTATTTTTTTCCATGGACCAAGCACATTGAAAGTCTTTTTGATAATGGGTGGTGGTGATAATCAAACTCAAGGCCTCTGCTTTCATGTATAAGTGTGTGGCCATTTCATCTAAAAGGGTAAGTTTTTTTTTTCTTTTTAATAATGCTAAAAGGTCCAGCAATTAGAGAGAACATACTTTATTTTCTTAATGATGTTTCAACAAAGACAAGGAAAATGCTACAGTACAAATTTAATATAGTCCATGTTTCAACTTGGACCAGTAATACTGACCTGTCAAAATTTTCTGCTAATTCTAATGGTAAAATCACACATCTTTTTTGCATACTGTTCAATCTAAAACCTACGAAACTAACTATTACTCAGAAAGCTTTGCTCATACAAGGAAACAATTTTCAAGAAGCTACGTCCAGACATTGTGTAAGGGAAATAAATGTTAGCTTGGTTATATTGTGTTTCCCACCAGCTTCAGTGAAACTGCTCTCTTTATAAACTGCACCTCCAGGAACATCCACGTCAAATCTATAAATAAAGCATAAACCACAATAAGCGTTCTAGGTAGATGGAATTGCAAGGGGTCATCTTGAGTTCAGATTGTTCTCAGTGCCTCGTACATTAAAATTCCGGAAAGCAAACCTAACACAATTGGACTTAAAAAGAAATCATGGCCTGCGAAGCCCTTCCTGGTCATTACGTTTACATATTTTTAAAATTGTTAACTGCTAGAAAATATATCCATCTGACTTGTCTATCATCCCTTGTCTAACAATTCGAGACAAATTTGTCCTCCAAATAATTAGTCAAATCTTTTACATAACAATTGCATTATAAGTGGTCTTTACTGTTTGGTGGATAACAATATGCATATAAAAACACAAATTCCATTTCAAATCAAAGTTTTATAAAGCAATAAGGAAATGTAAAGTAAAGTAGTTCTCAGATATGATGCTATGCATGTTAGTATTCTTTATCACGGAGCACAGATGCTTCAATAACACAACATTCAGAAAATGATGGTGTAATGCGTTCATTTTGCAATGATTTCACTTCTCTTAAAAACCAAATGATCATGATATCTGGTGTTTTTAATAGAGTAGTAGATTATTCAACGCTCATAGAATATGAAATAAGACATGTAGCACTTGAACGTGTTCTAGAGTTGCCTGGATATCAAACCACAGAATTATTTCATAAATTGGCTGACCTGTTCAAAACAAAACTCATACAACTTACACAATCAACCTATTAATTCTCTGCACTCATATTGCGTTCACTTGGTATGTCTAACATTTCAAAAATATTACCGCCTCACATTAGAAATCCATGGTAATGAATACAGACCAAAACAGAAGCACAATGTTGTTTTTTTACTAACAGTATGAAAGTACTAAACAACTTAAGTATGGCAACCTTAGTCTAACGTCTAACAAAGTCAAGTTTAAGAGTCTTACAGATGCATCTTACTGTACGTGCTCCTAATATTTCCATTATCATCAATGAGAACATGAGTGTTGCGCAAGTGTGCATCGTCACTCCCTTTTTCTTGGAATCCTCCTAGCGACAACCAAATATTTGATTCCCTGCCATTAATGGCAGAAAAGATGTCATTTGACTGAATCCACTACCACTAGCTATCAAGCAGAGAAAGGCAGTAAAAGTCAAACATAAAAGGGAGTAATAGATTGTTAAGAGTAAGTCAGTATGTTGTCACATAGTCATAAAGCATTGAACAATGCCAAATAATGAGAGAACAAGTTGTTAGGACAACAAATATTAGCGCTTCTAAAAAGAGGATAATGTGCATTAGATGGAGAGAAAGCCAACTTCTCTCTCATGGTCATACCTTGCAAGAGAGCAGTAGCCTTTCATAATAGGTCCATCTAGGGGCTCAGCAATTTTAAGACTCTCTCCCTCTAGGTCTCCCACAAAAGAGAAATTTTCAGGAAAACATAGCAATTTTGCCCCCGCTGAAGCTGCTTCCTGGGATAGAAGATATGATATAGCAAAAATAGTGCAAATATCAGTACCAATCAACAGTAATTATTGAGAACAACATTTCAGAAGGACAAGTATGTCGCTGACTTCATTTACTCATAACAGTGTATAAAATATGAAATATTATAAAAGATAAAAACTTAAGCAACGTCAAGATATATTTCCGCAACCGCCATAATTCGTCGGAGCTGATAAGGATATTGTTCACATGAATCAGTCCATATTGGATCATGTGACAGACTTTACTTTTCCATAGCAATTACTGCAATCCAATTCAGACTACCGGCTTGCAGGTAGTTTCACTGCACCAACTCATTGACTAGAGTGGTTGAAGTTTTCAATTATTGGGAACTCATGCACATATGAAGGAACAACTTTACATTTCAAGAAACTATAGTTCTTAAGTTGAAATGGCAATGTTCAATGCAATACTGTTTTTTATCTTCCTTACATCGTCATTGTGAAATCATAATAAAGAAGCAACAGCATGTCCAGAGCACAAAACCATTTCTAAGCTTGAAAAGCAAATGTATAAGGTCCCCAAATTAATTCAGAACACTTTCTGACCCAAAAACTGGTACAAATCAACTATGCTAGTTCTGCTGGCCTAGTTGTCTTCTCAATTCGAAAAGGTATATTTGTGATCTTGCAATGTTGGACGTTCCAATTCTAGATGCCAAGTTCCAAATATCTGCAGTGTTATCTGATAAAAATTTGGATGTAAATGCTTGAGGAGTTTGTGATGTGTAATAAAAACTCGGGTCGTTTCCTCCATGTTCTTCTGCTCCTCCTCCTGCCATTGGTTTTCCCTTCTTTTGTTTTTCCAGCCTGTACTCGCAATAAATGACCAGCCTTTTTCTGGACAATCCCACGGCAAAATCAGATTTCATTTTCTATTCTAGATTTCTTCTATTCGAAGAAAGAAGGGAGAAAATCTGTTTTTTTTTTCTTTTTAAACAGATGACCCCAAATGATTTGGGATTGAAGCAGACTTGATAGATTAATTAACATATGTGATTCGTGAAGCGTGAGTTACTCTGGCAGGAGAAAAGTTGCTCCTACAAAATCACGAGCTTATAAGAATCAAGAAAAAACGAAAGTTGACCATCTTTGACCAACATTGCTAAATCATTTTGCTCCATCATCTAATTCTAACAAACTTTTTGCAACTTTGGATACTAGTAAAACCAAAAATCATCACCAAATTAAGCTCCTACAAATCCAGCTTCACGAAAATCATTTCGCAAATCCTAAGATCGAATACGCCTCTTCATGAAATAACCTCTCTAGAATATCACTATCCTTATGAGAATAAAGTAAGACAGCAAGTCAACCATATTGACCAACATTCCCAAATCAATTTCCTCTATGATCTACTTCTAAAAAACTTGATCAACAGAAAAACTAAACCTTCCTTGACTTCGAATATAAATCAAAACTGAAAATTAGCTCAAAGTTTTGCAAATTATATAATGGATCATCTGTTCATGATAAATGTAAATACAAAATTTCTGTACTTCTTCGCAAACTATCAGTGTAAGCTAATGAATACGCAACATGTATATCAAAATTACAATGTAAAACACGGACATCGATCGGAGATACCTTAACGAGGCGAGAGCAAGTAGCGAAGTTAACGGCTAGGTTATTGACGGAGGTCATCTGAGCGGCGGCGATTCTGACGGAGTTCGCCATGGGTAAGGATTTTCCGGCGCCGGAAGCAGAAACCACGGCGAACTTGTAAGGGAAGCTTCTTGTGCTGCTCAATTGTGTGTTCAGACAAAAATTCATCACAACTGAAGTGAGCTTTGGCAAAAATTCATCACATTAGTACCATAAAGTTTTATTTCATGTTTCTTTAGTACCAAATGTATTTTATTTTTTATCTTAGTCCCAAAAAGAATTAGATGTATTTAGTAAACTCGTAAAAATATATTTGATCAAGTTTTTCACGTTTGAATGATAAAATTTGCTCGTGTATATTCCTAAAGGAGTTAAAGATCTCTAGAAATTATTTTCAATTCACTACCTCTATAGTCGCAATTATTATCATGGAAAAAATATTTTTTTTGTCAAAAAAGTATGCTTAACACAACCTATAGTATAATGACATTTGAGCTGCATTTGAATTAAAAATTGGGCAAAGGCTCGTACTCTCTTTTTTGTGAATACGTAATCCCTCTCGATTATGGTATGAAAAAGGAGAGATGAAATCTACTTATTGATTTTGTTTTAGATGAGTGGTCGTACAATAATCATTCAGGAGATATAAGTCCAAATGATATATCAAGAATGAATTGTTATGCGATCGTTAAACTTCTTTTACGCAAATTTCTATCAAATCGGATCACATGTTTTGAAGTATGTTGTTATATCATATAAATGTATTCAATTTTTCATTTTTTCAATGTTTCTGCTTATGTCAATTATTTATTTCCCTATTTTAGATCGTTTTAAATTTCACGAGGCTTTCTCCAATAATATGAAAATCCTCACTGTTGCATCCTGTAAGAGAATGGATCATGTCCCAGTCTAATATAGTTGTTCATCCTTTCGGACCAAATGCTTATCATCGTCTTGATAAGTTATTGTCTCACCAACTAACTAATCAGACACGAACCCCTTCTTACGAGATTTCTCCTTTTGCTCTTCAACACATAGGGTATTAAGCAATATCAAGGACAAGTTCTTATGCATTACTCAACCATTTATAATCAAAATATATTTTTCATCATATTTATTAAATACAGTCTTATTTTGTGCTAACTTTAGATTTTGGACTTTTTTTTTTTCTTATGATCACTTATAAATTGAAAAAAAAAATTAGATTTCTTATACGTAAAAATAAAAATGATAATGGACTACAAGATCAAATCTCCCGAAAATAGATGGTGGAGTATGCAACAACAAAAGAACTGGTGTCCCTAAAATAAAGAAAACAAAAAGAATGAACAAAAAAGAAGAAAGAGAAGAAAAAACTGTTCTTTATCATCTTCCTCTTCCCAAAACATCTCAATTATCAGTGAGAAGCAGAAGAGAAGACAATCGGAGTAGCAGAAGCAGAATCAGATAATCAGTTGAGAGAATAAAGCGTTTTTTGCTGAAGAGAAAGATGTTGTTTCAAGTAGGAGGACAAGGGACTCGTCCTACTTTCTTTGAAATGGCTGCTGCACAACAGTTACCTTCTAGTCTTAGAGCTGCTTTAACTTATTCCCTTGGTGTAAGTTGCTCTCTTTATTCATTTACCCAAATGGGTTTTCTAATTTCATATCAATTCTTCCACTGTTTCAGTTTTTTTAGAAAAGAAAATTGGGGCAGGGGTAGGGGAATGGGAAATTAGGGGAGGGGATTATATGGTGGTGAATCGAACCCTCACCGAGTCAACCAACTGAGATACTACGATTGCCATTTGTATTTATGATAAGAAGACAAAACACTATAGGTGATTTTTTACCATTTGTTCTAGCATTGGTGTGGACGGAGTTACCTGGTACATGTTGCTGGTTGGAGGTGACAGGTATCACGTGGAATACTTTGGCGAATCAGGCGGTTGCTCCTATTTCGTTTTTGATTATTATTTTTGACCCTACAATGGGAGAACCTAAAACACTGCTTTTTTTTCCCTGTCCTATGGCTTGATATTGTTTAGCATTAGTTGAGGTGTGCGCAAGCTAAGCAGAAACCATGGTTATAAAAATAAATAAATTAGTATTGGGATGAAATGGGTCCAAGTGGGGTGTAATGGGTATTGAGGATTTGTATAGCGGAATTCAACTAGTTTAGGATTGAGGGGTGGTTGTTTCTTACAATACAATTATTAGTATTGCAATGAAATGGGTCGTGATGATTATTGAGGATTTAGCATAATTCAACTAGTTTGGGATTGAGGCATAGTTATTACTATTGTTGTTGTGCAGCTGTATTTAGTAGATTTGTCTCAAAAGATGAATTATTAGTATTAGAAGGAAACGGGTCCAAGTGGAGTATAATGGGTATTGAGGATTTGTATAGCAGAATTCAACTAGTTTGGAATTGAGGGGTGGTTGTTTCTTAAATTACAATTACTAGTATTGCAATGAAATGTGTCAAAAGGGGGGGTGATGAATATTGAGGATTTAGCATAATTCAACTAGTTTGAGATTGAGGGACAGTTGTTACTAACGTTGGCAACTGCATTTAGTGGATTTGTCTTAAAAGATGATATAATAGTATTAGAACGAAAAGGGTCCAATGGAATATAATGGGTTTCGAGGATTTGTGTTGTGGGATTCAACTAGTTCGGAATTGTGGGGTGGATTTGACTATGGTTTTAGCTGTACTTATTAGAAGTGTCTTAAAAGACAAAGTATTAGTATAAACAACAACATACCCACTGTAATCCCACAAGTGGGGTCAGGTAGGGTAGGATGTAAGCAGACCATACCCCTGCCTTTGTGGTATAGGGAGGTTGTTCCTGAGCTCAAATTAGTATAAACAGTAAATTATTAGTATTAGAAAGAAATCGGTCCAAGAGGAGTGTAATGAGATATTGATGATTTATATAGTGGAATTCAACTAGTTTGGAATTGAGAGGTGGATTTTATTGTTGTTGTGTACCTGTTCTTATTAGATGCATCATAAAATGCAATTATTAACATTGAAATGAAGTGGGTCAAAATGGATTGTAACAAATATTGAGGATCTAGCGTAATTCAACTAGTTTGGAAACGAAGCATAGTTTTTATTATTGTTGTAGAGTTGTACTTAATAGATGTATCTTAAAAGACAAATTACTAGTATTTGAATGAAACAACGCACAATGGATATAGAGCATTTATATTGTGGACTCCAATTAGTTTGGAAATGAGGAATCATTGTTGTTGTTGCTGTTGTTATGGTTTAATTGTAGTTATGTGATGTGTGATGGCTAGTGTTAATCGCTGCTTGCTTGCTTGCAGGTTTTAGCTCTAAGAAGACCTTTCATCCACAAAATTCTAGATTATGAGGATGAGTGCTTCGCTTTGCTTACGCTAGTTCTTGAAACACATAGCTTACGAACTACAGGTGCTTATTTATTTTTCCAAATACTCCTTCATACCATAAAGAATGACTTGTCACTGTATGCGACTCAAATGATCTAAGTTTAGGCTGTACTCAGACGTTGTTCTGAATATTTTTTTTTTCTGACATAATGATTAGTAATGTACAAACTGTATAAAAATACTGAACTCACATTTTTCATGTAGAACTTATTTTTGAAATGCATAAAAAGACTGTAGTTTTTGACTCTTCCAAAGAGTAATGCTGAGTATCTGTTATTGGGTCTACGACTAGTATTTTCTTTTTCATCCATTCATGTGTGAATTCTCTGGTACATTGCAGTTTCTGGTCAAAGTCAGAGCTAATTATTTGCTTTAGTTTTAGCAAATTCATTTCTTTTTACTTTTTCAGATGGGTCTTTTGCTGAGTCTTTATATGGCCTGCGAAGAAGGGCAGTTAAGATAAAAGTTAAGGGTGATAACAAAGGTCCAGACGCCAGAGAAGAAATTAATCACACTGGGTTGGAGAAGCGCCAAAAAGTTCTTTCAGTTGTGTTTCTGGTAATCTCTTACACTTGAATACTCACTTATTGATCCCCAGGGGATTCAATTGTTATACTTTCTATTGGCATATAAATATCTGACAGGACTGAAAGATTCTTGGGAAACATAGGATCCAAAAGTTGACATACTGAGATGACTAAAACATATTCCTAACTAATTTTTATTACCTAAATAGATTTTTTACCTCCACCATGCCCTATCTTTTGATAGGTTGGCATTGGATTCCAGAAGTTTGAAGGTTTTTAGAAACAACTTCTTCTCTTGTGAGTTTAGGCCACCTCTTCCCTTTTTAACCTTCATTCACTATGGTTCCACACCTACGAACTTGCACTTCTGGAGGTTGACTTCCCCACACTTCCCAGCCTTGTAAACCTTCTAACATTGAAATCCTAGAATGAATTTTCCCTACGCCCTGTACATTTCTGTAAGTTTTCCAGTAGAAATGTTGAAGATGTTTCTAAATGTTGCATAGAAGATTTCTGACAGGTTTGATTTTCGTTATAAAATGCAGTTGTTACTTGTTACCTTCGTTGCATAGAAGTTTGTCCGTGTGCCATCTGTTGCAGAAGCTTGCTGTACTCCCATCTTCGGGAACATATAATGTAATGGAATAAAAAACCTGGAATTGTTAGTGGGAATTGGAAGTCTTCTGGCTTCCTTTCTGATCTTCTAACTTTTTCCATGACTATAGGCTGTAGCATCTAGTATATGTGTAAAGCTGCGCTTCAAAAATGATTGCTTGAATCAAGTTTTGCCTTTAAGCTCTTCTGCTTTTGCTAAATGCAATGACATAATGTTGATGTGCTTCTTTAGGTTATATTGCCATATCTCAGATCAAAATTGCATTCAATCTACAATAAAGAAAGAGAGGCTGCTCTTCAAGCTAGTTTATGGGGCACTGAGGATGAGAGATTTGGTGACACTGACTATTTTGATGGAGGTGGAAACTCCATAGTTTCAACGAGCAGTTCAGATACAGAAGAATCAGTTAGAGATCGTTTGAGAAAGAAAATCCGAAAAATCGTAGCTGCTTGCTACCCATGGATACATGCTGGAAATGAAGGTATATATAGAGTAGTTTCTGACTTGTGATTATGAGTATGCTCCTGTTTTTTGTGTGCACTGTTCATTCTGTTCACTCCTTCAAATGAGATGAAGAAGGTTATCCTGTTCATTCTAGTCATGTATTAATCTCTCAAGTCGCCCCTAAATGGCCTTACCACCTGTCCGATGTCAGGACGACACAAACCTTCATGGTGAAACCAGCGCAATTTCATCTAAAATTGTCTCTCTTTTATTTTTTTGAGTTCTCAGTCAATGTATAAAGTAATTTTTCATTAAAATATCGTACACATTATATGCAAAGCCATCCCCTTTAGTGAAGATTTTAAGCAGGTTTTGATGTCATCGTTCACCTTCTTGTGTAATTGTCCTGCAGGTTTATCATTTGCTTACCAGCTACTGTATTTGCTGGATGCTACTGGATTTTACTCTCTTGGACTCCATGCTCTTGGTATTCATGTTTGTCGGGCTACAGGACAGGAGCTGGTATGTCTGCAGACAGTTTCTTGTTAGTATCTGTCTAGGTCTGAAAGGTGTTATTAGTTGGTATTAGAAGTACAAATCCTTTGGAGAATTTGTAATGCCTGGACAATTAAAAAATACATGTAAGGTACCAGTGAATCAGAATAAATTCCAAGAACTTTTAGGTACCCTAGCATGAAATTCTGAAAGATTAATTAACTAATGGTACAATGTTAGTTGACTCAATATGTTGGTGCCTACTTTTACTGTGTCTGACCATCTAAATGTGTTACAAGTGATGTGAAATCTCTGTATCTGAATAATCAATTGGATGATGTAATTTTCTGATGCGTGAAAGTTCCTTTCGAAAACTTGAACATTGTGGATAATTTTCTTGAGAACTTCAGTTCTTTTCTGGTTTGATTATGATTCTCATGCTTACCTTATAAAAGAAAAAAGTGCTCTTGAGGAAGCAGTGCTTTAAGGCACACTCTTCGTATTACCTTGAATCACTGGGTATAAGTTTCAATTTAGATCTTTATTAAAAAGTTTCAATTTCGATTTGTATCTATCCAATGTACTCTCTTAACCAGTTGAACTTATTTATTGGGTAATTCCTCTTTTATAAAATTTTGTTGTTTATGATTTTCCTTTGTGTGATGTCAAGGTAGATGGATACTTCTTCTAGGATTTCTAAAATAAGAAGCCGTGAACGAGAGAGACTTCGTGGCCCCCCTTGGCTAAAGGTTTGTGTTCATCCCTTAAATCTCTTTTCTGTGTTTCTATTCTTATTCTCTTCCTTTTTATTTTCTTTTTGGGGGGGAAGGGGAGGGGGAGGTATTTGGAGCAGCATGTTATGCTAGTTGGGACTATGTGTATCCCCTTTTTGCTTTTCTTTCTTGGTATTAATTTTACCTCTTAGTTGAGGTCCCCGGTACTTGTCCAAAAAATATGGAGGTGCCCTGTCTCTGTAGTGTTTCATACTTTCTCATGCAAAGTTACCTTCACAGCCAATATTCTGACCTTTATTCTTTGAATCCATAAACATTTCAGGCAGTACAAAGTGCTTTACTAAGTTGTGCGTATGGAGTTCTTGACTATGCTCAAACTGGCCTAATTGCAGCAGTGTTTTTCTTTAAAGTAAGTGTTGTTTAGCTCAAGTTCTGCTGCTTTTCTGAATTGTTCCCTAGAGAGATTATTTTTCCTCTCCAGTTTTCTTGTGCTCATGTATCGATGCTATGATTATATTTCCTTTTCTGTTTTCAATGTACTCAGATGATGGAGTGGTGGTACCAGTCAGCAGAAGAAAGGATGTCAGCTCCGACTGTTTATCCACCCCCACCTCCTCCTCCACCTCCAAAGGTGAGTACATTTCTAGTCTTGCAATTTTCTAACTTGGAATTTGTAAAAGATAATATTAATTTTTAACTGCCATACTGCTCCCACTTTTATTTGTTCATGGTTCTTATTGGGTGAGAAATTACATTTACTTGGTGGCAAATAGATGTTTAGCTCTGAGGTCATCTGATACATGTTTTTTTGGCTTGTTCCCGTCAACCATAATTCTGAAACTTTAATCTGTGGTCACTCATCTCCGACTTGTCATTTACGTCAATCCATTTAAGCAGTTAACAGGAGCTGGAGTTAAGGATCTAATATGAATATGAGTTATGTGTTACAATATATTGTGCATTCTGCATGGGAGAGCATCACCGTGCCAATATTAAATGATTGGACTTGGCCAATAAAGTTTCTATGTTATATAAATTCTCTCTTGCTTTGGCATTCTTAATGTAGTTTGTATAAATATTGTAGAATTTGGAAGCGGGCAAGAGGGTGACAAATCATAATTTGTCTAAATCCTCAGCTAGCAAATTAGTGTTAGCCTCCTTTGGAAAGTAACAACTTTTACGAACCATTTTCTGTTTTGGCGAAATGTGGGTCTGGAGAAAGCTCTTTCAGTTTGGTCTTAAACTAGTTTTATTATGCATAGATGTAGTTTTTTCTTGTATTCCTGTTAAAATGCTTATGTATAACATTTTTCATTTAAGCAGGTTGCGAAAGAGGGAATTCCACTACCTACAGACAGAACACTGTGTCCTTTGTGCTCACAAAAGCGTGCAAATCCCTCAGTGGTGGCAGTTTCAGGATTAGTCTTCTGCTATTCCTGCGTTTTTCGATATGTCTCTCAGGTGAAATTCCAGAATCAGTTGATAGAATTCGTCTGGGAAACTGAATCACAATGTCTGTTAATTTGGTTTCTTTATAGTTATTATTGCAATAATTTCTTGCCCTGCTAATTGCAAATGGAAAAGAACTGCAAGCACAATGATTTAATTTTCTGGTATAAGTTTGGATTGTATCATTGTCAAGGAGCTATTCCCATGATTACATACTACTTTTTCCTTTTTGCTAGCTGTTAGTAGAATCGGGGAACTGATTCGTCTAGACTTATTCTAGATTCCTTCTCGTTTCCTAAACGAATGCAACTTATATATACTAGAATGAAGTAATTTTTACGCTGTCAATGTACTTAACTCGTAGCAGGTTATGTGCCTTATTTTCTAGGTTTCTGATTCCACTTATTATGGGCGGTTATCTGATTCTTTTACGCTGTCAATACGTAGAGGTTAAACTCTTCGTGAATATATTCTGTTATTCTTTTACACTGTCAATTCATGCTCTATTTTCTTTCTATGCAGTATAAGCGATGCCCTGTGACGTTGATGCCTGCAACTGTGGATCATATCAGAAGACTATTTCATGATGTTTAATTTAATTTCTGCCCAGGATCAGAAGGATGAATAACATAGGAAAATTTGCTCTGAAATGAGATCATAAGTGACACATTTTTTACCTAGGCCCAAATCATGGCATTAGTTGAGTGTATTCTACTTATGCACAATTGTTGTAGTTCAAACTTTAGAATGCAAATAATCACAACAAAATAATTTTTTCGCATATGGTGTTTACACTAAATCACTGTTCCTCGTTCTCGTAGGCCTTTGTATGGCATGCAGTATTTCACTGACGAAACAGTAGCTCGACACAGTTTGAGTTGACATTCGAGTAGTATGTGCCTTTCAGTGGAGTATATTTGTTTTATATTTAGGTGTATTCTAGTTCTATTGACTAGACTAGACCAAATGCTATTTAGTTTATCTTTTCTTACTTCCCTTTAAAGCTTTTTATACGTAGTCTCTCCAGGAATAAGAAAGAAAGTCAAAGGGAAAAACACGTTTCCTCTCTGCGAGATCTGAAAGTGGAGAATGCATAGCAATTTATTACATAGGATTGAACATAACACAATTTCTCTTGGCAATAGGCAACAAAAGACTTTTAAGACTTGTTGGAGCTTTTGAGCGCAAGGAATTGAAGTCGAAAATGGGTTAAAGTAACTTCCCTACCAAGTAGATATACAAAGAATGAAGGATAGAATGTACAAAGTAATTAAGCTATTTACATGAGCCCTTTTTATCTTCATGAAGTGGAAAATATTATTATAAATCGTAGTCTTATACACTTATCATACTTTACATGACACTTACACTTTTTAATCTTTTCAAAACAACTTAATATTAATATTCTCATATTATCTCTATTGGCAATTTGATATGATTTATTGTACTTTACTTGATATAAAAGTTTACTCTTTTATATAAGGAGAGAGTAAATGAAAAGGCATATGAAATAAATTTTGATATTACAAATATTTGACTTATATGTTAGTAATTTTTTTAATTGTGTGTTCATTCAAACGTCATCATATAAAATAAAATAAAAAGATATAACCTAATGATTAACGAAGTGGATGAAAAGTTATGAGACACATACGTCATTGACAACTTTTTCATATTTATCCAGTAAACTAGTCGATAGAAACATCAACATCTACGTACACTCTATTATCTTCAGATTATACTATTTGACTACAATGTGAATATGTTATTATTATTATGACAAAATAATCGAGATACGAATAAACTCGAAAAAGGGTAATAGTAGACCCCCAATATAAACCCATAAACCCTCAAAACCATCCCAGAGCTCTCAGAAACTCCATCAATGGCCTCCAAAATCACCAAATCCATCTCTAGAATCCTCTACGCTTCTCGTTTTACTCCTCGTTTCCTCTCCTCCGCTTCATCGTCGCCGTCGATTACCCAACCGCCGCCACTTCCTGCCGTCGGATCTTCACCTCAGCCGTCATTTCTGCTCACACACTCCCTTCTACCCACTAACCCTAATGGCCTCAAGCCGTTTAGCCTCAATACGGTACGGCTCCGAGTGAACCGGTCCGGTAGCTCGCCTTACACTCCAGGAACGGGCGACCGAGCTCCGACTGAGATGGCACCACTGTTTCCGGGATGCGATTACGAGCACTGGCTCATTGTTATGGATAAGCCTGGTGGAGAAGGAGCTCATAAACAGCAAATGATTGATTGTTATGTCCAAACCCTTGCTAAAGTCCTCGGGAGGTGATAAAAACATTATCTTTTTTAGTTGAGTATGTTAAAAAAATTGGTTGACTTTCAGATAGTGATACTGTCGGTTTTCTTGTATGGGGAGAGTATAAAATGTGTCTGGATGGACTCATATGTGTTATTCTGTTCATGTGATGCGGGAGTTATTGAGGATTTATATAAACTACCCTGACTAGTTTAGGATTAATGCGCAATAGTAGTAGCAGCAGTTATGCTTATTCATGTAGTCTCTTTTACATGTGTAGTGAAGAGGAAGCAAAAAAGAAGATTTACAATGTCTCATGTGAGAGGTACTTTGGTTTCGGGTGTGAAGTTGATGAAGAGACTGCTAATAAAATGGAAGGTCTGTTGAAAATGCTTTACTATCATTTGATTATTTTTCTTGCAATAGCCATCAGTTCATATTAAAGAATTGACTTGGAATGTTTGCTGCAATAGGTTTACCAGGTGTTCTGTTTGTGCTGCCCGATTCCTATGTTGATCCTGAATACAAGGATTATGGAGGTAAACATTCTTTTAGCAATTGTTTGCCTCTTTGTTTGGCTGTAGAGTCATTTTCCGTAAGGTATTAGGAGTATGACCCAATAACTAGAATCAAATAATGCATAAAAGAAGTCTATTCTTGCATAAAGTTTCTTTAAATTGTCGCCTTTATCATTTATGCATAACTGTGTCCAAAAAATAATCCAACCCTTAATTTGAATTGTAAACTCTATGGTTTGTCTCACCAGTAAGAACATTCAGAGGCAACAAAACTTAGATCAATGTTGGGTTCTTTGAAAAATATAGAAGTAGTATCTGTGGTTTCTTTTAGATAATAAAGGTATGTTAGCTAGGTCAAAGAAGATCTCGGAGCGCATTGGGTGTAGAAAGACTAGAAGAACAAAATTTTTATTTGTTGGCTGTATGAGTTGCTCAGAGATATAGTCGGAATAATTGGTAGCGGAGAGAAATTTTTAAAGACGTCTACTAAGTCAAATATAAAGAAATATCATATTTTGAAGATTTAAGTACTTAGATGATATAACTGCTTTTGGAAGGAAGTCGTCAATTTTTGGTGATAGCCCAAAGCAGGAATAGGTCTAGTGAATTAGGAGAGGATATATTATCAATGGGTAAAGGGTTGTACATTGAGCATGAGGTTTCTAATCGTCTGCAGCAGAAAGTTCACTATCATGCAAGGTTTTTTAAATATATGAATTCACAATGCTGACTCATCTGCCTTAGTGTACTCATCCACTTTGTAGTTTGTAGAACATGCCTTAAGAAGGATTGATTTATCTGGTGGCTAGGAGGGAATATAGCCCCCCATTTCATTAGGGATATTAATTATTGCCAAGCTACCTTATTTCCTTATCTTTAACCCATTCACATCTTGCCCCTAAATAGCTTGGCATGCTAAGCCCAAAACAATATAAAATTTTTCTCTAAACCAGTACAAATCATGCGTGTTACCATGTGCCTGTTTCTCTTGGACTTTTCAGAAGAGGTTTTTTGTTTCCTACTAATGAACTGATGATATATGTACCTAGAAGTGTTCTGATTTTGAAGCTTCTAAGTTATATGGAGGCCTCCCTGTAATCACTGCTTTTAAGGGTGTTGTTTTTCTTACTTTGATGGACTCATAACATAAAGAGTTTGATCAGGAATTTCTATCTGAAAAGAATGCTGTATTGGGTTGAGGCAAAGTTGTTATCCTTGTATTGTATTTTAAGTTCACGCTCAGTCTGTGAGTAAAATAGTTTCTTCAAGATCGCCTCTTCTAATTGCGAAAAGTACAGAGATTGTCTTGCTGGAAAATAGCAAATCCCCCCACACCCACAAGAACAAATAAACGAAGCCAAATTGGTTCATCGGAGGAACTATTACGTCTGTGACATGGCCCTCTGATTTTGTCTTACATTATTAGTATTCATGTGGCTTAAGAGTTTAGATTCATGTGGGTAAATACTAGTTTTAACCCTTTATTAGTTCTTACTCCAATACCTTTGATGACCAATGTGTATGATTTCGCCATGACAATTATCTTATATTATCCTTGCAGCTGAACTTTTTGTCAATGGGGAGATAGTTCAAAGATCACCTGAACGACAGAGGAGAGTAGAGCCCGTCCCTCAGCGTAACGACAGAATAAGACCCAATAGATACAACAGGCGCAGAGATAACATGCGATGAATTATATCAGCGTAAGGAAGATTAAGTGGGTTAAGACTCGTATTGCACGGTTGTGTGGAAGTTAATGTGTTAGAAACTTGATACTTTTGTTTCCAAGTCGGAACATGTCTTTAATCAAACTATGTGCCTGGATTTGCTTTATTTCTCATTTGAAACCATTAGTCCTTCATCTTCCAAGTTATGAAGACTTTTCTTAAAATTTCCCAGATGTATATACTACTGTGAGATAATTTTAAAAACCTAGTACGATTGTCTGTGCTAATATGACATTTTGTCAGTGAAACCTTTCAGTCAAAGGCTCTGCATTTTGTGACCGACGACGTCCTATAACTAGTTATTGCGCGGTTCATATGCGTAGAGTAGAGTTATCGCCAAATTGAAATGGTGAGGGCATTCTTTGTGTATTAACTAGCCCAAGGCGAAAGTGGCAGTTACTATGTCAGTTCATTATTTACGCAATTGCTGTGTCAAGTTTGAAAGATCATAGGAAAGTTGTTTCCGACCTATAGCCAATGGGTTCAAGCTGTGGAAGCAACAACCAACGGTCCTTCCCACCCCTGGATTGCGGTCCTTCCCGGAATCCTGCATGAATGCAGAAGGCTTTGTGCACTGGGCTGGTCGAGGTAATTCGAAGTAGGAGTCATTGGAAGAGATGTACAGAAGCATTTTAGCGGAACTTCGAGCAATATGCCAAATAAGGTCGAATAGAAATGGAGTTTATTGATTGTTGTTTGATTCAATAAATAATCTTAACATGAAACAGTTTGAAGCACCTAACATGTCGTAGCAGTACGTAAAGGTTGGTATCACTATTAATGTGAATATAAATTTTGCAGTAAGCGGATTCAAGATTTAAACGTTGTGAGTTCTAAATTGAAAATGTATTTGCGTAAGTTGGCATCCAAGAGCCTTCGCGCCAAGCAAGACTGCCCTTGTCCCTTAACTTTCTCCATTCTGCCACCTTCTTTGCTTTGTTCCAAATAGTCTTAAAGCAAAGTGGCGTATGCCTACTTTACCTACTTGACGAAAGGGAACGACGATGATGAGACGTTACGGCTTTTGAGGACAAGCATATATAGCACTACATATTTGACTAATTCCCAAAAGTTGAACATCTCAAATGAAAAGCACTTCAAGAATCAAGGTTATTATAAAAGGAAGAAAGAACTCACAAGCACACTATGCTGTTAAAAAATGTAAAGCTCTTTACAAATTTAATCTGTTTTAACTGGCCAAGCACAAACTAAACTCCTCTTTCAAAGTCTACAAAGAAAGAAAAATCTTTAAAACGATACGACTTGTATGTCACTTTCATCGTACTACTACTTCGCTATCAGTCAACCAGGAGTATTTAACCTTGCAAGGATGTCCTTGCTGATTCACACGGGATTCCACATGCCCCATGCTACTCGGGTCAAACCATAAGCTATTGATACTCTTGCCAAGAAATCTGACTTGAATCTGCCTGACGTACTTGGCTGGAAACACTAAGAAGAAAATGATGTTTTGTAAACTTTCACATTAATTTAAGGTACAACAATGGCAGAAGATAAATATTTTCTGATACAATAAAGAGGCAAACTCCTAAAACTTTACCCCCAGGAAAGCCTCAACTTTCTTCACCCTCGGATGAGAAACAGGGACACAGAGCTTTACCTCTTCTTTCTATGGTAAGTAGGAGAGAAGAAATCCTGTTGCTGTTATTCTTCAACATCCTCACTTGTCTGCTGCCCGTTCTCTGGATTTCTAGTAGCACTATGCTTTTTATGCTTCTTGTTCCTTGCTTTCTTGGCTTTCATTCGGCGTTTTTTCTCATTTGCATCAACCCAAGCATAATCTGAAGGTATACGGAAAGGGTCAATCTCATCCCTGAAACTGTGGTTTTTACTGTCACTAGATAGCTCATCACGGTTCCCCTTCATCCATGAAATCCATGATGTAGAGCCATCGGATTCCTTAGACTTAGCATCTTGGAAATTTGTAGGACTTGAAAGAGGGGTTGAGAATTCGTCCACCGGTTCAAGCTCTTCGAACTTTGTAAATGTAACAAGAACTCGAATTGTTGGAACAATAGGGATAGCAACCTGAATCAGTAGCCTCTTGTAAGTTACATGGAAAACTTCATCATACAGTCACATAAGAATGCAGTTCAAGTAGTATCCATCAAAATCACAAGTATGAATGTCAATTGGAGTGAAGGAATAGTTTCCCATCTCCAATTATAATACAGGCAATAACTACGGAAGTTGAGATTCTCCAGTAGATCTAACAAATCTTGGTTAGGTTGCTCCAAACCAAATTTAACTTCTTACGACGACCATCACCTTGAAACTTTTATCCCAAATTCCACAGGTTATAAGTTTCATGGATAGTCATTAGTCACTCAACTTTCATCGCACTAAAGTCGCTATACCTTTTTTTGACAAATGTGGTCTTAGAACAACTTGATTAATTTCACGGGGTATCTGCTACCTTCCACCAACACAAGTACCAGGTAACTTTGTCCACCAAGGCTTAGACAAATGAGAAGAAATCATCTAGTATTTTTGTCTCCACTAGAATTTCAACCTGAGGCCTCATGGTTCTCAACCCACTTCATTGACCACTAGGCCACAGCCATGAGTCACTATTATTTTTTGTAATAAAAAAATCAGTTGACTAAGTACCACAAAAGTCACTAAACCATTCTCCGTAACAAATATGTCACTCAACTTTACCCAAGTATCACATAAAGTCATTAGAACTACGAGGAAACAAAGAGGGACATTTTATATCATACTTGGGCAAAGTTGAATAACATTTTAGGAACATAAAAGATAGTTTCTTTCCGTGATACTTGGCAAAGTTCTTTTTAAGATTCTTTTGTTACAAAAAATATTTAGTGACTTTGGTGCAAGAACATAAAAGTTGAGTGACCATTTGTGAAATTATCCCTAAATTGCAAAGTGACTTACATATTCTGTTTTTTATATTGCAATTATAATTATTTAAGCTTAAAAGATTTAGTCCATATAACAATTTGAAACTAACTTTGCTATATAAACGATTTACAAGCCAAGACATGAACTATTTCTGATCCCTATGATAAAATGTTGGATATCTAATGATAATATTAATCAACTGACAAATACTTTGAGCATCCACTACATACAATTACAACCATAAGAGAGAAATCTTCACTTCAATTATACAGCAAAAAGTCAAACATATCCGGTTTAGCCATTTTTAAGCATCTTGTCAGGACAAGAGTAACAGATTATCAATAGATTTCCACATGAACAGGCAATGCCTTCTTTCTTACAGGTGATAAGTAAAATAGTTATATAAAAACAGCAGCAGGAAACACATAATAAAATCACACCAAGAGTCAGAAAGAGCTGGTTTTCGATGCACAGGCACGAAAAACTCTTAACATGACATATGCTCAGGATTAGAACCTCGACGAAACTCTTTGCCATTCTATACTAAATTTGAACATAAATCTGTTGGTCGGTTTTGGGAGTTGTTAGGTTGTATTTGGCTACAAGCACAGACAAGCAGCAAGAAACAATACTATATTAGGTTACATGAACTTTTATTTTTAGAAGAATGGCAGCTTACGGGAACTTACTCAATAACACATTTCCATCACATCAGGAAAACTTAACAATGTATAAAGGACAGGTCTCTCTTAGTAGTTAGTAGTCACTAAACCATAATAAAATATATCCTGCAGAGTCACCACTATCAGATGAATATGTTGGAAGGTCGATCAAATAACTATTGACAATGACAACATGATCCTCAATTTCCCTGCTAGATTCAACTGTCTCAACTTGGACATCATCCTGCACCCCAGACAGCTGAATCATGTAATTGATTGTCCATTCTATTGAAGTAAATGCATCAGCCATCTGTTGGTTCATGATATGAATGTCACTGCATAACTTGGGTATCATGCACCCCAGGCACAAATGCATTTATGAGGTAATTGAGTAGTATCAATGAAATCTTTAACTTGATCAAAAACGAAAAAAGAATTCCAACCCCCCACACACACCACACCACCCGCATTTAAGTATAAGCCATGTAGAGAAGGGATACGACAGAGCAAAAACTACTGAAGAAATCACAAGAATGATAAGAAGAAAAATGGAAAAAGAATTAAAAAAAAATAGATCCTAGAGAGAGAGAGAGAGAGAGGGAGAGAGAGAGAGTATCAAGTACCTTGACAGGAAATGTGCCAGGAGGTAATTTAGTAGTTAAAAGCTCCCTTAATCTTCTGACAGCTTTAACCTTGTTGGCTAGAATGTCAAGCAACGGCAATAGTTCTTCTGTTTTCAGTGGGAAGTCCGGCGTCAACCACAAAACAGGTCTTAATCCTTTTTTATACTCACTTTCAGTCTTAGGCTCACCTATGGTTCCTTTCTTCTTTTTCTTCTTGCTGCTCTTATCTTTGCTCCTTTTGCCATCCCCTGTATCCTCCCGAGGAACTTCAGATGATGATGCATGATTGTCATTTGGTCTCTGCTTGCTATCCTCTGGAGCCAGCTTTGAGAACTTCTTTACAAGCTTTGAGTCCTCTGAATCATCACCGCTGTCTTTGGAGCCTTTTTTGCTCCAACCAAACCAACTTTTCTTCTCCTTTGTAACACCATTGGATTCACAACTCTGAAATGAACCTCCATCAGAGTTTCCATGGAAATCGTGAACTTCAGGTTCTTCATACTCACCAGGTCCATCTGAATTGCCCATCCGAAGTGCAGAATCTAACTGCATTCTTTCTTCAGCTGTTAATGCATCATCATAATCATCGTCACCACCATTCACTACTTTCTCATCATCGTTCACTGTAAAGAGCTCCTCATCAGTTATAGCACCAGGAACGCGCCTTGATTTTACACTGACCATGACATTAAGCATATCATACACCTTTGCCTTCCATGTACCAACCATCTCAGACCTCTCCTGTCTCCTCCAATTTAAGTGGGGAATAAGCTCCGCCTGGGTGACATCAATTCCTGGTCTATACATATTTGTTTGGGACATCAAAGCCACTTCACGAGCAACTTCAGCTTCTGATGGTTGCACACCAGCTCCCTCTAACGCATTTGTAATCTCTTTCTCTTTATGAGCAAGCACAATCAAAGAACCAGGACTCAAACATCTGTTCCCATCTTCTGATGAATACCCTTCTCCAAGAAAGAGGAAAGTTTGATCTGAACGTTGAATGCGGAACCCATCAAATCCTGCAAGAGTCATATCTGCACGAAGATTAGAACCCCGTTTCCAAATCCGGTAAGTGTCTGACGGAGCAATCCGTCCAATGAATGGTATTACCGAGCTCTCAAAGTGAAAGGTTATCTCCATGTAGAAATCACGAATTCGACCAGCTGAGGCAACAATCCTAGGAAGTCTGCGGCACCACTTGGCCCAGGCAAGGGGCTGATAATGCCTAGCAATAATCATAGCAATATTCTCCTCCTTGGTACACACTGCTTCCTGGAGAGCACTCCACCCATTCTCATTCTGAAGACTCCAATCGGCACCTGCAGCCATTAAAACCTCAGCCGAAATAGGATCCCTCATCCGAACAGCAAGGTGCAATGGGGTTTCACGGCAAGGAACATCCCGCCTATCAATAACTGCAGAAACAGAATCTGCATTAAGCTCAGCAGCCAGAGACTCCGTCTCAGTGTTCACTTCACCAGCCTTGGACAGTTGAGGAAGGCCAGCAACTATTCTTTTCAATGTAGCATAGTCTCGCTTAGCCACAGCCAAATGAGCTGGACTATGAACGTACTTGGACCAATCTTCCATTGGTTTCTCTTCAACTCTACCTTCTTCCTTTCCAAAGTACTCGGAATAAGCTAGAATTCACCCATCTATCACCTCAAATCATATATGACTTTCTGTCATTGACCTTCAATTAAATCAGTTATCTTCTTAAATCTTGCTCAGAATTGAAACTTAAGGATTTTCCCAAGATCAAAGAATTGATTTTTCCTTGGATTTTCACTATAGATGTCGGCTTGAGCTCCCACGTACTTCACCAATTACAGCATTGCAAAATTGGCTGAAACACAAACACCATTATGCCCTGAACTCCAGTATCACTAAGCTCAAATCTGAAAAAAGGACAAAAAATAAATTCTTCTCCCTACCCAAGAAAAACAACAACATACTCAGTATAGTTCCACAAAGTGGGTTCTGCGGATGGTAATGTGTATGTAGACGGCAGACCTTACCCCTACCTCAGAGGTAGAGAGGTGGTTTCCGATAGACCCTTCTCTTTAACCATGATTTTTCTCAAATCTAAGAAAAAACAACAATTATAGTACACATTTTATGCAGTTTCTAAACACAGATTCTATTTCCAAAAACTCAATTGACAAAGGGGCATTACATACTCATCGATCTAACTCCACTATACTGCTTCAATCTTTGCAACATAATTCAACATAAAAATACCCAAATCATATAAACACAAAAATACACACAAAACCCACAAAATTAAAACTATCACAGCAAAACCCAAATCAATACAATACAACCTATAAACACAAAATACACACAAAACCCACATATAAAAATCAAAACTTTACCTGAAAAAATCGATTACAGCAAAAAAGGGTTTGAACTAACGGATATCCAAGATTTCTTGAAGGGCAAAAAAGGGATTTTTATTGTTGTAGAGAGAGAAAGTACTCAAAATTTCTGCAATTTCTGCTTCAAATACCAAAAGGGTTTTACTCTCTCTCTCTAGAAATTGATATGTATGTATAGATTTCTCCAATTTCTGATTTGATGCTATACCTTACTGCCTTTTGTTTACTGTAGTTTTGCTGTTTCTGTACCTTGATTTAACTGTTTGCCCCTCGATTTTGCACTAAATTACGGAATTACCTTTTGCTAATTTCACTGTAAAGCGCGTGGGTTACTTTTGCTGGACCCAGCGTGGCCAAGGACTCTATGATGGTATATTTGGAAGAAAAAATTTAAATAGCCGCTGACTCAATCGCTTATATTAAAAATAATCGACAAATGTATAAAAAATAAACAAGATATGGTATTCAATATATAATGTATGTATATGATTAAAATAAATAATAAATCTCACTAGAGATGAAATTTGGATTATTAATTTTGAAAAAAAGAAAAAATTATTGGGTTCTAGATAAGTTAGTTATACATATTAAGTACATTTTAAAAAATATAAATAATGGATCTATACCAAACTATTAAGTTTTGTCAAATTCGTAATAAATATATTAGTTCCATCTTAAATTTGATTGATCTTCTACTTTTATTAGATCATGAATCAAATCAGAATCATTATCAAAGAATTCATATAAAAAGTAAATTTTTAATAATTTGAATAAAGGTTAAAGATCTTGAGGGAATTAGGATAGGGGGTGTAAGGCCCATTAAAGAGCAAACACTTTTATCATAATTTTTTCATTTTTACGACTTAAATAATTAAACTCAAATTTCTAGTTAAGAATGAAAGAATCTTATTCGTGAATATATAACTATGTGTTTTGTAGAGACAATAGAAAAATCCTACAATATTAGACTTGTTAGTGTATTTTTATAAAATCTTCTTATAGATAGTGAGAATAATTTCAATTATTAAAGCCACATGTTTATGGTCAAAATTTGGAAATTTATTTCATGTTATTGAATATAAAAATTCTTTTTTAGTCTAACCTAGGTACTGAATCTACTGATTAAGGCATTGGATCCTTTCTAAGGGAATTATATTTAAGTGTAATTAATTTCCAATAATGTCAATGTTTGTTCATTTTGTTATTTGAAAAAGAAAATAGTAAATAAATAAATTAGGTGAGACATTAATTAAATTAAATAGAGTAAACCTTGAATAGCCAACTAAGCTGTCACATGAACCTAGTCATTATAGTTGTGTATTTGGCAATTTGCAAATCTCAACTGTCTTTTTTTTCTTCTTCAAATTATAAATAATTATTTTTTGATAAGGTGCTCTTTATTAAAGATAATTTTTGTTTCCAATCTTTTTTTATTAAAAGTAGAGAGGTACTTATGATTCATTGGGGACGAATCTAAAGGGTCGATTATAGTTTCACGTGAACTAAATAGCTTATACTCACACCTTTATTATAATTATAATATTAACTTGAGATCAATGTAGAAATTCGTAAACTTCAAAGTTTGATTTTGTTTCTAATTATCATTACCTTTAGTGGTAATTATAATTATTGTTTAGTATTACTACTATAACTAATATTCCTCCAGTCTCATTTTGTGTGACCTTATTTGGTTGTGTACTAAATTTAAGAAAGAAAGATAAATTATTAGAGCATGTTGTTATAAATTTGTCATAGTATTTATATGGTTATAATATCATATATTAAGAAAGTAACAATTATACTTGATATTTAAAATGTCAAAGATAAAAATATCAATAACCATAGAGCGAAGAATTCTCATCTATTTGTTATCTTCTTCTCTACCACTCTATGGGGGTCAACGTTATGAAGTTAGCCAAGTTCAATCTTGACAACAACTATATGGTAAGTTCAAATTTAATTATTCTTCAATATAAAAATATGTCTTTTCACTATTAAAGATTTCTATTCTCTTATCAAAGTGTTATAATTTCATAATACAAATAATAACATATTCCGTATAACTCAATAAAGTAAAGTTTGAAGAGGATATTGTGCGTAGAAAATTTGTTTCCGATAGAACCTCGGCTTATGAAATTCCATAAAAATAATGAATTTATTTTAACTTGTTTTAATGTATAAACAATTTATGCACGTGTGTGGTTTCACACTTGACATAGTTGGGACAAAATTGATCAATTTGGTTGAAGAACCAATCAAGTTGCTTCTCAAAGGTTAGTTTGTATTATATTGTGGGCCTTTTTACCCCACAATAAAAAGCTAATGTCTGGTACACTTTGTTCTGGATTTTGTGAGACCTTATGGGCTTATTTTGAGGCCCATATATCTGTCAGCTCACTTCTCTTTCCTGGCCCACTTTTGCTTTTTTACCACAGGTAAATACTTAATCGCACTCGATGTTTATAATGGACAAGCTCTTGTATGCATAACACATATTTCATTCATTTGTATGGTTTATATATCGAGATGAATAGGTAAGTTCTTACGCTGCAGAAACACTGGTAATTCCCTTCCATCTTTCTCACACACACTTAGAGGCAAAGACACATTGAATCAAATAGTGTTATCCGACACAACTTCATTAAAAGAATTTAATTTATATGTGCATATAATAAGTATTCTTGAAATTTTCTTTTGATGTATGTATATACCTTAAAATTGACAATGCTTACACAAAATCTTGTGTACGTTACGAAACACACTCATACACAACGCAGTGCCACATAGGTTCAAGCAACGCCGGATAAGCACACCAAGTTACGAATTCAACAAAATGTAGTAGTTTTAGCCCATACAATTTGTTAAAAAAAAATCCACTTTAATATATATGCTTATCTATTCCGAACTCAATCATCATCCTATCCAAGAATCCATAAACTTAAAACTCAGAATCCGTCTCTAATTGTTCATAGGTGATCAGTTGAACACTTTTTTTTGAAAAATTATACTATTTTATATATATATATATATATATATATATATATAATTTTTGATTGACAAATAGAGAGGCACAAAATAGACATGCACAGAGAAGCACATGCAATGCTGCTAGGTATGATTGGTCCCCTCTAGCATGTGAAAATGTTCTTAATGGACAGTGTTGGAAGCTTTTTTAATTGGCTCTTTCAAAGTACAAACCGTAACAACACAACTTTAAATATGATCTAAAAGATTTTATAATTTTTTTTTTTTAAAAAAAAAAATCCTTATCAAGAGAAGGATAAAATAGTCCTTTGAAAATGTTGTAATTCATGATATTAAGTGTCAACCAAACCCTCTTAAATTTATTAGGGGAATATTGGGTTCGTTGGCATTATAGATGATTTTATTCGCTGGTGAAGTGAACCCTCTTAAATTCGTCATGGGGATATTAAGTTTATTAGCATTATAGGAAACTTTATTTGTTGGTGAAGCAAACCCTCTTAAATCCATCTCTCTTTTGAGCTAAGGAATTATTGAAAAAGACTTCTGTATCCCATAAAAATAAAGGAAGGTCTCTGTATATTTAATCATTCCCAAATCTCACTCGTGGAATTACACTAAAAATATGTTGTTGGGACATTGGATTTCTCAGCATTATAGGTGACTTCATTTGTTGGCGAAGCAAACCCTCTATCATGGGGACATTGGCTTTATCTTTTCTGAACCGATGGTCTATTAAAATCTACCTATAGTTTATCCTCTCTAAGCCCCACTTGTGAAATAATACTGAGCATGTTATTGAGACATTGGATTTATCAGAGCATTATTACATTATAGGTAACTTTATTTGTTGACGAAGCGATTAATAATAACTTCGATTATCCTTCTACGATAGTGATCTCTCCCGTCAATTTCCCCCTTTCCCCCGTGGCCTATCCTAAAAGACTATTGGAACAATCTCTAATTTCAAAGGAAAAAATACTGCAAGAATTATACCTTTTAGACTATTGTATTGTCCAAACAAGAACACATACGGCTTATTTCACTATATGGACAATTTTAATCTTTTAAGTTCAAGGTTATACTTAAAACTTTCATCTTAATCCGAACTTGAGACTAACAATGTAAACACGAAGCTATTGGTGGGAAACGCACATAAAAGGATGTTCATTTCAAGGGCTAATGAATGGTGATACTAGAACAAGTATATTACCAGTGACTAATAAATCAACAGTGCAATTTGCCAGCAAAATTACACATGGCTTCAACATCCAAGTAGCAGGACGAAGAAATAGAGAAGAATATCACTGCAGTCTATAACAAAACTATCAAAGATTCACAGAACACAAAAAGCAGATAACATGACACATTGGCACTCACTACACTAAACCTCATCAAGACAAAAAAGTATCTGAAACCGCTGAAAATTGGAACAACAAATAATTAATAACATTGATTTGTTACAGCAAAAGAGAAAACAAATGTGAAAGTTCTGAATTACCAGAAGGTACATTATCGTCAATTGCTCATGTGCCAAGCCCTTGATAATTCACGTTGGCAGCTTTCAAACTAGCAGGGATAGATACTTCGAGAGAGCATGCTCTGTGCAGACCAAACAAAATTTCCTCTGTTGCTATCTCAAAATAACATCTTGGTGGAACACAGAGGTCTCCAAGAGCAGCTTATCCCACTTTCATTTCTGTGCAAAATTCACTTTTGCGACTCAAAATTCAGCTTGAGATGAAGTTCGCTGCAGGCACCTTGCTGGAAACTAGTACAGATTTAAAAAACAGGAGTTCAGCCTTCTGGTATAGCAAATATCCCACACTATGGTCAGGGCCTTCCACCAACTCACATATTAAATAAATGTAATAGAAGTGATCAAAATTGTAGAGGACCACACAGTAATAATAGGTGGCCAAATTAGCTAAGCTAAAATGAACACACACACCAAGATATGTACTTGTATTGCAATGAAAATGAGATCAGAATGTATCTCCCATCACTTGGCTACAAGATAATCTCTAATAAAAAGGGATTCCGCATTCACCTGGGTAGTCATTTTGTTATGAATTAAGTTCCAGCTAGCATTCTATATTTGATGCTCAAGATATGTATTTTCCTCATCTTTTCAATTATTTTAGAAGGAACAGTGCCATGACATCAAAAGTAAATTATACAGTAATAAAATACTTTTTGGTTCAGCGATGGTTAGTATCATCCAAAAGGGCTAGTCACCCCAGGTGTTCATAAGTTTAGTTGAGTACTAGACCTTCTAGCAGCTTCATAATATTAAAGAGTGGATATTTGAGTTAAAAGCCAGAGAGATCTTGATAAGAAATACTGTTTCACAGAACTATCCATCTACAATATGTACTGGTTGAAGGAGATGTAATAAAATGGATTGCCAGTACCTTTCCACCTTGCCAACTGAAACTCAAAAGGGTGCCTCAAGTGATTCATCCCAGACATCTGCACTTCCGTTGGAGGCATCCTCTGCATCTTCCTCCATTGAGAGTCTAATATATTCCCTGTGTGCAAAGCGATCCCACTCAGTCAAATTCGGGTTCTCACGTTCCTGGAACAAAAGGAAAATCATATTAATCGGTTGGTAAGAATGATGAAGCAATGTAACACGAGCTCATTTACTTATTAACCAAACATTAACTCACTTGACGTATAAGGAACGGATCGCGAGTTTCAAATGCCATGAACTTATTGAGGTTAAAGAGAACATTAAAAACACTGCTTGATAGTTTATTTCCCTTCAAGTCACGTAAAGCAAAATAACTTTGATCCTGCAAGTAAAGAAACTTCAGTGTTATGTATCATTCTGAAAATTAACCCAGATGGCACCATTAAAACATTATATATTGTGCATCTACTCGAACAATATAGAGTTGAAGAATGGCATAACTTGTTTCGGTTGGTAAAGAAATCGATTGCTTCGTTCCCAAACTAATCATACATTTAAGGAAGAAAACAGATCTGCTGTGTTTCTTATTTCCGTAGGACCATTGAGTAGGGAATTTACTCAGCACATTGGTTTACCAATTCACCATCAAGAAGATAAAAAATCTGACTGCCAACCTCCACCAGAGCTTAAAAAGTAATGCAGTTCACTACCTTTTAACTTCTACATCGCCTTCTTTCAAATAAAAAACTATTCAGATAATGCAACTTACAAACTTCAAGTTAGGTACCAAAAGATGTCAACTAGAAGTGTTCTCTCATTACAGTAGAAAAAGCATTCATAGGACACAACATGATAAAGATATCAAATGTGAAAAAATTGAGGATTACCTCTGGATTAATCATGTCAACCATCTGGCACAATATATCCTCAAAAAGCACTGGCTCTTGGCCCATGCATTCCATTCTATGCAACTGCTCCTCATAAAAAAATTGCATTTCATTCCTAGTCAGAATACCATTTCCATCCAAATCTATGCATTTGAACCTGCCCATAAAACAAATTTAGATAGAGAGAAGAAGGCGGTGGTTATAAGTGAGTACTTGTTCATGTCCCACAACTATACAATTGAAATTTTCGGAAGAGGACTCATCATTTTATAATACCATTACTTTGCCTAAATTCTTGGCTGAAATTAACAGAATTCAAGCATACAATCCCAATGCAACACATTCAACTAAATCGCCTTCCCAGACTGTCACGATAATTCCTAATATACTCTTATTCTTCAAAATACAACAAACCAGCAATTTGAGTTCCAACCCATTAGCATTCATATACCAAGAAAAGCTAAAGAGCTACTAACAAGGTTAGCAGAAAGGACGATAAGGAAAGAAGACAGAAGAGTTTGGATGACTAGACCGGCTTGCATTTTCTGGGTACAGTGGACATAGAAATCAGAGATACTTTGAAGATACTGCAGTATCAGCTTGTAAACTGAAATATCAACATCTGTAATTTTTATTTTATTTTTGGATTTCTTTTGGTGTCAACCCCAGCTTGTTTGGCACTGATGCATAGTTGTTGGATTTCTTTGTTGTAAAATATTTGATGTGTTTGATCAAAGACACATTAGTTGACTACTCAGTTCCCTAATTTTGAGGGAGCTTGAGTTATCTACTATGTAAAGATTCTGCACCTCATGGATTTACAAAAGTAATAAAAATGACCTTACTAATCTGAAAAAGTCCTCTGTGTACTCAAATCTTATGCATTCAATCAGTAGCTTGGCTTTCCAGTTAATAAATGCATGTTATAAGTTCCCATAGGCCATAATTGTAAATATTTCAATGCATCTTTGTTCCGCATCGCATTAAAATACCAAATCACCAAAATGTTTTGTATCAGAATCAGACCAGGGAGGGGGACGGGGAAGACGTTGATTCTATTCTCATAAACAACTTATAATAAAACAGGCGAGGCAAAAGCACTTGAATTATCATTCAATTTTGCAACCTTGTGCGGATTACTTCGTACATCTTAGATGGTACTTGGATTAAAAACAGATCTAGTTTTGGTCTTTTTTTCTAAAAAAAAAATATAAGGTGCTAAAATGGTAGTGGTTTTATTTTGTTTTTATTTTTCCCCACCTTTCCACAAAACAGTGTGCTTGTTTGGATTAAGGTCCGGGAAAGAACCCTTCGACTTCTTTTTTTCTGATAAAACAAAAAAACTGTTTTACGCAGAACAAAAGCAATTGCTGAAAACAAACAGGGAATATAATCTAAATGCAACAAATATATGGCTAGAACTTGAAGTAGGTAATTTGCAAGGAAAATCTTATTCATACTCGTGATATCCTGGTTAGCACAAGCATATTAATCTTACGAACAACAATATCATATACTTCCAAGTACCAGCATCTTTGTTATCCCAGATGCTATTAATTATTGGAGAGCCGATTGTCTTAACCTAAACAAAAGTGTGTTTTAAAGACTTTGGCCAATATCTCATCCCCCTTTCCTACTCAATAAACTAGGAAAGCACAATACAGAAGGAATTCATTAATCCAACTGCAGTCATAAAATTGGCATAGATAGTGGAAATCAGTTGGCTCCTTAAAGAAAGAACATTACTGACATAATCTCCGCTCAGCAGGAAAAAATTCACAAATGATGTAAAGAGACTCAAATGCTCCATCTTCATAAAAAGAAGATCCCATATGCTCTATTATAGAAGAATCAGGAGGAAAAGTTTAACATTTTCATGGAACTTGAAAAAGAGTTTCACGTTAATCCTGAAATTACCAGTACTCAAGACCAGGCTCTGATGTTTTATCCTCCTCTGATAATATAAAGTAAACGAAGTCTTCATAACCCATCTTTCCTTCAACTTTACTTGTAAACTTCCTCGGAACCTGAAAAAACAATTAAACATGCTAATCTTCTCTCTACAACTCCATCAGATATCCCTGAAGGGATGACAGAAAATTAAAACATAAACTCCTTATAACGTGATAAGCAAGCATTCTTAAAATACAACAGTTTATTCATTATTGCAGGGAAGGTAAATTGAGAAGTGACAAACACAGAGTACATGGAAGACTCAAACCTGAGAAAATATTCTATCAACAATCCTGTATGTAAGGGCATGGTTGCCATATCGAATGAGGTTCTCTTTATCAATCAGAAAATCATGATCGGTATCGAGCTCCCAAAACTTGCAATATATCACGTAAAAGTGTTCGTAAGAAAAGTATCTGCAGCAAAAATAAGGTGCTCAATGATGCAGCAGAAGTATTTACTTGATCGGAAGAAGTAAAAAACTTGCTCAAAGTTATCAGTGAGAATAATGTCAAGCAAAAGTCAGTAGAACAAACTCTAAAAGGTAAAGAAAGTAACAGAATATTTGACTTAGTCTCTGTGAGAACCCAGAGTTTCAAAGTAATCTTCAAAACATTGTGATGTGCTTTTGTA
Organism: Solanum appendiculatum; assembly: GCA_018342035.1. Classification (NCBI taxonomy): domain Eukaryota; kingdom Viridiplantae; phylum Streptophyta; class Magnoliopsida; order Solanales; family Solanaceae; genus Solanum; species Solanum appendiculatum. The sequence continues at coordinate 1,141,114 of JAGDQO010000392.1, read as the reverse complement.
ATGTCAATCTCCCAAGGAGGATTCAGCTAATTAGTGATGTGTACTGCACCTTTTCTCTCTCTTCTTTCTTTGACTAGTGAAAAAAACAATTTCCTAGCACCACCAATTGCCACATAAACATGCTTGTATTCAAACCACACGACATTAGACATTTTGATGTTACAAGGCAAAGAAACAAGAACAGATCACTTCAAGTGAAGTAAAAGACGTGAATCTCTAAAATTTCCCGAAAAGAAGTTTGTATATTTTTTCATGTCTACATTAAGTCAATAATGTTGCAAATGTATTTACCTAAGGACCTTGTTAATATCTTCTTCTTCATCTGCATGTTGCATTGCAGCAATTAGGTCGGAACGCTTCAGCTCCCTGAGTGTAAGATGACCATCACCCAATCTATTCACGTAGAAAAATATTCTGTATATTACAGTTTCAGCTGGCCAATGCAAGAAAATTAATTGTTAGGATAGTGTGTAGTAGTTTGAAACCCATCTATGTTACAAAACAAGTATTTAAATAAGATGTATCATTCCACCTGTAAAAAACAGACTATCTACTCCATTCCTAAGTCCCAAAAGGTTAGCAGTTACCTAAACTAGTCTGAATGGGACTCCTTTATAGAGAGCAGCTAAAGGAAATTTCAACTCTTAGTTAGATGAGAAATGCAAGGAATTAGAGTTCTCATGTTTGACATACCAAAAGCCCAGAAAAGGTAATTGCTCCATGTGAGATGACACAGCTAGGAACCCTTAGATCTTTCATTGCCTTTCTTCTCAACCATGGGGTAGGGAGATGAGTAACACAGCACACTTAGTTCAACATATAATACAGTCCAGTTCATCCCAGACACTCCCACCTCACTGAAAATCTTATAGCAACAACGACCATACCAAACTAGGACCCATAACACTTCTACTTTTTTTGCTATGGTTTAATGTAACCTCTCAAGATAGAAATTAATAGGGATGTCTAACAGAAGAGATTATTTAGGACAATGGTTATATACATCACAAAAAGCATTGACGATTTCAAGGGCACAAAAAAGTTCTGCATGCATTAGCAATTGATGCAGCATAATATTGAGAAGGGTACCATATCGCTCTTGAAATTCGGGTGTGTTCCGTAAGAACTCTAAACCAGGATGCATAGCCAAAAGATCTCGAAGGACAGGCTTGAAATCATCCTACAATCAAATTGGTTGAAATTTCAATTGACGGAAGGAAAAAAAAAAACAAATCCACAACCTTTCTGTTGCAGAAAAGTAATATCTTTATAATCATGAATAATCAGACAAAATCTTTAGCTCTTTAGAGATAGGATGAGTGAGAGACTACAAAGTAATGCGATAAACCACTCAAACAACTAATAAAACAAACTAGAGAAAGCACCTGTGTCAGGTGTTTGAGATCTGGCTGCTTCAAGATTGTGTAAATTTGGGTCGCTATATCTTTTGTCAACATGTTTCCGTTGACCCAATAATCAACAAAGACATCCCTAAAGCCATGTTAAGCAAATAGCATCAGCAAACTCTCTTCCAAGTAGTTTCAGACATTATAAGAAATGAATTAGCACTAAAAGCTCAGGTATACTATGCATCAGCATTACTAGTACCCTATATCAGGTATCACTTCTGAGTTGGTCTTTTTCTAGTGTTAGTAGTTATAAAAAAACACAGGAGAGGTGTTAGAATATTTTTTTTAAAGGTACAGATGTGATATAAGTTTACAAGGAAAAGCGTTTCAGATAAGACCAAAAGAAGCTCTTTAACTTGAACTATTGAAAGAACAACCGGTAAAATCATCAGCTCCTAAAACAGTTTTTTACACCACGAACATAAGTTTATAAGGTGTACTTCAGTTAAAAGAAAGAAAGAACTCTCCAGAAAACAGCATTTCCCACCTAGTCAAATAAAATTCCAAGATTGTTTGAAAGGTAAAAACAAAGTGAACATGTCCATAAAGGCACCAGTCACTTCAGTGGGATAACAATTACCAAAATGCAATGCTATTTGGGAGAAAATCTTAGGATAATGTTATTCTATTGTATGAGCAAATTGTTTTATATTTTTTTTGTGTACTAGACTAAGAGCCCATTTGGATTGGCTTAAAAAAAGTAGTTTTTAAGTCAAAAAATAAAAAGTAGGGGAGACCTACTTTTGATTTTTAACTTTTTTAAAGTCATTTTAAACTTATTTTAAGTTATTATTAACTTTGCCAAACACCCCCTAACTTATTTTAAGTTATTTTTATACTTGTCAAACATTTCCAGAAATCAAAAACTGACTTAAAAGTAGGTTTGACCAACTTTTAAGCCAATCCAAACTCCTTCTAAGTCCTTTTTATTTGGTAATCCCGTCTATTCAATTTTTAAAATTCAAAAGGAAGATGAATATGCATCACACCCATCTCAAACTGAAATTGAGGCTGCTAAGGCAAACAATCCAGAGTAACACATAATGCAACAGATCTGACTAACTTTAGAACATCCAGAAAAAGATAATACACTTTATATGTTTGAGGAAAAACCACCTATGAGATAATTCCTCCCCTACACAAAATCAATTAAGTTATGTCTTAAAACCTCTGCACGGACAAACCACAACATTCAGGAAAGAAGTTAATATTTAAAGATAATCAACTATAACTGCAGAGAGTAACTACAACATAAAATTGAACTTCTGAAGGGAGCTACTACAGTAGTAGAATGCCAATCAAACTTCAAAAACATATAGAAGGATATCTATTCAAGAAAATGTATTCTTATATATATCATATAAAAACATGTTAGAAGAGGACAAAAAGACATAGACAGATGTTAAAGGAAGAAGGGATGGCCTTCATCCCATATTTTCATTTCCACTTTCTACTGGTGCAGATGACCTTCTAGGAAGTACTCAAGAAAGTTTAACGAATCATCTCGATAATTCAGAAGAAAGAAAACGTTTACCTTGTTATGATGCCTGTTCTATCGACATCAATCTTCCTAAAAAGAACCGTAGAGAAGAACGACGGCAACTTGCATATTTCCTTAGTAATTGGTTTGAATTCTGACAACCAAGGAAAAAAAAACTTATATGGAATGTCAAAATGCACACATAAATAATAATAAGTCGCATCATGTAGGCCAACTGCCCATATAGCTGGAATAAATAATGATAAACTGCTCTTTAAGTATCAAGGCACTTTTTCTTATCAAAAAATATGTGATCCAGCTTAGTATTAAGCTTACATTTGGTTTATTACCCACCCCCACCCCCACCTCCACCCAAGAAAAAAGGGGGAACCTTACCATCCATTTGTAGTCCATCCGTGTGACCATAGAAAAACTGGTTTATTCTAAACAAGCAGCGTTCCTTCAATTCATTTGGAGGTGGACGGCCATTTTGAAAATAGAACTGCTATCATCATATGCATTTGATCAAAAAGGAGAAATCATCACAATCTGTTTGTGCCCAAAAAAACAAAGGCATCACTCTGAATTAGTTATGCAATGTTTCCATACCTGTGGTATTAGCTCTTTAACAGGTTCGTTCACTAATTTCAAAGGGGATCCTAACATAGAGGGGCCTGCCCTGGGTCTTGTTGTTCGCGGCGAACCAGATGAACTTCTTGGGGAAAGCGGAGGGGTACTTCCAGCTGGAAACATAGACGGCAAAGAACTGCTTGTTGCTACATTTGTGCTAGAAGAAGTTCCAGTCACATTCAAGGGACCACCAGCTTTAGCATTATTAAGCAAATTTTTCACCTGCATGTAGTGAAAAAGATTACTTTCCATTTGCCAATCAACCTGAGATCAACAACTATATTTATAAGAAACGAGGGAAAAATGCACATATCATCGCTTCTGTTTGAAATAATGCAGGGCAGACTGCACAAAACATCATAGGCCCCCAGCTGAGAAATATCCACATGGATGTTCAATAGCCCATCAGATTCAATGTTCAATTCTTAAAACTTCAAACACGTGTGAATGGTGGCTCAGAAAAATATCCTGGCAGAGTATCTTTATAAAATATATAGCATTCCCAGCTGAACATCCTCAAGCATGACTATCACTGTTATTCATCACCAACAATACAAAAATTTACGAAGAGTCTCCATTAAACCAGAGCACCACCACATCTCCATCATCCTGGGAAAGCTTCTCAGAGACAGTAGTTCCATGAACACAGTGATTCCATTATCAGCGACTGCAACAAGTTGTTGTAGTCTTATATGCATATTTATTATTCAAACTCTGAGAAATGTGAGACTCTTGTTGGTAAAGAACAAGAGTACACTCATACAAAAGAAACACAATTGATCGCGGAGATCCAATGAATATACAATCAAAACAAAAGTAGACAAAAGAACTCAGAGGAAGAGCACGAAATTGCAAGAGAATGTTGAAATCTTTCTTCTACACTCCACACAAAAAGGTTAATACATCTTCACGGTGCCTTCTAATCATTCCTCACCCTAGAGGACTTGACAGTACATTTCCTCAACATGATACTTCACTCAACATAATATAATTAACATTCTCATGAAGTTAATGTATTATAGTTGTTAGAATCACTTCTGTGAGATATAAGATAGATCATATAGGAGCACATTATGACGCAATAATGCACTAACTTGAAAGTACTGCTTGTAACTACACTTCACAATTTTCTTGGAAAATCAATAAATCCCTTGTCTGAAGCCTGGTACTTGAGCAGGAGCAGGGTAAAGGGTGGCGAGCACACAATCCCACCAGTTTGACCTATGAGCCAACTGGGGAGAGAGTAGCTAACTCACAAGGGAATTGTCAGTTATACCAACCACAAAAATTTCAGTTTCCCTTTCACTTGGGAACTTTCTTCCAACTCATCTTTTTTCTTATAACCGTGGTGTCTATGCCATCTTAAGACACACCTCGCTAAGATCCGGCCACCTCTCTCAAGTAGGTACCAGGTAACTCTGTCTACAAAGGCTACAACAAATGGAAGAAGTCACCTAGTTTTTTTGTCTCCGCTCGGATTTGAACTTAGACCTCATGTTGCTCAACCCACTTCATAGGCCACTAAGCCACACCCTTGGGTGCATTCTACATGTCATTTTGGCTATAATGTTTCATACTTCACATGAATTACACACCATTCATAGCTCAAAATCCTTCAATTATTCACCATATCAACAGAGTTATGAAAAAAATAAAATTGACCCAAATTAAAATTTCAAAATCTAATTCCTAATACATCAAAAAACAAAACAAAACAAAAATATCAGCCAAATTAAGCACTGAGGAACTATGTCATGAATAGTGCTAATACTCCTGGTAAGAAGAAAGGTCCAAGTATGACCACCACGGCTATGTCGTAGGAAAGCAAGAAAACACTCAATTACCAACTAATCTATTCCACCACCTCCAAACTCTCCTATCTAAGGTCATGTCCTCGGTAAGGTCAAGATGCTACCAAAATCTAATTCCTAATACACAAATGATTAGCAAAATTAGGCACTGTGGAACTACCAAAGGTGTCGTGTCCAGAAGCGATAGCCATTGATCAAAAAGCTTCTGGGCAACATAAGGATTATCCTTGATAGCAAACGACGAAACATCAGGAAGCTGCAACAGTTCAGCATCAAGCCTCGCTACATCACCAATTAAATCCACATCCATTTTTTTTTATGCTCTTAAACTCTCTAAGCAACGAAATCAATCCAAATCCAAATCCTCAAATCTTCCAGAACTTTCCTTATCATCAAACAAACCCAAAAAAAAAAACTTTCACACCACCAAAACGCCGGTTAAAGTATCAATTTCTGATTTTTTTTCGAAGAAAATGGAAAACGATTTTCCGAATTGAGGATTTCTTTCTAGATCCTTCTAGATTTATGAAATCTGAGGTGAGATTGTATTGAGGGAAATCGAATTCTAGGGATTTGAATTCCGATTGAGAGATCGGAGAAATGGAGAGAATTTACCGAAGCTCGAAACCCTTGAAGCAAAGTAGCATTTGTGTGTGTGAAGGAGGAAATGCAAAATGCTAAGTAGTGTAATAATGATGTAACTATATATATATATATATATCTTGTTTAGACACTCGAATTATGGGTTCCAATCGAATACCTAAATAAATTTTGGGGAAAAAATGACGTTTCCCTGAATTCACGTGCCTTGACTGATTTCACATGGTACGTGTTACCTCACATGAGCAATGAGGACCAGATAATTCTTTTCACCAAAAAAAAACAGATGGAAAGAATCTGTTAGTATTTTTGTTTTCCTTGGAATTTAAACCTGAGACATAATCTCACTAAACGATAAAACCTATCCATGTTTTGATTTATGTTGGTTTGTTTAATATGTGGTTAACTTAACTGCTTAATAGACGTTTGAGAATGTACAAAAGTTTTTTCAAATTTTGAATTAAAAATGTCTAATATGAACACTTTATCACGTGTTCAAACGTTCAACTGAAGTAAGCGGTAGTTCAAACATCTAAGTAAAATTTACTGGCAAATTTAAGAGATTGTCGATGTATTATGTCGTTGATTATATGAGCCTAACTCATTTACAACAATAGCATAACAGTGAAATCTCCCTAAATGGGGTATGGAGAAGGCAGCGTGTACGCAGACCTTACCACTACCTCGTGGAGGTAAAGAGGTTGTTCTTGAAGCCTAACTCATTTGTAAAAATAATTTTATTTATCAAAACTTAAATATATAAAAGTTTAAGGTAAATTAAATAATATTGTTTGTTATAGCTGAAATATAAATGTTGATCTCTTATGAGTTTCATCTACTTTATCGACCATTAGGCTATATTCAAATTTTTATATTTAAGATTTTTAAAATTAAATGTTTTGTTAATCTAAATTCACATTGAACTTAGATATAGAAGAGTTACTATGTGAAAATTAAACATAATCCTTATCGAAATTCACATTGAAGTTGAATATACAAGAATTATTATGTGAAATTAAACATAATCCTTAACGAAATTCATATTGAAGTTAGATATACAAGAATTATTATGTAAAAATTAAACATAATCCTTAACGAAATAAAAAAAACATGATAGAGATTTTTCTATAATTTCCACTCTTCTAAGTCAAACACGAGACTTCTATTTAATAATGAAAGTACCATTACCTTCTCGAGCAATCACAATCATTTAATTTTATTTCACACCAAATAAATATGATAAAGTAGCTTAGTAAGAAAATAAAACAATCTGTTTTTTTAAATCATACAATGATCCCCAAAAATGTAAGAAAAAGTGATCAAGAAACTAATCTTGTATTTTGTTCAAATCCCATGAATTAGTTAACTTATTGTCAAATCATAATGACTATACTATAGTTGTATATTCCTTTAGGCTTTGAAATTAATAATGGCAGTTATGTGTACAAAATATTCCGTGTTCAGAGTTTAAAGTTGGATCGCACCCGAATGGGTGTTATGAAAACAACCTATAACTATAAACACTAGTGGTTGCTTCCACAGCTCAAACCTTGACCTAACTTTTCAATCTGCATGATCAACAACCTTCACCAACCCTGGTTTGTAAAACAAAATTTGACATTTTAGAATAAAACTAAAGGACATCAAAAGTGTGTAAAAAGAAGGGTGACATTATATTCACTTATTTGGTGTAAACACATTCCAGCATCCAACTAAAATGGATCAATTCACTACTGAGCTTTGAAATCATACAATGAACTTAACTAATTTGTTTGCAAAGTGGATTATTCTAAGAAAAATATCATGTATAACTAGTTTTTAAGACAACAAAAGGCATGCACTACAAAATTGTTGGCCACAAGACTCCATGTAGCTTCTTGGCGAACAACATTATGTTCATTGAGATGGTACGAAGATTCGATGACTGCTGATCAAAATGAGAAATAAGGGTGTGAGCACAGAGTGAAATTCATCAGCTTTCTAGACTTTGTTTCTCTCAGCTTCGTTGGTATTATACTCCTCGTCTACATCATCATCATCATCATCATCTTCTTCTTCTTGTTCATCCTCATACACCTTGCTCCTGAACTTGCTTAGTTCAGCCTTGCCATCATCATCTTCACCCAACAAGTCAAATCCAAATTTGATGTCTCGATGCTTAACCAAAAGCCAACGGAGCAAGCGGTCTTCTTTGTTCAGGTAATGCAGCTCATTGTTTAAACTGGGTGGTGTCATCACTGTCATTTGCATCAGTTGACCCTAAGAAACATGCAATATCCTTAAAAGTTAGTAACAATAATATAATACCGAGGACAAGAACACTTCCAGTGAAGTTCAGCAGACTTCTTTTTTACTGCTTTGCAAATATACAGAAGAAAGAGGTTAGTTCTAAAGGTCTCTGGGGTAAATTCTCATGTGTGCATCACAGAAAAGAAATACAGAGGTGTGGTCATCGCAACAGTGCCTAAACGAATTTGGAGTTTGTTTTGCCATGCAACAAGATAATGGAAAGCAGCACAGAAAAAAATATGAGGTTGGGGCTAAAAAACTCTCTCACAGCAGTTAAAGGGATTAGTTCTTAAATATGCCAGACATAAAAGTGAAAAATTCAAGGGCTAAAGGTCAGATGACAATCATATTTCAAATGTTTTACAAGTACTTTAAGGATTTACCTTGACAAATGCTTGAGATTCAATGAAACAGTGTAAGATTCTCCAACAGACTATCCTTCTGTGGTGGTTTCTTTGAATTGATTATATCTTAATTTTAAATCTTTTTTACAAGTACCTTAATTTTAAATCTTGATCTGAAACTGGTTTCATCTAACATGATTGCCTATTTGCATGTGTAGCATCTGACACTCAGTTAATCCGCATTATAAATGTACACAATAGTATTCTTAGTCTTGACATGCAGCCATTTGAAATTTGGGCAGGTCAGGGGGGAGTGGAAAAAGAGCCTCGCTAAACAGGTTTTGTTTGGGAATTTCTCTGGCATACTTCTTTTCTTTTTTTGGGGGGTGGGGACCTTGCAAGGTTAAATACAGGGACTTTCTAATAAATCACTTACCTACCGGGGTGGAGGAGGGGGGAGATTGTAACATTACTGAAAGGATATCAAGAGAAACACACCTGATAGTATCTTCCATCTAGTTTCTTAATGCCATAACCCAGTTGAACAGTTCCAAATGACTTTAAATCTGTAAGGACACCATTTTTTCGATAGACATGTTTCCCAACCTTTGCAACGAGGTCCATCATAGCCTCCTTCTTTACATGGGGTTTCAGTAACAGCATACAGTCATATAGTGGCATCTTTTGTCTTCTCTTGATTCAACCAACTTCAGGAATCACAGAACTGAATTACGTCAAATCTTGGAAAATGCAAAACTAAGACAAGATGCACACTGCAGGTAATCAAAGCCAACTCAACCAAGCAGTTCACTCATTGAAGGAAAACATACTCCAAAATGCTGTAACACATCGTGACATTTCTTAGTAGCATTGAAGTTGGAAACAGTTTTTAGATAGAAATATTCTTTTGAAGTACCGGGTACCCCATGGTATACAAGTCCAGTGCTCTACAGATTTTTTGAAGGAGAAGAAAAAAATATTTTGAGAATTAAGGATGCTGTGTTCTTCTGATAACACAAAAGAAAACAAAGGACACTTTGTTCTTCTGATAAGCAACACATAGGAAATTCTCAATATGTTAGTTTGAATTATCCTTGAGACACACCTGAGACAGAAAGAGTAAAACAGATGCACAATTGGGAATGACAAAACACATACAAAGAAGGAAAAATATCAACTCCCAATAAGGATCCGCAAAACATACACTAACCTCTTTTTTTAGTCAGTGGAACATTATCTAACTTAATTATCCATGAAGCAAACTAATGGCTAACCCAAGAACCGCCGGATAACTATCCGAGAAAGATGAATAGCTAAGCACTCAAACCCACCCACCCAAAAAAAAAGAGAAAGAGAAAGACAGAGAGCAAAACAAGAACAAGAATAAGTTCGCATGTATTTCTAATGTTTAAAGGGTAAGAAAATGAGCATTAAATGTAGTATCTTCAACGAACACCAAGATGGGTGTGATAGCCATGAAATCTGAATTTCTGTATTTGATAACTGATCTCATGTTAGAAAAAAAGTCATCAAATTTCAATTCACCATTTAGAGCCTCCGTAATGAGCAGCAATTAACCATACCAAACTACATTTCCCCTCCCCTAAGAAGTGGCTGAAGTTTTGTGGTTTGCATGAACCAAGAGGATGAGTTGACAAATTATTACAGGGAAAGGCTCAGAAACACCATAACTTGCTCTTGCTTTTGGTTAACTTCCAAAGAATTCCTTAGTTATAGCTTTGGGACTTCACTTTATACCTCTGGTAGAGATTTACCCAAACTCTAGAATTTCATGACCAGATGAATATTTGATTGATATTGCGATTTACATTAGGTAGAGAACATAAAAAACACTCGAATTATAAATAATCATCAACTAACCATATTTTCATAAAAAGTCATGTCCTTTCAAAAGACACCTTTTTTTGGACATATCATTTCAAAAATAGTGGTCACAAATGTATCATCACCAAGAACTGAAATATACATTGTTTATACACGATTAACATTATTTTTTATTTTATGTATATATATAGTAATTATTGAACCTCTTTTAGCTTCTTTATGTGTTCACTTTTTCATATTTTGAACCCCTAGTGAAGATACTGACTCCGCCACTCACCGAACGGATGTAAAATTTGTTAACTACCAAATACAACAAGACAAATAGTAACAAAGATCATAAATTTTAGCTGTCAGTAACTTCATATCATTGCTAATTAAACTACTACACCAGAAAACTAAGAAATAAAGCAGATAAAAACGGAGAGTTGAGGGTTGTGGAGCTACTATAGAATGAGATAGAGAAATATAAACCGAGTACCTGCAACGGAGATCGGCGCGTTTTCGAAGTCGCCGGAGATGAGATCGGCGCGATAGAGAAGTCGCCGGAGATGAGATCGTCGGAGATGAACTTCACTCTCAGTTCAGTGAGTTCAGTTCCGGCTACTAGGGTTTTACTTCTGGTTTGAAAGTTATATTGACCCTCAAACTTTTAGGGAAGTTGTAATTTCATCCATCTATATCTCAATTTTCTTCCACAACACCCAAATACATATATTTGTGTTAAAATATTTGGGTTCCAAAAGATTATTTTTAAAATCTATTTGTTTACTCAATTAGCTTATTATTTTAACTTTAAACTCGAAATATATAATTTGAAGTTTGAAAGACATGTTCTAAGACATATTTATTAATTGTGATTCATAAGTCTTATTTATTAATAGTTGATATACATTACACATTTTATGTTAACTATGATTTTATAAGTATACATATTAGAATTTATAATATATAAATCACATTTATCACTATAATGTATAAGTCATATTTATCTATTACAATTCATAATGTGTGTAAATTGTGTTTATCGAGATCATGATTATTTGGTATTGTTTGTTAATTATAGGTTTTGTTATAGTTAAATTATGTATGTCTATTATCATCAATAGTGATAATATTTTGAGAGTTAGACGGTCGATTTAAGTCTTATCATACCTACAATGTATAAGTCATTTGTCAATTGCAATTTGTAATAGACATAAATCTTGTTTGTAGGTCATGATTATAAGTATTGTTTGTCAATAGATTGTGTTATGGCTAAATTATATATGTCTATAATTATTGGAAGCGATAATATTTTAAGGTTAAGAAGATTAATCCAAGTTATATCGCATCAAAACTCAAAAGAATAAGACGAGATCAAAAATTTTGGTGCACCTTAATGATAAGATATTAGTTTCAAGTCCGGATTAAATAAGGAGTTTGATGTAATTTCAATAAAAAGGTAAGGATAACAGTGTGTAGTAGTTGCAGTTCACACAGCCGACTATGATAAGGACGACACCGATGGAAGGCGCAATTCTGAAATTGCCGTGTCTCCGGTCGGTAAGACGGAATCCTAATTTCATCAATCGGAGCTCCAGTTCACTCCGGTGGAGGTCCCGACGGTTACATATTTCAGCTTCAGCAGCATCATCTCCTCCATTAGTAGAAGACCCGAAACTCGGACCCGGTTCGCTCGGGCATATCACCCGGTCCGACTTCCCAATACTTCACCAGGTTCTACCTCTTGCCGATTTCTGTATATATATGAAATTTGTGTTAGGTGAATTTTGATTCAGTTTTTTGGCGGTGTGGAAGAATTTTGGTGTTTGAGTTTTTTGGAACAGGTTTTTTAGGTTTTGGAGGAAGTGTTTTGTTTGAAAAGTTTTTGCACTAAAGGTAGTAACTTTTTTGAAGATTACAAACTTAGTTTTTTAACAAAAGATTGTGCAATTGTTCTTAAAAACTCAAAGAACTTTTATTTTGCCAAAACTGTTTTTGCTAAAAACTCAGCAGTGCTGGAAATGCGTGTTTCAGTATACGCCAACTTCTTTGGTGTGTGTATATGTTATATGCATACATTTATCAGCTTAATCCCCAACTAGATTGTATGAATTCTATGTATTTATTGTGATTTGACTATAATGGATGCTGCAGCCATTCGTTTTTTTATCCAAGTTTGAGACCAGCTGTGCTTTGCACATAGGCAGAGTTAAGATCCTGTAGAAATGCTAGCATAGAACTAAAATTTTGAGTGCCATAAGTAAGCTAAGTGGAATAATCTGATACTCTCTTAGTAGGCATTTTGAATGAGTTTGTCTAGATTTGGAAAAAAGTAGTATTTGAAGTTGAAGTTGAAAAAGTGTATTTGGTTAATGTTGGGTTGCAATGGAGTTGGTGTCGTAGGATTTTATGTTGCATGGAATGATATGATGGTGATATTTGCAGGAGATAAATGGGTTGAAGCTTGTATATTTGGACAATGCTGCAACTTCCCAGAAGCCAACAGCTGTAATCAAAGCGTTGCAGAATTATTATGAAGCTTACAATTCCAATGTCCACCGGGGCATTCATTATTTGAGGTACTCATCTTGAAAAGATTTCTATTCAACATCTTTTACAATTGCTATAATAAAATCTAGAAGTTCGTTGGAATTTTATTTTATCTATCCATAAAAAGAAATTCATTTCGAATTTTCTTTTTATAGGCTTGTGATTAGGGATCTTCCTTTTATATGATTATTATGTACTCTATGAACTTGAATAGAGTGGAATAGATACAAAAGATTCATAGAACCCAACACACTAATTTAGGATTGAGGCATACATAGTTGATTGATTGTTTATTAGATATGCGATATTGACTAGTTTGTATTATCATTTTGAACCAAGTGCAAAGGCGACAGATGAGTATGAGTCAGCAAGACAAAAGGTGGCAAATTTCATTCACGCGGCTGAAGCTAGAGAGATCATTTTTACAAGAAATGCTACTGAAGCTATCAACTTAGTGGCTTACTCTTGGGGACTCTCAAACTTGAAACCAGGAGATGAGGTGTATTTTCTTTCTTCCAGAGTTTGTTATTTGTCACTTTAATGTCTGGAGATAGTTATTTGAGAGGATCATCTAATCGTGTATTTGAACTTCGGATCTTAATTGTAACATTTTCTAAAAGTTCTCTAGCAGTTGTTAAAGTTACTTAGATGCTGCTGGTATTTGACTACAAATTGCTGTCTGCTAACTTTGCAGATTATAACCACAATAGCTGAACATCACAGTGCAATTGTTCCTTGGCAAATTGTTGCTCAAAAGACTGGTGCTGTCCTGAGATTTGTTAATTTGACAGAGGATGAAGTTCCAGATGTAGGGCAATTAGGAGACTTTCTCTCAAGGAGGACAAAACTTTTGGTCATGCATCATGTCTCGAATATGTTAGGTTGGTGAATAATTGTTCTATAGCTTACCACTAATTTTGATTTCCATCCATATAATAGAAGGATCTTTTTTTTGAACCCACAATTCAGCCTCTATCTTAGTTTTGATAGAATGCTAGAGATAATAAATGAAGCTCTTAGTCCAACTTGTAAAAACACTCCTTACTCTGCATTTATATTGACTTCAAAAGATAAAAAGTGATCAAATTGCTCTTTCCGTTGCATGAGCCACTGCTAAACATTGTGTCATTCTCAAATCTCAGAAGAACTACTGCTAGTTGTAGTCAGAAAGAAGCTAACAGAAACTGTTGCAGAATAACAGATTTACTTTCAAGTTTCAACTTCATATATTGATATGAAAATAGAAGAAATGAACCAAATTCATCTATATCTCCTTGACCTAGTAAGGTCTTTCTAAACGTGGATGAAAACTTGCAGGAACTGTTCTATATCAGGTTTCTCTTGACTACACCTACTTTTCATAATTTTCAAGTTTGTGGCACTCACTGATTTAGCTGATATTCTTAAAAGGATTCTTCATTCCAATTCTCCTTTTTTTCTGTTGCTTAACTGAAAGTTGATTGGGCAGAGAGCAACTGGAAGATAATGATTAGTAGTTTTGTATGATATCTTGGAACTCTGGGACGGATTACCTCTTCACTTATCATTTTTTATTGCTCTTGGCGAAACTTCGTGACAAAATAATAGAAGTAAGCAAACAAGTAATTCATACACTTGGACCTGTAAAGGAAAATGAAAGCCAGCAAATACTTCATGATAGAACTTGACTCTAACAAATCAGAATACACTCTCTCTTTGTACATTTATTTCCCATATTTTTATTCATCCGTTTTTTGTCCATTGGTCTCTTCTTACTGCTACCCCCATTTTATATGCAGGTTCTGTTCTTCCAATGGATGAAGTCATAAGTTGGGCACATGATGTTGGAGCAAAAGTGCTTGTAGATGCTTGTCAAAGTGTCCCACACATGGTGGTTGATGTTAAGAATCTAGACACTGATTTTCTTGTTGGTTCCTCTCATAAGGTTAGGACAATGCCATGTACTATATAAATGGTTCTCCATTGAGTAGTTGAAAATTGAGGATCAACATGCTTCAGATGTGTGGGCCTACAGGCGTTGGATTCTTGTATGGCAAGAGCGAGATCCTTTCTGGCATGCCTCCTTTCCTTGGTATGCAACTTCTCCTAAACTTTGATTCTGTAAAAGAAAAATCAAAGCCAAGCATCTTTTATTGACTTTCTTCTTCTTCAGCTCGGAGTTCTTGTACTTGATAAATCTCATGCCATGTGTAGAATGATTTAACATATTTAAATGCGATTTATCTTTGATTACTTATCAAAAAAAGATATTCAAAGTTTGATTTCAGTCAATCAGTTTCTTAACTTGTGTTCCTGTCCCTTGAATTACAGGTGGCGGCGAAATGATAGCTGATGTGTATTTGGATCATTCCACTTATGCTGAACCTCCTTCAAGGTTTGTTTCTTTTTCCCATGTTCCTATTAGAATTTTCTGGAAATACTTTGACAGTTAGTAAGCTGTTCTTTTGTCCATTCAAGCTGGACTGCATCCAATGCCCGCCTAGAACCATGATCCCAAATCTTATTGAGTTGTTATGATTTTAGTTTCTCTACTTGTCCATTTTCATCATCTCTATATATTTATACCATTACATCTAACCTCATGCTGTGTTTCTTTGATCCTTTTGTTGCTCCACTTATATTGAATAAAGTACCTTCCGCTAAATATAGTATCACATGTTACTTCCATCGTCAAGATAGATCAACACATTTGGCAGAGCTATTCGTCCTTCTCCTCATCATTTCTGAACATTATACGATGCTTATGTCTTAATTTTTTCCCTTTTGGTTTTGAGGGGTATGTTTTAAATTCTCTATGAGGCATTGATAATCAAAGGCTCTATGCCAATGACTTTGATTACCCCTTCTCATCTTAAGTATGTTTACATTGTCTTTTAACTTTATATTGTATATGTAAATAATACATAGACCGGGAACTTCAGTTGGCTAAAGCTCAATCTGCTACGAGTATTTTTAAATCAAAGTGCTCTTCTAAGTTCCATCTTCCACCTCTTTTTGTAAATTGGGATCAGATTTGAGGCTGGGACTCCCGCAATTGGAGAAGCAATTGGGCTTGGAGCTGCAACTGATTATCTGTCTGAAATTGGCATGCAACAGATCCATGATTATGAGGTGAGTTTTTATCCCTTAACCTCGTATTCATGAAAGAGACATACTTCTGCACTCGGTGTGAATCATGTATCTGTTCACATTTCCATATTGCTAACGGGCTTCTTCAATATGGTAGCATCTACATTACCTATCCCCAAAAAAGAAGTCGTAGCGTGTAAATTTGAATAATGCACCACACCTTTGCATTATACTGAAGACACCTAAAGTAGCGGTTGGATTTTGTTTTCTGTTCTTCGATTTTTTAGTTTTTAAGTTCAAGCGTCAAAGAAGACATTGAGAAGCTGTTTTCCTGGGGCTTTCACTCTCAGTATTTCCTACTAGGGACATATATTTTGAATTAATCTTCATGAACAGTCGAAGCGTTTATTTGGGTGTAAAATAAATAGATAAATAGATCTGAAGTTCTGTACCATCAATTTAGCACCTTCCACCTTTCGAGTGCAATTTGCGACTGTATATTTGTGACTACCTCTATTCTTCACTGCCTTTTGCTGGTTTGCTCACACCATTAAACTCCATCCTTAGAATCATCTAGAACTTAGTAGGAATGAATCAATCATCAATTTATATATTTCTTTACCTTTTGACCTTTTACGATGTTTTAAGTTCATCTCAAATTTGCGGTGAAAGGAAACTACAATGCAAGATAAAGTTGCATAATACGCATTCCATTAAAGAGTGATTTTGGTGATATAATGATTTCTCCCATTTCTATATCTCCTTCCTCAGATGGAGCTGGGTAGTTATCTGTATGATCGCCTCTCTGCTGTATCTGATGTTCGTATTTATGGCCCTGCACCTTCACGAACTGTTAAGCGAGCGGCTCTTTGTTCTTTCAATGTTAAAGATGTTCACCCTACAGATATTGCAACCTTCCTTGACCAACAGGTATGGGAAATAAAACTTCATCCTACTTGCAAAAATGAGGACATTTGTATGCTAGTCCACCCGAGCATGTGTGCTATTGGTTAAGAGGTCATGTAAATGAAATATTTCTAAATACCAATGTTTTCTGCAGCATGGTGTAGCTATTAGATCAGGTCACCACTGTGCTCAACCTCTCCATCGACATTTGGGAATCAGTGCAAGCGCACGAGCTAGCCTTCATTTCTACAACACTAAAGATGACGTTGACAGATTCATCGATGCACTCAAGGACACAATCAACTTTTTCACTTCTTTCAAATGAAGGTATTTTCTGTTCTGTAACGTACCTTAAGGTAAGGCGCATGTAATATAAGCAAAAAAAACTTATAATTATTTGAAGGTATTTTCTGTTCTGTAACGTACCTTAAGGTAAGGCGCATGTAATATAAGCAAAAAAAACTTATAATTATTTCAATTTAAAGGTATGGTTCATGAATAAATTGGCTTTGAGGTATTAGATTAATACTTGACATTATTGTAAATTAGATACTGATATCAGTTACTCCTTACAATTCATTTCAATCGGAATGGCTGCCATTATTCCCTCTCTTTTATATGCCCATTAAAATACATCTAAAACTCCTACTATTAAGCTATGTTCATTTGTGCAATACGCTCTTCTTTGGTGACTTTGCTTTCTTCGGAGACACATTCTGCCACAACATTCAACAAGAAACTGGTCAGTGAAAGCCAAAATTTGGAATGCAAATTGTATGTGGGCTTCATCAGCGAAAACACACACTCACCTTCCGTCTTGCCAAAGCTTCATAGTCAATCCTGTCTTTCCAGTTACTCTTCCGAAGTTGAACTGGCCGGTTCCCAACATACTTCCCTGAAATCAGAAAGATGTACCTTGTCACTTAAATTTCGAGCAACGAAAGTTCGGTGGAAAGTATACTGCCTGTTAAATAACTAAAACAACAACAAACACATCCATTTTGCAAAGAAGCCTAAGAAAACCACAATGCTCAAATACTCTTAACTGAAAGTTCCCCTTTCTTGTTTTTTACATAATTTGACTTCAACAGCACACTCCTAGTTGTTGTGGTGCTGGGTCAACCAGCAAGTCTTCTTGCATTTGGGGAGGGGTTTGCAGATAACACTCTCCCGTTGGGCCAAATCTTTTGACCTTATGACATCAAACAAGGGGTAGAAAGAGACCCATATAAGGCATCAACACACAGAATAAACAAAGAAAGCTTCAGATCCATTTGGTTATCATCCCATACCATTCTAGTCTGGTATTTAAGACGTCGATTATATAAATGTAGAAGAAGCAAAGTAAGAGACTATGCCTTATAAATATGGAAAAACCACTTACCATTCATTTCTTTAAGCGCCACGACAAGGTCTGAAGGGTTGGAGAAACTAACAAATCCATATCCCTTGATCTTGCCAGTCCGCTTGCCTCTCATGACCTGTCATTGTTACATTGTTAGAAACCCTTAAGATGTTGCAAGAACTTTGAATTAAATGTACCATATATCCATACTTGAATCTGATAATTATACACGAGTCTTTGGGGCAATAGATCGTCAGCAATACAACCTCCTCCTGTGGATGCTCACGACCTAGATAACTCACCATTTTAAACATTCAAAAGCTGATCACAGTAATTTTTGAGATACCTTATTACTGGCTCAAGATCAATGTACTTAGCAACATTCTTCAGTTTAGTGCTAACATGTACAGGGGAACTGTGAACCCATGCAGTCTACACAACTAACAGGAAAAGAGAAAAGCGCTATATATACATGCTGAGGTGAGTAATACAAGTTTAGTTCCATCCAACAGCCTAGCAATGGCCTTCTCTCAAGTTGGACACCATTCTGAAATTCTTTTTTCCTCCTTTTTTATGATAAATCAAAGCCCTCCCCTATATTCATGACTGTCTTGAGATATGGATAAAATCGACAAAAGAAAGTAAAGAAAAATAATATACATGAAGACCTACACCCCTTCATGACCATCGGAAGAAGTTACAAGTCTATAACAACATATCCAATGTAGTCACACAAGTGAGGGTAGGATATGAGCAGACCTTACCCCTACCTTTGTGTGGTGGGTTAGAGAGGCTGTTTCTGATAGACCCGCGGCTCAAAAGACATGTAACCGACAGAAGTCCATGTATAACAATTAAAAGTATCACTATTGGAAAACATGAATGATTCTGAAAGAACTTACCCTGGCCATGTTAAAGGAAGGAAATCTTGAAAATGCTTTTGATAAAACATCATCATTCACCTCATTCCCAAGGTTACCACAGAATAGCCAAAAGTCATCTGCACGACCCCAATAGTCAACTTAGCCAACTGTGTAATAGAATTGAGTCAACTGAAAACCATCTTACAACAAAAGTCAGCTGTCAAGCAACAGTGCACAAGACGAAGTGCTAAAAAAGTCATATGGGGAAGTCAAGACAATCATTTACAGGGCAGTAGTCTGTGAAAATGGATCAGCAAAGCATAACATTATTATTTTTGATGAGTCACTAGAGCATAATATTCTAACAAGAAATATATATTAACTAGTTTGTTCATTACACAATTTGCAACCTCCACATAAAAAGAGTGAGAGGGGGGAGGTCAGGGGCATTATTCAGAAGACAAGAAACACAGCACCTAAACCTTTTCAAGCACAAACAAACAACACATTTATTCTTATACACCTTCCACATTGTCCATTTAGCAGTTTCATTATAGTATTTGCTTCAAACTAGTTGTTACTTAGACTGCAGCATTGGCCTCAAAAGAAAAAGTTTCCCTCCCTTCTACCGAAAACCTTTGGCAAATACAAAGTGCATCGCCCCTGTATGTGATAAAATATTTTTCAATACTCTTTCTGCACCGAAACTATGATCTTTGTGTCGTGCTTCCCCCTTCCAAACATATTTAGTTTTCAAGGGACTTATTTTTATTTCCCTAAATGATCGCACAGGTGTAAGGTGACATTCACCATTCACAACTGCTTTTCCTTGAATTTCTAGACCTTCCAACTGCATGGTAATTTACTTATTCGGCACTCATAAACGCTTCCCCAAACTCCAGACCTACAATTACACGGTTATCCAGAACATCACAGCTTTGACATTCTTATAAGCACTGCCATAACCTTTCACAAGAAAGGTACTACTTAACTCAATTCATGTCTCAAACTATCTGGGACACGAGGAAATCAAATTGGAACAACCACAGAGTACCAAAAGAACAAACTAAACAGAATTCAAGTTTTTTAATTGGGTGAATACAGATGACACAAAACCGAATTGGAAGAAAGAATTAAATGGAGCAAGCGAGCTTACTCTCTGGCCACTCTGCAAGAGTAGGATCTTCCCAAGTCTGTCCTGCTGCCTTTCGAGGCACAGCTTTCTTTTTCACCTCAGCTTTTTGCTCAATCTCACTGCTTGCAAGCGCAGTTTTCACATTCTCAATCGCTTCAGGCGTGCTTGTTTGTGCAACTCTTTGAAATAATTAATGCGCCTGTCCATAAGAACAAGGCACGTTAGAAACATTGTCGAGTAAATATTCTTTTTTTCTAGAGGAACAAATTGCAAGCTTAAAAAACAACATGTATAAAAATGTACAGGGGCTCTACTTCAAAAACTTAAATGAAGAACTTTTTCCCCATTGGCTTGCTAATGGGGAACAAAGAAGCAAGCAAATTGTGTAAACATATCAAAAATTTACACGGTAGGCATACATTCATTTGTACACACATGATGGATAAACTTACCAACAAAGATATCTTAATAAGTAAAATCAATTATAGAAGAAACAACATTGGCATAATACATAAACACACTCAAACTAGCAAGAAAGCACTCGAACTTTGAGAGTACACATCTGAACACCTCAACTTGGTCTCAACTGACAACTAAACACTCAAACTTGTTCACACGGTGTCTCATGGACACCCGATGCTGATGTGTCATATAAAATTTGAAGGTATCTCGATGATCATTGTTCAATTGACTTATGGGCCTACAATGTAGGTTGAGAAGTGGGCCGAATTAGTTGAGTAGTAATATTTGGTGGGCTTTTCATTAAGTTGAATTTTCACTTACTCAAGCAGAAGCCCAAGTAGATGACCCAAAATTTGTAAAAGATTCACGGGGCAACTTGTTTTGATACCGCTATTTAACATGTATCTGCCATCTCAATTTTTTTGCACATATAGCTCAAGTGTGGCAAAAATGACTGATCGTCCGCCACATTTGCTTGAATTTTAGAACTTCAACATATGAAACTTCAGATATTGTGTCTCGAATTAGACTTTATCAAAGTTAACTTTAGACACAAGGTAAATACGTGGGAAAAAAAAACAAATATTCATTAATCTCTAGAATGATGTATAACACCCACTTGCAAAAAAAATAAATCATAAAACTAAAGTAGTTACTTGTAGTTTCTAAAATTAAACTTCTAACTTTTTTTTAATTTATTTTTATAGAAATATGTGAAGAACAAAATTTGAAGTGGTGTGGACCACATTTTCCCCACACCAAACAATGTTCTTCATTATACAAAATTATTAAAATTTCCTCCTCAAAATCCCAAAAATATTATTATAAAAAAAATAAAATAAAGTGTTATAATTATTAGTACCCCTTATATAGCAAACATACGATAAAGCCAAAGATGGGAAAAAAATTGCATGTAATTGTACGGACAAAAGGATTATGAGGATCAAACGGTTTATATTAATCCACGTGTCAGAATTGCAAAGGTGAGCCGTTGATTTGAATTTTTCCGAAGAACGAGCCGACAAGCAGTACAATCTGACACGTGGGAGACTAGACAAGTTGTAGGGACAACAAGAGTACGTGTCAGTACAGTACAACACGTTACTTCCGTAATTTGCGGGATCTATATTTGCAGACAGCTAAGCCAGGTAGCTGGAGATGGATAAGTTAAAATGTTTTAACCTTCGAGATTGTGATGACGTGATAAATATTTTTTCCTTTTTTGTTAGTGATCTCGAATTTAAGCTGTGAGTAATCGTCTTTAATAAAATGCGCTTTACTCTCAAACTCAAAGTAAATTTCAAATAATTGGTGAAAAATCAAAATAAAAAGTTGAAGTGCATTTTACCTCAATTTTTCATATCATAAGTCATAATAAATTCATATAATTTGGTATGTTAAAATGTATTAATCGTGATTGTGATGATGTGATAAGTATTCATTCATTTTTAATTAATGATCTTAAATTTGAACTGTGAGTATACAATTGTTTTTTTTAGGAAATATTTTACTTTTAAAGTGAAAGTTTTAATGTATTAGTCAAGGCCTAAAGCAGATATCGAATAACAGATCAAAAAATCAAAATAAAAAATTACTTTTTAGAAGAGAAATAATTTTGTGTCACTACAGAAAAACAATCCCCTTGTTTCCCCACCTCTTTGGACCCATTTGTAGGGGTGTGCAAAAACCGAACCGACCAATAAATTGAACCAAAAAAATGTTATTGGGTTATTGTTATTGGGTTACTGGGTTATCGAGTTTTTAATGGGTTAATAAAAAAAGTTATTGGGTTATTGGTTCGGTTTCGATTTTACTATTGGGTTATTGGGTAAACCGATAACCCAATAAGACGGTAATAATTTACTACTTTACCCTTCCTAAATATTAAATATTAATAATTTAATATATAACTAGACACTATAACTATATCAAATTATCAGTACTCTGCCCACTTCACACTAGGTCGCTTTAGTTTTTACTACTTACTCAAAACCTAAAGACTAAAGTAAGGGTTCACAATTGTAACTATTTGATTTTAGTTTTAGTTTTAGTCTTGTTGGACTATTTGATTTTAGTTTTAGTTTTAGATTGTAACTGTAAGTTGTAGCTTTTGCAAGTTTATATCTGTAATTTGATTAACCTTAGAAATTTCATATTATGTTTGGGCAGTGACATGTAAGTGTAGCCTTCGTACTACATTTGCTCTTATTAATGCAATTTTCTCATTATCTTTCTTGTTTCACTATATCAAAGTATTTAGATAAGTGAGAAATCATATATTATTTTATGGACATTTTCTTATTGGGTAAACCGAAAACCGATAAAGAATATCTTATTGGTTTGTTATTGGGTTAGAAAATTTTAAAACCGATAAACCGAACCAATAATACATAAAAATCGAATCGAACCGACCGATGCACACCCCTACCCATTTGCACAAATTTTGTCTTCATGTCTTTGAACTCTGAAACATTTGTACTAAAGGTGTAGTCATGAGGTGATTCAACATATATATAGAAGTATTTAAAATACTTTGAATTTAACGTAAATTATTAATTTCAGTTTTAAATTATTGATAGTCTTAAAAATATTTTTTTACTTGACTAACTAAACTTAGATACATTTTTGATCTATCACATGATATAGCAAATGGTCTCCAATTCTTGTAGGAGCATGAGACTCCTAATTAAAAGCCAAGAGAATGCTGAAAACACCTCTAAACTTGACGAGAATTTAAATGTATATTTCACTCATATTGCAAGATTGAGGGTGTGTTTAAGTTCAGTTTGGTCAAGTAAAATGATTTTTTTATGGCCGTCAATAGTTCAGAAATGAAATTAATAATTCATGATGAGTTTAAGGATATTTTCAATATTTCTGTATCCACACTATATTTTTGCACAATTTTTAAAAAATATATCTCACATTATTAAAAATATTTATGTATTTTATTGCTCAAATTAAATTTCAGATGACTTATCTCTTTCCTGAGCTTCTTCCCATACAGGAACGACAAATAAAAATTAAAGAAGAAGTTAGGAGTTTTATTTTTAAAAATTAGATATTTTGATAATTAGAAAAAATATTGAGGATAAAATTTAAAAAAAATTAAATTAAATTAAAGTATTTATAAATTGAAAACTCATAAATTGAGAATGACAATCTTATGACATTTGACTTATAAGTACTTTAGTGCTTATCAAACGTGTAAATAAGTTAAGAAATACTTATAAACCAGTTTAACCAAATATCCTCATAGTGTAATTTTCTTTTATCATTAGTAATTATCATAAAGATTTTTCTATAATTACTTTATAGGTTTTTTATATCGTAAATACATAAATTTTTAACTCTTTGACAAGACACCTCTTTCTTTTGTCTGTTTAATGGAATCTGCACAGAATTATTGGAGCACATCATATTTTATTCCTATAAATATTCATCTTTTTATATTTTCAGCAGTAGGATCTTGCACCAAAACAAGCTAACTAGCCAATTTCAAAAGAACATTCTCATGAGTAGATCAATAAATTAGACTAAAAAGAATAGATCGGTGTACAAAATATCTCACGTCAGCAAGATTTGGAGAAGCGCCACACTTCAAAGATTGTGACATAAATAATCTATTCTAATACAAATATTAATAACTTTTTCCATAATTTAAACTCGATCATTAAATATAATTATACAAAAATAACTTTATCGTTCCTTCGAGACTCTCCTTCTAATTAAAGGATGTATTAGCCCATATAAGCAAATATATGAGGAGTAAAATAATTGATATTAATAAGATGTCATATTCTAAAACTTTTATTAGATCTCAAAGGATCTATACTAACAATATTTAAATCCCAAAGATATGTGTGTTTTTTTCTTTTAGTTTAATAATAGGTCTACTTTGATTAAATTTATATTATCAGTCAATACCTAACTATATATTTGTTGCCCTTTCCATATAGGCTCTTCTGTTATCCACTAATATTCTAAATCTGTCCTCTATATAAGAACCAAATTAGCTTATTATGATGTTACAATTGCACCAAATAAAGAGGTGGTGGGGGACCTATAGTTTATATAAGGTTAATTAAATAATCCACTTTCCAAATTATGTAATTAAGAATCTAGAATATTCAATAGTTTCCATGTATTTTTTTTATGGTTGGATATTTGTATTAGTTCGAAACGATCAATATGTAGAATTAGAGAATATGAATTCAGTTTTATATATACGTAAGGAAGGTAATTCAAAAAAAAAAAGATAATGGTGTTTTTTTAATCATAAAGAGTCGTATGAGATTTTTGTCTCATACACAATTTTGAAATTCAATATTTAAAAATTGTATCATGAATAATTAGAAAGGTGGAAACAAAACGAGATATAATTTGATCACTATGAACAAATTCAGGAATTCCACAATGAGGTGAAGCGCAGTATAGGGCTGCGTATCTGTCGATTCGGTTCGATTTTGAAGTTTATCGATTTGACTTATTGGTTATCGGTTTGTAGAGATGCTAAACCGTTAAAGAACCATTAAGATATTGACTTATCGGTTATTGATCGTTATCGGTTTAACCATTAAGATTTGACACAAAAAAAAAGTCATTAAAAATCACGTAGAAACAAGGTGACAAACCAAATAAACCATGCACATGAGTTCACAAATAACATCTTGCTAAAAAGCAAACACTTTTACATTGTAGAATACCCAAGAGTTTGAGACAGTCAAAAATAAAAGTAGGAAACTAAACTCTAAGTCAAGGACTTTATATACAAAATGATAAAAATATAATTATTTAATTTACTATCGGGTTATCGGTTAATCCGTTAAGAAAAAACTTCAAACCGTTAAGAACCGATAACCCGATAACAAAAAAAATTAAAACCGTTATCAAAACCGCTAAACTAATAACCCATTACTGATAAAACAATAACTTTTTTTTGGTTCGGGTTATCGGTTTCGATTCGGTGTTGAATAGCCCTAACGCAGTATGTAACAAACACAATTTCATATTTTAAGATTAAATCCAAAATTTATAAACTAGAATAAAGGAATATTTACAATTTCGTAACAACTCTTATTATAAGTAGTTCCCTTGCATTACCATGGCAAAAATTTTATATGGGATAAAGAGATTAAGACCATCTCCAACTATTTTACTCTCCATTCTCTATATTTGAAGAGTAAAATAGAGAATGGGCTCTCAAATCACCCTTCATTTCACTCTCTATTCTTCATTTATAGAGAGGTGAATAGTAGTTCTCCAAATTTGGAGAACTACTATTCACACTCTCTATTTCACTTTTTCATTATTTTATTATTATTTCTATCATTTTGTAATTAACTTATTATTTTTCATATAAGGTCATTAATTAAATCTCTAATATTAGTAATTCTTTTTAAATGTAATATAACATTTTAAAAAATATATTATTTAATATATACTACTTTCATCCCGAATTAATAATATTTCAAAATTTTAAAAAAAAATTTCACTTTAATATAATTTGATATTATTATTAATTTTCACTATGAAGAATGCACAAAATTAACATGATAAGATGAAAGTTTTGATTTTAAAATACAATACATAACATAATAATTTAAATAAAAGATAATAATACAATACATAGCATAATAATTTTATCACAACAATAATTTAGTAATCCGGTAGGTGGTTTTCAAATTTAACAATATCCGGAAAAAAAATTACTGTATGATCTAGAGAATTGTTGTGGTTGTGATTGCGGTTGTGCTTGTTGATTTCTTTTTTTCAATTATTCACAGTTGTTTTGTTGCATAGAAATCTCCGATTTGAACAATTTTTAGCTAAACATATAAAAATCAAGGATAAAAATGCTCATTTTGAACTCCGTAATGCATTAACAGAGCATTTATGGGAGTAACGTAATAATTTTGAAAATTGATTTCACTTTTATTTGAATTGTCCATTAATTTGTATATTATATAATATGAACTTGCAATTTATGTTATTTAGAAATTTAGAATAAAATATAATTTTATATGAAATAAAGAATTTGAACTTTTATTATATTACTTGATAATTATATAAAATGATTATTTGAAAAAAAGAAATAAAAGATTCATATTATAAAATAAGAAAATAAGAATGAAATAGAAATAATAATATAATATTGAGGAGAGAGAAGAAGATTATTTTTTAGAGAGTACAATAGAAAATTGGATTGGAGTTAGTTATCTGAAAAAATAGAAAATTATATATTTGGAGGGTAAAATAAAGGATAGGGTTGGAGATGCCCTAAGCTAGTGGTCACTACATAAGGGAAGAATCTTTTTTAAAGCAATTATTGGGGGATTTAAGTTATATATAAAATAATAATATTGAATAAAGTTTTTGTTCACTCTATCAATAAAAATTAGATTTCAATAAAATTTAATGAAAAAACTATTTAATTTGTTTGAGTGACTTTTTAGGTGAAATATTAATAGTTGGGTGACTTTCTAAGTAAAATATTAATAGTTGAGTGACTTTTTGAGTGAACAACTGAAATTTGAGTGACTTTCTGAGTGAACTATTCAAAGCTGAGTGACCATCTGAGATATTATCTCCTATAAAAAAAATTCCGACATGCTTTTCGATCGGAAATTCATTGGAAATTTGGAATTTCCAAAAAAAAGTACGTGGAATCATTTCCAACGAACAATATTCTGACGGATTTCTGCTAGAAATTCTATCAATTTCTTTTTTTTTGTTAGGAGTGCTATTTTTTAATAATGAATTCTGGAGATAATATCTCAAATAGTCACTCAACTATGAGTTCTTAGCACAGAAAGTCACTTAACTTTGATTTTTAACTCAAAAGTCACTCAACTATGAATTCTTTTCATAGAAAGTCACTCAACTTTGCTTTTTAACTCAAAAGTCACTCAACTATGTGGTCTTTTCACATAAAGTCACTCAACTATATATGTTTTAGATACAAAATCACTCAACCTATTTAATTAATTTTTTCAATAAAATAAAAAATTTTAAAAATAAAAAATATCATTTGAATTATTTAATGACATGCTCCACTTAACTCAATCCACTAAAAATATAATAGTGACCCTTTAGAAAAAATAATTTAGGGAAAAAAAGTCTTAAAAGAGTCACCATTGTTTAGTCATGTAAGTTAATTTAAAGAAAAGTAATGCTGGATGTTGTTGTCGTTATTATTTTATTTTTTTTCAGTTTGATGCATTTTTTTTTTATAGAAGCGGTGGGAACAGTTTCCCGGCCACTTTGTCCAAGGCGTTAGAACTTAGAAGCATATCATATTTTTCTTTATACCTAAAGCGTCTATATAACGGGTCGAGTTAAATAGGGTGGATTATTAAATAATTTAAATGATATTTTTTTATTTAAAAATGTTTTTAATAAAAATTTTATTGAAAAAATTAATTAAATAGATTGAGTGACTTTGTAAGTAAAACATATAAAGTTGAGTGACTTTCTATGAAAACAGTCTATAGTTGAGTGATTTTTGAGTTAAAAATCAAAGTTGAGTGACTTTTTGTGAAAAGAAATTCATAGTTGGGTGACTTTTAAGTTAAAAAACAAAGTTAAGTGACTTTCTGTATAAAAAACTCATAGTTGAGTGACCATTGGAGATATTATCTCTGAATTCTGGAATAAGCAAATTTAAATTTAATTGGGGTCCAACGCGTACACCAAATATCGACCGGGAAACTAAATTTTTTAAAAACTATAGCTAGCATTTAATTATTTGGAAATGAAAGGACTAAAAATATGTACGTAAATACTACTCCATTATTAAATAGACAAAAGCTATTATGATTTCTTCTGTCAGTAGATGAAATTGCATTTATCACTCACTATCTGCTTATATTCATATGGCCAATGCAAATATGAAGTTCAATTATGGTTACTATATTAACTCTCTTGAAAATGTCATCATGTTTATGTCGAATTTCTAAAAATATATTATTTTTTAAGGATTAACACACTTTTAGGAGTTTGAACACCTAATCTTGCCAAAGAAGAACAATTAATAGAAAAATGTATATATCGATTGAGCGTAGACTATAGTCTTTTCAAGTCGCAACTTCTTCTTTTTTCATAATTAAAGAGATCATCGGATTATTCAACTTCTCTCAGAGAGTGGGATATTATACTATGTTTATGCAACACAACAACGGAATGCTCAATTATGGTACAATTAGTTCAAATTCTAGCAATTTCGAAATAAAGATTTGAAAATCCTAGTCATGTCCGTCACGACTAGATCATTTAAAAAATAACTACAACTAATTAACCGTTCATAAATAGTGATATTAATTATCTGGAAAATAAAATTAGTTACCTCAACAAGTTAAAATACATACATACTATAAAAATTCTTTACGCATATTAAAAATACCATAACATTAAGTCCAAAAGGAGATAATTAAACCACTTGATTATCTATGTCACATATAGTTAACAAACACCTTATTTTATCATATATACAGGATGCATGCAAAATCATATCCTAATTTTACATTCTCCTATATAACTACCATAGTTTTTCTAACACTACATTATATCTTAATTTCAACTACACAATTATTTAATAAAAAGACGTGCATTTCAGTACACTAAGCTCCACAACACGCGCTAAAATTTAGAGAAATGCAGATTGATCACACTGGATCTTATGTACGCAACTTTATTCTTACATTTCTGTAAGAGATTGTTTTTGCAACTAGCCAGAACCTCATAGTCACCATGCCCCCGTCTATACAATCACTCTTAGTTATATATCACCACCAATTTTTCCATGTCCACATAAAGTTGCACCTGTACCACAATCACCACCACCAACCGCCATTGTTATTTTCTGCTTATTATTATTTGTTGATGTTGATGGCCTCTTCCTCTTCTTTTCATAACTAACCCCTCTTGATTTAGACTGAAAATCCCTCACTTCTCTTAAAAATAGCCTCACATGTCTTGAACCAAATGGATTCATTTCTGGCTTTCCACCATTTTCTTCATAAGCAGCTCTAAGCCTACCAATTAGTGCATCAAGACTCCCCCATGCTTGCCTTAATGGACAAGGACATGGTGCTGGAGGATTTAGTTGTCCAAAAAATGGACAATTTTGGTTGTGGACTTTGGTCTTTCCGAACTGGTCCAGATACCTATTGAAGATATAATTAAATTAATAATAACAAATATGGTGACGAAAAATGATATAATTACAAAAAGTAAGTCAACTTTTAGTTTTGTAATTGGTTGCGAGAACGTTAAAAGTTTTTTATTTTTTTAGGGGAGGGGGGAGTAAATTGCATGAAAGTGTGATGGAAAGCATTTTTCAGAAAAATAGGTTAGTTGAATTCGAGAATATTAAAGGTTTTTTTTCTGTCCATTAGGGGACTTTTGAGGGAGAGTAAATTGAATGAAAGTGTAATGGAAAATATTTTTCAGAAAAATAAGTTAATTTTTAGTTTTTGGTTGCGAGAACATTAAAGGTTTTTTCTTGTTCAGAAGGGAGAAAAATGACTTCACTCACGTGTAACCTAAAGTATATTGAATGAAAGTATGACACTTGGTTTTTGAGGAAAGTAAATTGAATAAAAATGTGACAGAAAGCATTTTCCAGAAAAATAAGTCAAAATATTTAGTTTTTGTTTACGAGATCATTAAAGTTTTTTCCTGTTCAAAAGGGGGAAAATGACTTCGGTCACGTTTCAAGGAAAATAAATTGAATGAATGTGTGACAAAAATGTTTTCAAGAAAAATAAGTCAATTTAATTTTAGTTTGTGAAAACATTAAATTTATTATATTCAAAATGGAGGAAGATGACTTCGGTTACTTTTCAAGGAAAATAAATTGAATGACAATGTGACAGAAAACGTTTTCCAGAAAAGTAAGTCTAATTTTCTAATTTTTGGGGGTTTTCAACTAGAATGGGGAAGATTACTTCCCTCACATTTTGAGTGTATCATGTTTCTTCACAATGAGGGGCGGAGCTACCAATTGTGCTAATGAGTTCAATAGAACCCTATAGTTTTGACTTGTATTTTATATTTATTTTTAAAACCTTCATCAAATTTGTATATAAATAATTTGTTCAGAATTCATGAATTCAAAATCCTAGTTTTACAATCATTCATGAACTGTTAATTTCATATCACACTAAAACATCATTACCAATTTTTTTTTAAAAAACTTAAATTTTTCATCAAAACACAATCTCTGCCATTAATAATTTTTCAATAAAAATAAAAATCTCTCTCCAATCAGACATGAAAACATTTTTTTTAGAGTACAAGTCATTCTCCAAAAATCTTTTTTTTTTCTTCAAAAGCTAACCACTTTTGTCATACAAAATAGCAATGGTATGTCATAACTTAAACTTTTAGACTAGAAGGTCGCAATTTATGGGTACATACCTAAGGAATTCCAGGATATGTGCACTACTGCACTGAGGAAGTGAAAGAGGGGGTTGGCGGTTTCTGACATACTGGCAAAAAGTGTTCCAATCGCGACGTTTCTGATTCTCATATCGACTCAACGGAGGAACCGAGGACGCAATCATGGTAGTACTGTTGGCAATAAAGTTTGTACCTTGGACCATGTTGTTACCAGATGTAGTGAAATTATTTCCTTGTGCTGTGACAAAATCCA
Organism: Solanum appendiculatum; assembly: GCA_018342035.1. Lineage (NCBI taxonomy): Eukaryota > Viridiplantae > Streptophyta > Magnoliopsida > Solanales > Solanaceae > Solanum > Solanum appendiculatum. The sequence goes on along the minus strand of JAGDQO010000392.1, from coordinate 1,109,740 downwards.
TTTTTTTTTGCACTTATAATGGGGTTTTGAAGAAAAATGGAATTTATAAATCAAGAACCCCTTTTTTTAAGGTGAACTGAAAGAGATTGATTCTTGAAATAGGGAGGAAAAAAACAGTTTTGTGAAGTTATTATGAATTTATTATTAGGTACAAGTTAATAATGGATTGTATTTATTTAAGATATTGGTTAGCAGTAGTAAGAGGAAATGACAAAAGGACAATGAGGGAATTTATTGTGGGCGTACCGAGCTGAGCTGAGTCACGCCGAGCTAAATTTAACTGAACTGAGTAAGGCCTTGAAATCTTGAAAGAAGTTGAGTTGGTTAAGTAAAAAAGAGAGAACGAAACCAAACCAAGCTGAGTCGAATTGAACTAAAGTGGATAGAGTACTAGAGTTAGAAATCTTGAAAGAGGTTGAGTTTGTTAAGTAAAAGAGAAAATAAAAAAAAACCAAGCCGAGTCGAGTACTAAAGTTAGAAATCTTGAAAAAACTCAAGTTTGTTAAGTAAGAGTGAGGAAAAATTGAGTTGAGTCAAGCCGAACTGAACCAGATTGAGTAGCTAGTACTATATATAGAAATCTTGAAAGAGATTGAATTTGTTAAGCGAAAGAGGGAAGATCAAAAAGTGAGTTGAATTCATGAGTCGAGCTGAAATGAGTTGGATTGTGCACTAAAGTTATCAAAATCTCAAAACAAGGTTGAGTGTAAATAAGTAAGAGAGAATAAAACTAAATCGAGTTGAGCTGAGCCAAGTCAAAAATTACCCTAAAAATGAAGTTGATGAGATTTTCTTTCCTAGAAAAGAGGTAACAAGAATAAAGAAGAAGAGGGGACATTGGCCATATTTGTGTGTGTAGAATTAGAAATAGAATATAGTATAATAGAGATTGGGAATAGAGTAATGATTGAGGATAGTGGCTTTTGAGGAAAGAGGGTATTTTTGCAAGAAAGGGAAAGCTTTAATTTTGGCATTAATTTGAAGTGATTGGAGGAAGCAGTATTCTGTCTGGCAAAATGTATATATATATATATGTACGACCACCTTAGTTATTGCTACTAGCAGCCTACCCTCTCCGTTTCAAAATAGCTGTCACGTTTTAGTTTTAGAAAATTAACTTGAATAGGGAGTTAAATTCAAAAGGTACTATGAATAGGTCTTTTCATTATTGTGTATGTGTGGTGAAAAAAAAAATACATGTTAAGCTTTTAATTAAAGTTCATATAATAACTCTCGAAAAATCAAATATGACAAATATTTTAAAACAAATGAAATTGTGTGCTATAACAGTAAATTAATGGAGTAATAAGTATTGTTTTTATCCTTTAATACAATAATCAGTCATTTTATTGAGACTCAAACTGATTCAATTTCGTGTCATATGACTTATTAAAAGAAAAGCATTTCTTATTATAATTTTTTTAATCATTATTTAGGGCTCGAACCAGACAACAACTTTGTTCAAGTGGTAAGTCGTATTCCATATAAAACTCTCACTATGGGGTACTCCATATCTAATTTAAAATCAAACATTAGAAACTTCGTGGCAATGTATTGTCTTAATTAGTCCAAAAAAATTAAAGGAACATTGCTCCTTTTAGTGAAACAACGGAATTTCATTTTTTTTTCTCATTTATTTTGTCTCCAAGTTTTAATTCATTATTTTTATTAAAATTGTGGAGCGTCAAAATTTTTGTATACGAATTCTGAAAGTTAACTAAATCTATTAACTACGTACAACACAATAACTTTTCAGGTGTGACTTGTGACAACTATATATGGTCCATACAATAAATATTTCAAGTGCAAGCTCATATTGATTAGATAGAAGTTGAATATATACTACAGACTGTAGTATATATTCAACTTCTTTCTAATCAATATATACTACGGAGTGTAGTATATATTCAATTTTGGGTTGGGTCCTAACCCGTCGAAGTTTACTTTGGACTCAAATGAGTTGGGCTCAAATGGGCTAAAAAGCGGGTTGGGTCTTGACCCGCCCAATTTGATCCGCTTAATCTCAATAATTTTAACATATTGATATTTAACTTTTATAACCACAATTTGAATTTTAACTCAAGATATTTTTTTTAAAAAAAAGTTACAAATTTGATAGATCCTAAAAGATATTAATAGATAATAATCCATACCTTAAATATAGGAGCATACATTACATCAATGCAAATAAAGAGTCTTAAAATGGGTTGAAATTAGAGATTAAATTGGGCTCAATTGAGGATTCTCTTAAAATGAGTTAAGACTTGAATGAGTTGAGATTAAACCCAACTCAAATTATCATGAGCCTAACACTAAAATTATGGGCGGATTGAGCGGGTTACCTATGTTTGGGTTCATTTTTGACACCTCTAACTACCGTCTCTACCAGGGGCGGAGCTACAGGTAAGGAAGGGTGGTCAGCTGAACACCCTTCGTCGGAAAATTAGACCATGTATATAAGAAAAATATTCTCTATTAACTAGATATGTTAATAAATGAATATACTTAAACACAACAGAGGCTATAGTCCAGCGGTTAGCATGCTCGTTTGTGACTTTCATCTTTCTATTTCTAGCCTTAAATTTTATTACAATTTATTCAATGAATTTATTAACTATTAACCTAATAATTAAGATTTTATTGTTTCTGTATATTTTCGATCTTATATTAAGTGAATTGTTAGAGTATAACATAGTCTTCTTTAGATTTTTCGATTCATATTAAGTAAATTGTTAGAGTATAATATAGTCTTAAAAAATTACGTTTAAAGATAAAATTAAAGGTTACTTTGCACTATTATCTTTTTGATTATTTCTAAACTATTCTTTTAGAAAATGTAAAATAGTTAAGAATCTCATTAAAAGAAAGGGTAAATATGAGAAAAAAAGACTCAACAATTCTCTTGAACTTTAAAAAATTCACTTATTTGAATTATGAAAAAAGTCTCGACAATTCACTTAATATGAACTAGAGGGAGTGTATTCAACTAATAACTAAAATTGTTTTTTCTCGACTTTTCTCCATTAGTTTTGATTTATACCATTGATAGTTTTATAATTTTAAGTTTTCGTATGATTTAGTTAAATGATATATAATTTAATTTTAAATTTGCCCACTCATCAATAAAAAAAATATTTTGTGCACCCACTCAGCTAAAATTTTTTTTCACTCTTTTAAAGTTTGAACACCCTTGACGGAATTCCTGGCTCCGTCACTGGTCTTTACCTTCTAATCCTCAAAATTTTAAGTCCAAATAATGGAAGTTGTTTACATTTTAATCTCGTATTTAATGATGGAGTCCAAATATTCACTAAGAAGAGTCGAATATAATGAAGAAAATACACACAATTATATAGTTTTAAAAAAATATCTATTTATACATATTTCAGCAAAAAGGTGTCAATGGATATATTTTGAACTAGGGCGACTCCATCACTTTGTATCATCTAAATTACCAAAGGAAAGAACTATAACTATTTTATCATTACATTTTCGTCTCAAACTAGTAGAAGTTTTGATTTAAAAAGAGACTTATATTAAGTTTCTATTAGCAAAGTATCTAGTACTCGTAAGGATGATATATAATTAAGCTCGTGCAAGAATCTCTAGAAATAAAACTCGAGTTATAACTCGTAAGGAGAGTAATTGAGCACGTGCAAAAATCTCTAGAAACAAAACTCGAGTTATACTCGCAAGGATGGTTATTGAGCTCGTGCAAGAATCTCTAGAAACAAAACTCAAGTTGCTCGTAAGGATAGTTTGAGCTTGTGCAAGAATCCCTAGAAACAAGACTCGAGATATAACTCGTAAGGAGAGTAGTTGAGCTCGTGCAAAATCTCTAGAAACAAGACCCAAGTTACTCGTAAGGATGTGATCTCATCCAAGAATTTCTAAGAACAAGGCTCGAGTTACTCGTAAGGAGAGTAATTGAGCTCGTGCAAGAATTTCTGGAAACAAGACTCAAGTTACACTCATAAAAATGGTAATTGAGTTCAAACAAAAATCTCTAGAAACAAGGCTCGAGTTACTTGTATGAATGGTAATTGAGGTCGTACAAGAATGATCTCTAGAAACAAAACTCGAGGGGCGATTTGCTGGTGAAAAAAATTAAAATCGTTCACGGTGGGACTCGAACCCACAATCTCCCGCTCCGGAGGCGAGCGCCTTATCCATTAGGCCACGCGAACTTCTTGTTCATATATATACAAGTCCTTTTACTGGTTTAATTAGTTTTTCACAATAGTAAATTCTGGATTCTCTCTTTATTAAATATGAGATTGTACGAGGAGAGAAAGACTTAAGTTGACTCGTGAAAATAATAATTAAACTTCTTTCATATCTTATTTCAGGTTAATTACTCCTTAGCTAGTGCAGACATAGGACATGACTTCATCAATAGTGGTTTGGTTAGTTGGACCATGAAAAAAGTATTCACTACTGCTTACAACATTTTTATTCACTCGTCTTGTTACTTCGAAAGGAATCAGTCCGGCAGCAAGGGAGGACACTAATTATTTAATTTAGATACGCGTGTGTGGTCATCACTAGAATGTTGGACATTTAAACTTTAAATTCTCAAATTCATTTTTATATTTGACATCCTCGCTTCAATTTAACATTTAAGCATAACGTTACTATATGTTGTTTTATTTTCTTTGTATCTTGTTATTTTGCTATCATATTATTTTCTTGCATTACTGCTTTGAAAACATTTCTTTTGAGCCGATCGAGGATCTATTAGAAGTAACCTTTTACCTGACATAAAAATAGGCATAAGGTCACGTGCATTTTATCCTCCGATCCTCAAACCCTATTCGTGAAACTACAATAATAAGTATGCATGTTGTCATTGTTGTTGCAACATTTTCCTCATACCCTATTATATGCCTCGTAGCACTGTCATATTGTACATATTTTTAATTCAACTCAACCAAGCACACAGAAACAATTTATCTTTTTCAATGGAAATCATTTTCTTCCCTGGCTACCATGAACACTAAAATGTTTTTTCTTCAATTTTACTAATATTCACAACCTAATTGATTAGATACTACTAAAAATATAAATAACAACAATCTCAAATTACTAGATGATAAATATAAACACACATCTCGTGGAAATACAACTGTCATAATTAGTAATTAATTTAGAGGTGAGGTCTAGAGCGACTTCTATGAGTTCAACTAAACCTCGGCCCATTAAGACTTTCACCTCAAACTGTATGTATACATGTATCACACGAAAATTTCAAATGTATACATAATAAAATCACACTTATTTTGTGAACCTTCTGACTCTTGATCCTAAAATATTCGCTTCTAGCTGCTCTCATCAGACGCGTTATTTCCAGAATTCATGAAGACATAATGCCAAAAAACCATGTCATTGTTGAAACTAGTCATGTCCCCATGTCCATAATTTGTTGAATATTGCATGTTCTCTTCCTTGTTTGATTGAGCGTCATGAGAATTTGAGTTATTTTCTTGAAGATCTTCTTGATAATGATGATAATAAGTTGGATGATAGGCAACAATATTTTGAGAATCTTGATAATAATTTGAAGAAATTATATGATGCTCATCAATATTTTGTGTAACATTTGTTGTCATTTCATGGCTTCTCTTGGTAGTTATAGTAGATGCTAGATTATTGTTTTGTTCCAATCTTTTCTTCAAGTGAGTGTGCCAGAAATTCTTGATTTCATTATCTGTTCTTCCCGGTAGCCTTGATGCAATTGCAGACCATCTAAAAATAATAAACAAACAGAAAAAGTCACATTTATTGCACATCAACATTAATATAAAAAAAAATTAATAGAAACCATGTTTAGTTTTCGATATTAAAATCTGCATGACTTATATGGATTTTAATATCGAAAGTCAAACATTATACAACTAATACATGTATTATAAGTTATATGAAAGTTCATGTGTATAGAAGGTGGACTAAGTACTACGTATTGTAATAGTATTTAAAAATGAAAATGCCCTTACATACCATAAGTAATTTGGGTTGATTTCTTAGATGATTACTCAACCTAATAGTTTATATCTCAAAAAATCACCTTTTATCTTGATTTCAATTTTCTTTTTTAAAAAGTATTTTTTAAAGATAATAATTATAATTAGTCAATCAATAACGAGAAATCAACTCTAGATAAAACAATTCAAGTATTATACATATATTTACCATATAGCAACCTTGTATAATTTATTCTCCGCTTAACAATTCTCATATTATTAATCTCCATACAAACAAATCATATATTACGATCTCGTATAACTAATACGTCAAACCAAACGACCACATGTATACATGCATGAACAAGAAACTACAAAGAAGGCTACAAAAAGAAACAAGGTGACAATTTGTATAATATATACTATATTTAAAGAATTACTACATATGAATATAAATATTATTGTACCTGTTTCCAAGAAGTTGATGTAGCTTAATGATGACTTCTTCTTCTTCCTCACTAAAGTTTCCTCTTTTAATATCTGGCCTTAAGTAATTTGTCCACCTTAATCTACAACTTTTTCCACACCTTAATAAACCTATAACAAGTTCAAACAAAAAAAAATATTTTTTTATGAAAAAAGAAAGTAATTAATTATAAGATCATACCAATCAAAAAGTAACTTAATTTGAACCATATATATTAAATGATAAGAAATTGAGTGCAATGGAAATCAACAAATAAATTCTTCAATGGTATGGGTAGGAAATCAATTTCTAATTCGATCCAACGAGTTGAGTATGATTGTATATTTGATAAATTGTTATTGTACCAAAAATATCAATTATTAAGCACTGTATAGAGAATAGATTGATTCGCTTAAAGAGAATCTTTTTTATAATTAGAGATCCAAAAAGAACGTGACTTATAAATTTTTTATTGAAAATATACGATTTCTGACGGAAAATACTTCAAAAATGTTTCGGAAAAGCCATTTTCCATCGAAAATTCATATACTATATAGTTATATACTATGGTAAATCAAAAGGAAAAAGAAAAAAGAAATACAAGCTAGCAAAAAATAAAGTTGGAAATTAATCATATATTATACATATTATTTTTTTTAAAAAAAATAAATCAAAACTCACCGGCTTGTTTAGGAAGTGCCCTCCAATTTTCATGTCCATGTTTTTGAATAAAAGTTATCAAAATTTGATCTTCTTCTTGAGTCCATGGCCCTTTCTTCAACCCCATTTTCTCACAACATGGAGCTCTTACCATTTTAGCCACTTCTCTCTCCTCTTTCTCTCTCTAGATAATACAATATGAAAAAATGGGGTGGAAAAAAAGGGCATCTATAATTGGTACATATAATAAAAACATAAAAACGTGGAAAAGATGGTCCAATTATTTCTTTTCTTTCTTATTTTAATATTTGGGACCTTTTATCACTATGAGATTTGGCATTGGATTTTTCTCTCAAACTAATTATTACATAGAAAGAAGATAACTAATTTTTTTTATATAGAGAAAGAGAGTAGTAGCTTCCATATCGAGTTTAATAGTTCGTTTGATCAAATTTCTGGGAAGCTAAACGTGTTCATATTAAAGAATGGGAAATATTTCAAAGAGTCGAGGTATTTGGTTAAGCTTTTAAGAAAAAAAGAAGTGATTTTGAATAATATTAGAAGTTGAAAAAAGAATTTTTACCTAGAAACACTTTTTTAATCATGTACAAGCTTAGGACAAATTGTTGCTCTAATATTACTAAATATATTTTTTCAAATTGCTCATCAAAACACAAATCGAAACTCTCAAAACATACCCTTTTACAACGCATTTATAACAAAAAATATATTTCAAAATAATCAGACTTTAAAAAGTTGATCAGACATGTTATAAGTTCTATAAAGATGGTATAAGAAAAATATTTGCAATAACAGTCAGGAGCTCAATCGAAACTAACAACAAACTGCTAAATAAAGAGTGATCCAACCTATAAGAACCATGAGAACTTGACTTCATTCCTATCTTCCATTAACATATCACTGATAATCTTATATGAGTGCGACATATACTTTTTTTATTTGTCAGATCATTTATAATTTTATTTTATTTTTATAAAATGATAATACTACTTAACTAACCTGCCATAATAGCTTAAATTATACTTTATTATGTAAAAAAATTTTACACTAAAGTTTTTTTAAAATTTTTTATTAAAGAGCTAAAGACATTTTCTCACATGCTATGGACAATTTCTTGGTTGTTTCATTGGGATGCAAATGTGCCTTTTTAAGTCAAAATTTATGTGCGGCTCGGCCCACAAAGTCACATATTTTTCTCATTCTGCCGCCTGTCTAAAGTGTCCAACATGCATGTCACTCAAGTGTTCTTTTTCTTCTTGGTGAAAAAATGGTATTTTCTTCCTTATGCTTTGCATTGGATTTTGGTAGATTTTATATGATGATTCCCTTTATATAAATGAAATCCACAAAAAGCTATTGCTTGTTTGTTCAAGCACCCCTTTTCATGCTAAGTGGCTTACCAATATGGAATTTTATGAAAAGTATAAGTAAACAGACGCTTAAACTTAATTTCAGATGATAAGTAATTAGATACTCTAATTTTGAGAGTGTATATATAGATACCTTAATATGGTTTTAGTTGGCAACTAAACATTTCAACACGTCTGCATTGTGTCTGGTGGACAGCCGACACTGACGTGATACATAAATTTTAGGTGGTGTCTAGAGGATCATTTTGTAAGCTGGAGTATTTAATTGACGCAGTATGGAGATGAGTCGAAGTGTACGTCTATATGTGCATACTCAAAGTTGGACTGATTATTTGTCAGTTGAAGCCAAATTTGAGTGTGTGTTTATGTATTATATTATACCTAGATTTTACGCAAACATTATAATTACAACAACAACATACAAGTGTAAACCCATAAGTAGGTCTGAGGAGGATAGAACATACACAAGCATTACTCCTACCTTTATAATGTAGAGAGATTGTTTTTGGTAGACTCTCGATCTGTTGAATACCCTTTTTACTCTTTTGTGTATTTATTTGTTAATATTTTGAATTTTATTAGTTAAAAATATAATTTAGCACCATTAAATTCTAAGATATAAAAAAACTAGTTGAACTTCACCTATTATAAAAAAATATATTAAAGTATAGTAGTTTAGATGACAAGATGAGGACCTCAAGAGCAAAAATTAATAGATAAAATAAGATTTAGGTCAATGGACAATTATCAATCTTTGACTTGATTGTGTACTATGACTAAACTAAAAGTAGATCCATCACTCTCACTAAAAAACACACACAACTATTTTCCAGATTTTGCAAATCTTGATTTTTGCCGACACTACATTTAATTCAACAAAGTAAGCTTACCAAAAAGACTTTTGGGATGATGATAGTTGATATCTTGTTTTTAGGGGCAGAGCTAAAATATAGTTTACAAGTTTGATCAATGATAGCCTGATTGTAATTGAATTTTATCGACATTATATTTATGTTTTGTTCAACTCAGATATATTAATGCCACATAAGCTTGGTCGGACATATAAAATATTTATTTTGTTTAAGTTAAGGTGTTTGATTAAAATTTCGTAGAATAGATAGAAAACATCAAATAAGAGGTTATAACTTCATAGAGTAGATAATATTGGCTATGAATTTGATGTTTAGTAACTTTTATTCAAACAAATTTATAATTATAAATTTTAAATTCTGACTCGATCTCTGTCGATCAAAAGATCTTACCTAAAAAATAGGAAACTTTAATGAGATTTCATTTGAAAATTAGTACACTTATTTGTCATGTAATTGCTGGTACATTTTTGTAAATTAAGGTGGGGAGACAAGATAATAAGAGCACTTTTTAAAAGAATAAAATGTTGACATTCATGCACGAAAGTACAAAAAATGTGCTAGTGAAATAAAAAGTTAATAACTTATAAATTTAAAAATCAAATGCCTCATCATTTTGGTTATTTTTTTTAATGTTTTATATGTTTGACTACTTTCATCCTAAAACTTTTTTGGCATGATCTGAATAATTATCCCTTTGATTATTTTAAAATAGATAACAATATTCAAATCTTAGTTTTACTTTGATTACAAAATCAATTAAGTCTACATTTCATTCACAAACATATCTAGGATTTAGGGGATGTATCATGACATCCAATAAAAACGAATTTCAATTTTCATAAATAAAATGTTTGAGGATATATCGATTCTAATAATCGATTAGAGCTTGTTATATTCGATTAGCATTTTTAATTTTATCTATCAATAATCATATGCATTTGAGCGAAAGCAATTTTCTATTTATTTTAATATGCAAATTTGTCCAAAGCTGAATCAACATTAGAGATGGATTGGTCGTCCTAAAAATCTAGTGAAAGTAATTTTCTTATTTTCTATTTATTTTAATATGCAAATTTTTCCAAAGCTGAATCAATATTAGAAATGGGTTGATCGTCTGAAAAATGATTCTTAAATTCTCGTAAAGTTACCATCATTACATTCCGTTAAACTTATATATATATATAAGAATAAAATATTACCCACTAGGATAAATTTGGCTATATGAGAAACCATCCGCTTACTAAAGAAATAGCTTTTAATTATTGGATATTCCATAGAGAGTTGCAAGACATAAAAGAGACAAAATTTAAGATCAAAAAATTAATAGACTTAAAAGAAATAATAATTAAGGAATTAGTAGAAGAAGTAAAAGATAATTTCAGACAAAGATTAGTTACCTACGAAGACGTTGCTGAAAGACTAACCTCAAGTATAAATTGGGAAATATTAGGATTAGAAAGAAGAATAGAAAATACAAAATCAAGAATAGAATTCCAAAAGAGAAGACCAATTTGGATTCCATTAGGATAAATGGTAAAAACAAAAATAAGAAAAGTAAGAGAAAGAATTAATTCATTATATCCAGAATACAAAACTCTAAACCAAAGTAAAGAAGATAAAAACAGATTAGAATACTTAATAACTAAAATATCAAAATTAGAAGCAAAATATATAAAACTTGTAATAAAGAAAAATAAAATTGTAACAAAGACAAAATAGCTAAATTAAGGGAATTAGAGTATTTAGATTTAAAATTAACCCCAGAAAAGAAATATAGAAGACTTAAAGACGAATCTTTATTAAGGTGTAATTTTAATTTAGGAGAACATTTGTTACATGGTTCAGACCAACAATTGAATAGTATTACAGATCTAATTATAAATTTAGGTGAAACAATTCAATTAGAACAAGAAAAAATCTTAAAGACTTTAGAGAATTTCAAAGACCTGCAATCAAAACAAAACAAATTGTTAGAAAAAATAGAAAATAATTTAGAATACTTAAAAGAACAACGAAAAGATATAGAAAGAAAATTACAAAGTAAAGGAAATAAAGAAATTAATCATAAAGAAGATTTAGACCTTAGTAATTATAACATTAAAAAAGAAATAAAAGAATTAAAAGGAGAATTAAGCATAGTAAAAGATATAGTACTTTCATGAACAATCAGTTATATAAAGAAATATTAAAGAAAGCAGCAGAAATAACACCCAATCCTGAAGGACTATCAGATCACAAGCCCTTAGGTAAGGCAGACGATACGGTAATAAAATAGAATAATATAATAATTCTATTATTACTAGAATTAAACGATAAACTAGAAAAAATAAATAAAGAACAAAAGAAAGTATTACAAGATAATAACCTAGATCAATTAATAGAACAACTAAAGAGAATAGAAATAACTCCAAAAGAAGAAAAGAAAATACGTATATCTAAACAATGGAACTTTTTCCGTTTAAAAGAAGAACAACAGACAGAGCAAGATCAAGTTTCTCACAAGACAGTTTGAGAGGAGGAATATTGGCAAAAATCCTAGAATCTTCAAAAAATAAGACAAACACTAGTCAACAATTAGAAGAAGTTATAGATGTAGACAAGGATATACAAATTTTCCAACAAAATAAGTTAAAATTATTAAATCTCAAAATATTATACAACACTGGTTTCTTCACAGGACAAGCTCAGTTATATAAACACTATAGAGAAGAACAAATGTGTGTTATAGGAAAAGACAGTAGTAGTTTAGGATTAATAAGTCCAGAATCGTTAAAACAAATAAAAAACTCAAATATGAATTTAATGCATATGGGATTAATAGTAATAGGATTAAAAGGATTAACAAGAAAAAATTTAGGTACAAAAGTCCTAATAACAATATATGATGATAGATGGACTGAATTAAAGAAATCAATAATTGGATTAACAGAAGTAGATATGACCAATAATGGAGGACTTTTTTATTGTAGTCCAGATTTTATGTTAAGTACAAAAGATTTTGCTAATCATATAAAGATAGGAATACAAACTAAAGGATATGAAGAGATGATAGGTGGAAATAATTTATTAATATGTGTAGGATTCATAGGAAAAATTGCTACAAATAGTAATACAAAATTTAAGTTAAAAGTTGAAGACGTAGTAGGATTAATGGGAGACAAAGGTATTAAGGTAATGAAACCTTTAAAAATAGACTCAGAAGAGTATGCAGGATTAGAATGGAATTTAGAAAACTTAAGTAAAAAAGAAATTCTAAAACCAAAAGACCATCTAATGTACACAAATAGTAAGTGACATACTTCAATAAGATTCACTGATTATAGTTACACAGATCAGAAAGACATAGATGAAGAAGAGTTAGATAATCAAGAAACTATGAATATAGAAATCATAGAAGAAGAAGATTTTGAAGTAGATAAATGTATAAAAAAGGCAGAAGAAATAAATATAAAAAATAAAAATACAGTTTTTAAATGTAAAGGATGTAAAAAATCAAATATAAATTTCGAAGAAGTAGAAGAACATTTTAAAAATTGTAGGCTAAGACAAGATAATTATGGATACAGAAATCAAAAAGAAGAGGAAGAAGAATCCATAATAAGTGAAATCAGTTTAAGTATAAAAGAACTAATGGAAAGTGCTTCTAGTAGCTCAAGTCCTTTCCAAAAGACTAGCTCAATGCCACCAGTACAGACAACCACTGGTAATTTACCAAGATATAGGGTATATAGAGTAAACCCAGATATACAAACTGAGAACTTGAAACCTAAAGGAAAAAGACAACCTATAGAAGAATCTATAAAACTCCAAGGAGGAAATAAAGGAAAAATACTTAATATAGCAGCACATGATCCTCAATTATGGAATTCAGTAATAGACATATGGAAAAATATAGTAGTAGCAGACTATATACAAACTAATCAAGAAAATGATGCTGAGACCATGTATAGATACATGGAAACCTTCCTAGGAGAATCAACAAAAGGTTTATGGGAAGCATACAAGACAGAATTCCCTGAAGAATTTCAAGGAATGGTAAATATGGGACCTAACCCATATAATTTCACAAATAAAATACATAGTTTAATCACAGGAGAAGACCCAAATAGTGGTTTAATAACTTTACAAAGAAATGCAGTAATAAAACTAGAACAATTAAGTATAAGTAATTGGTTTAGTATAAAAGAATTCTTAAACGAATACTTTTATTATTGCAGTATAAGTGGTAATGCTTTTGATAATAATTTAGGAAAGAAACTTTTTAATAAATTACCAGGAGCATTAGGTAGAGAGATAGAGGAAAAATTGTATAAAAGAGAGGGAGTGACACAAAATCCAGATGGAAAATGGTCAATAGGACAAAGAATACAACATATTATGTATATACTACAAGAAAAATGTACAAACATACAAATACAGAAACAACTAAAACAAAATGAGACAAATTTCTGTAAAAGTATATATACAACTCAAAATTATGATAAAGAACACATCCCGAAAAGATACAAGAAAAACAAAAATTATGGAAATAATTACTCAAAAAGAAAGTATTATTTAAGAAAATCAAGGGCAAGAAAACCATACCTAGACAAATATAGACATGTGAGGAAATATAATAATAATAGAAGTTACAAAAATAAATTAGAATGCTTTACTTGCGGAAGTCAAGAACACTTAGCAAATACATGTCCTAAAAGAAATAACAGCAGAACAAGAAATGCTCAATTAATAGAAGATTTTCAAGAAACTCTAATTAATGTGGATGAATATATATCGGACAACGAAAGCATATACTCCATAGTAAGTATGGAAGTAAATGAAGAAAAGAAAGAATTGTCATCAGATTCTGAAGAAGATGAATTTATAAATAAAATAGGATTAGAACAGTTAAATATAGAAGAAATAGAAAACCAAGACATGGTAAATATATCCCTAAATTGTGAACATGAATTTGAATTAGGGAAAGGATTAGACAGTAATCAATGTTATATATGCCATTGGTATCCAGGAAGACAAATAAGAAAAAAATGTAAAAAATGTTATATTGAAGGATGCGTACCATGCATAGAGAAAGTAACAAAAGGTAAAAATACAAATAATACACCTTTAGAAATAAATAAGAATAAAGAAAAAATAGATTTAGAAGAAGAAATAAAAAGGCTGATTAAAAGAGTAGAAATTTTGGAATATAAAATAGAGATAATTGATAAAGGAAAAAGGAAAATAGAAGAAGATTTGAATAAAGAGAATATAGAATCAGAAGAAGAATTAATAAATACCGAGACAAGCAGCCTAATATGTAATGAAGATAAAAAGATAAGTACCATTAAAATCCTAGCAAGAATTAGAATTCAAGACTACGAAGTAGAAACTCTTGCTTTAGTAGACTCAGGTTGCACAAAAAGTATAATAAATAAAAAGATCCTACCACCAAATCTAGTAAAAGAATTACCAAACCCACAAATATCTATGCAAATGGACGGATCTTATAATACATATAAACATTATGTAAGTAAAGCAACAATAAGCTTTATAAATACTTGTACAGATTTCTATAAACCAACTTATAAATTAGACAAAATTTGGGTAAGAGATCTAAATATAAAAGTAGACTTTGTTCTAGGACTAGATTTTTTATTACATAATAATGGAAGCTGCCTATTAACAAGAGATGGGGTAGTATTATCCAAAAATATCACTCAGACTGCAGTAGTAACCATACCTATAGAAAATAGGTTTAGATATATTAAACCAAAAGAACAAAAAATTATATGCAAGAAAGAAGACTGTAAATGTGACACTTGCGAACAAACAAATCAAGAATTAGAATTAATAACAATAGAAGAAAATGAAAAGGAATACTCTCTAATAGAAACAAATATGGAATTATATGATTTCCAAAAAGGAATACAAAAAATAGGAATAATAAAAGACCAAAAAGACTTAGAAAGAATAATACAAATTTTAGATGAATTGGAAATAATTGGCGAAAAACCCCTAAAGCATTGGGAAGCCAATAAGATCAAATGTAAATTAGACATAATAAACCCGGAGTACATTGTAAAAACTGCTTCGATAGAATCAACAAATCAAGACTTAATAGAGTTTGAAAACCAAATAAAGGAACTAATGAATTTAGGTGTAATAAGAAGATCTAAATCAAAACATAGATCTGCAGCCTTTATAGTAAGAAATCACAGTGAAATAGTTAGAGGAAAGGCAAGAATGGTTATAAATTATAAAAGACTGAATGATAATACCAGAATGGATGGATATAAATTACCAGACAAAACTGAACTAATAAATAGAATACAAGGAAGGAAAATATTCAGTAAATTTGATTGTAAATCAGGATACTGACAAATAAAAATGGAAGAAGAAAGCATACAATGGACAGCGTTTACATGTCCAGAAGGACATTTCGAATGGCTAGTGATGCCTTTCGGATTAAAGACTGCTCCTCCAATTTTCCAAAGAAAAATGGATAATATTTTTGGGGAGTATAAGAGTTTTATCATTGTATATGTAGATGATATTTTAGTATTTAGTAGAACTATGAGAGAACATTTAGGACATTTGCAAAAGACGTTTAAATTATTTGTTGAAAATGGAATAATTATAAGTAAAAAGAAAATGGAATTATGTAAAACCCACATAAAATTCCTAGGAGTAATAATAGGGACGGAAAAATAAGTTTGCAGCCTCATATAGCAAAAAAGATATTAGAAATGCCAGATAAATTAGATAAAACTAAAGAATTACAGAAATTTTTAGGAATCTTAAATTATGCTAGAAACTTCATAAAAGACTTAGGGAAAATAGCAGGACCTTTATATTCAAAAACAGGAGCTAAAGGTCAAAAGACGTTTAACATAGAAGATATTAATTTAGTAAAGAAATTAAAAGAAATGATAACAGAAATTCCAGATCTTGTTCTACCTTTAGAAACATACTACTTAATTATAGAAACTGATGGAAGTTTAGAAGGATGGGGAGCTGTCCTAAAAACTAGACCAAATAAATATAGTACTAAAAGTGAGGAAAGAATTTGTGCTTACCAAAGTGGAAAGTACAAAGAAAAAGAAAACCTTAGTAGTATAGATGCAGAGATTTTAGCAATAATTTATGGGTTAGATAGTTTAAGATTATATATTTTAAATAAACCAGAAATCCTAATAAGAACTTATTGTGAGGCAATAGCAAAGTTTTACCATAAAATGAATGAGAAAAAAAGTAGTACGAGAAGATGGTTAAATTTCATAGACTCCACTTCTATCTATAATATAGGAATAGAGCACATATCAGGAAAAGACAATAATCTAGCTGATCAATTATGTAGAATAATAAATTAATTCTTATTTTATTATAGAATAAACTAACTTTTATTTATAGCATGAATGCAGGAAAGGGTAAAGACAAGATGGAGGAATCCTCCGACAAATACAAAGACTTATACTTAAAGAGTTTACTACAAAATACCCAATATAAGCCTCTTGCTATGTGGGAAAAACAAAATCTAGAAAGACTACATTTTGGTTCAGAAAGCATGTTGGTTTATCCAGCCTGTAATTTAAGTTTCAAACTAAAAGAAAACATTAGAATAGACAAACCACAAAAATGTTTGATAGACAATTTGTGGATATCTTATAATAAAACCCCCCAGAAACAACAACTATTTTATTTCTACTTTAAATGCCCTCAGTCATTATTTTACTGATAAAAATCAAGACAAAAGATTTAAGTTCTATACAGTAGTCAAAGGACAAAAAGAAGGAGTATTTTAGACATGGATAGAAGTAGTAGATGCAATAAAAAATACCTCAATCCCTTTGTTTAAAGGCTTCAACTATTTAAGTGAAGCACTTGATTATGCTAATAAAGAATTAGGTCCAAATTTCTTTATATCTCCTTCTATCAGACATCAAAATACTACTATTCCTCAATATCGTATCCAAAAAGACACAGACAAAATTATTTTTTGTGATCATTGTTCTACCATGACTGAAGCATTCAAACGACTGAACAATGAAAACGAGAGACTCAAGATGGAAAAAGACAAGTTATTAGAAAAAATTCATTCACTTCAAGAAAAAGAAAAGACTCTTTATTACGAGTTATACCAATTAAGCCAAAATCAGAGTTGTCCATCTCCAGTAAAAATGGATAAGATGGGTGTACATTCCCCAATGAATGTAAAGAAATCTACTATATCAGATGGAGATATAGCTAGTCCAGTTCAAACGGTAACTGGTAAAAGACCAATCAAATCTGTTTATGGCTGACACTTTGCCAAAAAGTGTAAGAAAACTCCCTGCGAGTTTCCAGACAGGTGAATCATCCTCAAAACCAATAATTCAGACAAAGAACAAAGGAATTAATCGAAGAAAAACAAGACAAAAAAAAATAGAGAATATGATTGAGACAGCAGTAAAAAAGGTTCTTAAGGAAAACACAAAGGAAGTTATATTAGAACATCCAAAACCAGACTCAGAAAGTTCCGCAAGTTCAGGGTATAACCCAGCAATGGAACAATTTGCACAAGACCCAAACGAAGACGATGATTCAGGAATGAGTTTCGACTCTGTGGCATTACATAATTTAGACACTTAAGACAAGAGAAAAGAGGTAAGCAATGACGTTTAATAAGAAAGACGTAAGCAATGACATAATGGAGCATTCAAAGGAGATAAATTGATAAAGATGATGTGACGATGGGGCCCACAGCGCACCCGGCAGATTCTTTTTTAATTTTGGAATCCGAAGTTTGAAATCCGAAAATTTGTCTATATATACTTCATTCTAAAGAAGCAACATATAAGAGAGAAGCCAGAAGGAAAGCAAGCAACTAGAGTGACTTAGAGATCATAAATATTTTGTGAGTTGTGAGTTTTGAAAATATTTTGTGAGTTTATAAAAAAAAAAAAAGAGTGTTTTAATTAAGCAAGGTTGAGTTTTGTTTCTTTAAAGTTTGTACTTCAACCCACCGGGGACTCCAGAAAGGGAAATCTCTTTCTCCTTAAAGACATGTAAGTAGTTATGCTTAAAGGTTTATGTAATATCTCCCTTATTATATGAATATTATGAATATTATGTTGAGTTTTTGCATGAGTAAATATGTTTGTATATTGTTTAAATATTAATCTTGAAGTATATGGTTATCCTAATAGTTTTTAATAGTATCTATGGAATAACCTGTAAATTCCTAGGAACTGTTGTATGTCCGTTAAAGCCTGTAGTGCATTCAGGACATTATCCAGGGTGTGGTTATAGACGATCACTATTAAAAAATCAAGCTATATGGAAGAAGTGAAACAAGATTAAAAAAAAAAAAAAAAAAAAAACTTTGGGAGAAGTTACTATAAACCTATAAGAGTTGAAAGAGAGAGTACTGAGTATGATTTACAACAATATATATATATATAATTTTAAGAATATGTATAATAACTGTATATTTTGAATATACTGATTCTCAATGTCGTCTCAATATACTTTGACATTGTAAATTAAGATGTTTATCTACCTTGTATATTAAAATTTAAGTGCCATTACAAGACAAAAAGAATAAAGAAGGAAGGCAGGCCACGATAAATTGTTTTGAATACTTATCTTTTTTGACTAGTTCGATTGCTCAATCCACATCGACGACGCATAACCCAAATTCAATATCCAATAAATACTATTGGAAAACTTAAACTTTATGCTAAAGAAATTAGTACTTGCCTCAATGCTAAAAAAGAAGCATTTATAGAATATTCAATAATTCGAATTCATTTTCTTATTTTTTTCTTTTAATTTATTTCCTTTTTAAGAATCTTCAAATAATATATATGTATAAAAAACAATTCGATAACATCCTTGAAGCTTAGCTATATACAACGTGCGAAATAATAAGCAACATAGTTTTACTTAGAGACAATTTAGGATGAATACGATCGATCTTAACTTAACTCATTATTTTCAGCTCAAATAACTATAAATACGTATACAAATAAATATAAAATCTATAATAACAATAAGATCACAATCCTTTTTAATTCATTATTACTGAATTCTGAATCACCTATGATTTTCAATAGAAATTCTTGTTCTTGATTCATTCTCAACTCTAGAGTGGTCTTCATACCAGACAAGATAAGGAAAGTAAGATTAAGATGGTTCAAGCATTTAAAGAGAAGATATACATATGTAACAGTGAGAAGGTGTGAGAGGTTGACTATAGCAAGAGTTAGGAGAGGTGAAGCCGAAGAAAATCCGACGGAGATGATTAAACTTGACATGACATAACTTCAGATTATTGAGGACATGATTCTAGATAGAAAGATATAGAGGTCAATGATTAAAATAAAAGATTAGTAGGTAGCCGAGTGTTATTGCACTTTATGTGGGAGAGTCAAGGGGCTGGCATTTTATCTGTTGCTTCATGTCCTACTATTGTTTATATATTACAATTCTACTTCAAAAACTTCTTTGAACTGAAGATTTATCGAAAACAGTTTCTCCACCCCACAAAAATATAAGTAAAATCTGCATACATCTTATCCTTCCTACACCCTATTTATAAGATTATACTGAACATATTGTTATAGTATAGAAAGGTGAGAGACACATATTTTGCAAAGTCAGCACAAAGTATTCAATATACATATTTTCGATTAAAGTTTAATATTTCAATATTTCTATTAGACTTCAATTAAATTCGAATTCGACGGTCCTCTCAACAAGATTATTCCATTTTCCTGAATCTAAGACTTAAAGGTCAACCATCTCATCACAATCCATATCGATAAATATTACAATCATAAGGTGATAAAATGAATTTTTTTTTTATAGGCCTAAAAAAATATATTCTTTTCTTTTGGGATTTTTTTCTTTCTCACGTACTGTGAATAGCAACTGTAGAAGTTTCAAAAAAAATTTCTTCACTTTCCAGAAAGACAGCCAAGAAGAGGAATCAAGAACAATAATATACTAATCCCCAATTTTAATTTTTAAATTTATCTCATATATCACTATTCTACTACCATTTTCCAGTAAAACCCAGATCCCTTTTCCCCTTTTCTGCAAAAAAATAAAAAAAAGATCTCTTTTTAAAGCTAAATTCTGGTGAAAATTTTGATTTTTCAGATTTTTTTCCATGAAAGAAATTGATTTTAGATATGGGTTTCTTTTTTTCTTGATGTTTCTATCAAGTAATTGGGTTATTGGAGCTATCAAATCTCAATCAACTGAAGAAGCATATGTTACCCTTTTATATGGAGATGAGTTCTTGCTTGGTGTTAGAGTTCTTGGAAAGTCAATTAGGGATACTGGGTCTACTAAAGATATGGTTGTTTTGGTCTCTGATGGGGTTTCTCAATATGCCAATGATCTACTAAGAGTATGTACTTTTGTTACTCAGTATTAGCATTTACTTTCATTTGGTTCATTTTTGTATAGTGTAGCTTTTTTGTTATAACCGTTGGGTCAGCTTAAGCCTTTTGACTAATTCCACGAGGTGCTTGCTACCTCCCTCCAGCTAGGGTAACTTGTACACTGAGACTTGGACATGTGGGATTTGAATCATGGACCTCGTGGTTCTTAATCCACTTCATTAATGACTAGGCAACACCCTTTTGTGCTAATTTTGATTAGTGTAGATTGATGAATGCAAAATTTTTAGCTGCTGTTAATTGTTTTCGAGCCGGATAATCAAGGAGCGTTGAAGTAGATAGATAACTAGTGTGAAGATAGTGTAACAAAGGTGGAGGCTTATGGATTTGGGCTTTTCAACTAATTCCACGAGCTACCTGCTAACTCCCACGAGCTAGAGTAACTTGTACACTGAGGCTTGGACACATGGTTCTCTATCTACTTCATTCAGCACTAGGCTACACTCGCGGATGGGTGCTGATTTTGCTTAGTGTAGTTTGATGAATGCAAAAGTTTAAGTTGCTGTATAATTGTTTTCGAGCCGGATAATCGAGGAGTGTTGCAGTAGGTAGATAACTAGTGTGAAACTAGTGTAACAGTGGTGGAGTTAGGATTTGAAGCTGCTTACGGATTTGGGATTTTAGTCGTGTTGGGTTACTGAGTACTAAATTAATTAATTTATACATATTAAATGAGTTTCTTAAGATAAATATAAGGTTTGAACTAAATTATTAGGTTCTGCCGAACACGCTTCCTATACTCCATCTCTGCCCCTGTTGTGTAATTATAATGAATCCTCTAAATGTCGTTATATCAGGTTGATGAACTTTCATTCAATCAGAAACCAGATACATTTCATTCTCTCCTATCTAAAAAACTACGAAGGAGCTGATAAAACCTAAAAGCGCAGAAACATTATTTACGTTTGAATGGTTACACCAAGCAAAAAGGTTAAGTAAACATTTGGATTTCAAAATGTGGACTGGAGGTGGAATGCCATCAAATATCGCATTGAAATGAACATGGACCACATAGCCCCCAAGAGGGCGGCCAGGTGATCGAAGAGTTGGGAAGCAAGTTGGAATCTTGATAGAGA
The DNA here is from genome assembly GCA_018342035.1 of Solanum appendiculatum. Lineage (NCBI taxonomy): Eukaryota > Viridiplantae > Streptophyta > Magnoliopsida > Solanales > Solanaceae > Solanum > Solanum appendiculatum. Next base: position 1,087,886 of record JAGDQO010000392.1, on the reverse strand, counting down.
CTTCTCTGAGTTAATTATTCCCATCAGCCTACTCCTTGGTGGACAAAGTTAATCATATCCTTACTAGTGGGAAGTATCAGGTAGACTAGTCGAGTTGTGTGGAAGTTAGACCGGAGTCACCGGACATCTGTGCTATAAGAAAAAAAAGGACCATGCTCACCTATAGGATGGACCTAGGATGTAGTATTAGTGGTTTTGGAGTTCTAACCATCTTGATCAAAGAGTTGGGTGATAACCTTGGGAAGCAAGGTTGGAATTCCAACAGAGGCTACTCTATGTTAATTCTTTCCATCTGCTTAAGACTTGGAGGTCTGCTGGAATCTCTTGAACCAACACTTTGATTCTCAGCAAGTCCTATTGTCTTTTCAGTTGTAGTAACTGTTATTTTACATTGAGGTTGCCTTAATTAGTCCCGTGATAATCTTTTTAGTTGACCTAGATTTCCATCTTTAAATTTGTGTTTGACGCTAAGGCATTTCTAGACGTGGCTTATGAAATTATTGAAGGATTTTGTCTTTGTTTCTTTCTATGCAGGCTGATGGTTGGATTGTGGAAAAGATTAGCTTACTGTCAAACCCAAATCAAGTGAGGCCGAAGAGGTTTTGGGGTGTTTACACAAAGCTAAAAGTATTTAACATGACCAAGTACAAGAAAGGTAATTCTATATCTCAGCACTTGAATTTAAGTTTGAACACAAAGGATGAAAGAGATATGACCAACATTTCAATTTGTTTTGAGTGCTTTTCAAATTCATTTAACTGAATTTCTTGCCTTCTTCTCCACGAAGGGCACCAATTCATATCCTCTTATATTATAGTTGGTACAAATAGTCAGTTCTAACACCTTGGCGAGCAATTTCAAGCTATTCCTTTTTCATGGTTTCTTTCTCCAAGCTTAATTCATTCATTTGAATGTCATATAGGGAACAAGCCTGTTTTAATATTGATGCAGCTAACTGTCCATTTTGGTATATGCTATAGTGCATCTCAGCCATTAGATACAAACAAAGTTGTAGATGAATGAACAATAGATCCAGCAAAGAGAAAGAGAAAGAGAAAGAGAAAGAGAAACAGGTTTTAGTATCTACCAGTATGCATCTAAACAATGATACATAAACTATAGTAGAAGTTGTAGATAAATGAACAATAGATCAAACAAAGATAAAGAGCATCGGATTTATTATACTTGATGAAGAGAGACTTCTGAAAACTTATCCACTCAGGTTCTTCAGAGGCAATGACGGCCTGATACCTATTCACCTTAGCCTTGTATAATTAAGTCATGTCTTTCTTGTACATAATTAAGGGAAACAATAGCTTTGCAGGGTGCAGAAGGTAGAGAACATAGCTTGTTTTGATTTTAAATTTCTTAGGCTGATAAGCATTTTCACTTCATGGCGTCTTTTTGTTGAGTAGAGGTGCACACATTTTCTGAATTTCTACTCCTTAATGTTGGAATTTTCCTTTTATTTTGGCAGTGGTATATCTTGATGCTGATACTATTGTAGTTAAGAGCATTGAAGATCTATTTAAATGTGGGAAGTTTTGTGCTAATTTGAAACATTCTGAGAGACTAAATTCTGGAGTAATGGTGATTGAGCCATCAGATGAGGTTTTTAAGGATATGATGAGCAAGGTGACCACTTTGCCTTCTTACACTGGAGGTATGGTATTTCTGTTAACTGTTCAGTTCTAAGATTATCTCCTCTCAGTCCAACCTTTTACTCTCGTTAGCTTTCATTGTCTAGTTTTAACAATTGAAGTCTTCCTATATTAGTGATGATTGTTGAAAATGCTTCTCTTTCTCCTGATGCATTCTTTCCCTGCTTACAGGTGATCAAGGTTTTCTGAACTCCTACTATGCTGGGTTTGCTAATGCGCGTGTTTATGAGCCAAATCAGCCTTTAGATGTCCTAAATTCTAGAAAGGTCCCTGAAATGGAGAGACTTTCTACTCTTTACAATGCGGATGTCGGCCTTTACATGCTTGCTAACAAGGTTTGTCTTTTGAGTTGTTTTGCCTGTCGTGTGCTTTATGTTTTTTTCACTTTTATTTTGTTATTGTCGGGGTTTTTTTTCGGGGAGGGGTGTGGGGTGTGCTTTGGCTTTTGGATTGATTTTTTCAGAGAGTAATTATTTGGATCTGGGAAGCAATGACTTTAAATGGACTTGCAACATGCGGTGTTTCAACTTTGCATTATTCCATGGGCTTATTGTGGTTGCACAGTAAAATTATCCTGAAGAGACTACATTATGATGTACCATTCATGTTTTATCATTGGAAGCTACTGTGGTTTTGTTTGCTTAATTTCATGCCTACCAAGTATCAACAATTCTGCAATCTTAATGATACATATAACTATATTCTATACAAAGAAGAACTATGTCAAGAAATTATATGGTCTGGAATAGAGAAAGTTGAACCATAAGTCCATAACCATTTAGGGAAATGTTTTATGACAAAGACATGGTGTAATAGAAGTCGGTAAAAAGGAAGTCTTGAATGACAGGAACTGGTAAGAGGTTCATTAGAAAATAAATTTGAAAATTTCATCTTTGATAGAAAGGTAAACTTTAGAGTACATATGGTTAAAACAGAAATGTCTTAGCTGTAAGAGCTAGATTTTCCTTAAATCCATTTTAATTTGTCCTTCCTTGCTCAGACGTTTTTTTTGCTTTGATATCTTTTTAGTGGATGGTCGATGAGAAAGAACTCCGAGTTATTCATTACACACTGGGACCACTTAAACCATGGGATTGGTGGACATCTTGGCTGTTAAAACCTGTTGACGTATGGCAGGTATTTTTCTTCTCCATCATACTCTAGTCACTGCCTGCAGTCATTTTACATTCCATTTTGTTGTCTTCTTCCTCCTCATATATCCTATATAGGGGTGTCAAATGGGCGGGGTGGACTGAATTTGAGCGAGTCAAAATGGATTGAGTTGATAAATGGGCGGGTTATTTACCCACCCAAAAGTTACTTGGGTTGAATGGGCTAAAAACCATGCCATAACCCGCCCGCCCTATTCTTACTAAATTTGATTTTCTCATAATTTGTTTAAGTACCTACTAAGCTTTTTTTTTCCCCTTATATTATGGTTGTATATAACATATCAAATAAAAAAAAGATCTTTTTAAAAATTTAGACAGTATCTCATCGATCAATTTAGCTTGCATATCTGCCAGTTTCTACATTGAGCTGAATTAAGCAGGTCAAAATGGGCTGAGTCAATAAAATAAGCAGGCAATTAACCCGCCCGAACCTAAGCGGGTTTCACGGATCATGATTTTATGAGCTGACTTTGCCACCCCTAATCCTATATTTTGCTTCCTAGCTAACATGGTCCACGGCTCTGTCTCCCTATCCTACATAAACCCCATTTTGTGCACTTTGCTGCTTCCATCTTGGAGATGACATCACAAGTTGTATATTAGTGTGCAAGAGAGGATTTTGCTCAAGTATCTCTAACAACAGAATGACCTTATGTTCGCTCATCTGCAGAATGTTAGGGTACGTCTTCAAGAATCTCTTCCTGGAACTGGAGGGGGCAAAAATCCTAGAGATGAACTTTTTGTCAAATTTCAGTTTCTGGTTCCATTGCTTCTGATGGTATTTTCTTACTATAAGTCATGTTTACAGGTCAGCAATTTTAAAACTATTTCATCACTTTAATAGTTGTCAGCATTTTAAGTATCTTTCGTATTGAAAAATGAATGCTGTCTGCAGACACGATCGTTATTTGACCACATTAGACAGCTGTACTACAAGATCAGAGCTGGAGGTGTCCTAGCTTATTCTTCTGTTCCTTCATCCACCATTCTTTCAGATCAGAAGGTATCTCTGCCCCTTCCTGTCGATTTTGGAACTTGGAAGTCCTGTTTTTTTTTTTCACTGTTGAGCTGAGGTCTATCAGAAATAGCCTCTCTATCTCCCAAGATAGGGGTAAGGTCTGTGTACATACTACCCTTCCCAGACCCCACTTGTGGGATTAAAAAGGGCATGTTGTTGTTGACATCCTGTTTTCTGGTCTTTCCCTTTCTAATCTGAATGAGATTTCGAAATAATGAATCGCCTCTCACATCTTTCAGAATAGCTTTCAGTTATATTTCAAGCATGACATCTTTTGCTTGCAAAGTTGTTACTCCTATTTCTAATGTTTTTCAATTCACGATAAGCTTATGTAGCTTGTTCTTAGATGATATTAAAATGAAACAAGTTCATAAATTGTTTGCAGCCGAAGGTGCCTGCTTTTCTGGGTGGGATATCTGTATGTGTCTGTTTTGCTGCTGTTCTGGTGTCTCTTGGGCTTTCGCTTGTAATTATCCCCCGCCAAGTAATGCCGTGGACTGGTCTTCTCCTGATGTATGAGTGGACGTTTACACTTTTCTTCCTTCAGTTTGGAAGTTATTTGTACGTAGTTTATCAATGGGGAAAAGCTGTGGCAAATCGAGCTGGACAATTTCGGGCCGATTCTACATCTTTGGACCATGAATCTGGAAAAGGTTGGTCGACGTAAGATCAGTAGTTTTCGTTTTACTAAATTTGAGGTATGGTTTTTCATTGGCGTTTTCTTGCCTTGTAGGTCATCAGCGACAGCAATCATGTTGTGATATTGCTGTGTGCTACTATGGGTTAGGGATGGCATTTCTCGCAATTTTAGCCCCCGCATTGCCTAGTATTTTCGGAATCACTGCTTTGTTTTTGAGGTACTTCTGATATTTCTTTTTCCTGAATTTCAAGCAATTCACTGTGGTTTACAATTTTACATATCATGTGATTGTTGTATGTGCGTGTGTGAATTAACGGCTGCATCTGAATGACACAACACTATTTAGTGTTACTTGCCTCGTATCATGGTTTTGTCAAAAACCTTGAATGTTTTCGCTGAGTAATTGTCTTAAGTTAGGAGCTTGAATTTAGTATTCATATGTGACATGCCGAAGTCCGTTGCAACATCATGATTCAAACAGATTTCCCTATGAATAAGGAACAATTTGTATGAAGGGGATTCTCTTGAGACCATTGGATGAGCACCACAACAATGAATCCTGTGTAATCCCACAAGAGGGTCTGGGGAGGATGGTGTGTAAGTAGCCTTACCCCTACCTTGTGTAGGTAGAGCGATTGTTTCTGACCAAATGATGACCACATTGAATAAAAAGATGAAAATTAGATAATGGGAATAGGATACGTATGCCCCCGAAAAAGAGAACATATATCGATTATCCAGAGTAGGTTGGATCATTTTTCGGTTAATAAACCTAAAAGATGGTTTACAGTAGTCACCATTTTGGTTCAACTTTATGCTTTCATTTCCCTTGAGAGTTAATGGTATTGAAGCCCTCAAAGTAGTGCGACTCCGAAACACTATGCCATTCATAAACCATTTTCTACAACCGTAATGGCTCCACACGGATGGCCTTCTAGTGCCTTCTTAACTCTCACCTATGTTGCTCGGATCCTCCAAAATGCCGCTGCATCTGTTTCAGTACACGTCATCTGGCACTGGAAAATCTTGAACTTTATGCTTGAGTCTATGTGTTTATGTCTACTAATTAATAGTCAAATAACTCTCGTATATATATTTCACCCACAGGTTAGGTTTGATGGTTGTTGGAGGTCTTATTTTGGCGTCGTTCATGACATATGCTGCGGAGCACCTATCGATAAGATCGTTTACGAGGGGAGTGGAAGAAAAAGATACGCACAGGAGTAGAAGTATATGTTTCTTGTGCTGATTGTGGCATATTCAGGTATCAGCCACAACTAATTCAAGCTCTTTTTCTTGCATTTGCAATTCATTTTGACACTAATGTGTAGAATATGCTAGTTTTTTTCTTCAGGATTTCACACTTTCTTATTTTAGAAAGATTGGGGTGTAATTCTTTGTAAAGTGTATGTAAATGATTGTTAAAATCTAACCAGTGTTAGAATATCTGATGTTCTATTCATGTTCTCAAGCGTGAGAAAAAACAGTCAAAGACAAGCAAAGAAAAGATCTTGTGCCACCGATGACCGGCCTGTCCTGTCTATCCATTGGGTGGGGTTTCCTCGATCTACACAACTTTTCAAGGTTGTGACATAGTGGCCGATGAAGCGGTTGAAAATCATAGGAGATAAAGGTCCAAATCTTGAAAAGACAAATAATGTTGATGATATCCTTTCTAGTCTTGGTGTACAAAGTTACCAAATATTTGTGTTGGTGGGAGGTAGCAAGTATTCGATGGAATAGTTGAAGTGCGCAACACCGTTGTATAGAAAAATTGGAAATGTTTATGTCACGACCCAAAAATCGAACGTGGTGGTACCTATCTCATCCCACCAAAATAGGTAAGCCTAACCAACCCTCGACAATGTAAAAGCGGAAGTAAGAAAGAAATTAAGAACTAAACATAACATAAGCGTGCAAAACTCATAATATAACACAATCCTTCTCAAAACCTGGTGTTGCGTGTACAAGTCTCTAATAGTACAACAGATTCAAAAGAAATACAAGTCTGAATGTCTTTGTATCTAGAGTAGATCAAGGACATAATAAAGAGTAAGTGACATCTGCCGTGATAATAAGCAACTACCTCACGAACTTCAAAAGCAAGCTTCAGATGAAGATGTGAGAGGATAATCAAGACGATCCAGCTCGTAACCTACACAAGTATAGAAAAGAAGGGAGTGAGTACCAAAACAACAACGATACTCAGCAAGTATCCCAAGTTGACCCTACGTAATGCGATACTGAACACAAGTACCCTAACACACCATCTGAACCTCTATATAGTACAACCTGCACATAAAATCAGAACCAACCCATCCTAATAGTTTCACAAGTAATGGAACAACACAATATCGATAATACACCATAAATCACATATTAGAGTTTCCATAGCATGATCACATTCTTTCATATTCAAATAATCACGAACATAACACTCACTCATAAGGGTCAAGAATGACAATGATGTGCAAATGCAATACAATGCAAATGTCATATAGAATGATGCATGTCTGTCCTATTGATACACACCCGCTGTCTAGCAGCTCGAGACACATGGGGGACATATCTGTCCATGGATCAATACACACTCGTTGTCTAGCAGCCCGGGACCCATGAGAGACATATCAGTCCATGCATCCGTCGAAATATTTTTTTGTCGGCATAAACATCAATTGCCAGAACCATTTCCCATCGGCATAAACATCAATTGCCGAAACTATTTTTCATCGGCATAATCATCAATTGCCGGAACCATTTCCATCGGCATAAACATCAATCGCCGGAACCATTTCCCATCGGCACATCAAGAATCCAAATCTCATAATAATGTTTGCAAATAAGCATATTCATATGCATAATAAAAAGATGATAAATTCCACATCAATTACCAATTCACACACAATCAAGGCACATCATCAAGAATGAGTCAATTTAACCATTCAAGTCACTCATGGCACATCACGCACTATCATATCAACAAATTCATTTTTCCCCACAATCATTACTAATATTCGGATAATATTTGATAACAAGTATAATATACGGGTACCCTCACCATTCCCCATTCTCCATTACTCCCAATTGCACAACAAGGCATAGAAGGTTCAATACACTTAACAAAAGGTCAAAGAGGTCCACTTGCCTCAAAGTGAATCAATCAACTCGACGCAAGAGTCTTCCCTTTATCAAGAGCCTCCGAACCTACAAAATCTAATCAAATATGAAGTCTCTATTAGAAATCATGAACAACAACATCCATAAAGCTAATTTTGGCAATCGGGTCTAAATTGATCCAAAAAGTCATTCCCGAGGGCTGAGGGTAAATCTGAAGTTCTTATATAAAATCATGATACCCAAAGATTTTGGAATCCATAAGTGAAAACCAAATCGAAAAACGGGTTGAAATCAAGTTTAAATTACAATTTTTCTTAAAACTCAAATTCTTGAGAAAACCCACAAAATTTGAATTCAAAATCAATGATTAGATGATAAAATCATGAAATAATTAATGAGTAATGAAGGTTTGGAGTCAAAATACTTACCCAAAAATCAATGATTAGATGATCAAATCATGAAATAATTAATGAGTAATGAAGGTTTATAGTCAAAATTACTTACCCATAAGTACAATCTCGAAAAACCCTATTGAAATCGTCTAATCCAAGCTCTCAAGGTCTAACAATGGAAAATGGGGAAGAAATCACGTTTTTGAAAAAATGAGATTCTGCTCGGGCATTTTGCTCTACGCGACCGTGACCCAATTCACGCGATTGCGATGAGTAAAATAGGTCAACTAATTTATTGACCTTCGCGTCGCGACTAAGGTCACACGATTGCGACACTAAGGAAATTATTTTTACGTGATCGTGATACCCTCCACGCGATCGTGAAGCATAGGAAAATTACGTATTTTAAAAAACCAAATGGAAGACATTTCACTAAAATATTTATGGGCTAACACACACAAAAACTGAGAAAGTCACATAATTCTTGTAAAATGTCTCCTAAATGCCCAAAAATGTCGTGAAAAATGGTGAGGATATACGTGCTGTTCCCCCAAATCATTATGGAGGGTCCCGTAAGAAGTTTTCAAAAAAATAGACTAGAAGCCTACGAGCAAACTTTTAGGAATTACACAAATTTCTTGGTTTTTCGTGTGTTAATATTAGCCCATGGATCTGGCGCCTTGGAGCACCCGGAAATTTTTTCTGAAAAAAACTTTATGAGGACCTCCGTAATGAGTTAGTGAACATTACATATAGTCGCACCATTTTTAAGGCATATTTTCGCATTTACAAGTCAACTTTTAGAATTACGCGACTTTCTTGGTTTTTCGTGTGTATTAGCCCATGGATCTGGCGCCTTGAAACACCCAAATTTTTTTTCTGAAAAATCTTTATAAGGACCTCCGTAATGAGTTGGGGAAGTGTTACGTATTGTCGCACCATTTTTTAAGGCATATTTTCGTATTTATTGGCCAACTATTAGGAATTACACGATATTTTTGGATTTTCGTGTGTATTAGCCCATTGATCTAGCACCTTGGAGCACCTGGAAATTTTTCCTGAAAACACTTTATGAGGATCTAAGTAATGAGTTGGGAAAACATTACGTATAGTCGCACCATTTTTAAGGCATATTTTCGCATTTACGATTCAACTTTTAGGAATTACGTGGCTTTCTTAGTTTTTCGTATGTATTAGCCCATGGATCTGGCGCTTTGGAGCACCCAATTTCTTTTTTGTTGATAAATCTTTATAAGGACCTCCGTAATGAGTTAGAGAAGTTTTTCATATAGTTGAACCATTTTTAAGGTATATTTTCGCATTTACAAGCTAACTTTTAGAAATTACGTAAATTTTTCGATTTTCGTGCTTATTAGCCCATTGATCTAGCGCCTTGGAGCACCGAGAATTTTTTTTGAAATTTTTTTTATCATGATCTCAATAATGAGTTGGAGAAGCATTACATATAGTTGCACCATTTTTAAGGCACATTTTCGCATTAACGAGCCAACTTTTAGGAATTACGCAAATTTCTTATTTTTTGTGTGTATTAGCTATGGATTAGACACCTTGGAGAATCCATAAATTTTTTCTGAAATTTTTTTATGAATACCTTCGTAATTAGTTGGGGAAGCATTACGTATAGTCGCACTATTTTTTAAGACATATATTCACATTTACGAGTCAGTCTTTAGAAATTACGCCATTTTTTTTATTTTTCGTGTGTATTAGCCCATGGATAGCACCTTGGAGCACTCAGAATTTTTTTTTGAATTTTTTTTATGAGGACCTCAGTAATGAGTTCGTGTGTATTAGCCCATAGATCTGACACCTTGGAGCACTCAGACTTTTTTTTTGAAAATATTTTATGAGAACCTCAGTAATGAGTTGGGGAAGCATTACGTATAGTCGTACCATTTTTCTAAGGCATATTATCGCATTTACGAGCCAATTTTTAGGAATTACGTGACTTTTTTTATTTTTCGTGTGTATTAGCCCATGTATCTGACGCCTTGGAGCACCCAAAATTTTTTTCTGAAAAAACTTTCTGAGGACCTCCGTAATGAGTTGGGGAAGCATTACGTATAGTCCTACCTTTTTAAGGAATGTTTTCTCATTTACGAGCCAACTTTTAGGAATTATGTGACTTTTTCAATTTTTCGTGTGTGTTAGCCTATGGATATGGCGCCTTGGAACATCCGGAGATTTTTTCTGAAAAAACTTTATGAGGATTTTTGTAATGAGTTGGAGAAACATTATGTATAGTCGCACCATTTTTAAGGCATGTTTTCGTATTTACGGGTCAACTTTTAGTAATTACGCGACTCTCTTATTTTTTCATGTGTTAGCCCATGGATCTGGCATCTTGGCGCACCTGAAATTTTTTTCTGAAAAAGATTTATAAGGACCTCCGTAATGAGTTGGGGAAGCATTACATATAGTCGCAAAATTTATTTTAAGGCATATTTTCATATTTACGACCCAAATTTTAGGAATTACACAACTTTTTCCGTTTTTCATGTGTATTAGCCCTTGGATCTGACGCCTTGGAGCACCCGAAATTTTTTTCTGAAAAAACTATATGAGAACCTCTGTAATGAGTTGGGAAAAAATTACGTATAGTCGCACCATTTTTTTAAGACATATTTTCGCATTTACAAGCCAACTATTAGGAATTATGTGACTTTTTTGGATTTTCGTGTATATTAGCCCATATATCTAGCGCCTAAGAGCACCCGGAATTTTTTTCTGAATAAACTTTATGAGGACCTCAGTAATGAGTTAGGGAAGCATTACGTATAGTCGCACTATTTTTAATGCACATTTTCACATTTACGAGCTAATTTTAAGGAATTACACGATATTTTTAGTTTTTCATGTGTATTAACCCATGAATTTAGCACGTTGGAGCACCCGAAAAAATTTTCTAAATTTTTTTTTATGAGGACCTGTGTAATAAGATGATGAAGCATTACGTATAGTCGCACCACTTTTTAAGATATATTTTCGCATTTACGAGCCAACTTTTAAGAATTACGTCACTTTTTGTTTTTTCGTATGTATTAGCCCATGGATCTAGCATCTTGGAGCACCGAACACTTTTTTCTGAAAATACTCTACGAGGACCCCATAATGAGATGGAGAAGCATTACGTATAGTCGCACCATTTTTTAAGTCATATTTTCGCATTTACGAGCCAATTTTAGAAATTACACAATTTTCTTGGTTTTTTGTGTGTTATTAGCCCATGGATCTGGTGACTTGGAGCACCCGAAAATATTTTTTGAAAAATCTTTATAAGGACTTCCGTTATAAGTTGGGGAATCGTTACATATAGTCGCACCATTTTAAGGCATATTTTCGCATTTGAGATCCAATTTTTAGAAATTACGCGACTTTTTTGATTTTTCGTGTGTATTAGCCCATGAATCTAGCGCCTTGGAGCACCCATAAATTTTCTTTGAAAAATCTTTATGAGGACCTCTGTAATCAGTTGAGGAATCATTACGTATAGTCTCACTATTTTTTAAGGCATATTTTGGCATTTACGAGCCTTCTTTTAGGAATTACGTGATTTTTTTGGTTTTTCGTGTGTATTAGCCCATGGATTTGGCACCTTAGAGTACCTAAAATTGTTTTTTGAAAAAACTTTATGAGGATATCTATAATGAGTTGGGGAGGCATTACGTATAGTCGCACTATTTTTTAAGGCATACTTTCACATTTATGAGTCAACTTTTCGGAATTACGCAACTGTTTCATTTTTTCGTGTGTAATAGCCCATGGATCTACAGCCTTGGAGCACTCGAAAATATTTTCACGAAAAACTTTATGAGGACCTCCGTAATGTGTTGGGGAATCATTACTATAGTCGCACCATTTTTAGGCATATTTTCGCATTTACGAGCCAACTTTTAGAAATTACACGATTTTCTTGATTTTCGTGTGTATTAGTCCATGGATCTGACACCTTGGAGCACTCGAAAATTTTTTATTAACAAACTTTATGAGGACCTTCGTAATGAGTATGTGAAACATTTCGTATAGTAACACCATTTTAAAGTCATATTTTCGTATTTACGAGCCAAATTTTAAGAATTACGCGATTTTCTTGATTTTTCATGTGTTAATAGCCCATGGATCTAGCGTCTTGGGGCACCCGTAAATTTTTTCTAAAATTTTTTTGTGAGGACTTCCGCAATGAGTTGAGGAAACATTATGTATAGTCGCACCATTTTAAGGTATATTTTCACATTTACAAGCAAACTTTTAGAAATTACGTGACTTTTTATTTTTTCGTGTGTATTAGCCCATTGATCTGGCGCCTTGGAGCGTCCAATTTTTTTTCTTCTGAAATGACTCTATGAGGACCTTCATAATGAGTTTGGGAAACATTTTATATAGTCGCACCATTTTTTGAGACATATTTTCGCAATTACAAGACAACTTTTAGGAATTAAGCGATTTTCTTATTTTTTTTCGTGTGGATTAGCCCACGGATCTGGCGCTTTGGAGTATTCGAAACTTTTCTTTTGAAAAAACTTTATGAGGACCCCTGTAATGAGTTGAGGAAGCATTACGTATAGTCATACCTTTCTAAGACATATTTTCGCATTTACGATTCAACATTTAGGAATTACGAGATTTTCTTGGTTTTACGTGTGTATTAGCCCATGGATCTGGCGCCTTGGAGCAATCGGAAAATTTTTTCTGAAAAATTTTATGAGGACCTTTGTAATCAGTTTGAGAAGCTTTATGTATAGTCGCACAATTTTTTAAGAGATACTTTCGCATTTACGAGTCAACTTTTAGGAATTATGCGACTTTCTTGATTTTTCTTGTGTATTAGCCCAAGGATCTGCCGCCTTGGAGCACCCAAAATTTTTTTCTAAAAAAAACTTTATGAGGACCACTGTAATGAGTTGGGGAAGAATTACGTATAGTCGCACCATTTTTAAGGCTTATTTTCGTATGTACAAGCAAACTTTTAGGAATATGTTACTTTTTTGTTTTTTTGTGTGTATTAGCCTATGGATCTGCCTTTTGGAGCAACCGAAATTCTTTTCCGAAAATTTTTTATGAGGACCTCCGTAATGAGTTGGGGAAACATTATGTCTAGTCGCACCATTTTTTTTAAGACATATTTTCGAAATTACGAGCCAACTTTTAGGAATTACGCAACTTTATTGATTTTTCATGTGTTAATAGCTCATGGATCTGATGTCTTGGAGCAACCGAAATTTTTTTCCCCAAAAAATTTAAGAGGGCTTCCGTAATGAGTTGGGGAAGCCTTACGTATAGTCGCATCATTTTTAAGGCATATTTTCGCATTTACAAGCCAATTTTTTGTAATTACACGAGTTTCTTGGTTTTCATGTGGATTAGCCCATGGAATCAAAGCCTTAGAGTAATCAAAATTTTTTCTGAAAAAACTTTATGAGGACCTCTGTAATGAGTTGGGAAGCATTACGTATAGTCGCACCATTTTTATGAGATATTTTCATATTTACCAACCAATTTTTAGGAATTATGTAATTTGTTTTTTGGTTTTTGTGTGTATTAGCCCATGAATTTAGCGTCTTGAAGCACCTGAAATTTTTTTCTAAAAAAGATTTATGAGGTCATCCGTAATAAGTTGGGGAAGTATTACATATAGTCGCAAATTTTTTTAAGGCATATTTTTGCATTTACGACCATAGTTTTAGGAATTACGCAACTTTTTGTGTTTTTCGTGTGAGTTATCCCATGGATCTGGTGCCTTGGAGCATCCGAAATTTTTTTCTGCAAAAACTTTCTAAGGACTTCCGTAATGAGTTGGGGAAGCATTATGTCTACTCACTATTTTTAATGCATATTTTCGCATTTACGAGCCATCTATTAGGAATTACGCGACATTTTTGGGTTTTCGTGTGTATCAACCCATTGATGTAGCACCTTGAAATTTTTCTTGAAAATTTTTTATGAGGACCTCAGTAATGAGTGAGGGATATATTACGTATAGTCGCACTATTTTTAAGGCATATTTTCGCATTTAACATTCAACTTTTAGGAATTACGCGACTTTCTTAGTTTTTCGTGTGTATTAGACCATGGATCTAGCTCTTTGGAGCACCTGAAATTTTTTTCTGAAAAATCTTTATAAGGACCTCCGTAATGAGTTGGGGAAGCATTACGTATAGTCACAACATTTTTAAGGCATATTTTCGCATTTACAATCCAACTTTTAGGAATTACGTGACTTTTTCGACTTTTCAACTTTGTGGGCGTCCTTTAAGACCTTATTCATGGTGTGATTTGGTCCAAGCGTCTGCATTTTTAGGTTCAAAAGAGGCCCGGAGCGGGAATGACCAGATTTTACTAATTTTCGTGTACTATAGTCCATTGATTTTTGGTGATACGAGATCTAGATGCGTTTTTAGCCAAAAGTTTTTTTGAGCATCCGTTAAGACATTATTAATGGTGTGAGTTGATCCGGAAAGGCAAGCATCTACATTTTCGAGTTCAAAAGAGGCCCGGAGTGGGAATGACCAGATTTACCAATTTTCGTGTACTATAGTCCATGGATTTTTGCTGATATGTGATCCAGATGCATTTTTGTTTGAAAGTTTTTGTAGGCGTGTATTAAGACCTTATTAATGGCATGAGTTGGTCCGGAGGGGCAAACGTCTGTATTTGTTATTTCAAAAGAGGCCTGCAGCGGGAATGACCAAATTTACAAATTTTCGTGTACTATAGTCCATGGATTTTTGGTGATACGTGATCCAGACGCATTTTTGTTCAAATTTTTTGTGGGCGTCCGTCAAGACCTTATTAATGGCGGGAGTTGGTCTGGAGGGGCAAGCGTCTGCATTTTAGGGTTCAAAATAGGTCTGTAGTGGGAATGACCAGATATACCGATTTTCGTGTACTATTGTCAATGGATATTTGGTGATATGTGATCCAGGAGTGTTTTTGGTCGAAAGTTTTTTTGGGCATCCTTTAAGACCTTATTCAGGGCATGATTTGGTTTGGAGGGGCAAGCGTCTGCATTTTCGGGTTCAAAAGAGGCCCGAAGCAGGAATGCCCAGATTTATCAATTTTCGTGTACTATAGTCCATGGATTTTGGGTGATTCGTTATCCAAACACGTTTTTGGCCGAAATTTTTTGTGGGCGTCCGTTAAGACCTTATTAATGGCGTGAGTTGGTCCGGAGGGACAAACTTCTGCATTTTTGGGTTCAAAATAGGTTCGGGGAAGGAATGACCAAATTTATCGATTTTCGTGTAATATAGTCCATAGATTTTATCTGATACGTCATTTAGGCGTGTTTTTTGTTGAAATTTTTTTTGGGCGTCCTTTTAGACTTTATTAATGGCGTGACTTGATCCGGATGGGCAAGCGTTTGCATTTTCGGGTTCAAAAGAAGCTTGGAGCGGGAATGACAAAATTTACTGATTTTCATGTACTATAGTCCATAGATTTTTGGTGATACGTGATCCAAACACGTTTTTTGCTCAAAGTTTTTGTGGGTGTCTGTTAAGACCTTATTAATAGCGTGAGTTGGTTCGAAGGGCAAGCGTCTGCATTTTCAGGTTCAAAAAAGGCCCGGAGCAGAAATGACCAGATATACCGATTTTCGTATACTATTGTCCATGGATTATTGGTGATATGTGATCCATACACATTTTTTGTCAAAATTTTTGTGGGCGTCAGTTAATACCTTTTTAATGGCATGAGTTGGTCCGTAGGGGCAAGCATCTGCATTTCTGGTTCAAAAGAGGCCCAGAGCGGGAAGGACCAGATTTACCAATTTTCGTATACTACAGTCCATGGATTTTGAATGATACGAGATCCTGGCGCGTTTTTGGCCAAAATGTTTTGTGGGCGTCCGTTAAAACCTTATTAATGGCATGAGTTGGTCTGGAGGGGCAAGTTCCTCCATTTTCAAGTTCAAAAGAGGCCCGGAGAGGGAATGACCAGATTTACCTATTTTCGTTATAGTCCATGGATTTTTTGTTATACGTGATCCAGACGCGTTTTTGGATGAAATATTTTGTGGTCATTCGTTAATACCATATTAAGGGCATGAGTTGGTCCGGAGGGGCTAGCGTCTACACTTTCGGGTTCAAAAGAGGTCCGAAGCGGGAATGACCAGATTTACCGATTTTCTTTTACTATAGTCCATGGATTTTTTGTGATCATTACTCCTATTGAAAAGACAAACAATATCCATCGACAGGATCTGTGTGTGGTGGCAAAGTGATTGTTAGTCCATTTGATATGACAAATAAGAATTCATTGATAGGATATTTTGCTAAATAAATGCATGTCCATCGGTAGGACGAATAAAGATGATCCATCTGTAGAATAAAACTACATGTCCATCGTGGGGTGAATAAGATGATCCATCGTTAAGATATTAATGTATGTCCATCGGTAGGATGAATGAAAATGATCCATCGGTAGGATCTTTGGGCAAAATAAATGCATACCCATCAGTAAGACATATAAGAATGATCTATATAAATGTATCTCCATCGGTAGGACATATGAGAATGATCCATCAGTAGGATATACGTGAACATTATATAAATGTATCTCCATCGGTAGGACATATGAGAATGATCCATCAGTAGGATATACGTGAACATTACCACTACGCGGAATGACCAGATTTACCGATTTTCTTTTACTATAGTCCATGGATTTTTTGTGATCATTACTCCTATTGAAAAGACAAACAATATCCATCGACAGGATCTGTGTGTGGTGGCAAAGTGATTGTTAGTCCATTTGATATGACAAATAAGAATTCATTGATAGGATATTTTGCTAAATAAATGCATGTCCATCGGTAGGACGAATAAAGATGATCCATCTGTAGAATAAAACTACATGTCCATCGTGGGGTGAATAAGATGATCCATCGTTAAGATATTAATGTATGTCCATCGGTAGGATGAATGAAAATGATCCATCGGTAGGATCTTTGGGCAAAATAAATGCATACCCATCAGTAAGACATATAAGAATGATCTATATAAATGTATCTCCATCGGTAGGACATATGAGAATGATCCATCAGTAGGATATATGTGAACATTACCACTACGCGGAATGACCAGATTTACCGATTTTCTTTTACTATAGTCCATGGATTTTTTGTGATCATTACTCCTATTGAAAAGACAAACAATATCCATCGACAGGATCTGTGTGTGGTGGCAAAGTGATTGTTAGTCCATTTGATATGACAAATAAGAATTCATTGATAGGATATTTTGCTAAATAAATGCATGTCCATCGGTAGGACAAACCAGATTTACTGATTTTCTTGTACTATAGTCCATGGATTTTTTGTGATACGTGATCGAGATGCATTTTTGGCCAAAAGTTTTTGTGCGCGTCCGTTAAGACCTTATTAATGGTGTGAGTTAGTCCGGAGGGGAAAGCGTCTGCATTTTTGGGTTCAAAACAGTCCTGGAGCGGGAATGACCAGCTTTACCGATTTTCGTGTATAGTCCATGGATTTTTGGTGATACGTGATCGAGACACGATTTTTACCAAATTTTTTTGTGGGCATCCGATAAGACCTTATTAATGGCGTGAGTTGGTTCGGAGGGACAAGCGTCTACATTTTCAAGTTCAATAGTGGCCCGGAGTTGGAATGACCAGATTTACCCATTTTCGTGTACCCATGGATTTTTGGTGATACTTGATCCAGACGTGTTTTTGGCCGAAATATAATATGGGCGTCCGTTAAGACCTTAGTAATGGCGTGAGTTGGTCCTGAGGGACAAGCGTCAACATATTCGGGTTCAAAAGAGGCCCGGAGCTGGAATGACCTCATTTATCAATTTTCATGTACTAAGACCATGGATTTTTGGTGATACGTGATTCAGACGCGTTTTTGGCCGAAATTTTTTATGGACGTCCGTTAATACCTTATTAATGGAGTAAGTTGTTCCGGAGGGGAAAGCGTATGCATTTTCAGGTTCATAACAGGCCCGGAGTGGGAATGACTAGATTTACCGATTTGCGAGTACTATACTCCATGGATTTTTGGTGATATGTGATCTAGACGCGTCTTTCGCAAAAAAATTTGTGGGCTTCTGTTAAGACCCTATTAATGGCGTAAATTAGTCCGGAGGGGCAAGCGTTTACATTTTCGGGTTCAAAAGAGCCCAGAGCTGGAATGACCAGAATTAGAAATTTTCATGTACTATAGTCCATTGATTTATGGTTATACGTGATCCAGACGCGTTTTTGGTAGATATTTTTAATGGGCATCTGTTAAGACCTTGATAATGGCTTGAGTTGGTCTGGAAGGGCAAGCGTCTGCATTTTCGGGTTCAAAAGAGACCCAGAGCAGGATTGACCAGATTTACTGTTTTTTGTGTACATAGTCCATGGATCTTTTGTGATACAAGATCCAGAGGCGTTTTTGGCCTAAATTTTTTGTGGGTGTCCATTAAGACCTTATTAATAACGTGAGTTGGTTCGGAGGGGCAAGCGAATGCATTTTCGGGGTCAAAAGAAACCCGGAGCGGAAATGACCAGATTTATCGATTTTCATGTATTATAGTCCATGAATTTTTGGTAATACGTGATCCAGACGTGTTTTTGGCTGAAATTTTTTGTGGGCCTCCGTTAAGACCTTATTAATGGCGTGAGTTGGCCCGGAGGGTAAGCGTCTGCATTTATGAATTCAAAAGAGGCTCGGAGCGGAAATGACCCAATTTATCGATTTTCGTGTATTATAGTCCATTGATTTTTTATGACACATGATCCAGACCTGTTTTTGGCCAAATTTTTTTGCGGGCAGCCGTTAAGACCTTAATAATGGTGTGAGTTAGTTCGGATGGGAAAGCGCCTCATTTTCGAGTTAAAAAAAGGCCCAGAGTGGGAATTACCAGAATTAACGATTTTCGTGTATTATAGTCCTTGGATTTTTGATGATACGTGATCTAGACGCGTTTTTGGCCAAACATTTTTATGGGCGTCCGTTAAGACCTTATTAATGGCGTAAGTTGATCCGAAAGGGAAAGCGTCTGATTTTTTATGGTTCAAAACAGGCCCGGAGCGGGAATGACCAGATTTATCGATTTTCGTGTGCATAGTCCATGGATTTTTAATGGTACTTGATCTAGATGTGTTTTTGGCCAAAATATTTGTGGGGGTCCGTTAAGACCTTATTAATGGCGTGATTTGGTCCGGAGGGGCAATCATCTGCATTTTCAGGTTCAAAAGAGCCCAGGGCGGGAATGACCAAATTTACCAATTTTTGTGTATTATAGTCCATGGATTTTTGCTGATACATGATCCCGACACGTTTTTGGCAAAATATTTTTGTGTACGTCTGTTAAGACCTTATTAATGGCGCGAGTTGGTCCGGAGGGGCAAGCTTCTGCATTTTTGGGTTCAAAAGAGCTCAGAGGGGAATGACTAGATTTACAGATTTTCTTGTACTATTGTCTATGGATTTTTGGTGATACGTGATCCAGACGTATTTTTGTTAAAAAGTTTTAGTGGACTTCCCTTAAGACCTTACTAATGACGTGAGTTGGTCCGGAGGGGCAAGCGTCAGCATTTTCGGGTTCAAAAGAGGCCTGGAGCGAGAATGACCAGATTTACCGATTTTCTTGTACTATAGTCCATGGATTTTTGCTGATACATGATCTCGACTAGTTTTTGGCCGAAACACTTTGTGGAAGTCCGTTAAGATCATATTTATGGCGTGAATTGGTCTGAAGGGGTAAGCGTCTGCATTTTTAGGTTCAAAATAGGCTCAGAGCGGGAATGACCAAATTTAACGATTTTTATGTGCTATTGTCCATGGAGTTTTGGTGATACGTGATCCAGACGCATTTTTGGCCGAAATGTTTTATGGGCGTCCGTTAAGACCTTATTAATGACGTGAGGTTGTCCAGAGGGCAATCGTCTCCATTTTCAGGTTCAAAAGAGGTCCGGAGCTGGAATGACCAGATTTATCAAATTTCATGTACTATAGTCCATGGAGTTTTGGTGATATGTAATCTAGACGTGTTTTAGGCCGAAATATTTTGTGGCCTCCGTTAAGACCTTATTGATTGCGTGAGTTTGTTTGGAGGGGCAAGCGTCTGCATATTTGGGTTCAAAAGAGGCCCAGAGCGGGAATGACCAGATTTACTAATTTTCGTTTACTATAGTCCATGGATTTTTTGTGATACGTGATCCAGACGCGTTTTTGGTCGAAATATTTGTGGGCGTCCGTTAAGACCTTATTAATAGAGTGAGTTGGTATGGAGGGGTAAAGGTCTGAATTTTCAGGTTCAAAACAGGACTGGAGCGGGAATGACCAGATTTATCGATTTGTGTGTACTATGACCATGGATTTTTTGTGATATGAGATCTAGACACGTTTTGGGCCAAAATATGTGTGCCTTATTAATGGTGTGAGTTGGTTCGGAGGGGTAAGCGTCTACAATTTCGGGTTCTAAAGAATCCGGAGCGGAAATGACCATATTTACCAATTTTCGGGTCTCAGGTTCAAAAGAGACCCGGAGCAGGAATGACTAGATATATTGATTTTCGTGTACTATAGTCCATGGATTTTTGGTGATACGTGGTCCAGATGCATTTTTGGCCTTAATTTTTTGTGGGCATCCGTAAAGACTTATTAATGGTGTGAGTTGGTCCGGAGGGACAAGCGTCTGCATTATCGGGCTCAAAAGAGGCCCGGAGCTGGAATAACCAGATTTATCAATTTTTGTGTACTATATTTCATTGAGTTTTTGTGGTACGCGATCCTGATGCATTTTTGGCCAAAAATTTTTGTGGGCGTTAAGACCTTTTTAATGGCTTGAGTTGGTCCGGAGGGGTAAGCGTCTGCATTTTTAGGTTCAAAAGAAGCCTGAAGTGGGAATGACCAGATTTATCAATTTTCGTGTACTATAGTCCATAGACTTTTAATGATACGTGATCCAGACGTGTTTTTGGCTGAAATTTTTTGTGGCCATCTGTTAAGAATTTATCAATGGCGTAAGGTTTTTCGGAGTGGCAAGGATCTGCATTTTCAGGTTCTAAAGAGGTCCAGAACAGGAATGACTAGATTTACCGATTTTCGTCTATGATTGTCGATGGATTTTTTGTGATACGTGATCTGGACGCATTTTTGGATGAATCTTTTTGTGGACGTCCGTTAGGACCTTATTTTTGGGTTCAAACAAGGCCCCGAGCGGGAATGACTAGACTTACCAATTTTCATATACTATAGT
Organism: Solanum appendiculatum; assembly: GCA_018342035.1. Lineage (NCBI taxonomy): Eukaryota > Viridiplantae > Streptophyta > Magnoliopsida > Solanales > Solanaceae > Solanum > Solanum appendiculatum. The sequence continues at coordinate 1,066,651 of JAGDQO010000392.1, read as the reverse complement.
CAATGATTTTTGGTGATACGTGATCCAGATTTGTTTTTCGCAAAAAAAAATTTAGGCATCCGTTAAGACCTTATTAATGGCTTGAGTTGATCCAGAGGGGCAAGTGTCTGCATTTTCGGGTTCAAAAGAGGCCCGGAGCGGGAATGGCAAGATTTACCAATTTTCGTGTACTATAGTCCATGGACTTTAGCTGATACGTGATCCAAACGCGTTTTTGGCCGTAATTTTTGTGGGCGTCCGTCAAGACCTTATTAATGGCGTGCGTTGGTCCAGAGGGGCAAGCGTCTACATTTTTGAGTTCAAAAGAGGCCCGGAGCGGGAATAACGAAATTTATCAATTTTCATGAACTATAGTCCATGGATTTTTCGTGATACGTGATCCAGACACGTTTTAGGCCGAAATGTTTAGTGGGGGCCTGTTAAGACCTTATTAATGGCGTGAGTTGGTCTGTGGGGGCAAGCGTCTGTATTTTCGGGTTCAAATGAGACCCGGTGCAGGAATGACCAGATTTGCTGATTTTTGTGTACTATAGTCTATGGATTTTTGGTGATACGTAATCGAGATGCGTTTTTGGCCCAAAATTTTTTTGAGCGTCCGTTAAGACACTAATAATGGCATGAGTTGGTCCGGAGTGGCAGGCATCTGCATTTTCAGGTTCAAAAGAACCCAGAGCGGGAATGACAAGATTCATCGATTTTCGTGTACCATAGCCCATGGATTTTTGGTGATACATGGTCCAAATGCGTTTTTAGCCTAAATTTCTCAGGAGCGTCCGTTATGACCCTATTAATGGTGTGAGTTGGTCCCGAGGGGTATACGTATGCATTTTCAAGTTCAAATGAGGCCTGGAGCGGAAAAGACCAGATTTATCGATTTACGTATGCTATAGTCTTTGGATTTTGTGTGATACAAGATCCCGACGCGTTTTTGGCTGAAAATTTTCATGAGCGTCCAGTAAGACCTTATCAATGGTGTGAGTTGGTCCCGAAGGGAAAACGTCTGCATTTTCAAGTTCAAACGAGGCCTTGAGCAGGAATGACCAGATTTATTAATTTTTGTGTACTCTGCATTTTCAAGTTCAAACGAGTCCCTGAGCAGGAATGACCAGATTTATTAATTTTTGTGTACTATAGTCCATGGATATTGGGTGATACGAGATCCCGACACGTTTTTTGCCGAAACTTTTCATGAGCGTCCGTTTAGACCTAATTAATGGTGTGAGTTGTTCCCGAGGGGAAAACGTCTACATTTGCAAGTTCAAATGAGGCAGGGAGCGGGAATGACCAAATTTACAGATTTTCGTGTGGTATAGTCCATATATTTTTGATGATACAGGATCCCAACGCATTTTTGGCCGAAATTTTTCATGAGCGTTCGTTAAGACCTTATTAATTGCGTGATTTGGTCCAGAGGGGCAAACGTCTGCATTTTAAAGTTCAAAAGAGGCCCGGAGCGGGAATAACCAGATTTATCAATTTTCGTGTCCTATAGTCCATGGATTTTGAGTGATACTGGATCCCGACGCATTTTGGCAGAAATTTTAATGAGCGTCCGTTAAGATCTTATTAATGGCATAAGATGGTCTCGAGGAGCAAACGTCTGTATCTTCAAGTTCAAACAAGACCCGGAGCAGGAATGACCATATTTTACAATTTTCGTGTGCATAGTCCATGGATTTTGGGTGATACGGGATACAAATGGGTTTTTGGGCAAATTTTTTCATGAGCATCCGTTAAGACCTTATTAATGGCGTGAGTTGGTCCCTTGGGGAAAAAATCTGCATTTTCAAGTTCAAATGATGCCCGGAGCAGGAATTACCAGATTTACCAATTTTCTTGTGCTAAGGTCCATGGATTTAGAGTAATACGGGATCCCGACGCATTTTGGGCTGAAACTTTTCATGAGTGTCCATTAAGACCCTATTAGTGGCGTGAGTTGGTTCCAAGGGAAAAACATCTGCATTTTCAAGTTCTAACAAGGCCTGAAGTGGGAAGGACCAGGTTTACCGATTTTCGTTTGCTATAGTCAATGGATTTTGGGTGATACGGATCCCGATGTGTTTTTGGCTGAAATTTTTCATGAGCGTCTGTTAAGACTTATTAATGGCGTGAGTTGGTCCCGAGTGGAAAACGTCTGCATTTACAAGTTCAAACAAGGCTCAGAGCGGGAATGACTCGATTTACCAATTTTCGTGTACAATAGTCCATGGATTTTGGGTGATACAGGATCCCGACTAATTTTAGGCTGAAATATTTCATGAGCGTCCGTTAAGACCTTATTAATGGTGTGAGTTGGTCCTAGGGGCAAACATCTGTATTTTCAAGTTCAAACGATGCTCGGAGTAGGAATGACCAGATTTACCAATTTTCGTGTGGTAGTCTATAGATTTTGGGTGATATGGGATCCCGTCGTGTTTTTGGCCAAATATTTTCATGAGCGTCCGTTAAGACCTTATTAATGGCGTGAGTTGGTCCCGAGGAGAAAACGTTTGCATTTTCAAGTTGAAACGAGACCCAGAGCAAGAATGACAAGATTTTTTGATTTTCGTGTTCTATAGTCCATGGATTTTAAGTGATACACAATCCCGATACGTTTTTGGCCTAAAATTTTTATGACCATCCGTTAAGACCTTATTATGGCCTGAGTTGGTCCCAAGGGGCAAACGTCTGATTTTCAAGTTCAAACGAGGCCTGAAGTTGGAATGACCAAATTTACCAATTTTTGTGTGTTGTAGTCTATGAATTTTGGGTGATACGGATTCCCGACGCGTTTTATGCCAAAAAATTTCATGAGCGTCAGTTAAGACCTAATTAATGCATGAGTTGGTCCCGAGGGGCAAACGTCTGCATTTTAAAGTTCAAACAAGGCCTGGAGCGGGAATGACTAGGTTTACCAATTTTCATGTGTTATAGTCCATGGATTTTGGGTGATACGGGATCCCAATGCAGTTTTTGATCAAATATTTTCATTTGCGTCCGTTAAGACCTTATTAACGGCGTGAGATGGTCCCGAGGGGCAAACGTCTGCATTTTCAAGTTCAAACAAGGCCCAGAGCGGGAATGACCAGATTTACTGATTATCGTGGTCTATAGTCCATGGATTTTGGGTGATATGGGATTTTGACACGTTTTTGGCTGAAATTATTCATGAGCGTCTGCTAAGACATTATTAATGGTGTAAGTGTGTCCGGAGGGGCGAACGTCTGCATTTTCAAGTTCAAACGAGGCCCAAAGCGAGAATGACCAGATTTATCAATTTTCGTTTGCTATAGTCTTCGGATTTTGGGTGATGCGGGATCCCAAGCATTTTTGGCCGAAATATTTCATGAGCGTCCGTTACAACCTTATTAATTGCGTGAGTTGGTTCCGAGAGGAAAACGTCTACATTTTAAAGTTCAAACGTGGCCCGTAGCGGGAATGACCAGATTTACCAATTTTTTTGTACTATAGTCCATGGATTTTGGGTGATACGGGATGCCGATACGTTTTTGGCTGAAATTTTTCATGAGCGTCCGTTAAGACCTAATTAATGATGTGAGGAGTAGGAATGACCAGATTTAACGGTTTTCGTGTGCTATAGTCCATGGATTTTGGATGATACGGGATCCCAACGCCGAAAGTTTTCATGAGCATTCGTAAAGATCTTATTAATGGCATGAGTTGGTCCCGAGGGGAAAACGTCTGCATTTTCAAATTCAAACGAGACCCGGAGCGGGAATGACCAGATTTATCAATTTTCGTGTGCTATAGCCTTTGGATTTTTATTGATACAGGATCCCGACGCGTTTTTGGCAGAAAATTTTCATGAGCGTCCTTTAAGACTTCATTAATGGCGTGAGTTGGTCCCTAAGGGCAAACATTTGCATTTTCAACTTCAAACAAGGCCCGAAGCGGGAATGACCAGATTTACTGATTTTCGTGTGCTATAGTCCATGAATTTTGGGTGATACGGGATCCCAACGCATTTTTGGCCGAACGTTATCATAAGCGTCCGTTAAGACCTTATTAATGGCGTGAGTTGGTCCTGAGGGGCAAACGTCTGCATTTTCAAGTTCAAATGAAGCCCGGAGCGGGAATGACCAGATTTATCGATTTTCGTGTGCTATAGTCCATGGATTTTGTGTGATACGGGATCCCTCCGGGTTTTTGGCCGAAATATTTCATGATCATCCGTTAAGACCTTATTAATGGCGTGAGTTGGTCCGGAGGGGAAAACGTCTGCATTTTCAAGTTCAAACGAGGCCTGGTGCGGGAATGACTAGATTTATCGATTTTTGTGTGTTATAGTCCATGGATTTTGGGTGATACGGGATCCCGACGCGTTTTGACTGAAAGTTCTTGAGCATCCATTAAGACCTTCTTAATGGTGTGAGTTGGTCCTGAGGGGCTAACGTCTGCATTTTCAAGTTCAAACGAGGCCCGGAGCCGGAATTACCAGATTTACCAATTTTCGTGTGCAGTTCATGGATTTTGGTTGATACGGGATCCCGATGTGTTTTTGGTTGAAATTTTTCATGAGCGTCCGTTAAGATCTTGTTAATGGCGTGTGTTGGTCCCGAGAGGCAAACGTTTGCATTTTCAACTTCAAATGAGGCTCGGAGCGGGAATGACAAGATTTAATAATTTTCGTGTGCTATAGTCCATGAATTTTGGGTGATACGGGATCCCGACGCGTTTTTGGGCGAACGTTATCATAAGCGTCTGATAAGACCTTATTAATGGCGTGAGTTGGTCCCGAGGGGCAAACATCTGCACTTTCAAGTTCAAATGAGGCCCGAAGCGGGAATGACCAGATTTACTGATTTTCGTGTGCTATAGTCCATGGATTTTGCGTGATACGAGATCCCGCCGCATTTTTGGCCAAAATATATCATGATCGTCCGTTAAGACCTTATTAATGGCGTGAGTTGGTCTAGAGGGGCAAAAGTCTGCATTTTCAAGTTCAAACGAGGCCTGGAGCGGGAGTAACTAGATTTAACGATTTTTGTGTGTTATAGTCTATGGATTTTGGGTGATACGGGATCCCGACGCGTTTTGGCTAAAAGTTTTCATGAGCATCCATTAAGACCTTCTTAATGGTGTGAGTTGGTCCCGAGGGGTTAACGTCTGCATTTTCAAGTTCAAACGAGGCTTGGAGAAGGAATGACCAGATTTACAAATTTTCGTGTGCAGTCCATGGATTTTGGTTGATATGGGATCCCGATGTGTTTTTGGTTGAAATTTTTCATGAGCGTCCGTTAAGCTCTTGTTAATGGCATGAGTTGGTCCCTAGGGGCAAACGTTTGCATTTTCAACTTCAAACGAGGCTCGGAGCGGGAATGACAAGATTTACCAATTTTCGTGTGCTATAATCCATGGATTTTGGGTGATATGGGATCCCGACACATTTTTGGTTGAAATTTATCATGAGCATCTGTTAAGAACTTACTAATGGGGTGAGTTGGTCCCGAGGGGAAAACGTCTGCATTTTCAAGTTCTAACGAGGCCCGGAGCAGGAATGACCAGATTTATCGATTTTCGTGTGCTATAGTCCATGGATTTTGGGTGATACTGGATCCCACCGCATTTTTGGCCGAACTTTTTCATGAGCGTCCGTTAAGATTTTATTAATGGCGTGAGTTGGTCTTAAGGGGCAAACGTCTGCATTTTCAAGTTCAAACGAGGCCCGGAGCGGGAATGACCAGATTTAACGATTTTCGTGTACTATAGTCTATGGATTTTGGGTGATACAGGATCTCAACGCATTTTTGGCCGAAATTTTTCATGAGCGTCCGTTAAGACCTTATTAATGGCGTGAGTTAGTCCCGAGGGCTAACGTCTGCATTTTAAAGTTCAAACGAGGCCCATAGCAGGAATGACCAGATTTACCAATTTTCGGTTGTTATAGTCCATGGATTTTGAGTGATACGGGATCCCGATGCATTTTTGGCAAAAAAATTTCATGAGCATCCGTTAAGACCTTATTAAGGGCGTGAGTTGGTCCCGAGGGGAAAATGTCTGCATTTTCATGTTCAAACGAGGCCCGGAGCGGGAATGACCACATTTTCGTATGATATAGTCCATGGATTTTGGGTAATACGGGATCCCAAAGCGTTTTGGCCGTAATTTCTTATGAGTGTCCGTTAAGACCTTATTAATGGCATGAGTTGGTCACGAGGGATAAACGTCTACATTTTCAAGTTCAAATGAGGCCCAGACGGGAATGACCAGATTTACCGATTTTTGTATGCTATAGTTCATGGATTTTGTGTAATACGGGATCCCACTGTGTTTTTGGCCAAAGTTTTTCATGAGCGTCTGTTAAGACCTTATTAATGGCGTTAGTTTGTCCCGAGGGGCAAACGTCTACATTTTCAAGTTCTAACGAGGCTCAGAGTGGGAATGACCAGATTTACCGATTTTCGTATGCTATAGTCCTAGCCCATGGATTTGGCACCTTTGGGGCACTCAAAAATTTTTTATTTAAAAACTATATGAGGACCTCTATAATGAGTTGGGAAAGTTTTACGTACAGTTCCATCTTTTTTTCACGCATATTATTGCATGTACAAGCCAACTTTTAGGAATTATCTCACTTTCGTCATTTTTCGTGTGTATTAGCCCATAGATATGGCACATCGGAGAATCCTAAAATTTTTTATGAAAAAACTATACGAGGAACCTCCGTAATGTGTTGGGGAAGCGTAAAGTACAGTTCCATAATTTTGTTCACGCATATTTTCGCATTTACGAGCCAAGTTTAAAAAATACTCGACTTTCGCCGTTTTTAATGTGTATTAGCCCATGGATCTGGCGCCATTAGGGCACCTTAAAATTTTTTCTGAAAAAACTATAAAACGACCTCCGTAATGAGTTGGGAAAGTGCTACATACAGTTCCACCATTTTTTACGCATATTTTCGTATTTACAAGCTAACTTTTGAGAACAACCCAACTTTCGTCATTTTTCATGTGTATTAGCCCATGGATTTGGCGCCTTTAGGCACTCGAATATTTTTTCTGAAAAAACTATATGAGGACCTCTGTAATGACATGGGGAAGCATTACGTGCAGTTCCATCATTTTTTACGCACATTTTCGCATTTATGAGCCAATTTATAGAAATTACCTGAGTTTCACTATTTTTCATGTGTATTAGCCCATGGATCTGGTGCCTTTGGGACACCAGAATATTTTTTCTGAGAAAACTATATGAGGACCTCTGTAATGAGTTGGAGAAGCATTACATACAGTTCCACCTATTTTTCACATATATTTTCGCATTGACGAGCACACTTTTAAGAATTACATGACTTTCACCATTTTTCGTGTGTATTAGCCCATGTATCTGGCGCCTTTGGGTCACCAGAAATTTTTTTCTGAAAAAACTATAAAAGGACCTCCGTAATGAGTTGGTGAAGAGTTACGTAAAGTTCCACTATTTTTTACACGCATATTTTTGCATTTACGAGCCAACTTTTAGAATTTACCTGACTTTCATCAATTTTCATGCGTATTAGCCCATGGATGTGGCGCCTTGGGGCATCTTATATTTTTTCTGACAAAACTATATGGGGACCTCCGTAATTAGTTTGGAAAGCGTTACGTACCGTTTCACCCTTTTTTCACGCATATTTTCGCATTTAAGATAAATTTTAGGAATTACTCGACTTTTGTCATTTTTCGTGTATATTAGCCCATGGATCTGGTGCCTTAGGGGCATCAAAAAAAAATTTCTGAAAAAACTATATGAGGACCTTTGTAATGAGTTGGGAAGCATTACGTACAGTTCCACCATTTGTTTTACGCATATTTTCGCATTTACGAGCCATATATTAGAAATTACTCGACTCTCACCGTTTTTCGTGTGTATTAGCCCGTGGATCTAGCGCCTTTGGAAATCCAAAAAAAATTCTAAAAAAAGTATATGAGTTCAACGTAATGAGTTAGGGAAGCGTTACGTACAGTTCCACTATTTTTACGAGCTAACTTTTAGTAATTATCTGACTTTCGCTTTTTTCGTGTATATTATAGCCCATGGATCTAGCGTCTTTAGGGCACCTAAAAACATTTTCTGAAAAAATTATATGAGGACCTCTGTAATAGTTGGGGAAGTGTTACGTACAGTATACCATTTTTTCACGCATATTTTCGCATTTACGAGCCAACTTTTAGGACCTACCTCACTTTCGCCATTTTTTGTGTGAATTAGCCCATTAATCTGGCGTCTCGAAGCAACCAAAACTTTTTTTAGAAAAACTATATGAGGACCTCCGTAATGAGTTTGGGAAGCGTTAGTCATAGTTCCAGCATTTTTTCACGCATATTTTTGTATTTACGAGCAAACTTTTAGGAATTATCCAACTTTCCCATTTTTCGTGTGTATATTAGCCCATGGATCTGGCACTTTTGGGAACCCAAAAAGTTTTTCTGAAAAAACAATATGAGGACCTCAGTAATGAGTTGGGGAAGCGTTACGTACGTACATTTCCACTATTTTTTTCACGCATATTTTCTCATTTACGAGCCAACTTTTAGGAATTACTCAACTTTCGTTATTTTCGTGTGTATTAGCCCACGGATCTGGCGCATTTGGGGCACCCAAAAAATTTTTCTGAAAAAACTATATGAGGACATTCGTAATAAGTGGAGGAAGCGTCACGTAAAGTTCCATCATTTTTTCAAGCATATTTTCGTATTTATGAGCTAACTTTTAGAAATTACCCAACTAACGTCATTTTTCGTTGTATTAGTTCATGGATTAGACGCCTTTGGGCACACGAATTTTTTTTTTGAAAAAACTATATAAGGACCTTCGTAATGAGTTGGGAAAGCCCTACGTACAATTTCATCATTTTTTTCACGCATATTTTCTCATTTACGAGCCAACTTTTAGGAATTACCCAACTTTCATCGTTTTTCGTGTGTATTAGCCCATGGATCTGGCGCATTTGAGGCACCCAAAAACAATTTCTCGAAAAACTATATGAGGACCATCGTAATGAGTTGGGGAAGCGTTATGTACAGTTCCACCATTTTTTTCTCGCATTTACGAGCCAACTTTTAGGAATTAGTCGACTTTTGCCATTTTTCGTGTCTATTAGCCCATATGGCGCCTTTGGGGCACCGAAAAATTTTCTGAAAAAATTATATGAGGACCTCCGTAATGAGTTGGGAAAGCGTTACGTATAGTTCCACCATTTTTTCATGCATATTTTCGCATTTACGAACCAACTTTTAGGAATTACCCAACTTTCACTATTTTTCGTGTGTATTAGCCCATGAATCTGAAGCCTTTGGAGCACCCAAAAAAAATTTCCGAAAAACAATATGAGGATCTCCGTAATGAATTGGGGAAGCGCTACGTACAGTTCCACAATTTTTTTCACACATATTTTTACATTTACGAGCCAACTTTTAGAAAATACCCGACTTTTGCCTTTTTCGTTTATATTAGCCCATGTATCTGACGCCTTTTGGGCACCCAAAATTTTTTTCTGAAAAAACTATATGAGGGCCTCTGTAATGAGTTGAAAAGCGTTACGTACAGTTCCATCATTTTTTCAGGCATATTTTCGCAATTACGAGCCAACTTTTAGGAGTTACCCGACTTTCACTATTTTTCGTATGTATTAACCCATGGATCTAGCGGCTTTGGGGAACCCTAAAACTTTTTCTGAAAAAATTATATGAGGATCTCTATAATGAGTTGGGGAAGCGTTGCGTATAGTTTCACCATTTTTTTATGCATATTTTTATATTTACAAACCAACTTTTAGGAATTACTCTACTTTCTCCATTTTTTGTGTCTATTAGCCCATGGACCTGGCGCCTTTGGGGCACCAAAAAAAAATTTCTGAAAAACTCCCTATGAAGGGTTCCATAAAGTTTTTGAAATTTCATGGGCACACGAAAAAAAATGAGAAAATCACCTAATTCTTGTAAAATTGGATCCTTAATGCCCAAAATATGTGCAAATAATTGTGATGCTTCTTGTACTTCTCCCCCAACTCCCTACGGAGGGTTCCATAAAGGTTTTGCAAAAAAATCGTCTAGAAGTCTTATCATCAAAATATTTATGGGCTAACACACACAAAAAATTGAAAAATTTGCCTAATTCTTGTAAAATTGGCTCCTAAATGCTCAAAATATGTGCAAATAATAGTAAGGTTTCATGTACTTCTCCCCCAACTCCCTATGCAGGATTTCATAAAGGTTTTGCAAAAAAATATTTGAAAGTCATATCATCAAAATATTTATGGGTTAACACACACTAAAACTGAAAAAATAGTCTAGTTCCTGTAAAATGGCTCTTAAATGCCCAAAATATGTGCAAATAATGGTGAGGCTTCATGTATCGCTCCCCCAACCCCCTACAGAGGGTTGCATAAAGTTTTTGCAAAAAAATCGTCAAGAAGTCATATCACCAATATATTCATGGGCTAATTAACAAACACAAAAAAAATGAGAAAATCGCTTAATTACTGTCAAATGAATCCTAAATGTCCAAAATATGTTCAAAGAATGGTGAGGCTTCACGTACTGCTCCCCCAACTCACTACGGAGGGTTCTGTAAATGTTTTGCAAAAAAATCGTTCGTAAGCCGTATAACTAAAATATTCATGTGCTAAAACACACAAAAAATTGAGAAAAATCGTTTAATTCCTAAATGCATAAATATGTGCACAAAAATGTAAGGCTTCACGTATTGCTCCCCCAACTCCCTACGGATGGTTCTGTAAAGGTTTTACAAAAAAATCAGCCACATAAAGACTTCGAAACTAAAAACGACAACTCTCCGAGAGCAATTTCTGCAATTTGCAGCTGATGGAACTGACAGAATTCCATTTTGAGACTCGTAGCTCCGGATGTTGACCAAAGTCACTTATATCAACTTAAGACTCTCCGAAACTGTAAAACTTCCAAAAATCACAACTTTTCGATCCCGTTACAAAATCGACCTCGTAAATTGATCCAACATGACTCGAAATAACTATCGGAATAAGTAAAACAGTAATTTTCCATAAGTTTTAAAAAATGACCTTTAGGGTCATCACAGTTGAAAAGGTGAAAAAACTTAATAGCATGACGATATATTTATGACAAACTTCTATCCCGAGTAGAAATAATGAAATCGTAGGCCTTCAAGTGAAATTTACTTTACGAAATAAATTGGTCTATGGACACCATCTTTGTGTTAAAAAAATATATCCAAACAAACGATGCAAATATGTAACACTTCATAAGATACTCTCCGTTGAATCACTTTTTAGAATGGATTAAACCAAGGAAATTAGTATAAAATGTTTGGTGTTGAAATTGTCATTTAACATTATGATTAACATTTTAGATTTTAGCATGAATATAAATGTTTGGACACTATGACTTCACAAACAATCACAATCCACTTGAAATAGTATAAGATGTATAGTTCTATTGAGATCAACTCTACATAACAGTGGTATTCTGGACAAATAACATGATCAACAATCCTTAAAGGGGTACCAGAAAAATATTACTCCGCCCGTTTCAATTTGTTTGTCTGATTTTGACTTGATACGGTGTTTAAGAAAGTAAAAAAGATTTTTGAATCTTATAGTATATAGAATGTATCAAAATGTCATTTAATCATGTGGTCTTAAACATGTCATGAGGAAAGCTAGAAGTTAAGAGTTGTCAAAACAGGAAAGAGAGATTCCTTTTTAAACGGACTGAAAATAAAAGCAAGACAAACAAATTAAAACGGAGAGAGTAGGATAGTTTCCTTTTTCTTCGAGAAGATAAATTCTAAAGGATATGCTAATAATATACCCCCATTAAATTTCTAACGAATGCCATCTTTCTTATTAATATTCCAAATTCAAGAAGCACATTATCAAATTGGTGGCAATATGTCACATTAATAAAGAAGAGAATAAAAGAAATTAAACCATATGCTTCATACATACAACAACATATATCCATTGAAATTACACATAATGGGTCTAAAAAGGGTAGAAATGTACGCATATTTTACCCCTACCTCATGAAAGTAGAGAGACTATTTTCGAAAGACTTTCAGCTCAAATAAAACAAATCAAAGTATTAATGAAAAAAAAAAACAGTAGTGAATAAAATATGACAACAATGTCGAACATACATGCAACGAACAATGACATCAGTAAAATAGCGTGATCACCTAAACATAATAAACAACATATACTAACAGATAACAAAAGCAATAAACTACATGAATAAGGCTAATAATACGCCAGACACGGTGCTCCAGATTGCCACCAAGCCTAATCTCGTTGAAAAGCAAGACAACTACACTCAACTACTTACAAACTTTCTACCTTAATCCACAACCTCCATACCCTCATATCTAAGGTCATGTCCTCGCTATGCTAAAGTTTCGTCATGTCCTGTCTAATCACCTTTCCCTAATACTTCTTCGATTTACCTCTAACTCTCCTCATACCCACTATGTCCAACCTTTCGTGGATACTTCCATCAAATTGCATACTATTTTATAAGGTCAAAATCTCATTGTTTCAAGATTCATATCTAGAAGAGATTCTCAAAACACACTTCTCCAGTACTGATTCCCCACAAAAAATACATGCAGTGAAGATAAAGACTCATATAAGATAAGCAGCAAACTTTATACATTTATGTTTTACTTTATACAAAACCCCAAATAAGCACAAGTTCTTCCCTCTTCATATGTAAAACTTTGTATTTCTTTCACATATAGGAAAAACTCATTATCCTCATATATCTACAATCTCTTGTTCTAGATTCTCCTCCACAAAGCAAAAATCAAGCACTAAAAAGGTAAGTTTTAGACCTCAAATGGAAAATGAGGAGAAGCCATTGTTGACGCGTGTGATCATCTCATTTAAAACTATGATCACACTTATATTTACGCAATATTCTACATGCTCTCTCGTAGCGAGCCTGATTCTTTTTCTCAATATACCAAGTTCGTAAATCTTTAACTTTGATGACGAGTGATGATAAGACTCGAACCCAGGTCCCTTCTCTGATTTGATACCAAGTTAAAGTACGTGTGACCGTCTCATCTGAAAGCTTCAGATTTTAAAGAGTGTTCACACTTATTTACTTAATTATATCTTCAACCGTCATCGTTGAGTTCCCAAAGCCCAAAGGTGCATACTTGCCACCACTTGATATGGTAGTTTATGTCGGATAGTTAGAAAATATAGTAATGTTACTTCAGGTTAAATCAGCCATTGATATTGTCGATCTCTCCTCTATTAATGACCCATGGATGCCCTGCATTTAACAAGATAGAAACTAAAATAAAAATTCAAGGTAAACTAAAGCTCAAAAGAAGTTGTGACTTATACACACTATAGTATAGAAAACTTTACACGATTGATGTATCGTAACATGTAATTCATCTTATTTTAATGAACCGTTGTCTTTAAGGGGAAAGATTTTATATTCAACCCTGAACTACATGAAATGGTCTAGATATTTCCTTCGTTAATAGGTTGGTTCAATCATGTCCCTGTTATCACAAAAGCAACCTAAATTTGCCCTTTTGTGTGTTCCACGCGTAGCTAAAAACTATGCCACCCCTTAGGTTGTATAGAAAGGTAAACAGAAAACAGTTCATCAAAATCAGAAATTCCCTAGCACTAACTGACTCGCGATTTTAAATATGGTGGATAATAAGTCCGCCACTCTACCTTTTTGATAAAGTTCAGATTGGTTAAGTATACCTAATCTACACACATCGTGCATTGTGCTCTTACGACTAGACCAGAAAGGAGCAAAATACAAAACAATTCGACAAAACGAGAGGAGTTTGAGTATGAGAAAACAACATACTCAGGACTTGTTCAGCTGAAAATCTCCTGGAAACATCTTTACAGATCATTTTCCTCAGCAAATCCTTTGCTTCAGGTGAAATCGATCGGAAAATTCTTGTTGGAAACCGTAAATTACCCCTTAGAACAGCTTCAAATGTCTCAGTTGGAGTGTCACCATAAAAAGGAGGAACACCAGAAAGCATAATGTATAAAATAACACCAGCACTCCATATATCAACTTTCTCATTGTATTTTCTCCCTAATAACACCTCCGGGGCAACGTAGTAAGGCGTCCCCACCACGCCTTCCATCATTTTTCCATCGCACCCCATAAACCACTCTGCAGATCCAAAATCAGCAAGCTTCAAATTGTCCTGTTTATATAAAAACAAGTACGGTTCAGTTTCAAGCAAGTTAGAGATGACTATATGAATCATTACTGTTCATGTCGCATTACATTCATATAATAGGCAATTATCAATTGGAAACGGGCAAGATAGTGATGAATTACAACAACAACACCATATCCAGTGAGGGTAGAGTGTACTCAGACCTTACCACTATCTCGTAGAGGCAAAGAGGTTGTTTCCAAAAGACCCTCGACTCAAGTGCAATAAATCCAAGTACAAAGAAGAAGAAAACATAACAACTAACATGGTGAACCAACAAAACAGAGTGATAATCGAAACACAATAAACAACTAACGACCCTAGATATCAAAAGTAAGAACTACAATAAAACCAAGTGATAACTTACGATTAGAAAAAATAGTTTCTCTAGCACTAAAATCTTTGTTTACTGACCTATAAATCTCCGACATAACTATAGTCAAACAGATATTTGAAGATAAATTTTCAAAATCTATGATCGTACCCTAGCTAAGAGTGTCAAATAAACGTACTGAGCTGAATTTGAACAGTCAAAATGATTTAAGTTAACAAATGGGATCATATTTTCATGCACTAATTTTATCGCGGTTACTCAGTATACACTACCTGAGAATCAAATAGGACGTTATCTGGTTTAATATCACGATGAGCCACCCCCAATTTATGACAATGTCCAATTGCTGAAACCAATCGGGTCAAAATCACTGCAGCAGATTTCTCCGACAACGGCCCATTAGAAATCCTCTCGTACAAATCCCCGCCGGAATAGAGCTCAGTGACTATATGAACATAACTTTCATCTTCATAAACCTTATACATTTGAAGAATGTTCGATTTTCCGGTGAGTAATTGCAGAATTTTGGGCTCTTTATCGAGACATTCGCGGTCCGTAGAATCAATGAGGAGGTTCTTCTGAATTGTTTTGCAAGCAAAAAATTGATCAGTTGATTTGGAAAAACAACGGTAAATCGTACCGAATTTTCCTTGGCCGATTTGTTCATTCATTTGAAGTTCATCAGTTAAGCTCTCGAACATTGTTAATGGAGTTTTAGAGAGAGAAATTTTGGTGGCTATGGTTATGGAGTTTTTTTTTTTTTGACTAAAAAGAGTGATGATATACTATTTATAAGGAAAAAGTAGAATATGAGAAAGAGAATATTCCCAAACAGTCTGTTTTCCGTATCTATATTTGTGTTGGAAAATTTCACATTGAAAGTGAAACGTTTTCTATCCCATGACTCGAACTTGAGAGACTGTAGACCTACTTGCTCTATTCTATATTAACTGAATTTGTGAGATAATGCACGCACACTTATTAAGAAAAATATTCAATGACATAATTTAAACCATACTTTCTATTATTGTCTTTTTTGAAATCATAAATATAACTTTGAAAGTAGTGCAATTTATATCCTACAATATATTAAACTTCGTCAAAGGAAATGGCAGATATGGAAAAAAAATTCAAACATCCTTTTTGAACTTTGAACAAATCAATTATTTTGAACAATGAAAAAAATCTGAAAATTCAATTAATATGGAATAGAGAAAGTATTTGGTAGTTGGTTAGAGTTATACAAATATTAGTAATGTAAAGATTAATTACGAGTAAATTTATATATTATCTTATGCAGGTGAATCAAATAAAGTAGTATCATCTCAAATTTTCCTCGCTCCGTCGTGTGATGGCGTGATCCATGACTAGTTGCTTGGTCTCTCGAATTAGTATACAAACACTTAAAATTTAGTTTTGACTGGCAAGTGAATACTTAATTTTGAGTATGCACATCTAAACACCTTAACTCGTTCTCATTTTGTCAATTGAACACATCAACTTACAAAATAATCATCTAGACATCTCTAAAATTTATGTATCAAGTCAACGTGGGGTACCTATGAGACACAATGAAGACAAATTGGACTTAATAAATTAATATAATTTAGTATAAATATCGAGTGCAAATAAATTTTTTATCGACTTTAACTATGAGTGTACTATTATTACTAGGTTATGTTAAATTGTTAATTTGATAGTTTCATAGCGTAAGCCATTGGATCACCCTACATTTCAAGTATAGTTTTATTATATGCAATTGGCAAGAAGCTAGACTTGTTTTAATTAACTAATATTAAAATTTCATCAAACAAGCAGCTTTTATATAGATATAAGACCAAGGTTTTAATGAATTAATATCAAATTTCTTTAAATAATCATACATATTTTTTCTTAATACTTCAAAGAGACCAAGGTTTGAGACTTGTTGCTATTGGTTTTGTTAGGAAAACCTAATCACTAATCCCATGTTTATATATGCATCAAATTTATGATAATGACTTGTTAGAACATGTTAAATTATGCTAATACTATAAATTTTATTTACGTTGTTAGTGTACATAAATTAAATTCAAAACAAAATATTATTTGAAATGACGAGACTAAATTTTAGTCTAATTACAACTAAGTCTGAGTAAAAACATATGAAAGATAAAACTCATGAAGAAAGTAGATAAATCGATCTCCACTTTTAAAAATGAAGTTAGGAAAAACAATAGTAATATTTGATTGACCATTAAACCATTATATAAACAAAATATGGTGAAAGGCATGAGAGAGACACCATATACATAAAAAACCATACGACAGATAACTCTATCATTAAATCGTAAAAATAGGTTGTTAATCCTATTTAAAATCTAACGATGGTTAGTGATGAAATACCATAAAACCGTATTAGCTATGACTTATATATTTAGCAACAGTTTAACGATGAATTATTAAAAAATATTACTTATATTACCTAATTATTATTATTATATGAGTTTCATCTGTTTGTTTATAGAACCTTGCTTCTTAAATTGACATCATGAATTCATATTAAAATATCCTTAGAATATGGCATGTTACATGAACATCACACTCCAAAAGTTTTTTTAAAGAATTTCAAATAATAATATACATAAATTCTTTTTTACTTTATAGGTTACCCCCCCCCTCCCCCCCCCCCCCCCCCAAACCCTCCTCTGAACTATGATGAACTTATTGTGATCAACCTTGGGAATAGAGCTAAACCCCCACCATGTGGTTGGCTATCTCAAGTACCAACAAATTTTCTCTACCAACACCAATAGCACAAGTGCCATGTTGCATGCATGTCTCAAATTAAACCTGGTTTATTATTTTTTTAATTTTTCATGTGGTATCGTATTCGCATTAGGCAGATTAAACTTGAATTCACATTGAAAATTTAAAATTTGAATTCACATCAAGCGCCTTGCATTGGAGTATCTTATTTATATTAGAATCCAATTAAATTTAAATTTGTATTAGGAGGTCTCTCGTAGAGGGTAACGCACTCTCGAACAAAATGATATGTAAAAATGTTCCCAGTCTAAGAACATGATTGAGATGAATTCTTAATGGAGTGCATATTTAGATCATTTTATATAGTTCAGGAGCAAATATAACTTTTTTTTCTCAAATTCTAAATCCGCCTATACGTGCTCGTCACAAGTTCTCACTAGTATTTAATTGGAGAAACCTTTACCTTGATTTTTTTCTTAGTTTCCATCTGATGTTGAATTTTGTTTGTTAAATGCAAAACATCCATGAATCATTTGGCTGGAACAGGGCGTAGTGATCAGTTGAATATCCTTCGTCGAAAATAATATATTTTTGCGAGTTTTCTATCTGAACTATTAAGATTTAAGTGGTCATTCTACCTGAATTATCACTAATTATTTATCAGAACACACATTAACAACGGATTTGGTAAATATCTAATTAAAGTGTAGTAATATTTTCCTCAAGTAGAACAGACACAAAATAATGGAAAAAATATAAAAACTGTAACACATAGATCAGTGAATTAGCATATCAAATTGAGTCATGTTACATTGATATGTGAACCTAATTTACCACAATTTTTATTTTACTCTTAATAAAATGATATGTATATTTAATCAGTGAACTTCAATGTTTATTCTTTACTCTAAAAAAAGAGAGAGTAGGTGACAATCTCAATCTAACCACTTGTAAAAGGATACATATTACACTTTGATAAGCTATCGTTTATCCTAATGTATGAAATAACGTTTATTTTTTCCACTTTATTGATGAGGACATAGAGTAGGTGTATAAAGTTAATTTTGGAAATATTTTTAAAAGAAATAAATGTTGTTTTAAAACTAAAATTTATTCATTGCTCATTAAAAAAAAACAAAGCAATTTAATTGCCGTGAATAATGTAGCGACGGAGTGGTAAGTACTGAGTACTTATCTATTATTAATCAAAAGTTTTGAATTTGAATCCTAATAATAAAATTACCTTTAATAAAGAAAACTCTGCCCCAAAATAAAACATTGGGACAAAAATCTGGATTAATTGTGTCCCAAAAAGAATAAAGGACACCAAAATAAGTTCTCATTTTCACTTTTGTGTCGATCTTTTCTCATAAAAACTTATACACACCGAATGTTTATATCAAATCATATTAATACTAATTTACCATGGTTAATCGATAAACACCCGGTGTGGATAACATCAAATGCAAGCAAGAAGTGTTAACAAATGCATTTGACAGGCTAGAAATCAATCAAAAAGTAAGAACGAAATTTCACTTTCGGCGTAAAAGAGAGAAAACGAGATTTCACTTCAATGTAAAAGAGATACCACAAAGGATGTGGTGCCGCAAATGGAGTTGCTCCTTCCACAACCAGAGGTCTCGTTTCCAAGCCCTATATGGAAAATCCTTGGTAGGAAGCATTTCCCCTAAATAAACCCTATGTAACGCGAATCCAAATTGATTGGACTCCAATGTGGTACCATATGCACCAAAAGAGAGAGAGAGAGAGAGAGAGAGAGAGAGAGGGCCATTACCATGTGTTTAGGATTAGTTGCACAAAATAAAAGAGATGCTGCATAGCTTACAATTTTTGAGCCAAAAAAAGACCAAGTATGGTTTTCCATCATTTTCTCATACTTTTTTACACATCCACCATGGTTAAAATGATCATCAAGTTTTGGTAATTCATCTATCCACTATATAAGTAAAGACTTCTATGGAAACTTCTGTAGTTGGCTTGGCTCTCATACTTTTGACATTAAGAAAGGACTGCAGCAACGGTAATTTCAAGCGCTTCAACAGTTCTTGCTTAATCCCCACGTCGTGAAGCTGCTTCTCATGCTTTGGAATTAAAAAAGGACTGCAATACACATCAATGTCAAGCGTTAACAATTCTTGCTTGATCCCCGCGTCAAGCTGGTTCTCATACTTTGGCATTAAGAAAGGACTGCAGTAAACATGTAGTTTCAAGCGTTAAATGCTCTTGTTTAAGCACTTGAACAAGTTTAACAAACAGACACATTTATGTATTTCACCAGGCACATCAACAGCGGACAGGCAGACTAAAAACACATTCAAAAGAAATAGCCTTGTTAGATAAACTTACCGATGTTTCAAAGGAAATATCAGTTAAAAAGAGGTGAGGACATATTATTCCTTTTTTTTCCTGTGTGTGTGTGTGTGTGATAAGAGCGGTGTCCATGTCAACTTTGCAAGAACAACTATTCCATCGGATACCTGCTGCCTCCCACCAGTAAAGGTACCGAGTAACTTTGCTCACCCCATAGTTTCTTTTGTCTCTGCCTAGCTTCCCATGATGTTCACCCACTTTATTGACCATTAGGCCTCCCCTTGAGTCAAAAGATTGTGGGAAATCTAGATGCCATAATGTCCTCGGATAGACCACTAACTAGGATCTTAAACCGAGTTTAGAAAACAAAAGATGTTTCCAACATGAGAAAGCTTATATAAGCTGAAAGATAGTGTAATCATTTCCCAATCATAAAGAGTTAGATGGTCATTTGAATGTCTCTAGTATCAAAGGACTTGTAATTACCGGGACTGGGTATCATCAACGTTATATCAAGCACCTTTGCTTATTTTAGTGCCATGAAGCAGTACTGATGAAACATTTAAGCTCCTAGAATGCGTCCCACAAATTGATAGCAAAGCGTCTCCCAACAATTACATGTACATGTATAAGTTTGATTTTTTCCAGATTTTCCCACTAGATAGACAGCTTTCAGAAGTTGACATAGTTGGATGTTTATATAAAGGAGAGTTCACTCTTTGTTTAAATTTATAAGGTGAGTTTTACTATCGAACTTCATTTTCTGAGGGAGACCTACTAGAAAATTAGCATCCACGACATGATTTCATATTGCTGAAACTTATACTTACGGGCAACTCGGAAACCTATAGCTGCAACTTTGGAGATAATGTTGCATGAGCATATAAAATGTCTCTTTGAACATGTAACTCATGCTTATGGAAAAAAGGAACTCCCAAATCAATCATCTAATAGCATTTATGTAAAATCCTTATGAAAATCCTCCCCAAAGCCCATCGATAATGATAGAACAAAGCACATTAAAACAAGTCCATTAAATGGTGAGAACATAACTTAATTTGTAGTAGGAAACCTCGAGTATTGGAAAGGCAAGTTGTCCAACGCTCTGTTGCTTGGACTCTCCAAAAATCTTGCCACACCCGTATCGGATCCTTCAAAAATGCACTACTTTTGGAGGATCTGACACGCACCCGGCAACAACATTTTTAAAGAGTCCAAGAAACAAAGGTTCAATGTATTACTTTTCTCCAAATCTGCAATTCCAACAGAACCATAGAGCTATACCATTTCATGTCTATTAAACTGGATATATTTATTTACCTTCATTCCAGTAGGAGATCCAGGTTTAGCAGTAGTTGTACTTCCAAAGCTGAATTTGGACTTCTTGTCGGCAGGTTTTAATATTTGAAAGGAGCACATTAATGTCTCATCTACGCTCATCATAGCACCAGCATTGTCAAACTCTCCACAATAATTCGGTGCAGAAAATACAGTTACAAGTTGCCGATTAGCAAAAAACTCATACCCGTCCTCCACAACCTGTAAGAACTTTAAAGCATTAGGAGATTTAATTGAAGAATGAAAACAAGGAACCTTCCATTTAACTAATCGAATTTCACTTATTCAGACTAATAGAGAGAAGAAGCAGAACAACTGAATAAACTATTGAACCTTGTGATTGACCTTTTCTATACACATATATTACTTTTTTTTAATAACCATGGTGTCCAGTCCTGCTTGTGCGCACCTCAACTAACTTCACAGGGTACCTGCTGCCTCCCACCAGCACATATACCAAGTAACTCTATCCAACCATAGACTACTATATATCAACTAACAGATCACTGATCAACTGACTATAAGCCTGTGTACACCTAAATACTGAAGAAAAATTTACAGCAGTGGGTTAAACCTGGTGAGCACGGCAAATAAGATCCAGATCATGCTTCTCAAGAAATTCTGTCACCTTGTCTGCACCAAAAGTGTATGAAACTCCCCGGTCATTCATTCCCCAACCCTGAACATCTTTACTAGGATCAGACCAAAGCAAATCACAGAGCAAACCAGCATCTGGCACATCAGTTGGGCGCTGGAGACTTCTAATTTGGTCTAAATGGTTCAAATCAGGAGAGAGGCCTCCATGCATACATAGAATCTTTTCATCTATTAAGGCAGCGACCGGCAGACAATTGAAGCAATCTGTGAAGATTTTCCATAATCTAACATTAAATCTTCTCTTACATTCATCATAAAATCCGTATATGCGGTTTATGGAAGCACATTCATGATTTCCCCGAAGCAAGAAAAAGTTTTCTGGATATTTTATCTTGTATGCAAGTAGAAGACATATAGTCTCTAAGCTCTGCTTGCCACGATCAACATAATCCCCTAAAAATAAATAGTTTGATTGAGGAGGCAATCCACCATACTCAAAAAGCCGCAAAAGATCAGAATATTGACCATGAATGTCACCTGAAAATCAACAGGATAAACCGTCAAACAGACATTAAGCCACCAACTTTTGTGCATATTCCAAAACATGCTTTTCCTAATCAGAGGATTGCCTTGATCATTTTTCAGAAAAGAATTACTTTTTCTGCTTAGAAGGAAAAATAAATAATAAGCACCACGTTGAAGCAAAATATTTTACACATTGAATGCATAAAATAAGTTCTTGAAATGCGAGCTTCGCATATGAAGTACATACATTCTAACTCTTCAATCTAAATGCTAACATCCATTTTAAAGTTTTGAAATGTCACAGGAAAAACCGATGAACTAATAGCTTCGTTGTCCGTAAAATTATAAGGGGTATTTACGTATGTCTGAAATTTTGAGGTTCATTCCACATGAAAATTGGCACATAAATACCATACAGATCATCAGTAGCCATCAGCCAAAAGAGGCTGCTTGGTCAACTTCTTATGTCTCTAGTTCTCTACTATCTACTGAATAGTTGCCAAGGGTCTTATTTTATACATGTCATATCAATAACTAGCCTGTTCTTGGAAATGGTCAATCCTAGTTCGCCTCATCATGCTTTGCAATAAATCCACAACAACCAAATTGGACTTCACTCCAGAATCACCTCTTCAGTTATTTGGCTAAAATCTTAAGTAAAAAAAAAAAATCAATAAACTGCATATGAACAGAGCATCAAAATTCACTCTTTTATGGTTGTGTACAAGCTATGAACAAGGCAGAAAGAGGCACCATAAATCCTAGGTGCTAGATCTAATAACACTAGCAAGTTGGCATAGAAACCAATCAAATACCAAGAGATGTCTTGTCCTTCAAGCTACAGATTCACATGCAATGCCTCCATATTAATTTTAGAAGTACATCAAAGAATAGTGAAAAATTGAACATCTCAGTCTTCATTAGCTTGCAGACGTGCTAATTTTACCTGAATTTGTGTAATGGAGCCTAGAGGTTAGAACTGAGAAAAAAGGTGTAGGTGGACTAAGTTATCTCGTGAGCTACTCCATCTAGGCTTAAGTAGCTCAATATCTTTTTGCCAAAACCAAGCTCGCTCACATAACTTCAAGATTGGACTTTGACTTTGACTTTGACTTTGAATGACCTAGTTCAACAACCTTGAGTGAGAGTCATACATATATGAAAGTCCGCGTTTAGATGTGTATGTTTAAGGTACATGCATCTCCACTATGCAGAATGATTTTGTAGGTTAAGATTAGGTAACTGAAACTAAACCGAACCCCCACTTCCCATTTGAGCTTGCTTGAATTTTGGTAGCATTGAATGTAGTGACGATAAGTCTACTTGCAGGGGTCCCAATTAAACTCAATTGCTTACATCCCTACTCCAAGGTGACCTTATAAAGAATTGTATAAGGTGAAGTTACCTGGTATCTGTGCTGGTGTGAGGTAACATGTACCCCGTGGAATTAGTCGAGGTGCGAGCAAGTTGGCCCGGTTACCACGGTTATCAAAAAAAAGATGTGGAACAGTTAGCACAACAAATAAAGCCTTCATTGAAGATCATGAATCTCAAATTATTAATGACAACATTACCTGTTAAGTTAATGGCAAAACCTATAGCTATAACACAAAAAAACTAAAAAGAAGAGGTGTAGGGAACACCACTGACACACTAATTGTGGAAACTGACTTCATGACACATTAAATACCAAGAAGATAGTTGAATTTCAATCTAAGGGATTGAGTCAATTGACTCCAGCTAGATATAACAAAATCAAGAAATGCTAGCAGCCAAAGGAAATTCATGTGGATAACCACCACACAAGCTCATCGGAGAAGGGAAAACTACAGGTTTAAGAGGCAAGCTGAAGAAAGTGAGAAGAAAACAAAATTTCTCAGCAACTTGACGTTTAAAAACAAGCTAATAAAATATGAAGAATAGATAAAGTGTGTCAGTAAACGCCAACCGATGCCCAAGGATATCCAAAATGAGCGTGAAGATAGGAATACATTAAATAAAATATAACAAGGATTCTTCCATTTTTACATCATGCACTAATAAAAGCAATCAGTGCCAAATATATCATTCAAAACGATGCAAGCTATTGACTACACAATACTTCACAGCCAAATAAATTAGGGCCGGTTATCCGAATCATTCATTCATGATAAATAGTTTCTCTTTAAGGCAAAGTAGGGGCTCTCTAATTCTCGCACATATTCAACACAAGCATACAAGGACTCCTGTCAAACATTAGACTTAATGTAAGTGTGACAACACAAAGGAAACAAGATAATCTGACAAACACCTATCCAGCGGCACCAGGATTTCATCAGCCCAACAAAAGACAAGTGAATTGTCAAAACGACACAAAACATCAGACTACGAGTACAATCTTCTCCAGCTAATGGAAAAGACAAAACTTCTGAACAAATTAGAAACCAAAAGACTCTAAAAGGCGAAGCCAGAATTTGAACTTTATGGGTTATAAATTCTAGGATAATAACATCAAGTGTAACTAGGTTATGAATCTAATTTTTGTACATGTCTAGTGAATTTTCTTAATACAAATACAATGTTTGGATTAAAGTTACTGAGTTCAGCCAAACCCATAGGTAACCTTCTAGCTTTGCCCCCAATGATTTACACCCTTCTTTAAACACATGACAAAGGAAGCTAATTCTGAAAAAACATCAATAACTGATAGGGCTTTCAGCTCAATATGCACAGTAAGAGCTAAATTGATCAACAAACATGATAAGCCATAGAAAACATGACTATAGACGACAAACAAAGTTATTTATGAATATTCATTTAGCTCGACCTACTCGTATTAATCCAAAGTAACATAGGTTTGCTTCGCAAAATTTCAACAACAACTACGCCTCAGTCCCAAACAAGTTGGGGTTAGCTACATGAATCCCCACTTCTTCATTTAAGCTCATTCCGTATCACTCGCAGAATTTTTCAAAAACACACTAAATATTTAGAGAAAAAACTACATGTACCAGATAAAAATACCAGCATCAGATGTCCATATACACACCATGTAAACACAGACCAAAAGAAAATAATCAATCTTAGCAACTAATAAAAAAGCCCCATCATCTAAAAAAGTCAACTTTACAAGAAACAAACCAAATAAAACCCCAAAACAACTGCAAAAATAGAACTAGTTACAGATTAGTCAAGAATCAAGTATTAAAAATTAAAACTTTACCACAAATCTTGATGGGGGCTTCAAGTTCCAACAAATTAGGCTGTCTCAAGAAAGTCTCTTTAGCAACCAAACACAACTGCTTAATCTCAGCCTCAGTCAACACCACTTGCTTCCCTGGTTTACCCTTTACTTCAAGAAGCCTAGTTATAATATCATCCAACACATTTTGGTCCATTTTTTTTCAATTTTTACTCAATTTTTTGACCTATTTGTGTTGATGAACAAATGGGGTTTCAGTATTTGAGGATGCAGACTTTTGTATAAGAAGATTGATTGATTGATTGATTCCCTAATTTTTTTTTTCTTCTATATATGGGTGGTTGCTATTTGAAGAGTGGTCAAAAGGGTGTCGTTTTATGGTTTATAGTGTGTCGTTTTGGTGAGAATCTTGAAACATACTTGTTCTTTTAATCAGGCCACTAGCCATGATAAAAGATTAAAAACCCCTTGAAAATTCTTTTTCAATGGAGGAGGCAATTTGTCTTGTTATATACAGAAATTGTTAGGTCATAAGAAGGGGTGGGGGTGGGAGTGGGGGTTGGGTGGGGGACCATGATGGATGTGATGTTATTCTTTTAGTGAGTTTAGTTTAATTATTCGATAATCGAAACTCATTAGTTCTGCTAATTTAGTTTCGTGTCAAGTAGGCTTACTAATTAAGGAGTAAGATTTTCTTCAAAGATGTTCTCCAGTTTTAGAATTTGAATTTGAGATTTTCGTGAAAATATCGTAATTATTATAATATATCACATAATGATAATTTTCGTAACACTCTATTAAAAAAAGAAAACTCTTTTTTTATCACAGAGTTTTATGTAATTTGCTTTCTGATCTTGTAAAATATGTCGGTGTTCGAAATTCTTTAGTTCTGCAGATCTAGTTTCATATCGGATAGGCTTACTAACTATGGAGTAAACTCTCCCTTCAAAGACGTTCTCCAGTTTCAGGGTTTGAATTTGAGATTTTTCAATTAGAGTAAAAATATCGTAATTGTTAGTATAATATATCACCTGATGATAATTTCTGTTACACTCTATCAAAGAAAGAAAGTTCTTTTTTATCACAGAATCTTATGCAATTTGCTTTTCGATCTTGTAAAATATGTTGCGAGAAATTGAACCTATGAATTTGCTTCCATAATGAGTTTGACGTTTTAATCATTCATGATTCAGTTATGAATATGAACGAGTGAGTGATAAAAGACATTTAATTATTTTTCATTCTAGAATTTTAATTTCTTTTATTAAACAATATTTCAAGTTCTGAGTACGAAGATAAAGAATCCTCTAGAAAGATACATTCTCTGTTCTACTTATTAAGTGCATGAATTCGAATAATGAAACCAATAGGATAGATTCCGTTAATGACAAAAACTCAAGTAAATACTCCAAATTAACAAATATGAGATTGTTAGTCATATGGAGAGGGATTGGACATCAAGGATATTGTGAGATCCATTTATAATTAATCAAAGATATCAAAATCATAAAAAATAGAGAATTATTTGATCAGAAGCCCATGAATTCAAATAGTCAAATTAGTGAATTTCATATGCTAAGTACTTAGAAAAAAAGGTGGTGGATCCACTTATAATAATAACATATATATTTACAACAAACTAAGAAACATATAAATCATAACATATATATTTCAAATGAAACATTTATTTGTTATTAGTCAATTGAACATTAAATTAGTTAATTTGATACAAACACTAAATGTGAATGGTTATTTACCCTCCTCAACAAGTGGGCCTCATGGTAAGTGGGGCCCAATTTAGGTAGTAGGACCATCTAAATATATTTTTCTAGAATAGTTAACTAGATTATACTACTATAACTACATTTTTCTACTTTCTATATCTAGACTAGATAGAACCAGAAAATAGCAAAATCCCAAAATCAATTATTAGAATTTTAATAGGCCCATAAATAATGCAAATGTAGCCCAAAAATATATGTAACTTTATTGGGCTAAAGCCCCACATCCAATTATGGAGCTTAGTGCCCGCAAAGTGTACAAATAATCACTTGAAGGACCACTATTTAACACATAATCAAAGTTATATTTTGAGGTAATTAAAAATATAAAAGAATTTTGAAGTAAACTATTTCATGTAAGTTATAGATTGTTAAAAAAGAATGATTGAATGAAGTTTCGTGAAATTATTTTGGTTCTTAAGATCTTTCGAATGATTTTTTAATGATAAAAATTCAATTGAATTTGAATGTCCTTAAATCTTTTTGCCTTCGCTTCACAGAGAGTACGATATTAACCTTATAAATCGGTCAAGATTATTAATTAAATATATTTTATAGCGAGTATTGACTAGTAAGATTCCACCCAAACACAAATAACAAATACCTTAGTATATTTTGCTTTCACATGTTACAGTATTTTAAAAAATTAAATAAAAAAAACTTTGGTTGACAATTAGGTAATTAGTTGACAACTTGACAATTAGTAGTAAATTAGTATGGTTTAATGTAAATATCGAATATGAATAAATTTTTATTAATAATAAATATCTAATGAAATATTATAAGAATTTAGATGTAATTATTTTATAAATGATTTGATTAAATAAATAATTACTTTTTTATAGTCAATGTATGTAATTATATTGCTTCTTACGCGTACTCATGAAAGCAATTCTTGTCCTTTATGCAATTTTCAAACACATTGGAACACTTTTTTCTACACAAAATTTAAAAAATTTCAAACTTTATGCATCATTATGTCAACAAGACAAGTATATATCATTAATGTCATTTTGAATTTTTCCAAGAAATTTCCCATTGTGGAAATTGAATCCCTCATTCCTCTATATATATTTTGCTTCACTTATTCACTACCATTTCACAAAAATTAAATCAAGAAACTTTGTCTCTTGTTATCTGTTTCGAATGAGGAAATCATTCTTTTGATCTAGTAGAGTGAGAAGTTTCTATTATTTATATTTGTTTTTCTCACTTAGATATAAGATTTGATTCAGATATTGACTTCTAGTGAATCTGATTGTTAATTCAAGCTCCTCTTTGAAGGACAAGATTTTGTTACTAATGAAGATCATAGTTATTTATTTTCTTGTTATTATGTTCATTTTACTACCTAATATTGTTGTCATGGACAATAAGGTTGTGTGTTTTGCTATAGAAAGTGTTGAGCCACCACCGAGTCACGACAAGAGAGCAGGTCTAAACCCTCCGCCACCACCTAAGCATTACCCTCCGATCCATTGGAAGCAAACGAGATTCATCCTCTCATCGCCTCCACCAGCATCATGTTGATCGTACACAAAATTTTGTGCAAGTAATGTCAACTCATTGTCATAATTTGACTTGTAATAAGGACTAAACTTTACCCTAATATCCACTAGTGGTGGGTGGGTGGGTGGGGTTCGTCCCCCAAGGACACCAACAACATTGTCGTAACTAGTAATCATGTTCATGAGATTTTATGCAAGTGATGTTAGTTTATCGTTATAATTTGACTTATAATAAATTAAGGCCCAATTGGATGGTCTCACTAGCACTCTTTTTATAGCTTTATGTACACAAGATTTTATGCAAATTGTATCTTTTCCTTATATTAAATAGTTTAGATTTTAAGGTTATTCTCAAGCTTCAAATTTAAATCTTTCTATATATTGTTCCATTACTTTACAAGTCACATTGAAGTATATATGTTGATAGTGCACAAACAAATACTTGCACAATCAGGAACAAAGTAATTATAGATAAATCTCTATAATAAATATTAAATTGAGTGAAAATAATTTTAAAACAAGTTATTATCACATATTAAATTATTTTGATAATGGTTAATGAAAGGGTGCATGTCACCTCAAAACTTGAGGTGAAGTGATAAGTGAATATTCATCTTCAATCTTATAAATAAAGTTATCTTGGATAAAAAATATTTTATCATCAAACTAAGATTTTTTAATGCGAATTCTGATTGGTTAACCTCCAAAAGCATGTAAGGATATCGGGTGTGAAACTAAAAAAAAAATTGAGTAAAAATCTATAGAAAATAATAATTAAAATTTTAGTGGAAACAAAAAAATATTGGAGATGATTTTCTTCTCATTCTTCAAAAGGTAGGTTTATGGTTCCATTTTCAAACAACAAAAATTAAAGTTTTCTAAAGATTATAAGGCCCACCCCATGACTCCATAAAATATTAATTAGTTATATATATAATTATTTTTTACATTTGACAACCTACTTGCAGGGCCTCATGCATAGTAAAAAGTTAAAGTTTGATCGAACGTAATAATTTTAATTCAATCGATACAAATGATCAAACGATTGTAAAATCTATTTTGTTTTATTATTACGTAGCAACAGAAGCATGTTTATGCTATTTTAGTGGTGCTTTTTGCCCTCTCTTTTGTCATGACCCGCCACGTCACCATTCCACTTAGGCGTCACTTGGCATAAAGTTGTCCATGTGGAAGGCTTAGATTGGAAGAAGAATAGACCTTAGTGGAATATTCTAGAGAAATGTAGAGATTTCCCATGGAAGGTTATAGAATTTCATGGAAAGTCCTTGAAATTTTCTAGAGTGGTAGATAATTCTAGAAGAGGGACTAACTTGTAAATAAGTAGGGACTTGTGTTACAATTTTTATTTACATTTTAGCCCCTAGGATTGTAGTATAAATAGAGAGGCTCTCATTTGTAATTCGTCCAAGCAAGTTGTAGCAATCTTCCACAATCAATACAAAAGCCTTCTTTATAAAATCTCTCTAAGTCTTTCTTTCTCATTCTCTTAGCGATCCAAGTCTTAAAGGGCTTACTTGAGCTTACAAGATTGAGAAAGAATCGTGAGTAAGTTGTCAAGTGTCGCACGGAATGCTAGAACGAGTCTAAATCCGTGACAACGTGGTATTAGAGCTAAGGTTAGAACTAAGGGAATGGCCAAGGAAGGAGACGTAAACGCCGCTAGCACCACCAACGTCCGATTGGATGGTGAAAAGAAGAACCGCAACCACAAGAGTAGTGAGGAGATGCTGCTCGACCACCCACCAAGCGAGGTGCTAACATTTCACCCACATTCGACCACTGAAGCAAGTGACGATGAATGCGGTGAGGAACCCGTTGACGTCACACCCGGAGTAGAGTGGATTGCAAGGGTAGACACGGCGAGGCAGGCTGTGGAAATCTTAGGCCAGCGCTTGAACAAGGTCGATGGCAAGTTTAAGACTCTCGAGGACTTCACCCTTGAGGAGAATGACCACATCCGCAAAGAGTTGGAGGCGCGCAAGCATGCGGAATATGAGATGAAGGAAGTCATCACTTCCTTGGAGTGTCGGCTAACGGAGGCGTTAAGCACGATCGAGACCCTGACGACCGAGGTAAAAGCACTCAAGGAGGGCGTGAAAGTTGGAGGATCACCGTCGCTCGAGCGAGAGAGGGAGGCAAAGGTCGAGGCTCCCAAGCCACCTATGTTCAAAGGCGTCCGTGACGCGCAAGAGGTGGAGAACTTCTTATGGCACTTGGAGAATTACTTCAAGTGTAACCGAGTAAAGAGCGACGAAAGCAAGATCAACACTGCGGTGTTGTACCTCTCGGAGATGGCCATATTATGGTGGAGGCGCAAGGAGTCCGAGATAGGGAAGGGGATGTGCACCATCAACACTTGGGAACAGTTCTGAGTGGAGTTCAAGAAGGCGTTCTTCCCTAACAACGTGATCTATGAGGCCAAGCGCCGGTTTAGGGAGTTGAAGCAAATGGGTAGCATACGCACATACGTGAAGGAGTTCACCACCCTCACGCTTCAGATTCCCAACCTGACTAACGAAGACATGCTATTCCACTTCATGAATGGGCTGCGAAATTGGGCCAGGACGAAATTGGAGCGCCGACAAGTCAGGACCATAAATGAAGCCATCACGCAGGTCGAAGCTTTGAAAGACTTCAGGCAGGAAAAGCTCGACAGAGCCAGAGGAGATGAGATGAGAGGTAGTCATGACCAAGGTGGGGGAGATTGTGGCAAAATCGAAGAACAACAGCGGCCACACCCCAAGAATCATGATACCTATAAGTCCCATGACAAGAAGTCTGGACGTCATGGCGACACGGAGAGGAAGACAAAGCCTACAAAGAGAAACAATTGCTACATATGTGGTGGGTCGCATGGCTATGCAAGGTGCCCCGAACTAAAGAGCCTTGGTGCTATCTTGCGAGAACGAAAGGACATGGATGCACAGGAGCAAGGACAAGATGCAGAGACGACGCAGTTGGGCGTGATAGGACTATGCGGAGCCATCATGAAACAACCAGGGAAGCCAAAAAAATATGGTGCAGTATGTCGACATCACAATCAATGGAAAACCTGCTCGTGCTATGGTCAACACGGGTGCAGAGGCCAACATCATGACCAAAACGGCGGCAACAAGGTTGGGGCTGAGCTACAGTCCAAGTAACGCCCATCTCAGGACGGTCAATACACCACCGACTCCCGTAAGCGGAGTCGCGCATGGAGTAAGTATCACACCAGGCGAGTGGCAAGGTAAGACCAACTTCATTGTCGCTCCTTTAGACCTCTTTGACATAATTCTTGGGCAAGAGTTCTTCCGGAAGTGTCACGTGGTGATCGATCCTTACCTCCAACAACTCTTGGTCATGGAGCAAGAAGGGTCATGTATGGCGCCCCTGGTTAAGGTACCAACGATGGGAGAACAAGTTCGATTGATGGCCATGCAGCTCGTGAGAGGCCTTAAGGAGGAGTTGACATTCGTAGCCACCAATGCGAGTGTGATAAAAGACAATTGTGCAAGAGGGACCTCGCCACCGGGTAAATTCCACAAGAAGACAGGGACGGGGTGCCCGAATACCTAGACAAAGGCATTGATCGAGTCATTAGACTACTGGTTACGCATGAGAAAAGGCAAGACTCGGTCATCCATACAGCAGCAATGCGACGCAGTCGTCGCAGCATCAGGTGGGGAAGAGTGTCATGACCCGCCACGTCATCATTCCACTTAGGCGCCACTTGGCATAAAGTTGTCCATATGGAAGGCTTACATTGGAAGAAGAATAGACCTTAGTGGAATATTCTAGAGAAATATGGAGATTTCCCATGGAAGGTTATAGAATTTCATGGAAAGTCCTTGAAATTTTCTAGAGTGGTAGATAATTCTAGAAGAGGGACTAACTTGTAAATAAGTAGGGACTTGTATTACAATTTTTATTTACACTTTTGTCCCTAGGATTGTAGTATAAATAGAAGGGCTCTCATTTGTAATTCATCCAAGCAAGTTGTAGCAATCTTCCACAATCAATACAAAAGCATTCTTTATAAAATCTCTCTAAGTCTTTCTTTCTCATTCTCTTAGCGATCCAAGTCTTAAAGGGCTTACTTGAGCTTACAAGATCGTGAAAGAATTGTGAGTAAGTTGTCAAGTGCCGCACGGAGTGCTAGAACTAGTCTAAGTCCATGACACTTTGCTCTGTACATGGAGAAAGAGCAGGCGAAGAGTGTCGTTTGTAATGGATAGAAAAATACTACTTCTCCTCTTTGTTGGACCACTAACGCAAACATAGTGATTTCTGATCAAAACCAAGAACCAAATCGAATTTAAATCTTAACATGTCAGTGATTTTTAACCGTAGGATTTAATTCAACCAAGCCCTTTTTTCATCTTCTTTATTCTCTTTTCAATGCCCAAACGTCATGAGTTAGCCTTCAAGGAATGAGAAAAAAAAAATCTTTTGTAAACTGATAAAGCTTATAAATTTGAAACAAGAAGTAATATGAATTCTATTAGTAGGAACCAAACAAAAAGAAAAAAATTGAAAGAATCAACTTAAATAGTCATTCACCGAACTGCTTAAACTAAAAATTGCTTACGAATGTATAATTCATCAATAGTAAGTGCATAATAACCTATGTATACTGGCTAAGAAAAATAAACAGTATCTATTGTTAGACAGAAGAATTCTAGGACAAATAGGGAAAATTGCGGTATACAAGACGTATACCAAAACATAGAGAACCTATACATATGAATGGCAAATTGATATATAGTTTATGTAATATAAACTCTACAAACTATAAGGTTAGCAAGAAGTTGATTCATCTACCAAAGTAGTGGTGGAGCTACATGTGATGACGGGAATTCAACTGAATATCCTTCGTCGAAAAATTATACTGTGCAAATAGGGTAAAAACAATTTTTTTCCTGTGTATTTGTATTTTGGGATCCCCTCAATACAAGAGAAGCTTTTAAAAAATGGCTTTAAGCCACAAGTTTGAATCTGTTGTGTGGCATTCTTGCATTTTTTTTCGACTCACCTTATTGGAAATCCTGGCTCTGTCACTGAGTGAAGGCAGTGGACTGCAGGCTCGTGGAAGTTTCGACGTTTTTTTCATTAGTATTACCTCAAAAGCCTTCACCAGCTCTTTGTAAGACTCTTTGAAGTTCTTCAGCCATTCCTTGCAGGAGAACAGGCTTTCGTATGAGACCGTTGATTCCGACCTGTAGACATCTGTCCCATACTTGTTCCTCTGAAGTAGAAGATAAGGCTATGATCAATGGCCAACTACGGCTGTGGAATTTCCGAACCCTTGTTGTCACTTCAAATCCGTCCATTTCCGGCATGTGAAGATCCAAAATGACAACTTGGATGGAAGTTGTTGAATGTCCCATTGCACTTAGGCACTGAAAACCGGACGAAACAGCAGTTACTTGGCAGCCTAGTTTTTCAAGCAGTTTTTTGGATACCATTCTATTTACGTCATCGTCATCAGCAAGTAGAACTTGGAGGCCTTTGAACATTGAGCTTGAAATTGCTGTCTCCAAAGGATTTACAAGTTCAAACATATGTTTTCTGAAAGATGATTGTTTAAGAAATCGGAGAACAAGAGTCATCCTTTGAGCATGGCCATCGGTCTTTGAGGGCATCCATACATTTCCCTGCATCATCTGCAAATTAAACAGAATAAGCATAGTGTAAATCGACTCACCATTTCAAATAGACGACAAGCAGCATCTAGGAGAAAATGAACTTTTGAGTTCACGGACAGGATAGGTGCTACAAGAACTAACGAAACCATCGACTTCCTATCAGAGTTCGGTTATAAAAAGCAAAACAAACATAAAGCACAAATTCTAAATTTTTGCGATCTTGTTAAGGTATAGGAAAACACTCAGCCATGAGATCTCAAGATGCAAAGGCTCGAACGGAAAATCTAGAAGAATAACAAGTACAAGCACCTCGACTAATTCCATGGGGCATCTCTATGTTGGTGATTCTTCCGATAACGACACTTGAATGTAGTTTTAAAATTGGAATTCATAGTGCCTGTAACAGCACTCGCTTATGCTCTTATCGGAATAGGATTAGACATAGGTATCTAATTGTGGATACTATTCACAAAGAAATAACCAAGAGAGTCAACATGGAATGTTTTGGGTTCTTGGACTCTTCACAGGTTTAGACTTTTTCTTGAGTGTCAATTTCATTCACAACTCGGACACAGATTTCATCCTTTAAAATCAAGGATGCTCTCAGGCTGAACTTTTGTTCTACGAGATTTTCGTCCTAGTAGTAGCCATTTTGAAAATGTACTTCAACATGAGGCAGTTTTGATGTCTTTAAAGAAAACAGGGACAAGATTTTGACATTGGTCAAGAATCTTGGATCGGCCTCCCCTTTTCTTCATGCACTCCTGTTAATTAGAGTTTGTTCATATATCTAGTCGATATTTACATCTAATTCATTAAACAATCCAGATTAGATTATGATGTGATATAAACTTGTAACAAATATTTATGCAAGTCAGAATAACTCTTTAATCCATATATATGGTTGAATTCCACGAGTATATATGCCAACGTAAATCCAAATGACTAAAACAACCAGGAACACATGAGCATAAATCTTCTAAGCTTCGGTAGCTCTAATCACCTAAAGTACTTTAAGCTAAGAAAAACGTAATTCAAAACACAGAACGATAGTTGTGCTCACCTGAACGAGCTTTTTGCACATGCTGAAACTCATGCCTTCCTTTAACTCTTTGCTGTTATACCTCTTTCCGCCAAAGTGAGAAGTTGAGATTGAGCTATCTGTTTGAGAACCTCCACGACTAACTTCAATCTCAAATTTTATGGTAACATATTCATCAAATACGCTATGCTTTCTTGCTCCCTGAAGCTTATCATTCCCGCCCTCGGTTCCACTCTCCAGAATAACCTTGAATACAACGGACCCCCTTCCGGGGCTCATATTCAATAGATGTCCCACCATATGAAGTATAACCTGAAACGTTCTCTTTTCATCACCCATCACTAGATTGGGTAAAGAATTAGGAATGTCCGTGGAAATGCCAAGGCCCTTATAAACACACAGGCACTTAACAAGACAAGAAGCCTCTCTGATCAGTGAATGCAGCTGAAAGGGCATCATTTCTACTGGGAATCTCCCTTCATCTTTGTCAGGTATATCCATTGCATCATTTATTAAATTTGACAGAACCGTGCTCGTTCTCACCATCGTGTCAATAATAATCTTCTGGTTAGAGCTTGTGTTCTCATCTTGAAGTATGGAAAGCAAACCCAAAACCGAGTGCATTGGCCGTCTCATCCCATTGCTCATTACCTTCTGAAACGAATTCCTTGCCTGGCTAGCCTTCACGGCGTTCTCCTTAGCCTGTTGCAGCAAACCGTTCCTCGCTTCTAGTTTCTCCCTCATTAATTGTGACTCTTCAAGAACCGTCGCGTGGGATAGGGCCACAGCCACCTGATCAGCAACTACTTCCACTATCTCCATCTCATTATAGCTCCAATCATCATTTGCACTCGGAATAACCAAAACTAAAATAGCATAACGAGTGTCAACCAACTCAGGCGTCCCACCTTTGAAATCCGAAGCACAAAGCAACGGCATCCGAATCGCTGCAACAGTACATGACTCACCAGGCCCTCCACTGCTTGCAGCGGCAAGAACCGAATCTTGCCTCAAAATCCTCACTCCTTTGTTCTTTGCTATCTCTAACACATCCGGATCATCAATCGGAAGTGAACGATGGTATTCTACAGCAGAGCCGGGGCTTAACCCGTGTGTCAAGTTCATCATTGACCTATTCTCATTTGGCATCCAAACAGCACAATTCTGCAGATTCAAGGTCTTTGAAAGCTCAACTAAAGTAGTATACAATATAGTATGTTTATCAAGCGACTTTCTAATTTCACGAGTCAGCATTCGGACATGAGTATACACTTCTTTCTGTTTCTTCATCATACCAACCTCTTGATCAAGCTCCAACACATTTTGAGTCAAAAATAGTTCTCTAACCTTAATTTTAAGCAGCATAGGGAACAAAGTCAAAAGGGTGATTGCAGTTGCACAAGAAACAAGGGCGGTTAGGATTTTCGCAACGGTTAAGGACATGATCAATTGGAATGAAGGATGGGCACCATAAGTCAATCCATTGAGCAAATGAGTCAATCCACATAGAACTATGAATGCAATGAATTGAACAAGAACCCATTTGAATGGAACATCAGAGCAACTAATAAAGTAAAGCAACTCGAGTGGAATCGAAAAATAAGCAATTGCAATCAAGAAATCACTCACTTTTTGGCAATCAAGAATGGTATGTATACTCCAGAAGACACCCTCTTCATCACAGTTACAATTGGAGAACTCATTATCAGTTGCTATAACAGATATGATGAGCAAAGAAATCAAGAATCCCACAAACAACCACCTTGACATAATTATATATCTATAAACTGGAAAAGTCCCAATTTTGAGTTTTTCAATATGTCAACTCAATCAACATGAAAGGCAAATAACCAGTAACATCTCATTGCCAAACAGAACATAACAAAAAATAAACTTTCACATTTTTAGATCTAACATACTCATATGCCTCAAGATCCAGCATACCCATTTCACCAAAGCACCAAACTTTTCAAAAATATTCCTCCAAGATTATCTTCTACCTCAAATTTTTCTTCTTCTTTTGCACTCCAAGAACAACAAATTCCTAAGAATTAGCTTAAAGCTCTAATCTTTGAACAAAAGGGGGAACCCCAAATCCATAAAAAAGTAATCTTGGAATAAAAATATTCCAAAATTATCTTCTTCCTCACTTATTTCCCCCCTTTTTCACACTCCAAGAACAAGAAAATCTCAAGTATTATATGAAAAACTAATAAAAGAGCATAAAGCTCTAATCTTTACACAAAAATACAGAATCCCAAAATCTAAAAGATGACAAAAAACAATAATCTTGGAAGAAAATCAATTTCAAGTGAACTTCAATGCTATATATAAAAACCCCACCTTTTATATAAAATATTCAAAATCTTTGTACAAATTATCAAGAAAAAGAGAAACAAGAAAGGAAGATGGAGTAAATAAAAAAAAGGGGCAAAAAAAAAATACAAAAGATTTTTGCTTTTTTTTATTTTGGGACCCACAATATGAAGAGAACCTAGACATTGTTCCATTTTCCATCAAAAAAAACAAACAAAAAACAGCGTTCTTTGAAAAAACAAAGGGCTCAACAAAATTGCTTTTGCTGTATTAAAAAAGGTTTCAATTTTCTGGCTAATGGGGCTTGAATGTTTTTTTTTTCCAATAAAGTTCAACTTGTATATATCCAACTGTTTGATGACTCAATATAAAGAGGCTGTTATAAAACACAAGCTCAGAATAATATAATATAAAGAAGAGAAGACAAATAATATAGATGAAAGAAAGAACTTTTCTTCTTATTCAAGTGTGTCTTACAATGGAGAATGATATCTCTATTTATAGGTAGAGAAATCACTCCAAAAGCCATCATGATGAATGCCAAATTTAATAGATACATTGTTATCCCAAAAAAGTTCATATCACCTAGGGAATACACATACATGATAAGTATAAGTTTATGGATAAACTCAATGGACAATCCACTTAGTTCAATGGATTTATTACACTCCCCCTTGAATGTCCATAGATAATGTGCCTCGTTAAAACCTTACAAGGAAAAATCCTGTGGGAAAAAAAATTCTAGTGAAAGAAAAAGAGTACACATATCTTTTGATACGCATTGTTTGTTGCCTCATTAAAAACCTTGCCAGGAAAATTCAGTGGGACAAAACCTTGGTCAAGGAAAAAAGAGTGCAATGCGTATTATACTCCCCCTGATTAAAATATCACTTAATTGCTTGTGATGATGTCATCCAGTCATATATACCAGCTTCTCAAATATTGACAGTGTCTTTGTGATCAAATCACATTCACGAATATGTTGCATCATTGAACTTATCTTGATATATCATTTTCTGGTTTCATGGATATGATAAGGCTTTGATCTTAATCGAATACATTCTTGAAAATCACTCTATTCGTGACCCTGTTATTGCAAGTAAATTGCTCATTCAACTTGTTCATAGCAACAATCATCTTGTGGACACTTCATTTGTAGTTGATTGTCTTGTAGGATAACTTCGTATATGTCCTTGATGTCATTTCAACGTCTTCTCGTTGGGGATGAGCGAAATCTTGTCAATAAACTCACTGCAAAATATTTGATCATATATAGCAAGGTCCATTAGTGTCCCAATTGACTGATATATGGAGTTTCATCACTAAGAAGCTCTTCGTCCTTCTTTTGAGATCGAAATGGATCTTTATTTATGTCAAGCAATCTCATAATCATTGGGGTACTCAATGAATGTGATTTATCCATATAAAATCGCATCAAAACTTTTCTATGTATGTTGATTGATGGACAAATATTTCATTTGTGAAATTCTCAATGTATAGACCAAGACAAAATTTTGTCTTACCAGGATCTTTTCATTTTAGATTTCCAATTCAAACACTCAATAGCTTCTAAAAGCTCTTTAAGAGTGCTAATGTTCAAGTCATCAACATACACAACTATTATAACAAATTTAGATCCTGACTTTTTTATAAAAATACAAGGACAAAATAGGGTCATTTTCTATACCCTTTCTTCCTTGATTTTCTCAATCCATATGAGGATTCTTAAAGCTTTATTGAAAAAGTTTCTTTCAAACTTTTATATGTTTCAGGCATCTTGATTGCTTCAAGGATTTTCATATAAACCTCATTGTCTAGCTAGACATGACAATTATTCATTATATGCATTCAAATTTTCATATATTGCCAGATCAAAACAAATCTCATTGCATCCACCATAGGAGAAAACATCTCCAATAAAGTCAGGACTTTTGCGAAAAACCTTTATGTCCCAAGGCAAGCCGTACTTGATATTTACGGTTATACTATCGCATAATAATTTATTTGTACCCCACTGACATAATACCTTGATTTATGGACTATCAGTCCAAAACGTCACTTTTCTAAGTGAAACAAAATATACTTAAATTATGCATTTTATTAGGCCAATCATTTATCTATCCACCCTATATGACAGATTTGAATTCAAGATCCTCGTCACGATCTATATCATTGAGCTCTACTTCATATCAAAGATACCGCCGATGGTTATTTGATATCGATTTCGATATGACATAACTTATCGAGATCTCTTCAATTTTCATCATTTCAGGTACCTGAACCTTTGTCAAGGTTTTATGAAGTGTTATGTCGTTGTGCTACTTTAAAGCACTTGCCTCATTATCATGACCATCCTGATCATTTGCTCCTCTCCTTCCTCAAGGAGTTTTATTTTTTGGAATCGATCGATCTATCACGTTTCAAGCGTATAATAGACTCTGTCCTTCAAGGACTTCTCATTGGAGCATTTACAGCTGAACTATAACATAAGGTCAGTAAACTCATCTGGCAATTGATTTGCAACATTATGCAAATGAATTATCCCTTGAACTTCAAGTTCACATTTATATTTTCTTTTAACGAGGATCTAGATAATTCATAATTCATCTCTCACATAACTTTCAGCTGTCAATCATCTCTCCCCCTAATGTTAGAAACTCTAACATTCATCCCAACTTCATTTGGGGATTCATCTTTATGCGTGTGGTGGAACAATTAAATCATAACCGTACATTCAAAGTTTTAGATGAAAGTTATTTGGTTCCTGACCCTGAACCAATTTTTATATGGTACTTTTGTTGGCTTGATGCGTACAAGTGTTGCTATATGTTAAATAAATTCATCTCATACCAAAATTTCTTTCGGGAGATTTGTTCTCGTAACCATTGATTTAGCAATAATTGGAGGCATACAATTTCTGCTAAACCAACCAACATTATCAACATAATTTTATAATTTGAAACTATGCTCATAATTTAACAATTGGAGCAAATAACATTACAAAAATCAAATTGCAAGTTGATAACAAACGCGCATGTGACCATAGATGCATCTATTAAATCATAATAGTAAACGGTTCACATGGCAGGTGAACGGGCCCATATTCACCTTTTTATATGTTCCAAATAATTTCAGGGAATACAATCCCAACCTTAGCTGGTACAATGATAATTTTATCATGAGAACAAGCAACACAAGAGAATTCTTGAAGAATGTGTTGTTTCTTCAATATATAACCATGTGAATATTCAATTATTTTTGCATCATAATTTCATCAAAATGGCCAACCGATCACGCCAACTGATCTTTATTTCAGTATACTTATAGTTTACTTTTGCATGTGATTCCATCAGCATGCACATGTTTGTGTGCAACAAAAAAAAATGAGGAAAATGGGTAACCCTTTACATAAATATTTATAATCCGTTTCAGTTGTAGTAATCTGAAGATATTAAATCTTTTCATAATTTATAGTCTCAATATTTCTTTTCAATTCATTCGAAACTTAAAAAGTTTCTTTTGAGACTCACTACAATCATAATATTTTTCCTCCGATAATAACACAATACCTCTTTAGAGCTTACAATTAATTTTGTGTACTATCACATATTCCATGACACCATCCGTATGGTGAACATCTCCTTCAAGGAGAAGATTATATTATTATTGTCATGGTCAAAATTATTACAAGCAAAGACATGTTTCTTGCTTTACTTTTGTCATACCATAGGTACACAATCAATGACAAATTTGTATTGCCACACAATAATATTATTTTTTGTCATTGCTACAATATTTATAGGCAAGAATTACTTCTTTATTTTTGTCTTTTTGGTAGTTCACAATAAACATACCATAATATTTATGACGTATAAACGTACACGACCATTTACCATTCCTGCCAAATAAAATTTATTTATTTCTCTCAAACCTCCCATAGAGGTGAGTTGTGGCATATTTCCAACCATGCATGAGCATATCCTTATTCATAATTCTCATCACATCTTGAAGAATGGTCGAGCAATCACAATACTAATTATCATAGGTCACATTCTCTTCAATGAATGAACTATAACCATTTGTACATGCTTTATAAATTTTCATTACAAGCTCGTTGTTTCATTGTCATACCTTGACATTTATCATATAAATATGATTAACCTCAACATCATTTTGAAAGGAAAAGTGCACCACCACTTTATATTCTTTTATTTTGATGGAGGATTTATAAAACTCATCAAATTATTAGGTTGCACGACAATCACGTGTCCAATACATTCAATCCGATTTGATGATAATTATTACCTTCACCTTTTGAAGGACTATTTTGAGAACCCATATTGTTCTTCCTTTTATAATTACCACAATGATGACTATATAGTTTTTGTACCTTCACGTTCATATTCATACATTCAATCACTTGTCATCTTTCAGACTTATTATTCATTGCTACCACATTCATATGATAGAATGGAGCAATTGGGCGGATTTCAAACTGATCATGTACTGCTACCACATTCGCATCAGGGAATGGAGCAAATTCAATGGGATGAATTTCATGACTTTTCATCAAAGCCTTAGTCATCATTATATCATCACTATGGTGCATTGAAACTCAAACTCAATGTCTTACCCATATAAGGCGCGTTAGGCCATAATTCTATGGGACTTGAACCCAATCCTTATCATCAAGGTGCATCAAAACTCAAATTGATGTCTTACCCTCTTGGTGCGATAGAACTTGAATCTACCGTCTTACCCTCAAACAGTTTTCATTATGGTGCATCCGGACTTTAACCTGATGTCTTACCCTCAACCAACGGTATAATAGACCGAAGTATAACATGATTCACCCATTGAGCCTTTCAAAAACACTGAAATAAAATTCATAAAATATAATACTCTCTCATGCTATCAAAATTTTATACCTTCTTTCCATTTAAGGAACTTTGTGGAGCAGAGAATATTCAACTAGTAGTAGTATATGTCTTCGGTTCCTTGTCAATATTAGTGACCGAACACTACTGTATTCTAAATCACAAAAAGATTCTAGAAAATACATACCTGATTTTATGCATATAATACCATGATTGCAGTAGTTATCATTTTTCATTCTTGATTCTCATAACGAGATCAACCAGAAAATGAGTTAAAGAAACACTAAAACTCAATCTCAATTGGCTAGAGTCTCGTGCTGATAACGTGTTATAAAACACAAGCTCATAATAATATAATATAAAGAGGAGAAGACAAATAATATAGATGGAAGAGAGAACTTTTCTTCTTATTCAAGTGTGTCTTACAATGGAGAATGATATCTCTATTTATAGGTAGAGAAATCACTCCAAAAGTCATCATGATGAATGCCAAATTTAATAGATACATTGTTATCCCAAAAAGGTTCATATCACCTAGGGAGATAAGTATAAGTTTATGGATAAACTCAATGGACAATCCACTTAGTTCAATGGATTTATAATAGAGACAACATTTTCAATATTTTTTTTAGTCAAATTGTGCTAGTATAAGATTTTTCATTCATTGTTATTTCCAATATAAAGAATATGAATTTAACATAAACAATTTATTTATTTTTTTCTCATTTATTTTTTATGGAGTGTTCTGTGTATTCGTTTTGAGACTTGGCTAATCCAACATAAACAATATTCCATATACCAAATTTCATTCTAGTAGACTTTGCATGTTTTCTTGTTACCTGTTATAAACGTTTGATTAAACACCTC
The DNA here is from genome assembly GCA_018342035.1 of Solanum appendiculatum. Lineage (NCBI taxonomy): Eukaryota > Viridiplantae > Streptophyta > Magnoliopsida > Solanales > Solanaceae > Solanum > Solanum appendiculatum. The sequence continues at coordinate 1,023,371 of JAGDQO010000392.1, read as the reverse complement.
TAAAATACGAACTTTTAAAAAAATAAGTATCATTTTTATGTTTTCAAAAGTTTAGTCAAATATACTATAAATTTTATATGCTCCATTACGATCCATGAATCTTTTTATCAAAATAAATTTTACGTGACCTATTAGTATCTACGTCCCTCGAAGGCCAAAGCTAATTTCTTCTTTTGTGTGCGACTATCTAAGCTACTTTTGGCATAATAAAACCAAAAAATAAGCCTTGATTCATCATTTCATTATGTCATACGGTAAATCAATTTTAAAAATATTCTTATCCTGATGTAATATTGTCAAGTTTTGACCTAAATAATGACCTTAAAAAGAGATATTTCTGTAAATTAATCATATTTACGTCTTCTTTATATTATTAAATATCATATTTATTTAAATTAAAATACATATATAAAATAAAATAGTTGGATTACTTTGTTAGTAAGAGACAGTAGAACAAGCCTACTAATTTTGGAAATAAGCAGCTGTTTCCATCTTTTTCTTAGCTACTATTTTTGTTTTATTTCACTTTTTTCTCTTTTTATTTAACAAACAAAAAAAAGACGTCAAGCTTTATTATTATTTGAAATTGTAAACTTTAAGAAAAGCCAAAAGTTCAGATGTAATACGTGAATAGTTTTTTATGAGAACGTGATTTAATATCCTTCTTTACCTAAATATAAAAAAATAACAAATCACGTTCTTGTACGGTCAGAGACGAATCCATGCACCAAAGTGTAAACTTAAAATAAAAACAATAAAACATGACTTTAGCTGGATTCAAACCTTGGTCAAGATATCAAAGGTAATTAAACTTTCCTATTTAAAATAGTTCAAGATATGTAGCTTTTTTTAATCTGGAAAAGGATGTTCGTTAGTTGAGCTTGAAAGGGTAAAAATGAGCCACTTGACCAACAACGAGCGATTTTGGGCCAAAAATGAAAAGATATATAATAAAGTATCATATATTTCAAATAGTTTAAGAACAAAACTAATTATTTTTCATTAAATTATAGATAATAAATTAATTACCATCCTTTTTCGAATTATCAATAGTATTTATTATGAAAAATTATTTGTTATTATATTTTTTATTGTGTAAATATGTTTAAAAATATTTCAATCAGTACATGAAACTTAAACTTTTATTATATACATCATTTTTTATTGTGTAAATATGTTTAAAAATATTTCAATCAGTACATGAAACTTAAACTTTTATTATATACATCATTTTTCAACACAATTTGTATTAATTGATGAACATCATTGTAGAACTAAGGCAAATACATTGCATCTAGTATGAACTTTAATTTCCCCAACTTGACCTAAGCAATGAGATAATTAATGGCAAAATTCAACCATCTATATTATCTAGTGGTAAAAAAAAAAGAATGAGTAAAATATGGCTATTCTTTAAAATTTTACTAGCATCTTACAACATTTACTATGTCCTAATTCAAGCCATTAGAATCAATTATATGAATCTTCACTAATAATTTCATTTTAGACAAAAAAAAATAAAAATTCACGTCTAATTATTGAAAATTCTTCCTCACAAGCACCACCCCACAAAGTGATGCCATGGTGGAGAAGCTATATGCCCAAAATTTTCGATTATTTTTTAAAATAAAAATACTCGAGACATCCGATCTTATCGATATATCTAACTATAAGTAGAATAATTGCATGATATTCAAAAGCCCCACGAGGTCTAATCCTTAATCAAATAACGATTTGATAGTGCCTACTGATTAGTCAAAACTTTGAACTTTCAATGTCAAATGTAAAATATTATGACTGCTTACTTTTCAAGGATTTATTAGAATATTCTCCGTCTTAAATTATTTATTGTAGTAATTTTTAAAAATAAATTATCTTAAACTATTTATTATTTTTAAAATTTTAATATAATATGATTATAACTTATTGAAGAATAGTATTCAAACCGACTATTCTTCAACCTGTGTGGCTATCGTAACTATTGTTATAGAAGAAACCGTTAGAAAGAGGTTTAACTGTACCAACTCCCATAATATACTCATCTCGTTTCGAAATACTTATTACATCTTACTTCTCAAGAGTAATAATATTCAAAGTTAAATTAGATTAGATTATTTCAATATTTTAAAATTGAAATTTTGATATTCAAAAACTATACAAAAGAAATACTATAAGTTACAATTTTTCTCATATCAATATGATAAAAAAAATTCTTAATATATTAATCAAAATTCATATTATTTTACTCTCAAAAAGAAAATTGTGACAAGTAAAAAGAAACTAAGGAATAGTAACAACTAACTAAAGCCAACAAAACCTAGTTAGTCTCTACTATAAATCATATGAGTAATTGTAAATATGGTTAATTAACTTTAAAAAATATAATTAATTAAAGTGACTTTTAATTAATATCTGAAAGCAACAGGGGAATAAAAGAATAGAAAAAAAAAAGGCGGCTTCACATTATTCTGGAGGCTAGCAATTATTTGATTAATTTCCTACTTCGAGAAGTCACCTTTTCCTTTTTTCTGTTTTAATTAATTTTTTCCCCATAGTAAGGCTAATTAACAAAGTTTTACTTTAATTAAATATTTATTAACTCTGCCTAACCATAGAATAAAAAGTCACTTTTATCTCATGTAAAATCAAACACATCTTTTTATATCATACATCATATATATTTCAATTTTCAATTTCAATTCGAGGAGCTAAATATGTAACAACAATCTCAGATCGCATATCGAGATGAAAGCTAAGCTCCCATTCACGACCCATATAACAAGCTACATTATAAAATAATTTCATTATTGATTAGTTTTTGTACTATAATTCTCACATTATAATCTCATTAGTCTAATTTGTCAATAAAACAAATGATGACCCTCAAAAATTTTCGTCAAGGCAATAACAAATCTAAAGCGGTAGACTTCACTTATTATAAGTATCGCCTATGAAAAATTCTGAATACACCAGTATATTATTAAATATTGATTGTGAAAAATTCTGAATACGTCACTATATCGTTGAAACAAGCAAATTTCCTTTTCTTGTATGCATGGTCATGCAACAATTTTTTTTCCCCATGATTCCTCCTTTCATGGAAACATATCTTTTCATTTTCAAACACGTTTGTCTTTTTTAAATTCCTCCACTTATTTTTTTCTATTTTTCCTAGGATCATTTCAACAAGTACACATCCACTCATTAATTTTAGTACTATAAATACATTTCAAGATTCACTTAAAATTCTACATTTCTCACTTATACATATTTCAAAATTCCCTTTACCATATAGTACAAAATTTATCTATATATAATATATATAGATATATAGATATTTTCCTTTTATTATAAAAATGGAACAAGGCAAGAAAGAGCAAAATTCTAGTAGAAGAAATTATAAAGAAAAAGAGCCAATGAAGGTGAAATATATTTCAAGTCCAGTGATGGTAAATGCAAAAAATGCTGATGAATTTCGATCGATCGTTCAAGAACTCACCGGAAAAAGCCCCGAGAGGGGCGGTGGAATACGCGGTGATGGTGGTGGTTGGCCTAAAGATCATGATGGAGTTGAGTACAATAATTCAAGTACAAATAATATTTCTATGAATATTGATAATAATGATGAATATTTTTGGAAGCAATTTTCAGAGAGTTTATCTGTATTTCAATATCCAGGTTACTAGTATAATTATTTTAATATTTATTGTTCACTTTTTTTTTTTGGATCATGATGGAAATTCTTGAATAAATAAAATTAGTCCATCATTGTATTATATATATAGCAATAAATCCAATTTGATACTTCCTATCTTATTTGAAGTATTACTGTTGTTATAATGACGTATGCAGAATTTTATATATGTATACGTTTTGATATGAAATTTGTGTTGAAATTATAAATATTTGCTATGTGGTTTGATTTATTTTATTTTATTTAAAAAGAATTGTCCATGAATTATAAGTTTTAATTTTGTTTTAAATGAATGTGGTGTATCAGGGGCCGCATTGTGTGACCTTTTAGAAAAGAAACATTCATGATCAGCTACGTTTAGTTACGAGGACCCACTAAATTTCAGGTCTAAATGGAATCTGTCGATCAAATTTAGATTTTATAACCTTGAAATGTCAAAATAAACGATGTTACACATGATGAACACGGTGAGTATTGATCACCAGATCATTTTTAAAGGATCCATCAAATTTCAGGCCAAATAGAGTCTGTAACCAAATTTAGAAAAACTCAATACGTACGTATTAATACACACAGAAAAAAATCAAACGCATGACCTCGAAACACAAGGGTGCATTGCCTCTTTGAGTGAAGAAGAGAGGGGGATTTGTATAGGCACTCTTGAGCCATGTTCGTCGCCCTAGGCTTACCATTCTTTCATTTCATTCTATTGATTGGTTCTAGCTCCAAAGAACATAATGAATATGGTGAGTATTGATCACCAGGTCATTTATGAAGGATCCACTCAATTTTAGGCCAAGCAGAGTCCGCAACAAAATTTAGAAAAAATTAACATATACTAATACACAAAAAAGGGATCAAATTTGTGAATTCAGATTCATGACCTCAAAACGTCAAAATAAACGATATTAGTCATTGACGAACATAGTGAGCATTAATCACCCTACCATTTTCAAAGAATCCACCAAATCTTAGGTCAAATAGAGAACACAATCAAATTCAGAAAAATTAACATATACTAATACACGAAAAAAGATTAAATAGCGAAGACAATGAATATGTTCACATGTGTTTCTACGAAATGGTGTGATTGATAGTATTTCTTATAACATAACAAAGGTACATCCATCACTTGTCAAGAAATTTATACAACATTTGGAATGTTGTACAACTTAGTTGAAAATTCGTAAGCTTTTTTTGACCAAAAATAATATTCCAGTTAGTCAAAACTGAGGTGCTACATATGTTTATGAGGCATAATCTATAATATCTATGAGTTATATTATTTGCCATTTATATATATACTAGATACAGAAGTCCGGGCAAGTGCGGGTTCAATATATATTATTTTATTTGTTTTAATTTATGTGACACAGATAAAATTAGGAGAGTCAACTAAATTTTTAAATATTTTTTGTTGTTAATTATTTTTGTAATATTTTAATGTACTTTTCAAATAATATATATGGCACATATGATATTTTAAGAGTTAATCAATTTTTAAATATAAATATTTTAATGTATGTTATCACTTTGTCCCAACTTATGTGGCACATGTGAAATTTTGAACTCAACTGAATTTTTATTATGATTTTTTAAAATATTTTAAACTGTTAATTATTGTGAATTATAGTTCTCTTAATTAACGTAATTTTTAAATAATATATGCCATTTTTCTTGTCCCAATTTATGTGACACATGTGAAATTTTGAGAGTTAAATCAAAATTTTAATATGTTTTTAAATACTTTAAGTTGTTATTTATAGTATTCTTAACGTAATTTTCAAATAATATATGTTACTACCTTTGTCCCAATTTATGTGGCACATGTGAAATTTCGTGAGTTAATCACATTTTAATATGTTTTTCAAAAATTTTAAGTTGTTAATTATTGTGATTTATAATCCTCTTAATGTAATTCTCAAATAATATATGTTACTCCTTCAATCCCAATTATGCAGTACAGATGAAATTTCAACAGTTAACCAAATTTTTAATATTTTAAGTTGATTTTTAGCATTATTTTTATAAAATACGTAACATATAAAAAGAATTACACTAATAGTTGAAAGAGAAGGACAAGCCGGTCAATTGACCAGCTGACCCTAAACTCCTCTATTCTCTTCTATTAGATAGTGTAGTGTAGTGTAGTGTAATGTAAAATAACAAAAATTATTTACAAATTGTAATATTTTAGTAATAAATTCTCCCCAACATTTTTATTTTTTGTAATAGCCCAACTTTGTAGTAATAAATTTTCCCCAACATGTCCATTTTTGGTAATAGCCCAACTTAATTCTTTAATAGGTTTTATTTTTCAAAAGTTACATGTCTTTTATGGTGAAAAGAAACTCCAAAGGCAGTGCATGGGACCCACAGCTCTAAAAGAAAACAACGATCACCAATTTAAAATCGGAAAAAAGAAACGGGCCCACATAAGTTGATACCTTGAAGTTCCAAAATAGCCTTATTACAGTATGAAGAACTAAGAGTGAATTTGAGGGCTTTTCTGTCAATTCACATTGACGGGAAGCTCCTCACATTCCCTCTTATATATAAGAGTAATATGCATTAACTTGTTGTAAACTACTATGAAACATTGAGTGACAGGTGTTTATGTTACAATTATTATATTATTAATTCCTAGACATGACATAGTTTCAATTGATCAAAAATTAGGATAGAAGATTATTACGTAGTAAAAGTAGAACTAACAGAAATATTGATAATTCGTCGTTGAATAGAATTATCGATATATTTTTATTGTTTTGTGAGAAAACGGTCAAATGACCCCCCGGTCTATTATCGGATTTCCAACTACACACCTATACGCCACGGGAGTCCTATTACCCCCCTCAAGTGCTGAGTTGGCATAGAGAGTGTATTTCACTCTCTTTGAGAGAGTGAGTTGCCTATTTTTTTTAATTTCCATTTATTTTTCTCTTTTTCTTTTTTCTTTTTTCTTTCTCTTTCTTTCTTCTTATTTATCTAAACAACTATACCTTCTTCACCATTATCATTGTTGAAGCTTTATCAATGGATGTTTGGTATAAAAATTATCAACAATTAATGCATTTTATGAATAAATAATTTTTCAATATTAGACTTATTTAGAACATATCTAACAAATTAAATTCATTTTTTTAAAAAAACATACCCATTAATTGATATTTTTTTTCAAGTCATGAACTCAAGAGTGATGAAATTAAAGTAAAGTAATTGTATTTTTTTAAAAATATTTTCAAACTTATTAGAAAGAACTTAAACAAAACAATTTCTTCTACATTTACTAAATGTTCTCCCAAAATCCATGAAGAATCAAAATCAAAAACTCAATTATAAATTAATCATGAAAATTTTAGAGGATGAAAGATTATGGAAGAGAGAGAGGTTTCTCAAATTGGTATTACAAATTGGTCTTCTCATCCGCGGTGGTTTTGAGCCATCGACGATATCATTGTGGGTTAAATCAGATATCGAATTTTCATGACCCATTCAATGTGTATCTAGAATTGTCTAATGAAGAAAACTGAATAAAAAATATGAAAAGATTGTTGAATTGGTTGAATGAAAGATTTGATTAGGACCGCTATATTCTAGGCTCTAGAGATTCGGAGTGGATGGAAAGTTTGCTTGAATTTGTATTCTTATAAATTGTTAGATATAGAAATATATTGAGGTCAAAAATGGTGTTTATTATATTTAGGGTTGAAGAAATGATTGAGGAAGAAAGGAGGAGGAAGAAGAAGAGTTTTTTTTTAAAAAAAAATTATTAAATGGTGAAATACACGTGTCAAGTGCGTGCATTTCACCACAAAACACATGCTTGGTAATGACGTTTTAGGGAGGAAATAATTTCACTTTAAAATAGCTCAGGGGGGTAATAGGACTCCCGTAAAGTATAAGTGTGTAGTTGGAAATCCGATAATAGGTTGGGGGGCCATTTGGTCATTTCTTGTTTTGTCACAGAAGTTATTCATCACTAATTTTTATTTTATTTTTATAATGTATGGATTTTGAAATTTTGATAATTGCAACTAGATTACATAAGTGCATGAAAGTATCATTGACCAATAATCATGTGGAAAAATAAAGCAAATATTTCAATTCACATTCAAAATCAATGTCATATTGATGTTCTTCAAATTAATGTCTAAAAGAGAACAAAAAATTGGTAGTTGTAACTAACTAACTTGATAGTATATATTAAATTACACTGATAATATAAAAATTCTTTATACTATCAGTACATAATTTTAATAAATAAATAAATAAAAGAATCATCAATGTTACTAGAGCTAGTGAGCATCTACAATAAATCTTGGAGTCACCTAAGCCTTTTGAGAATTTACAAAGAATTATACATCCTAATAAAATCCTAAAAGAAATATAAATTAAATTCAAGAATGATTTGATTCTTGCTTTTGGGTATTATTTTTTTTTTCAGAAATTGAAGATTTTTTCATATTTTGAGCCAACATGCATCTTCCCTTTTTTTTGCCACCAGGAATATTTGTGCATGGATTTGCACCTTTTGATGGAATTGAACCTCTTGGAAGTGATTGCATAATTAAAAATTGTTGATCTTCTTTTAATATCCTCAATCCACTAACATTATTGTGTAAGTTGAACAAAATGAGGATTGATATGATGAAGGCAATTTTGCAATAGTTGTATTGCTTGAATGTCATTGTTGAGATCATGTTTACGAAAAGACAAGATTACCCTTGGTGTACGACCGAAGAATCGGGCTTCTTGGGTGACTATGTGGGTAGGTCAAGGGGTTGAACTGTGGAAAATAGTCTTTTTAAGGCCTATTTTATATGCTCACTCTTTCGAGCCTTTTGGTGTGTTGGAAACAAGTTGAGAAAGTCTCGTTGAAAGCAGAACTCAGATTGTGACGACTAATTTGATGAGTAGTCTTGTTTCTTTTTCTTTTAGGAAGAAGGGATTGGTGAATGAATAATGGAAATGAAGAATATTGTGTTGTGATTTATATATATGCATATGTATATTGTATATACTATATAGTATGTATATGGGAAAATGTGGGGAAATTGACTTGAAGAAATCCGCGGTTTGAATAGTTTGACAAAATATTGGTTGGTAAAACGAAAACACGTATGCTTGAAATTTCAGCACCTTTTTTTTTGGGTTGGGGTTGGGGTTGGGGGGGGGGGGATTAGTCACACACACATGTAATCTCTCCGTTCATTTTTATTTGTCCGGTATTGACTTGACACACCTCTTAGGACGCAATAAATAGAATAATGATTTCACCACAACATCCTTTGAATAATAATAAATTCAATATTCTGAGAAATGACTATAGTTAATAACGAGGGTAAAATAAGTATAAAACGATAAATTATTTTTTGATTTTCTAAATTGAACGTTCTTTAGTATTTGGACCAGTAAAAGTGGATGGAGGGAGTATACAACAACAACAACATACCCAGCGTTGTCCCACAAATGGAATTTAGGGAGAATAAAGTGTACGTAGACTTCAGAAATAGAGAGACTGTTCCTGATAAATCCTCGACTCAAAGAAAGAAAAACAGTTCAAAAATATAGACAAGGTGTACGTAAGCATTGTGTATAAGAGAGGAATAAGTCAGTCCAGCTTGGCCCCATGTGTTTGACACTTTCTGTTTGGTGGTCAACCTCTATTTTTTTAATGATTTGATTAGAAATGTGGAGTTAGAAAATTATATGTCAAATCGAGCTACACATAATGTAGTTCACAATGAAAAAAGTTACCTTTTTTTTGTACGGATCAATTCATATATAAAAAGCTAAGTGAACACAAACAAGAAGATGTGTTTGACCAACGAGGATCGTAGTAGAATAGATATGATTCTTCCATTGCTTTAAGCAAAGATCTCGATTTCAAAATTGAGTATAGAAAAAATTCCGTTAGGGAGCAATATCTCCTTAGATGTGCATTACGCAATGCAAGTCTGGATTAAATGAGATCTCAATGCCGGATATCAAACACTGAATGAGAAACTACCTGAATTTTCTTTTGATGATTGACTAGAAACAAATGAAGCTTGCCGGAAAGTTAGTTAGCATATTTCACATGGGAAAGTATATTTTTTGACTATTAATATTTAATACAATATAGAAGTATATTTTACTTGGTCATGATCTAATTGCACTTGACATGGCTTGAAAATTAAGCATTTGAACAGGATAATAATCTTCTCTTTGGCACAAAGTCTTTGACTCGTTCATGCTTTTCAAGCAACTCCACACCTTCAATGTGTTATTCTTGCATGATACTTTTTTGAGGCGGAATAATCTGAGAGACTCTTCTACTTGTTCTGATTTGTCATCCCGACCCTTGTACTTATGGTGAATTAACAAGATACTTAAACTAGACCAAAAAGCTAATTAATATAAAAATAAATGATGATATGACATTAATTTAATTATCTATGTGGATATGATATATCCTTCATGTCAAGGCGAGTGAACAACTAACAATGTCAGAGGCGCCTAAAAGACTAGCTTTGATAGAGTTCAATTGAATCATTGAAAAACAAAGTCCAGTACAAAGATTGGAATGACAAACCGGAACAAGTACAAAAATCTCCCATACGATTCCGCCTTTTTTTAGTATTCCACCCAATACTCATTTTTAGAACTTAACTAATCCAAATTCTCACCGAGAAGTCTTATTTTAGAGGTAGCTCAAACATCCGACCTCAAAAGGTACCCAACTTTGGAGTAGCTCAAACCCAAAAGTCTAATTAAGAATAGAGTACTTACCACCCGACCACAACAACTTTTGATGGTTTGTATTAACATTCATAATAGAAACTAATAACACATGGAAATGGTCATAAACTGGAAACCGTAACCAAATATTTATTCGAGTTGGCCATTATAATTTGGTTTCATAAGACTATACTTATAATCTATGTTGTTGGAACTCTCCAAAAGACACACCTGGCGACATTTTTGAAAAGACCGAACAGCATACCTTATAACTTATGTATTACATCAAATAAGCGGTACAGGTAATCCCAGATCAAGCGAAAATGAGAACTAACAGCATTATAAACAATCTCTGTTGCATAATTATGGGAAACCCAGAAACTAAAAATAATATAACATTTTACAGATTTTCCTATTTCGGCCTATAACTTTAAGAAAATCAGAAAATTCTTAATGATGTTTTTGTCTAAAAATAGGGTAAAGTCGAAACCGATTTTCTAAATATAGGAGAGTCAAAACCAATTATCTGTACCCTCTATACATATACTCATCCAAAATCGCATGGATTTACCTACATTACAACTGACAGAAGCCAATTTTACCAGCAAACGCCCTCAGCCGAAAAACGGGTACTTGCTTAGTGAAATCTCAGCATAATTTATACTACCACCAAGGTGACATCCTTACATTTACCTGCCAAACCGTTATCTTCTGCCGAACCTAGTGCATCTTCTTGGCAAAACAGCACGCTTCCCTTTTAAGATGATTACGGTAACGAGGAAGTAGTTCCGAAGATTATCTAGTTGTAGATCCGAACAGGCTTCTCAAAATTGTGCCGGTTCTGCAGCACCATTATTAATCAGTTATACATTGAAGAAACATGAAGTTTCAGACGTGAAAAAAAGAGTACACATAATAAACAATACAGCTTTCTAATTCGAGGGAATTTCGAACCTGTCCTTATGCAGGGCAAAAAAAGGACTATATTTATATTTGAAGAGAAAATAGCCAAATAACCCTCCAACCTATTACCCAATTCTCAACTACACACTTAGTAGGCGTTTGGACATACGATTTCATATCACGATATGAAATTACAGTTTGGACATGCAATTTTACGCTGATTTCATATCATGAGATGAAATTTCAAATTATCTAAAAATCATGATTTGGGACTTTTCAAATACAAAAATCGACCCACAAGTTTATATTTTGTAAAAACAATCCCACATTTATATCTATTGACCATTTATTTCATATGTAAATAAAATTTATAATTCAATATCATTACTTTTTAAACCATTTATATCTCATACAACGATTATTCTCACAAACATAAAATTTATTATTACTTCAAATCAATTCCTACTTTACCATTTATATTCACCACGTTCATTATTATTGATCAAATATATTTACCAACCAAATTGACCAACAAATGGCTCAAAGTAACAATGTTGGTTCGTCTTCTCGGTCATATGATTGAGAAATGCAAGTTCAACGTGAGAAGATTGTTCATACTATGTGAGAGAATTATACTAAAGACTAGTACACTACAACTTATGCTCAATTTTTTTTTTTATTGAATTAAAGTTTGATCAATAAATGTTATATATTTTTTAGAATAGTTTTGTGATGGTATATTATGTGATTTTATATTGCTTACTTGGTAAGATTGTATAAAGAATTGAGACAATTTTAATAGTTTTACAACTTATGGAATTTATATGTTTATGAGAAAACATACAACATAAAAAGTCCAAATTGCATGTCCAAACAAAACTTCAACTTCATCTCATAATTTCATATTATGATTTCATATCGCATGGCCAAACGGGCCCTTAGTAGGCGTTTGGACATGTGATTTCATATCATGATATGAAATCATGAGATAAAATCAGAATTTGGACATGCGATTTCACACTGATTTCATCTCATGATTTCATATCATGAGATGAAATCCCAAATTCTCCAAAAATCATGATTTGGGAATTTCAAATACAAAAATTGACTCACAAGTTTATATTTTGTAAAAACAACCCCACATTAATATCTACTAACCATTTATTTCATATATAAATAGAATTTATAATTCATATCATTACTTTTTAAACCATTTATATCCCATATAATGATTATTCTCACTAACATAGAATTTATTATTATTTCAAATCAATTTCCACTTTATCATTTATATTCACCAAATTCATTATTTTTTATCAAAATTATTTACCAATCAAATTGACCAACAAATGACTCAAAATAACTATGTTGGTTCATCTTCTTGGTCATATGTCATATGATACTACAACTTATGTTCAATTTTATTTTTTATTGAATTAAAGTTTGATCAATAAATGTTGTATTTTTTTTAAGAATAGCTTTGCGATAGTATATTATGCAATTTTATAAACTTTTGCTTATTTGGTAAGATTGTATAAATAATTGGGACAATTTTGATAGTTTTACAACTTATGAGGATTTTATGTTTATGAGAAAACATGCAACATAAAAATCTAAATTGCATGTCCAAACAAAACTTCAATTTCATCTCATGATTTCATATTGCATGTGCCGGCAAAATGAGCTCATATTTTGGTAACCCGCTCATATTTTAATGGGTTGGGTGAATGAATTTTTACATGGATAAAATATGGGTTGATACCCATATTCAACCCATAAAAATATGGGTAAACTATGGGTAAAATATGGATTAGCCAAATGGGTAAAGCTTCCAATTTTTACTCATTCAAAACTCATGATATCACTAAAAATATTGTTACTTCTTTTTTTATGTTCTTCTGTAAAACTAATTATTCCTCTCTATAATTGAAAAGGTAAAGTCTTTGACCCTCCAAAAATATATATATTAAATGTACATTTCTTTTGTTAATTATAATTATATTTTTTTATTTGTTTAATTTTATATTGGGTAACAAATAATAGTGTAAAATAAGTAAATCATGTATTAGTGTTGATATTGCTTAAAGTGCATTAAGTAAGTTTTACTCTAAAATGCAAATATTCATTTACTTTGAAATTAAAAATATTTTTCCCTTGTTATTACATAAATTTATTTTATATTGAAAAGTTAAAGAATTTTTTTTTTTTTACTTTTATGATACAATAAAACTAAATAAAGTATTTTCAACATTCTTCATCCAAAAAAAGACTAAAGTATTTTCTCCAGGTTGAATTCTAAAATAGAGTACTATTTACTCATGAAAATATGCGTAAACTTGTATTTTACCCAACCTATTTGTTACCCAATCCATTTTTATCCATATGAAATATGGGCGGGTTGAATTATTACCATTTTACGTTGACCCATTTTCAACCCACCCAAATTTGACCCAACCCGCCCATTTACCACCCCTGGCCAAACGGGTTATTCACAACGGGAGTCCTATTATCCCCTTATACTATTCTAAAGTATAATTATTTTCTCCCTAAATGCTGAGGTAGCAAAGAAAGTGTAGTTCAGAGAGTGAGAGGTAAAAATAATAATTAAAACTTTAATTTTAAAAGTATTTCTTTTATTTCATATTGATTTTTTGATTTTTTTAAAAATCTTATGTTTCCTATTAATTTTTGTTTTGCTTTTTCTTTTTATCTTCTTTCTTCTTCTCTTCATCGAAGCAACACCGGCGGCGGCTCAACTCCACCACCAGGTCGCCGCCCTCATAAATCTTCCATCATTAAGCTCACTTTCATCCTCAAATCACAAATTTCTCACGGTAGAGTCACTTCTCATCAATGTGAAAAATTGACAATAGCTCAAAATCAAAATCAAAAGTCAAGATGAACGAACTCTAATTCCATTAATGGAGAAGAATCCATTAAGTAATAGATCCATTAATAGAGAAGAATTCATCAATGAAATCATTCGGTGACAAACCCATTAATAGAGAAGACCCAATTATTGAAATGGTTGCAAACATAATCGAAATTCTCATGTCAACATTGTTAAATTCTAGCTTCAATAGAGAACATAAAATTTTCACTAGTATTCATAACTCCGGTGAAGGTCAAAGAAAATGGTGGCAGTCATGGAAGGTATCCTCAGATCTGAAAAATCAATTTGTCGAAATCAAAGGAAAAGAAGAATGAGAAAGGAAACAGAAAGAGAAAGAAAGAGAAAGGGAAATATAGATGAAAATAATAGAATTAGGAAAAAATAATTTTATTTTATTTTTAAAAAAGGTAATATTACGTGGCAGGGCGAGTGCAGATCACTTTTTGATACAAATCTGGGTCTGAGTTTTTAAGGGGTATATATTATACTTTTTAAAATGTTAGGAGGTAATAGAACCCCCATGAAGAATAAATGTGTAGTTGAGAATCCGGTAATAGATTAGGGGGTCATTTGGCTATCTATTTTCTCTGTATTTGAACCTATGAACTGCAAGCTTATCAAAAGGAAAACAATTCTGAACTGAGAAATTCGTTTTATCATAGACCATGGCGTAAATTGATTACCAGATCCATTGAGGATACAGGTAATCATTATAAGATTTAAGCTATCAAGATCAAACACTTAGAACACACAAGTATTCTCCAGATAATGGCCCTATGCCCATAAGCATCAAAAGATGTTCTCTCAAGATAACTAATGGTGACAACCCTTGCTATAACCCCACACCACGAAACAAAAGAAACCCTCAAAAGTTGTTTCTTCACCCTTGAAAAGTTAGGGAACTTGGATATCTAGCCTTTGTAGTATAGTTAGTGCCCCGGGGCCAAGCCCAATTTTCTTTCTACAATGTTGAAATTCTTGCTCTACCAAAGTCCTAAAGACCTAAAATTCTCGGAAGGTTTCTCATAAATATGCATCAAATTGTGACGACTCACGCAGAAAGCATTAGTGCATACCTGGCTCGCAGAATATGATCGTTTTGGAGCATAGTCAGTGTGGTCTAATCCAAGGTACTGCTCCCAAGCACCATAAACATCTTTTTTCTGGAAACCAATAGGAAAATTAGGATACCCAAACACATATGATGAGGACTATGCATTGGCAAAGAGGAAAAGGAACCACCACATACCTGAAAACGGTTGGAAAGAATATCCGATTCCTCCAGGTACTCGGGACGACCCATGGACAAAAATGCAAATTTCCACTGCAGAACAAAAGAACCACACGTCAAAGACTTTCAAGAACACAATTATATACTCAGAAATTTTCAAGATGACAATTCCATGAATAATATAAGAAATGCAAAGGCAGGACGATTGAATACCTTTGAAAATTCTTCATCTGGAACCTGCAATTTTTTCTGAATGCGAGCTTTAACGTCAGTCAATGTCTCACCCTCATGAATAACTAGGAAAAAGGGCTCACCAAAGTTCAGAACTTGCTGTAAACACAAGAGAAAGGAATTTTAAAAAAATAAGAGAAAGAGGAACAAAAAACAAACAATTCAAGGAAGAACCTTTCCTAAAATGAACAGTTATTGCAATAAGATCTATACACATGTACTTACTGTTTGATTTTGAGTCGTATCCTTCATAAAATGATAAACATGAATTAAGCGACTACGAGGATCCAGGGTTTTCTCCTCTTCAGGAATCTGTAATGCAAACAGTGTCAGTAGTATGCAAACATCTATAAAATCTATGCTACAACTATATACTCAAAACTCGGGGTGGCAGATAGAAAAAAGAAACTTGAATGATTGGGAGGTAGAGCATTTCAGTCAATTTACTTCAACAGTTAAGTCTCAATTGATCAAAGTAAGATGGATTCACTGATCTGAGAAGTTGGTGATGGTAAAAAAGTTTCAGTTAAAAATTGTAACAGTATGTTGATAAAGAAGTCAGGTCATTGGGATGCTAAATGGCCTCAGAAGATGATTTGGAAGACAATCTCCTGTTAAGGTAGAACGCTTTGGGTGGACAGCAGCTCAGGAGGCTTGGCCAAGACAACTTGCAGAAAAGACTTTATGTAACAGAGGAGGATCCACGATTTTAATTTGATGGGCCAACCTTTAAACTCTTACAACTGAACCAATTATATATCTATACTACGTGTCAAAAACACTGGATTCAGATGAACCCAATACTTGTTCTCTACATCCACCACTGGTAATAAATGTTATCTGTGTGAAGAAGACTAGGAATCGGTGAATCATCCAATCCTCCAGTTTCTCAAAAAAAAAAAAAAAGAATCATCTTTTCCTCCATTGCAGTGTCTCTACGCAATGCTGGGAATTACTTTTAAACATCTGTGGAATTTCTTGGGTGATGCCTCAGTGTATAAAAGGTTTATGGGAAGATTGATAAGCTCAAAGGGTACCTGGAAGGCGTGAAGCAGATATGGAGAAGTGAGAACCATCCTATTGTGTATCTTATGGACTTTATGGCTGGAGAGGGAACAATGTTTGCTTTGAAGGGCATAGAAATCACATATCTAGAATTAATAATGTCTTCATAATCTGTATTACTGGTGTAGAAGTAATCCCTTAGCGAATCTGAATCAGTATATGAATTTTCTGAATTTGTTGGGAGGGAAAGGATAGTAGGTGGTTTGGTTGGTTCATTAGATGTTTTCTGTACTTGGTACTTTATTGACAAACTTCTTATCTTATAAAAATAACATTGATTGAATATATCATGTCTCAGTGCAATATGCTATATGGTCAAGCAGGAAACGACTAAACAATCACAAAGATTGAGGCTCGAAATGAAAAAAAAAGAAGAAAAACAGTGAAATAAGTGACATTCATATAGATCCATTGCCCAAAAGTAAATTCCAACATGCTCTAGTGAATAAACTAATGAAGCAAACATCAGATATTAAATGTACCTCCTCTGCACGTAGCGTCCAGTATTGATCATTTATGTTCTCAATCCTTTCATTAAGGGGGAAAATCTGCAGCAAAAAGATGGATGCAAGGTTACAAATGCTACCTAGGAGCAAACTATAAAACACAGTTATATCATGTCCTTTCTTGAATTCTTTTACATCCTTCGACAAAACATATATCCACTGTTTACACAAACACATATGTATAGCTACATTATTGTTCAATAAACATACATACACAAAGACACATGTATTATATTCTTCTATTCTTTAATCTAAATTTTTTTTGGTTATCCGCTACTGCCTTCAGCACCATATAACAGTGTCCTCTAGAAAAAAACAAGTAAAAGAGATTAGATTTAAAACCAATGAGCTGATCTGAGTACTAAAGGAGGTAAAAACATCTCAGTGACCCAAGACCACAGTATAAAAAGGAAGTTATGCAACATTATAGTACCTTATATATCTTGTGGTAAAAAACTTCCAGCAATCTTAGTTCAGCATCCGGCCGTGACAATTCAACCTGCACCATAACAAGAGATAAGATGAGTGATCCTCTTGCTACAGAACAGACAAGGTCAGCTTTTCCCATCTCTACTAGTTCCCACAACGTGTTTTATGGACTTGATACTTATTTGTGGAGAGGGGGAAAAAGTTCAAAGGCATCCAGTCCTAAAGCACAAGAAAACTCCAGAGTACCTTTGCCTTCAGGTCATTAAGAACATCTCCTATGGTACTTTGTTTTGGCAATCTGATAGTATGGATAGTCACCTGAAAATAGTCAGTCCAAGATTATATTACAGAAAGGTGAGGTAAAAATGTGTCATAATAGCATAAAAGAATGACTTTCAGCACTCACTTCATCTTTGGCAGAATGATAAAAAGTAACTTTGAGAGTTTTTAAGCCCTGAAGCTCTGGTAAAGGAATATCCAGGACTTCATAATACAAAATATCTGAAGTCTATCCAGAGAGGAGGAATGATGTCAACAAACAATAGTTAGTAATAAACAATTATTTGCAGTAAGCAGATACCTGCATATCTAGGAAAATTCAAAAAAGACAAAATACCTGATTATAGTGATTAAGCATTTCTGTGAGACGATCAACTCCACGATATCTTATTGGCTGAGGTTTTGGCTGCTGTGAGTAGCAGTTATGTGATGTAAGCCTTACTCTTGATGGATCATCCAAGCGAAGATGGCGAGCTAAGCATTCAACAACTTCATCATAGTTGTTCTGCTTTGACCTAGAATTATGTGTCATCAACCAATGAAAAGAGTTGACACAAGATCAACCTAGAACTAATAATTAAACAAAACCAGATACATACAACTCAAGACTGAACTCATCCTCCTTGGGTTTCTCCAATGAGCGAAAACGAACCACCTGGAAACCATAGAATAGAGCTCATAACTGTAAAATGATAAGGCTTTTAAAATATACATCAAAATCAATGAATATCTTTTTTGAAATCCATCCCAGTCGAACTAGGATCCAAAATTGGGTCAAAGCGAGCAAAATAAAGTACGGCAGGCGTACAAGCAAGGTTATAGCTATCATCAACATCTATTGCAGTACTGTAACAATCTTTTATACACCAGGGGCCAATATCACAATAAGAGCATGCAGCACAAACCTGGCGATTGTGCACGTACTCCAAAAATGAAGGAACCTCTGGAAAGCGATACTGTTCATTCCCTTGCTTCCGAAGGGATTTCTGAAAGCAAATAATATCCCCATCTTCTAGCTGCGAAGCCAGAGTAGTGCATAAAATTTTTCATTGCTAATAGATCCAGCAGAAACAAAAAGAACACTATTGAAAGGATCGACTACACAAGCAAATGCATAAAACCCCCAAAGTGGATACTGGCACTTGATTCCACATACCTGACAGCCACGAAAACTCAGATTCATGTTAATGTGTTCACACATCACATTTGGTTCAAATTTTATTTCCTGCGAATAACAAACCTGAAAAATCACACATCCTATGTTTTGAGTTTTAAAAACTGGCAGCAAAAGAAGAACAATTAACCTCAAAAAGATCAATTTCTTCATCAGGCAAAAAGCCAGCCAACTCATTTAGCTTTGCAAATATCTCCAGCGGCTTGCCACTTCCTTTTACAAAAAGCCGTCCAACATACCTGACAACAAAAAGGAAATTAAAGAGACTGACCAAAAATACCTCATCCACAGCACGGCTTCTCATATACACAGCCCCAAACAGTTCCTAACAGCACTTCAAAGGTTCAAATGCATTAGAATTTTAGATTAACCCTTTGATGTCTTTATCAAGTCCAAAAGAAATTGCAAAAAATTAATAAATGTATTCTTCTTATTTTTTCCCCATTCGTTGTACTCATGCTAACTTTGGTGTCACATTCAAATCTTTAAAATGTTTTAGACCTCCAGATTGAGTAAAAGTAAAAAGCACCTTTCCATGTAGTTGTGTTCTCAAAAATAAATGAGCAGATCCCAAATTCAGACATGAAAATCACTATGGTGTTAGTTTTCCAGCTATAGAGAAGCAAGATGTAATACCTTATCTCCTCTTTCAAAGGGTCATAAAGTTTGAAAAACAGAAGGATATCTTCCTTGGTCTTCTCTGGTGGAGGAAAAGGTTGCAAATCCTGCAACAACAGACAAAAACAAATAGAATGCAAAAGTAAAACATGGAGAATAAAGCCTCACAGGAAAAACAAGCAAATCATCAAAAGAGAAGACAAGTAAGCAACCGATACATTACCAGGCCAAATTCTACTTCCAAGAACAATTTTAGCTCAGCATGATTCGCTTTATTTGAAACCTCCCTCAGCTGGCCAACCTAAAAACACAATATGTAAGACCTTTAAAACCAAGTTAACCAAGCATTCCCATTCTTCAACAGATTGCAGCAATCATGCTCTACAGAAGAAACACTGCCAGAAAAAAACAATGAAGAATACACACTTCAAGAATATCACTCTCAAGGGGGCATGACGGTCCCGACACTTGGTCCAATCAAAAGACATGTCTAGAGGGTGGGGACAGAGAGAGAGAGAGACCAATTGACTTGTGAACCAACCATGGATGAATCAACATGAACAGAAAAACTGGTCCTATTCACTAACACCTGAAGGCATCTATTTTGGTAGATGTGGGGATATTGGTGGATGCCAAATTCATAATCAAGGTTTTCAGGCTCCAGAGTTAAGCTTGCTATAATAATTACATTTCTAGTGCATTGGAGTCCATATATACTTAGCATACAAATTGATTAAACTTTACCTAAAACATTTTTTCATACGAAGACAGATAAAGCAAAGAGAATTTAAAGAATCGAACTGCCATATAGCTGCAGATTAGATAAGGAATTGTCTGGTAATGACCTACAGCTTACACCAATGACAAATAAATCATGCTAAGATCATTCTTTTTTCCAAGTAAAAACAATACAAAATATAGCAAAGGATATCACCAATAGAACTACAGTCATAATTCAGATGCAGAGCACACAGCAGAGAGGTAGGATTGTCAGACAGAACTTACAGATTGAACTTCCTCTTGAGCAGTCAATGGGCGATTAGGCCGATATGTATGGTTCTGGCGCTTTGCCCATAGCCAGTAACGTTGAAATTGAACTGGTATACCAAATTCCTTAGCAACTTCCTCCTGAGAACAGACATACCATCAGACACATGTCAAACTTAATAATTACGGTGATTGACAAATAATTATCATAGGAAATATGTTTATCTTGTGTGCTGAAAGCATAAACAATTTTCGTGAACCCTCTTAGCTAACCAGGAGAAACATTCTCCTGAATATTTTGATTGCTTGTTCTCCTCAATTTTAGCTATATAAGCACTAGAAATACACAAATACAGAAGTTCACAATCCATATTGCAGAAGCAAAAAATTTCACATGAATCCTCTTAATTTAACATGGTCAAAACTGAACGCATTCCATGCAGAACATACAATTGCTCGTCATGTTTAATAAGAGCAGTATGGCTACAACTTCTCCAAATCTACAAGAAAAGGAAATGCAGAAGAATGATACCTTGAATTGAGCAAATGGCATCTGCTTCTGAATACGGAAACTATGCACTTTATCATGATCCGCAAGATCAAAATAGATCTCCTTTCCAATTTGTTCACCAAGGTCTTCATCACGAGCTACCTGTAAATGAAATGGCCATTTTCAGTTAAACATTTTGTAAATTTAAAGATGCAAGAAGTAAAGGATATAGAGTAGTAGTTTAAAGAAACCTTGATGATTGTATAGAGGTGAGCCTCTGCTTTCTCCTTTCTCTTTTGTTCCTTTTCTTCTTGCTCCTTCTTTAGTCTTATCTGAAATTAGAGGTTGATAGATTACTATGGCTGACCCAAACAGAAACCAAATGAATAGTATTGAGTTGAAACCCACCCTGAGATGCTCGGCTATGTCCTTCTCATCCACATTGCATATGATCTTTTCCTTGTCACTTTCACGTATATAGACAAGCATATACGCATTTGAATATTTTGTAAATTTGAATGGTGAATTGTTGAACCCAGGATTTGTGTGGGGCAACTGTTAAGAAGAAATGGACACTTCACATGTGCAATATATAAAAGAAATTTTCTTTATCCGTATAACGTTTTTCTAATGTAGAAGGCATAAGTATAAGTAAAAAGGATGCAAAGAATAGGACAAATACCTCTTCCTCACCGCCATATTGTTCATCCAGAGCTCTCTTTGTACCTTCTTTTGTCACACGCTCATCATCAAATTTATACCTACAAGTAAGAAATGCATAATGAATCAAACCAGTAATCAGGGACAGTAGAATCTCTGAACATTGTCAAAGTGAAGCAGCCATCAAAAAGAACCATAGCCAAAACTGCTTGGCAATCAAAAGCAAGCACAGACAGGTGGACTACTGAATAAGGGCATATATCTGATACAGTTACATTCAAACTTTAGCGAGTTTTAACATATTATCCTTATGAAGTACATAGAAAATGAGTATAACAAATATGAAGCTCCAGAACATGTCAAACCTTCCTTGGGCTGAGCTACAAATCTAGAGAACACTACAAAAGGATACATTTGATAGGAACACCCAATTATAAATGCTGGAGAAAAATGTATGATGGCACAACAAACTGCATACCATTGATCAGACAGTGTTGGCCTGATATATGCATAATAATGTCCCCCGTGCACCCCACCACTGTGAACTAAAACACTGAAAAAAAAAAGAAAAAATAAAGAATTAGTACAAAATTCATAACTAATCATCATCATGCAACATAATTGCCTGAAGTAACTGAAAATTGAGAATGAACAGCTATCATGGTCAACGGCCCAAGTTTGTTAGACATCATACAAAAATAAGTAAAAGCTAAAGTCAAGCACAATAGGAGATGCCAAACAAGAAGGTAGAACGGGGAGAAACAGATGTTAATGATATCGACAATTACAACAGAAGCTGCCTACGAGAAAAGCCATCATTTTTCCACTAGAATAGTATCATGCAATTTTATAAAAAGAAATGAAATAAATCCCCTGCAACTATATATAAAAACTGAAATAGATCCCATGCCGGTATCCAAAACAGGGCTGAACCAATATTTCAAATTACTGGTTTATACATGGATGAGTTGAAGAACTCTCAGTACCCTCCTATTGGGACCACATAAGATCAAATAACCTTAGCCTGACTCAGGGCAACATAATATAAACGCAATAAGACATTTCTGATTGATTATAAATAACCATAAATAATTGTACTAAGAAATGCCAAAAACAGTTGAACAGAGTGAAAATTATACCAACATTGTTACTAGTGAGGATGAAATTAAATTATCAACGAATATGAACATCCAACCAAAACCTTTAGGAAATTGGCAGAGTAGCCCAACCCACAATAAAACCCTTTGGAAACCTTCAAAAAGCAATACGGGACAAGCATATTCTAACACTTCCCACATGTGAAACCCATTTCTAAGTTTATATGTGGTCACTTTACTTTTATTTTTTTCCTTATGTTTGGAAGATTAAAATAGCTCAACAGGCTTAAGTGTGGGCCTAGACTAGACCAAGTAAGCTCAAGATGAGAGTGGGCCTAAAGAAGACTCAATGAGCTAAGAAGTGTCTGGCTAACAGAACTAAAGATTCGGGGGACTGGTTAGAGAGAAGAGCCTAGAGAAGCTCAGTGGGTTGAGATGTAAGAGAGAAGCCCAATGCAATGGAATAAGTAGGGAGAAAATGGTTGTGCAAACAGGTTCACCAATGTTTTCCCTGTTACCATGTAAAAATATAAACATATAATCCAATCCAAAACATATGAGGCAATGGGTGGATAGCTGACGACAATTACGAACCCCTTAGGAAACCTAAAACCGATGTGGGACAAGTATATTCTAATAAAATAAAGGGAACAAAAAAGGTAAGATAACTAACCTATATCCCAGAATATAGTTGAGATTATATTTTGCTATCTTGTTAGCAAGAGTATGTCATGTTTGACTAAAGCATATGTGTCACATTGTAACTTATGCATGATTTCAATGCTAGAATACTATAGAAGAAGAAAAAAAACAGTCACTAAGATTAATTCAATTTGGAGAAGGAAGATGCAAAAAAGGCAGAAGTGGTACTTTGCAAATAATCACTTGAAACTCGGTGGAAAGGGAGAAACAAACTTAAGTTCACAATATAAGACCTACGTTTCCCAATTTCCATGTTTACAGGAACTAGTTCTAGGTGATATACCAATCAATCAACTGCGACCAATCCCAGATTAGTTGGGAGTTGTTCAAGGTTGAAACCACAATATGAGCAATATGAGTGAATGCTGTGGATGATTTGGGTTGAGTCATTCTCTCAACCCATACATACTTTGACATGGACTTAATGATGTTATTAATGAAATTATTGACATATTAGGAAGTGTGAGCTCTATTGCTTCGTAAAATAGTGTTAAAGTTTTCAACTACCAAAACAAATAAAAAAGGCAAATGCAAAGTAACCTGATTAAGGGAGATTACAAGATTCCATTCCCCAGCAGATAGCCAATTTTACATCAGCAAACTTGTTACAAGTGTGCCACTTTAAAAACTATTGATGTATCAGAAACCATAAGAAGAGCACGTCGACGAATCAAGCTAAAGTAAACCAAGTTTGACATAGTGAGGTTGATCAGAAAAGAACATGGCGCAGAATTATTGCATAACAGCATAAGTGGAAAGAAAACAACCAAGTAAACAAAGTGATTAAACTGGTCCAGATAAAATCAGCTATCAACTGTATATTTGGATGAATCCAATGATATGCAATAGCAGTGATCTCAAGCCATCTAAATTTATGGCAAATATAGCTAGTTAGCTAACCACAGAAGAAAATATTGAACATGAAGAATGTGAAACCACTAAAGATATCTTTGCCGAACTGCCACATTATTCAACTTAATGGTTGAACAAAAAAGTTCATGAAAAAATGAGCAATAACTAGCAAGGACAGATCATTAAGAAAACAGAATAAATTGAGACCTGTGCAGAGTATAGAGATTGCGGACACTTCGATCAGCATCTGGAGATAAATATTTTCCGTTCTCTTTATCAAGATCGAGTTGCAAAGGGAACTCATATCGATCATTTATCTATATTGTCAAAAAAAAAAAAAGTGATAAGCATTATGTGGCAAACATATAGTTATAGTAGCATTTATCACCACAAATCATCTCCTCGAAATTTATCTCAAGATGAGTAAACTTCCTTACTACAATAAAATAAGAAAAATGAAAAAACTTCCTTACTACAATAAAATAAGAAAAATGAAAAATAGAGTATTACTCCAGATGAGATACACATGGAGAAAAAAGTGACAGACTGCTTAATCCATGAAAATCTGGGATCCAATATGTATGAACTTCCATGTAATGTAGAATAACAAATAAGACTAAGCCAAATAGCATTGTTTTTATCATAATCTACATTCCATATTGTACATAGGACACCAGGACTCTCTTTAATTAAATATAAAAATTTCTTCGAGATGGCTATTTATCCCATTCAAATAAAAGAAATAATGTTCCCTCCCTACCTGGCTAGGGCTGTACAATCATGTGAGAATTAATTAATTACCTTGATCATAGCATCCCGCACAAAATCGTATTCAAAGCGTTTTAACTGAAGTTGAAGAACAGGAGGGAAGTCAATGAAAAGGACACCTTTCCGAGCATCCTGTAAAACTAGGAATTAGCTACGAACATATCAGATATCATAACTTTACAACCCAAGCATGACACTACAGGAAAAGGAGGATAACGAAATAACACAAATATCATCTATTAGGTGTGTTTACCAAACTTCCACACCGCTCATTGACATCCTTCTCTTCTTACAATTTTCTTTTTAGCTTTATAAATCCACGCACCTCTTATTCCCTATCATTCTCCAGCTCAAAAGAATCTCAAAGTTTCAATAAATATGTAAATTTGTAAACCACTAGCTCACACCTCACAGAAACTTTTTTTTTTGAATTAGTAAACGTATTTTCATTCATAAACATGGCCAAAAAGCTGGCCGTATACAAGGAGTATACCAAAAGGTAAAGAATTTACAATAATAAATGATTTTCCACAAACTCCACCCAATCTCCTATAAAACTTGGAATTCTATAAGTGCACCGAAAGAAAAATAAGGGACGCTCATAGAAATATTTAAGACATTTAACCTGTAAACCATGTTGTTCTGCTTGGTATTTGTTGTCACCCTCGAGGTGTTCCACTTCAACATACTTGTCAAATGAAGCATATACATCACGACACCCTTTCACATCAAGCTGAAGATCTGATCAAAGACGCATTTTCATAAATAAAATGACAAAATGGTCTTCCAAATTCCATACAAAAACCATCATAAAAAGTTATGCTGGTTCTATAGGTGCTATATCTACCATAAAAAGATTCTTTTCTTGTTGATTTGTAGTCCACATTGATACATTCGATGTAATTCATATGATGCCCCTCAAGTAATTGTTGTATTGTGCCCTCTACAACAGTTCCCTGAGTCAAAAGAAACCAAAGTTAACAGAAAACAATGATTGGAAGCAATAATCTCACCTATAAAGAAGTATACTATAAAAGGTGGCTGCAAGTTCTAAGTGTTCAATTCCATTATACAAATTACCTTCATCTTATCTTCGAGCTTTTCACAAAGAACCCTGTTAAGTTCTTGTACATCATGCTGCATGAAAGAATCATAGGTGTCCCACCCAAAGGACTTTGTCAATTCTTTTGTTGCTACACTAATGTCATTATACTGGAGCTTATAAAACAAACTCTGCAAAGCTAAAGGGATGCTGCCAGATGGATTGTCATTCTCAGTTGTTGGCATATGATACACAGCCTGAGAAACAAGAATGAATTAATCATATGTATGAAGATAATATCAGAGAAACCATTCATTTACAAGGCTAACCTTTCTAAAATAAGGAATATGGTATAGTGTCTGGAGGAGAGAGTTCATATAACAAGTGGCTCCCTGATTCTTAAGGCCAACATAACCAGTCTCCTTTTTAGAGTCATGGGACCAGTAATCAGCAACTTTACGGACAGCAACATCAGCTTCAATTATGACAGTATCATCCATAAGATAACCTTTTCCTGGATCATATAGTTCACTAAGAGGCATGAACGATGTGAAACCCCAGTCACTCTCCCTTGCATTAAACTGGTGCTGAGTATCTGCCATAAGCATCATAACAGTTAACAAAACAGCCATCACTTCTACAAAACAAATCAGAATACTCTCTGACATATATTCAGACCCCTCAAAGATAGAGAGCAACGGAAGCAGCGTCATAAAATAAAGATCTCAAGAAGCATAAGCTAGAAAGGTTTCTCTAGCTTACTAAGAATTCAGGATATACTAAAGAGAAGATGACAACCGAATCAAGTTTCCTCAAGAGTAATCCCCAATCGTGATTATATTCTCTCTCCAATGCAAGAATGTGACAACACACACCATCTAATTAATTTTCTTTGACAAGCTGCTTGATATCCCTTCTCAGGAGAGCTTTGAGGGTTAAGTTAAGAGATGGACAAGGTTCTGCAGCATTTCCAAATTCACACTTTAAAGAAGTCAAGATCATTCCAGCCAGATCTTTCAGGCAGTCCCTACAAAAGATGCATTCTGTAGGACCATCTAGAAAACTATCGCAGTCATCAAGATCTCAAAGATAAGTCTTTGAAGGATCAGGCATTTGATGCTATTCCCCAATGAATGAAGAATCATATGATCTGCATCACTAACCCAATTTGCACAGGCACTCTATACAGGCAGAGGTGAGCCTTGGTTCAATGGTATAGTTGTTCCTTTGGTTTTCGTGACCTGGGCCTTGGGTTCGAAGCATAGAAGCAGCTCCTATCAGAAATTCAAGGGGAAGGCTACTAACAGTAGACCCTCACTTTCCCTTACCCCCTGTACTAGGGGTGCATGGATAAGCCCTCTACTATATACAAGGTGGCACCGAATAGAGAAAAGAAGATAGTTGGTGATTATCTCATGGCTTACGTCTGAATAAGCCCATGTAAACCATTGAAATGCAAGAATTGCCTCTTACAAAGAGGCCATCCTCCTCCTCAAGTTTACTCCAGACAACCACGGCCAAACACTCCACAAGCTAATAGTTGATGCTTATGTTTAGAGTCTACACATGGTACATACACACAAAGTCTTCCGAGTGACTCATCATTCCAACAACATCCCTATTTCCGTTGAGCACTCATTAGATAAAGTTGATCTTCCTAATTCCTATTATTCGAAAAGGTATCCAGACTACTCACAACACTCATCTTGTTTATAATTTCTTGAGTTGTCACTATTTTCAGCCATCATATTATGCCTTCATAATTCAACTTATCCACTGACAAAGGATGTAAGACTTTGGCAAAGGCGATAGCCATCTGGGTTGGCTATGATTGAGGAAATGATTGGTTGTGATACTAGTACTTAGGAAATAGTTCCTTTACCACCAGGAAAATCAATAGCTAGATGTCGATGGGTATTTACAATCAAGATAGGTGCTGGCAAGAAGATCGTTCGCCAAGGGATTAATCTTGATTATGGTGATACCTTTTCTCCAATAGCGAAGATTGCATCTGCTTGCATCCTTTATCTCTATAGCAGTCATGTCTTATTGGTTGGATATCAAACATATCTTTTGTCATGGCAAACTTGCTTTGGAAGTCTACATGAAGCAACCCCAAGGATTTGATGTTCACATGGAATCTAGGTGTCGATTGTCAATCTTTGTTTTTTTTATCAAGTAAACATATTTTCATAAATAAACATGGCCACAAAACTGCCTGTATACAAACGCATTTGATTGTCAATCTTTGTCTAGTCTCAAGCAATCACCAAAGGCATGGTTTGACCGTTTTAGCATAGTTGTGCAACAATTTGGCATGCTTACAAGCTATGCTGCTCGGACTCTTCAAAAATGTCGTCAGGTGCGTGTCGGATCCTTTAAAAGTAGTGCATTTGTGGAGGATCCGACACGGGTGCGGCAACATTTTTGGAGAGTCCGAGCAACTTAGCTTACAAGTGAAGCCAATCTATGTGTTCTATAAACATTCTTATAATGGCTACTCATTTCTTGGTTGTTTACATTAGACATTTCTATAACCGGCGATGATCATTAAGGCATTGCTCAACTTAAGTTGAGTATCTTGACAGTCATTTCCAAACCAAAACAAGGTAAACGACACTGCGTAGGTATTGAGGTGGGCACAGTCCAATAGTATGCTTGTCATTTCATCAATGAAGAATGCTTGGGACACTTGGACATGTTGAATTGTGAACCTATTGATAATCCTATGGACCCAAATGTTATCTTCTTCATGGATGGGGATTCTTGCGGACGTACTCCGGTACTCCCTAAGTAGGGCCTTTGACGAACCTCAGCTATTACCAAATATAGGCTAACAAAGGCAATTATCTTAGGTTCACACGATCAGACATCTCGTTTCCTATGGGTGTTATTAGTCAGTTTCTCCAAGCTCCTTATGACAATCATCGGAATGCAATGATCCGTATTATAAGGGATATCAAATCTTCACGTTGAGTCCTGGACACGGTCTATATAGTATGAAGACACGGGACATGCAAATAATACCAGATATGCAAATTGAGCAAGTCCCTCGTATAGACCATCCACTTTAGGGTACTGCGTTCTAATTGGAGGAAATCTAGTATCTTGTAAAAGCAAAAAGAAAGATGTAGTAATTCAATCAAGTACAAGGTAATATATCGAGCAATGACATTGTTAATATCTGTGTTTATATAGCTAAAGCAACTTCTAGAAGGATTAATGTCAGGAGGAGATGCGCTAATGCAATTGATATGTGACAATCAAGTCGCAATACATATTGCTTCAAACCAATGCTTCATGAGAGAATGAAGCACATAGATGTAGATAGTCGTTTTAGTCAACAAACTATTGGGAGTTGGCAGGTTATGTCAACTCGAATGATCAATTGGCAGATATTCTTATGAAGTACTCTAGTACCCCGAAATTGATTATCTTTGTGGCACGTTAGGAGCATACAACACGTTCAATCTAACTTGAGGATGAGTGTTAAGAATTCATAAATTTCTAGTAAGGAAAGAATTTATCCCTTCAGAGTTCTGATGAAGGAAAGAGTTCATTCCTTGTAAATACCGAAAAAGTTTAGACTTCATAATCGTGTAACTAGTTTGAGTGTACGCGTGTTGCGCGTGTCCCTCGTATTAATAAGAATAAGCATTTAAATATAACATAAATAATATTCAAAAATATGTTTGTGTTATAATATGAAAGCTAACAAAAATTTGCATGTTTGAAAATAATAAATGCTAATCAATCCACTCTAGTCAGGGTTGGACCCACATTAACCTTCTGGGTGCTCGAGCACCCATTAATCTGGTATCGAACTATATATATTTATATAGAAATTTGAAAGAAGGTATAATATTAATCAGTGAGCACCCAGGTAATAAGTAGTAGATTGGTGCAGTGGTCATTTGTGGGTGCTCAAAGTTGTTTATTGCATCCGTTGTATCGCGAGATCGATTCCCACTATGGGTATTTTTTAAAATTTTAAAGACCAACTCTTCTCTTCTTACTTATTTATATCATTCAGACTTTCTTTTATTTTTCTCTCTCTATGCCAATTGTCCTTTTTTCTCTTTCTCAATTTCTCTCGCTGTCCTTTTGCTAATTTTTCCTAAAAAGCTTTTATATAAAATATTAAAAAATTTATTATCCAAAATAATATTTAATGTATTTTTTAAATTTTTTTGCTATTGTGTTTAAATATGATTGTCTTTCTTATAACAAGTCATAAGATTGTTTACTTATATTTTGTGATAGGTAGCTAAGGGAGCCCCCACGACCTTAAAATCCTGGATCCGCCACTGACTCTAGTTGTTCTTCTTTCAATTGTTCTAATATTTGCATCATTGTACAAAAGCATCATAATAGGAGTAACATTTGATTGAATCGTAAAAAAGTTGTTCAGCTTTACATAAGCAATTGGGTATGTGCATTGCATGTATATCTCGTGTTTTATTACAAAATTTATGTCTCATAATTTACTAACAATTGAAAATTCTTTACCCACATTTTACTCATTTTACAACGAGTGCTAAAACTTGTATACCTTAGTAATCACATAGGCACCTGAACTCGACAAATAATTAATTGTTCGTATAAATTTTTAGCTCAATTGTATCTTATTCTTCCTATAATTTCTTTCTAAAGTACTTTATGTGCCATAATTAATTACATTGTTTTGTCAGATAAACAATTATATTAATCAAAAGGCCAAAATCGACCATATATATGTATGCCAAAAAGTAAGAACCTACAACATGACATTGTTCTCTACAAAAGACACTCAATCCTCTATATAATCCAGCACTACATGGTGGCACCAGAAATAAATAAGGTATCGACTCCTCAACTGCACAAAAGTCAATTCTACCCCTTCAAAAGCTCTCTTATTTCTCTCTCTCCAAATGATCCACATCAAAGCTAAAGGAACAACACCCTAAGCTCTGCATTTTCTCCTGCCTCTTTCGATTTTCCAGCAAAACAAAATTTCCTTCACAGATCTAGGCATCACCCAAGATATATCAAACCAGCTAAACACATCCCACCACATAAGTACATCATTTTCCTATTCTTAATCCATTGTACAAAAAATTGATCAACTTTTTACCCTTTTAATATAGATTTCACACTCACAAAGAATTTGAGTGTACTTCCAATTCAAAGTCCTTCCATTGTTCAAAAAAAAAATTCATGTTTGCTCTTAATGTTCTAAATTCACTCCCACCGCTTTGCTATGTATGAGTTATCATTAATACTTCCATATGTACTTTTTATCAAAACAATATTTATGTGCCCTTGTACATATTAAGGCATAAAAATTGCAAGATCTATTAACTATTTTAATTACGTTAAAAAAGGCACATTAATTTACTCTTATTTCCATCGAATATACAACCATTAAAAGTAACATGAAAGAATATATATAATTATGTAATATTTAGAATTCAAATAAGGAAAGTATAAGGTAACATCTTAATTGATTTTAAAATCCTAAATTTTAGGACTTCCTACCTAGTTCAAACAAGGAAAGATTTAATAACCAAAACTTTGGTTGATTTCAAAGTTCTAAATATTAGGAAAATAATAAACGACTATTTTGTCTAGTGTGAAATCAATTATTAAAGATAAGAAAACAAACGACATTTCGCGAAGGGGCTTTGTACTCTTTAATATATACAGATTACAAAGACGAAATCACTTCCTTTTCCTTTCTTGGATTACTTTTCCTTCCTATTTAGGCTACTTGTATACACTACCTAAATCCCAACATGCTTGAGAGAATAATTAAGCAATTCATTCTCAAATCTCTTCTTTCGTTACAATTTTTTTTTCTGAAATTTGAAACTTTTCTTTCTTTACAAATTTAATGAACAGATCTTTTCAGAATCAGATTTGCCAGTACAAAAAAGGCCTTTCAGAAATGCTACATGTAAATAAAGTAAAGATAAAGCAATAAGACATTGAATCATTCAGAAAAACAAATAAAAGAATCTCGTGGAGAATTAGCATCACTATATTGAACCATGTCATCAGAAGAATAGAGCAATAAGACATTCGTGCAATCACATATTTAAACTCATACACAAAGTTCATATCTTTTATACAACAAATAAGATCTCTGACCTTTTCTTACTGTTAACTTGTTATTCATTCGATTGATAACAGCTAAGCTAAACTGAGCAAATCTACTCCAACCATAAGGCAATGTTGCAGCATCCGCCACATCTAAATACATTGATAAATGGTCTGCATTGTTCCCTTTTGGGAATATCAGAATCCTCCTGCAAGACAATGCACCATATAGTACATCATTATCATATCCACATTAAATTTGTAAGCCAATCCACTAAAAAAGGGTTGTTGAATATAATTACCATTTATATCCTCCTACTTTAAAAGGATCAGAGTACAACTTCTTCACATTCAACCTTGAAAATTTCTCGACAGTCCATGTGAATCGGGCTGATGCCGGATCATCCACCGCTTGTGCATCAACCGTATTTGCTGTGTCTGCTGGTGCAACTGCCAAAACTAAAGCATGCAAAAAAATCAAATGACTGAGGAAAAAAATACAGTATCACTTATTCAGTCGACAACACCTCAAAATCCCAAACTTGTTGGGGTCTGTGATATATTCCTCTACATATTCTGCTCAATTGTGCTCTGTTTCATACTAATACTAGTAAGGAATTAGTGCAAATTACACATACTAAAATTTAATCAATGCAAGAATGTGCAGACATTCATATATATTCCACCAGTTGCATAAGAAAAGCGACATCAAATGATAAACAAAAATGACTACACATACATTATTTGTATAAGTGTGTGTGTGGAAGTACGTAAGATACCTTCCATAGGCTGAGGTCCCTCGGTAGGAAAGTCAGAACTAGGAACAAGCATTTCGTGGTCTTCTGGCTGCCAAAGACGAAGCAATAGAGTAAGCAATTAGATATAACATGGGCAATTTTGCTCATTCACATCTAAAAAGAGAAATTTATGAAATTTTTACACCACGATATCGTCCAAATATTAAATTCAGCATATATTCATCCAAAAGATCAAACTACTTCGAACTCCAAAAAAGCATCATAAACTCCACCAAAAAAACAACTTTAAACAACATAAAATATACACTAAACATCAATTTCAAAAAAAATATATACTAAACAAAGTGAATTAACACATCAATGTAGCTGATAAATTCAGTCACTATTTTCAAGAAATTTTCGGCCAATTTCACACCACAATCACACCGGACTACATTCAGCCCCTATAAATCAAAAGCATTCAGAACTCCACCAAGCAAAGCTAATTTTAACAAATAATACGCAAAACAAAGTAAAAACTGTACAAGCAAAATGAATTCACACAGCAATGTAACTAATAAATTCAGTCACTATTGCGTTTAAAGGAAATTTTAAGGTCAATTTCACAC
Organism: Solanum appendiculatum; assembly: GCA_018342035.1. Classification (NCBI taxonomy): domain Eukaryota; kingdom Viridiplantae; phylum Streptophyta; class Magnoliopsida; order Solanales; family Solanaceae; genus Solanum; species Solanum appendiculatum. The sequence continues at coordinate 989,583 of JAGDQO010000392.1, read as the reverse complement.
GGCAATCACAGCGGACTACATTCAGCACCTATAAATCAAAAATATTCAACATTTTAAAAACTACACCAAGCAAAGCTACTTTAAGCAAATAATACACAAAAGCAACTTCAAACAAAACAAAAAAATATGCAAAAAAAGGAAAAACAGTAGAAGCAAAATGAATAAACACAGTGACGCAGCTCATAAAATTCAGACACTATCGTGTTTAAAGGAAATTTTTAGGTCAATTTCACACGGCAATCGCAGCAGACTACATTCAGCACCTATAAAATCAAAAACATTCAACATTTTAAAAACTACACCAAGCAAAGCAACTTCAAACAAAACAAAAAATATGCGAAACAAAGGAAAATCTGTTAAGACAAAGTGAATTCACACAGCGACGTAACCCATAAAATTCAGTCACTATTGCGTTTTAAGGAATTCTTTAGGTCAATTTCACACGGCAATCACAGTGAACCACATTCAGCACTGATAAATCAAAAACATTCAAAATTCCAAAAGCTACTTCAAACAAATAATACGCGAACAAAGTAAAATAATAAAAGCAAAACGAATTTATCCAACAAAAAAACACAGAAAATGGAGGAGCGAGGTTATTACATCTAGGAGTGAGGAGAGTCCTCCAAAATGATCAAAATATACAAAACAAACTAAAACTGTAAATTCAAACCGCAAAAAATAACAAAAAACGGAGATGGAGATTACATCTAGCAGAGCGGCTGCTTAAATTCATCAACTATATCCACCAAAAAAAACGCAACTTAAAACAAAAACAAACTGAAGTCACACAGTAACCTAGCTCATAAAATTCAGTCAGAATTGAACTTTTAAGCAAATTTTAGGTCAATCAACATTCAGCATCTATTTAATCAAAATAATTAACAAATTCAAAAAACTAAACTACAAATTCTTCATAAAACAAATTTTTTTTACAGATGATTAGAAATGAAGATTATTTACATCTATCGGCGGAGGAGTGAGGAGAGTCATTGCCGGAAAACAGTAGCCGTCCAATCGTCCGGCGAATCGGAGAATTGAGAATTCAGAGGATTTGGAGAAGGCGATGGATCGAAAGACTTTCTCTGTTGAGTAAATGAGTGCAAGTAATGGGAAAATGAAGAAGAGGTAGTGAAGAAAGGAAAAAGAGGTTTATATTGGGGCAATTTGGCAATTATGAGAAAACATTTATTTATATATATATTTTTTTTATTTATTATTAAATTTTATTTTATTTGATTGTGATAGTGATAGTGATAGTGATTACACATGTATATAATATTTCTCGTTTTAATTTATTTGTCCAGTTTTGATTTAATCATGTGGTATTAATATGTCAAGTAAAAAGTTAGAATTAAACTGATAGTTTTAAAAAATATTTTTTTAAAAAGAAATTTAAGACAGATCAATTGAAATGGAGGGAGTGTATATTTTTGTCTCAATTTATATAGTAGTGTTTGAATTTCGACAGTCAAATGAGTTTTTTTATTACACTTTTTTATGTCATATAAATTATTAATTATCGTGATCTGTATTACTTTTTACATTGTTTTTTGAATAGGTAAATTATATTTTTTAAATTTTTTTAAAGATTTTACATATGAATTCACGATAAATGTGTGTGTATATTACAACTGTAATTGTTACGATCCAAAATCGGGTGTAATGGCACTTGTCCTATTCCACCAGGACAAGTTAGCTTAAACCCAACAACACTGACAAAACAGCGAAAATAAGCAAATCAAAGGAGAATAACAATAAGCGGAAAACTTCAAAACTTAACAATCCTTCCCAAACCTGGTTGTCACATGTACAAGCCACTAATACAGATTTGAAACAAAATTACAAGTCTCAATGTCTTTGTGTCTCAAATAGAACAAGACATAAGAAAAAGGACAAGAGAGATCGTCAACATCGAACAGCTACCTCTCAAGTTTCCTCAAAAGCCTCGGAGAAGAAGAAGAGAGAACTAGATCACGGTCCGGGCTCGGAACCTACACAAGTGTAGCAGCAAGGGTGAGTACCAAACAACACGGTACCCAGCAAATCGACTAATAAAACAAGGCAAATCTAATAGAATTCACGAATTCCCTGACTTCCAACCGAAACTCCAATAACTACAGCCTGCACAAAAAATAAGCCCAACCTAAGAGATTCCAATTCACAGTTCATATAAAACATATGTCAATAACAGCTCAACAGCAATACCGAAATAACTCACGTCAGTATCAAGTATATCAATCCAGAGTCACAAAACATAAGCACAACTCCACAATGACATGAATGAGATAAAGTAATGCAATGCAATGTCAAGTAGAATGATGCATGTCTGCCCTACGATACACATCCGTTGAATCTCAGACCGGAACCCATGGGGGCCACACATGGACCATGTATTCGCCAAAACCATTTTCCATCGGTATAATCATCAATCGCCGGAACCATTTCCCATTGACATAATCATCAATTGCCATAACCATTTCCCATCGGCATAATCATCACTCGCCTGAACCATTTCCCATTGGCATAATCATCAGAGTGTTTCATCATAGTGTCTCAGAACCAATGCACATAAGCATGTTCACACAAATAATGAGAAAACGATAGAGTTCACAATCACGACGCAATTCATATCAATACCAATCACGTCACACTATCAACAATATATCAACATCAACAATTACGACATTTATAGCAAGATCAATTGCCTAGTCTCCGATTCACTACTCCTTTCATCACAAGTAGGATCAATCGCTAAGTAAGAATTTCAAGTCTAATCCCATAATCCATAAGGAGCAAAAGACATAATCATCAATTCCATGACCACATCGAGGCTATTATAGCATTTCATCAATTATACATCAATATCGAGATCACGGTCCAACATACTTTGGCCTAACACTTTAGCACACATAGCCATTTTTATTGAACCCGCTGATTAGATTAGATTGATTCATGCAAGAACTCAACCCCATACCTCAATCCCATTACTCCCAAACACAATCAAGAAGGAGAAATCCGGAATATTACAAGATTCGCAAAGTGTTAGAAATTCACTTGCCTTAACTAAAATCGAAATCAACCAACGACCGGAGCTTTACCCTTCCGAAAGCAATCCAAAGCAACACAATCTAATCAAATTATGAATCACAATCAAATTTCGAAACCAACAACACTAAGAACACGAAAATCGGGCAAAGGGGTCCAAATGGCTAAAAAAAATCGAATTTCGACAACAAGGTTTGAATCCGGAATTTCTCACATGGAAATAATCTACAAGACCTTAGGAAACCATTAGCGAAAACCAATTCAAAACCGGAGCTCAAATCAGATCACAATCACCATTTTATCAAAACTTTGAAATTCTTGAAAAACCCCAAATTTCCTCCTTTAAAAACTTCAAATTCAAGTTAAAATCGAGTTATAATTAATGGGTAATGAAGATTGAGGGTCAAAATTACTTACCCAATCGATTCCCACGAAAAATCTCTTTTCAAATTGCCTTCCCGAGCTCCAAAATGGTGAAAATGGGACATTTCCCGAATAAACACTGTTTCAAGCGAAATTTGTTCTCCGCGAACGCGGACCACAAACCAAAATCTCCAACACCAGAATCAACAAAATCAGCAATCCAACAAGCCTCTAAATGGACCCTCGGGATTCGTTCGGAACCCCGTGCACACAAACCAGATATGCTACCCTACAAAATTCGATGTTCCGAACTTAATAGAACCATTGGAATTCAAATTTGAGGTCTCTTTGATCCGGAACCTGACAAAGCACAACAAAACTAACTTAAGCCTCAACAACTCAAAACAAGCTCGGGACCTCTAAAAATTCAACCAAGGCCACTCCTAGACCTAAAATCATCCCCCGGATCCAACGGAGTCGTCGAAAATCCAATCCGAGCATCCGCTCTCTGAAAGTTGACCAAAGTCAACTTCTATGAACAAAATTCACAATTTTCCAACTCAAGGCCTCAAAACCACAATACAACCCCAACTATGATTCCGTCAACTCTCCTAGATCTAATTCCACGTTCCAGAGCTGATGGAATTGACGGAATCCCCATCTAAGACCCGAAACTCCAAATGACCCCAAAAACCACATTTTGACAACTTAAGCCTTTAGAATTCAAAACTTTCAAAAAAACCAAAAATTAACAAGAACTTCACAAACTAACTTCAGATATCAGTCAAACATGACTCGGGGCAACTTTCAAGAGGGGTAAAATGGTCATTTAACAAAAATTACCAAAAATGACCTTCAGGGTCGTTACATCATCCACCACTAAAAACCATGTTCGTCCTCGAACATAAAGTAAAAGAAAGTTCCTGGAGCCTCGATAAAGCTGAGGATATCTAGCACGCATGTTAGACTCGGACTCCCAAGTAGCCTCTCCAAATGAGCGGTGACCCCACTGCACCTTCACTGAAGCAATCCCCTTGGTCCTCAGCTTACGGACCTGCCTATCCAGAATGGTTGTAGGCTCCTCCTCATAAGTCAAATCAGGACTCAACTCCATCTAATCGAGTGTAATAACATGAGACTCATCAGGGATGTACTTCCGAAGCATAGAAACATGAAATACAGGATGCACAACTGACAAGCTAGGTGGCAAGGCCAACTTATAGGCCACCTCTCCCACTCGGTCCAAAATCTCAAAAGGACCAATTAATCTAGGGCTAAGCTTGCCTTTCTTTCCAAACCGCATAACACCCTTTATGGGTGATACTCGGAGCTAAACATGATCACCCTCCATGAATACCAAGTCTCGAACTCTCCGATCGACATAGCTCTTCTGCCGACTCTGAGCAGTCAACAACCTACTCTGAATCAAACGAACCTGATCCATGTCATCTCTAAACAAGTCAGTGTCTAAGGAATCCATCTCCGCCGAATCAAACCATCCAATCGGCGATCTATACCGTCTGCCATACAATACCTCAAATGGGGCCATCTGAATGCTGGAATGATGGCTATTGTTGTAGGCAAACTCCGCTAGGGGCAAATGTTGATCCCACCTAGCACCAAAGTCAATCACACAAGCATGAAGCATGTCCTCAAGCACCTGAATTGTCCGTTCGGACTGACCATCTGTCTGAGGGTGAAATGTTGTACTTATATCCAATTGAGTACCCAAACCATACTGTAGGGCCCTCCAGAAGTGCAAAGTGAACAAGGAACCCCAATCCGAGACTATAGATATTGGCACCCCATGAAGCCTAACAATCTGACTGATATAGAGTTGGGCTAACTTCTCGGCTGTATACTTCACCCGAACTGGAATGAAATGAGCGGACTTAGTAAGCCTATTAACAACCACCCAAATAGAATCATAACCACCCATGGTGGTAGGTAAACCCACAACAAAGTCCATAGTGATCCGCTCCCACTTCCAAGTAGGAATCGGCATCCTCTGAGACATACCTTCGGACCGCTGGTGCTCACACTTGACCTGTTGACAGGTCAAACATCTAGGTACAAAGTCCGGAATATCCCTCTTCATACCACACCACCAGTAATGCTGACTCAGATCATCTTCGCTGTCCCTGGATGGATAGAATATCTGGAGCAATGGGCCTCCTCTAGAATCAGTCTAACAAGCTCGCCCACCTTGGGCACACAAATCCGACCTCCAATCCTCAAAACTCCATCAGAGTCATGTGCAGCCTCCTTGGCTTCACCTCTCATCACCTTGTCTCGAATGAGACACAACTTCTCATCCTCAAACTGGCGGTCACGAATCTGCTCAACTAAGGAAGAACGTGCCTCAATGAACACAATCAAACCACCGTTCTCCTAAAAAACCTGCAACCTGAAAAAGCTGTTGGCTAACCTCTGAACATCCCTAGCCAAGGGCCTCATATCAACACTGATCGCGGCGAGACTCCTCATACTAGGAGCCTTCCTACTCAAAGCATCAGCCACCACATTGGCCTTCCCAGGATGATACAAAATAGTCATATCATAGTTCTTCAGTAACTCAAGCCATCTACGATGTCTCAAAGATCCCTTTGACTAAAGATGTACTGAAGACTCCGATGATCGGTAAACACCTCACAGTGAACCTAATACAAGTAGTGCCGCCACAACTTAAGCACAAATACCACCGCCGCAAGTTCTAGGTCGTGGGTAGGATAGTTATTCTCATGAGCCTTCAACTGTTTAGAAGCATAGGCAATAACCTTCCCTTTCTGCATCAACACACCTCCAAAACCAACTCTGGAGGCATCACAATACACGGTAAAACCCACGCCCTCCTCAGGTAAAGTCAACACAGGAGTTGAAGTCAACAAAGTCTTGAGCTTTTGAAAGCTCGCCTCACACTCATCGGACCAATGAAAATCCACAGTCTTCTGAGTCAATCTAGTCAAAGGCGCTGCAATAGTAGAGAAACTCTGCACAAACCATCTAAAGTAGCCTGCCAATCCCACAAAACTCCAAATCTCTTTAGGAGAAGTAGGTCTCGTCAAGACCTTAACTGCCTCAATCTTGGCCAGATAAACTCTATTACCCTCCTTGGACACCATATGTCCCAAGAATGCCACAGAATCAAGCCAAAACTCACACTTGGAGAACTTGGCATCAACTTCTGCTCCCTCAAAGTCTGAAGCACCAACCTCAAGTGAAGGACGTGGTCCTCCTCGGTCCTAGAATATATCAAAATGTCATCAATGAACACAATCACAAGGGAATCCAAGCACGGACGGAACACTCCGTTCATCAACTCCATAAACGTCACAGGAGCGTTAGTCAGCCCAAAAGACATCACTAAGGACTCATAGTGGCCATGACGAGTCTAGAAATTTGTCTTAGGAATCTCCGATGGCCTAATCTTCAACTGATGATAGCCAGACCTCAAGTCAATCTTAGAAAACAACGCCGCACCCTGAAGCTGATCAAACAAGTCATCAATGCGAGGAAGAGGATACTTGTTCTTAACAGTCACCTTGTTCAACTGCCTATAATCAATACACATCCTCATAGAGCCATTTTTCTTCTTTACAAAGAGACCGGTGCACCCCAAGGCGATACACTAGGGCGAATAAACCCTTTGCTGAATAAGTCCTGCAACTGGTCCTTTAACTCAGCTGGAGCCATATGATACGGGGCAATAGAGATGGGCTTGTTACCCGGCTCCAAGTCAATAGCAAAATCAATGTCCTGATCAGGAGGAACACCAGGAAGATCAGTAGGAAACACATCAGCAAACTCCTGAACAAAGAGAATGGACTCCATGGAAGGTGACTCAACACTGGTATCCCGAATAAAATCCAAATAGGACAAACACCCTCTATCAATCAACCTCTGGGCTCAGATGTAGGAGATAATTACTAGGGTAAGAACCACTAGTACCCTTCCACTCTACCCTCGGAACACCAGGCATCGCTAAAGTGATAGTCTTAGCATGACAGTCAAGGATCGCATGATAGGGAGAAAGCCAATCTATTCCTAATATCACATCAAAATCTACCATCCCCAAAATAATCAAGTCTACCCAAGTGTCGCACCCAGCCAAAGAAACAAGACAAAATCAATACACTCGATCCACCACTAAGGGCTCACCCACGGGGGTAGAAACATGCACAGACACAGGCATACGATCACATACCAAATCAAACTCAGATGCAACGTAGGTAGACACATAAGAGAAAGTAGACCCTGGATCAAATAATACAGATGCATCTCGATGGCAGACTGGGACGATACCTGTGATGACGGCATCAGAAGACTCAGCCTCAGGTCTCCCCGAAAAAGCATAACACTGGGCTCCTTTACCACCTCATGTCTGAGCGCACCTTTGCCTCCACGCTGAGCCACAACACTACTACCCGAAGCTCTACCGCCTCTGCCCGTTGTCTGACCCCTACCTCGACCTCTAGTTGGAGGCGTTGTATCTCTCTCTAGAGCTGCTGAGTAAGTACGATGAGGCCCTGAATGAGTCTGTAGAGGGCACTGTTGCATCAAATGACTCGGATCCCCACAACTATAACAAGACCTCAGAACAGAAAGCTGTTGCGACGAAGCTGATGAGATACTATGGCCACCTCGACCAAACCTGTAAGACCCTCGGGACGACTGCCCACCCTCAGCTGCCGACATGGAAGCATGAACAGGCCTCTGACGCTAAAATGAAGTACCATCTCTCTGAGAACCCTTGCCTCCAGATGAGGCACCAGAAAACTGGCCACTAGAACGGCCCCTCTTGGAATCCCTAAACTCCTCTCGAACCAATAACTCCGCCTCCCTAGCGATACTCACAATGGACTGGAAGGAAGCACCCTCACGGGATGATCTGAACACATAAGATCTGATGGAGAAAGTCAACCCCCTCACAAATCTGCGGACCCTTTCCCCCTCATCTGGAACCAAAGACATGGCATGGCGATACAACTGACAGAAACGTGCCTCGTACTCCACAACAGACATACCACCCTGAATCAAACCCTCAAACCTCAACCTGCTCTCCTCATGCACACTCCAAGGAATGAAACGATCCTGAAAAGCACTAGAGAAAGCATCCCACGCAATCGGAGGAGATCCCACTGGCATGGACTCCACACAAGACCTCCACCACTCCCTGGCTGGCCCACAGAGCTGGAGAGCAACAAAACGGACACCCCTCGCATCCACTATCCTCACCGCCTCAAGCATCTCACGGCACAAGGTCAGAAACTCATGAGTATCCTTGTTCTTACCACCCTGAAACTGGGGTGGTTTCATCTCCTGGAACCTCTCATAAAACTGTTGGTCCTCCCCTGTCAAAACCACATCTGAAGCAACATGTACACCGACAACTAGCACGGGAACCAATGGTGGCTGACCCACCTGATCCTGAACAACCAGGTCCTAATGCTGCTTTGGGATCTGCACCACTGCCCTAGTCTGTGCACCCTGTGGCGTGCCTGCAGCACCCTAAGTAAAGCTCTCTATAACTCCCAGCATCCTCAATAAGGTCTTTTGAAAGAACGGTGCTGAGAACCCTGGAGGAACTTGGTCCTCACCAACCTCAACCTATGGCTTTGGAAAGCCTCTCTACCAGGGCCTCTAGCAGGTGTCGCTCTTCGGGCGTGGCCTCTCCCACGTGCTACTCCACGAGCACGGCCTCCAACTCGGGCTCTACCCCAACCTCAGACTTGGGCCTCAACCACTACCTCGGAGACTGCATTCTCTCCATCGCTCAAAATAGAAGCTCTGGTCCTCGGCATCAGCCAAAACAGCATGCGACACTCAACACTAGTGATAAGAACCACGCATGATAAGAGAGAATGAAATAAAAGAAGTTTCCTAACAGCCCTCATAGCCTCTCGAAAATAAGTACAGACGTCTCCGTACCGATCCGCGAGACTCTACTTAGACTTGGCTTGTACACGTGAAACCTATGAAACCTGGGCTCTGATACCATTTGTCACGATCCAAAATCGGGTGTGATGGCACTTGTCCTATCCCACCAGGACAAGTTAGCCTAAACCCAACAGCACGGACAAAACAACGGAAATAAGCAAATCAAAGGAGAATAACAATAGCCGGAAGACTTCAAAACTTAACAATCCTTCCCAAGACTAGTTGTCACATGTACAAGCCACTAATACATATTCGAAATGAAATTACAAGTCTCAATGTATTTGTGTCTCAAATAGAACAAGACATAAGAAAAAGGTCAAGAGAGATCGCCAACATTGAACAGCTACCTCTCAAGTTTCCTCAAAAGCCTCGGAGAAGAAGAAGAGAGAACTAGAACACGGTCCGTGCTCAGAACCTACACAAGTGTAGAAGCAAAGGTGAGTACCAAACAGCACGGTACCCAACAAATCGACTAATAAAACAAGGAAAATCTAATAAAATTCACGAATTCCCTGACATCCAACCGAACCTCCAATAACTACAACCTGCACAGAAAATCAGCCCAACCTAACATATTGCAATTCACAGTTCATATAACACATAGGTCAATAACAACTCAACAGCAATACCGAAATAACTCACGTCAGTATCAAGTATATCAATCCAGAGTCACAAAACATAAGCACAACTCCACAATGACATGAATGAGATAAAGTAATGCAATCCAATGTCAAGTAGAATGATGCATGTCTGCCCTACAATACACATTCGTTGAATCTCAGATCGAAACCCATGGGGGCCACACATGGACCATGTATCAGCCAGAACCATTTTCCATCGGCATAATCATCAATCGTCGAAACCATTTCCCATCGACATAATCATCAATCGCCAGAACAATTTCCTATCGGCATAATCATCACTCGCCGGAATCATTTCCCATCCGCATAATCATCAAAGTGTCTCATCATAGTATCTCAGAACCAATGCACATAAGCATGTTCACACAAATAATGAGAAAACAATAGTGTTCACAATCACAATGCAATTCATATCAATGCCAATCACGTCACATATCAACAATATATCAACATCAACAATTACAACATTTATAACAAGATCAATTGCCTTGTCTCTGATTCACTACTCCTTTCATCACAAGTAGGATCAATCACTAAGCAAGAATTTCAAGTCTAATCCCATAATCTATAATGAGCAAAAGACATAATCATCAATGTCACGACCACATCGAGGCTGTTATAGCATTTCATCAATTATACATCAATATCGAGATCACGGTCCAACACACTTAGGCCTAACACTTTAGCACACATAACCATTTTTATTGAACCCGCCGATTAGATTAGATTGATTCATGCAAGAACTCAACCCATACCTCAATCCCATTACTCCCAAACACAATCAAGAAGGAGAAATTCGGAATATTACAAGATTCGCAAAGTGTTAGAAGTCCACTTGCCTTAACCGAAATCAAAATCAAAATCAACCAACGACCGGAGCTTTTCCCTTTCGAAAGTAATTCAAAGAAACACAATCTAATCAAATTATGAATCACAATCAAATTTCGGAACCAACAACACTAAGAACACGAAAATCAGGCAAAGGGGTCCAAATGGCTAAAAAAAATCAGATTTCGACAACAAGGTTTGAATCCGGAATTTCTCATATGGAAATAATCTTCAAGACCTTAGGAAATCATTAGCGAAAACCAATTAAAAAATGGAGCTCAAATAATATCACAATCACCATTTTATCAAAACTTTGAAATTCTTGAAAAACCCAAAATTTCCTCCTTTAAAAACTTCAAATTCAAGTTAAAATTGAGTTATAATCAATGGATAATGAAGAGTGAGGGTCAAAATTACTTACCCAATCGATTCGCACGAAAAATCTCTTTTCAAATCGCCTTCCCGAGCTCTAAAATGTCAAAAATGGGACATTTCCCGAATAAATACTGCTTCAGGCGAAATTTTTTCTCCGCGAACGCGAACCATATCCCTCGGTGAACGCGGAGGCCAACAACAACAACACTCCGCGAATGCGGAGGCCAAAATCTCCAACACCAGAATTAGCAAAATCAGTAATCCAACAAGTCTCCGAATGGACCATCAGAATTCGTTCGGAACCCCGTGCACACAAACCAGATATGCTACCCTACTAAATTCGACGTTCCGGACTCAATGGAACCATTGGAATTAGAATTCGAGGTCTCCTTGACCCGGAACCCGACAAAGCACAACAAAACTAACTTAAGCCTCAACAACTCAAAACAAGCTCGGGACCTCTAAAAATTCAACCAAGGCCATTCCTAGGCCTGAAATCATCCCCCGAATCCAACAGAGTCGTCGAAAATCCAATCCAATCTCCGAATATTGACCAGAGTCAACTCTATGATCAAAATTTCATAATTTTCCAACTCAAGGCCTCAAATCCACAATACAACCCCAAATATGATTCCGTCAACTCTCCTAGACCCAATTCCACATTCCGGAGCTGATGGAATCGACGGAATCCCCATCCGAGACCCGAAACTCTGAATGACCCCAAAAACCACATTTTGACAACTTAAGCCTTTCGAATTCAAAACTTTCCAAAAACCAAAAATTAACAAGAACTTCACAAAACTAACTTCAGATATCAATCAAACATGACTCGGGAGGGGTAAAACGGTCATTTAACAAAAATTACCAAAAATGACCTTCAGGGTCGTTAAAGTAATATTTTTGGACGACAGGCTAAATGTATAATTTATGTCCATGAAAAGTGTAAAGAATGTTTATAGTATATTGATGTAATTTAACGTATTATAACAAGTTAATTATTTATTTCAATTTATTTATTGTAAAAAAGTTGATAATAATTATGACCTTATAAATGAATCTAATAATGTAAATAATATTTAAATTTTATTACTACATAATAATAATATGAAGTAAACTCTATTTATTGTTGTTGTTCTACTTTTTCTTTAGGATAACTTCATGCGTAAGGAGGTTATTTTATGGCATTTATTATTGATGGGAACAATTGTCTTAATTTTGTAGTACTTTGAATTTTAGTTTGTCTTATTTCAAACATGTCACTTCTCATTGTTTAAGTGTTTCTATAGCATTAATTAGGAAATTATCCTTAATTGAGAATTTCTGGTTCGACTTTTATATATAACTTTGTGGTAAAAAAATATATTACTTCGGTAATAAGTCTGTTTGATACTTATTAATTTAGATTAGTAATAATTGTGAGTTACGAATATTGAATGTTTTTATGGATATCTAAATATGACCTTCATTGTATTTGTATCCAATATTATCTATTTTAATTTAGTCATTAGATTAAAGAATGTTATATATTGTTGTCTACCTAACGCAAAGAGCGTTAGTGATTGGTCAAATAAAACTCGAAAAAAGTCATATTGAGTTTTCTTTAATAGAACAAGATGTTCATACGACATTGCACTATACATAGATACACCTCTTAACTTGATATTAAACATTCCAACTTTGAAAATACACACCCCAAAATACATCAATTTGTCTTCGTTGTGTCAATTGAACACTCTTAACTTGTAAAATGATCATCTAAACACCACCAAGATTTACATGTCACGTCAGCATCGGGTGATCACAAGATAAATATGTTACTAGCAACAACAATGACAGACTAAGGATGATGAAAGAAATCGTTTCCAGATATTAAAGGTTAAGAATTCACCAGAAACATGTTCTCACTGTCATATATATACACTATCTGTAGGAGGAAAAAAAGATGATCGCAGGCATGATCAAAAAGTTGTTTTCCAGCTCTTCCTTCACAAGCAACTCCGCTACTCCATTCTGCTCCCGATAACTAGTGGTCTTCCTAGCAGATCTATCAATGACCTGCATTCAAGTAAAATGGATGAATATGTCATGTGATTTTACCACCAGAAAATTGTAGGTTAAAAGGTCCATCCATAGGGAGTGCCTTGCGTGGCACAGATGCAAATTAGTCGGAGCCATGATGCAAGTACCAATACACCGGATGGAAAACTAAAACAAAAAGTAGTGTGATCTTTATGAATTGCATAGTAGCCTTTCAATATAGCTACTATGCAATGATAGTGAATTTAAGAAATTAGTAACTGCTTCGTGGAGAAATGAGTTTTTCTACATTGATCTTTACTTAAAAGTTGATACCTTCAGTAGTCAATGACTTTTAGGCATGGAAACATAAGCTTCAAGTATGATTTTATCATCCACAAGATAACCTCTTCCAGGATCATGTAGTTCAGTAAGAGGTAGTAACAATGTGAAACCCCAGTCGCTCTCGCTTGCATTAAACTGGTGTTTAGTATCTGCCATAAGGATCAGAACATTAAAAAAAACAGTCAGCCCTTCCAAATTATCAAATCACTATACACTATGAGATAAAGGGAGAAACCACTGAAAGTAATTACAGGTGAATAAAAGGCAAAATTTCTTTCCAATCTTATAGGTGATTCTAAGAGCAGTAAAGGATTCTGCATTATTTGCAAATTCCTCATTACACCAAAAAGAATAGTACAACATAATACATAAACTTAATCTGTTGGAATGAGTTGGCGGCTTTGTTGCCAATGTTGGAGTACTTCTTGAAATTAATAGCCAAATGAAAACCTAAAACACATGCTGTACTATTAATCCAAACTATAATACATGACGTATTATTTCTTCCCGTAAGGATGGAAAGAAAAATCAAAAGTATACACATAATACAACCTGAAATACGTTATCCAGATAAATCTAAATCTTGATGACTACTCTCCACAACTGACGATGAGGAAAATCAGAAAATCTAACACAACAAAGCCTAATTCAAATGGCTTAAAATAAGCAGCTGTTAGATAATCTAAAGTTCCTATCTCTTAAACAACAAATGAGATATCTGACCTTTTCTCACTGTGAATTTGCCATGAACTTGATCGAGAACAGATAAGCTAAACTGAGCATATCTACTCCAACCATAAGGCAATGCTGCAGAATCTACCACATCTAAATAAACTGATAAATGATTTTCATTGTTTCCTTTTGGGTGCATCAGTATCCTCCTGCAAGACACAATGCACCGTATAGTACATCATTATCATAACCACATTAAATTTGTAAAGTAATATACTAAAATGGGATGTCGGAAACAATTACCATTTATATCCTCCTACACTAAAAGCTTCAGAGTACAACTTCTTCACATTTAACCTTGAAAAATTGTGAACAGTCCATGTGAACCATCGTGATTCCGCAACATCCACCGTACTTGCTGTATCCACTGGTGCAACTTCCAGAAATAAAGCATGCAAAAAATTTAAATGACTTAGGAAGAAAATACAATATCAGTCAAAAAAAATCAACAACACCACAATCCCAAACTTGTTATGGATCCGCTACATATTTTGCTCAATTTGGCTCCATTTCATTCTAATACTGATGAGTAATTAGTGATAAGTAAAACATACTACATTTCAATCAATGTAAAGATGTGCAGCAATTCACATGTATTCCACTAGTGGAGTACGAAAAGTGATATCAAATAATAAAAAGAACGACATACAATATTACTCCGACAGAGTGTGTGAGTGTGCAAAAGTACGTGAGATACCTTCGACCAGCTGAGGCTTCTTAGTAGGAAAATCAGAACTAGGAACAAGCATTTTGTGCTCTTTTGGCTGCAAAAGACTAAGCAAAGTAAGAAAACTCAAACCAACAAAGCTGGACAATTTTGATTAATCTTTCACACTTGAAAAGAGAATCTAGGGAAAGGTTACACTGCAGTAACATCATATTATTAAACTCATACATATTCATCCAAAAGATCAATTTCTTTTGGAAAATCCACCCAGCAAAGCAACTTTGAACAAAAAACACGCAAAACAATGTAGAACTGCAAATAAGAGAATTCATGGAGCAACAAAATGCATCAAATTCAGCAACAACTATAAATCCCAGAGTATCATAAAATTTTGAAAAAACGCCACCATATAAAGCTACATTAAATATATATATATATATATGAGACAGAAATGCACTATAAAAACAAAGTAAATTCACAAAGCAACACAGCCAATAAATTCAGTTACTATGATATTTTTACTTTAGGTCAATTCATACCGCCATCACAGCGGAGTATATTCAGCACCTACAAATAAATAAAATGTTGATATTTTCAAAATTATACCAACCAAAGCTACTTTAAGCAAAAAAAATTTATATACATGAAACAGAGCAAAGCTGTAAAACCAAAGTGAATTCATAGAGGAAAAATTACAGAGATGGAGAGGAAGATTACATCTACCGAAGGAGCGAGGAGAGTCATTGCCGGAGAACAGTGACTGTCAAATCAGCGGCAAATATGAAATATTTTGGTAAATGAGAATTCAATGAATGTGAGAGGAATAAAATGTTCGGGATGTTGGATCGAAGGACTTTGTTGAGTTCAAGTTCTTGCCACACAAGGAAGAGGAAGAGTAAGAGGTAGTGAAACGAAAGAGGTTTACAATGGGGATAGTTTCGGAATTTCCAGAGGTGTTCATTGTAGTAGTATTTAAATATGGCATGTTGTGCAGTATGTAGGTCAGTGTAAGACAGTAAGCAGGGGGTTTTTTCTTTTCAAGAATTTGTTCTCTCTTTTCCCGTTTGGCTCTCATGTAAGAAGGTTATCTCATATTCTCATGGAGTAGTACTATTGGGGTGGGGTGGGGTGGGGTGGGATGGGGGTAATTGTTGTTAATTTTGTATTAATTGAAGGTGTGTCTATTTCTCACTGATGTACGTTACTAGAGTATTAATTGTTGATATTCCTACCATTGAAAGGTGTAAAAGGATAGTTAGAATCTTTTAACTTAGCTAGAGATTTCGTGTTCAAATTTTGCAAACTAAGAACCATTAGATAAAGAGTCTTTTACTATCTTGATGGGTATACCAAGCGTGAATTTGAGTTAGTCAAGTCTGTAAATTTCAAATACATGTCTACACAAAAGTTGTTAAAATAATGATCTTTTTCTCATGGATATTTGAATATCTTCATTGTATTTGTATCCAATATTATCTATTTTTTGGTCATTGGGTTAAACATTGTATTGCATATTGGTGTCGAACTAGAAGATCAAGGTTTCTATAAAATTACGACAACTAGATTTAGGAAATGTCTTATAAACTACCCGAGTCCTCCTTGTTCCCAATTCTTCCTCTCTAACCCTTACTCCCTTCAGTCTCTCTCCTCCTAGAAATGATTTTTCGGCCATTTAAGAGCTTCTACAGACTATCATCATTTCCAGCCAATTACTACTCTCTCAACCCCGTTCCCTGAAAATAACCCCTCCAAACTAGCAAGGAAGTAAGCCATTCAATAGCCAGACTTCCTCTTCGAGAAACCAAATTACGGTGGAGCTCTACGCCTCACAGGTGATAGTGGCTCCTGCTTCAGAAAATGCTGCAGCAATTCTTCATTTAAAAATGCTCTGACAGATCATCTCAGCATTTTTACATGTCTTTGAATCTGTCTCTTTCTCTCGACTGTGTTGCTTGTCGGGTTTGGTTGTTTAGTTAAGTCAAAGTGAGCAAAATAGAGTACAGCAGGCATACAGCCAAAAATGGAGACATCATCAAAATCTATTGCATACTCCAAGAAATATTGTAAGAGTGTGCCACACATACCTGGCAATTGTGCATGTACTCCAAAAATGAAGGAACCTCAGGAAAGCGATATTGTTCAGTGCATTGATTTCGAAGGGATTTCTGAAAGCAAATTATATCCCCATCTTCTAGCTGCAAAACCAAAGGAATATTGCAGAAAAAGGTTTCATTGGTAATAAATCCAGCAGAACAAACAAGAAGGAATTGAAAAAAATTGAATACACCACAAAATGCATAAAAACCCCAAAAGTGTCAACTGACAATCGGTTGCACATACCTGGCACTCACAAAAACTCAACATACTGTCAATTTTTTCACACATCACACTGGGTTCAAACTTTATTTCCTGTGAAAAAACAAAACCTGAGTAATCACGTATCATATTTCAAGAGTTAAATAACTGCTAGCAAGAGAAGAAGAAAAATAACCTCAAAGAGTTCAATTTCTTCATCAGGCGAAAAGCCAGCCAACTCCTTCAGCTTTGTTTTTATCTCCAGAGGCTTGCCACTTCCTTTTACAAAAAGATGTCCAACATACCTGACAACAAAGAGGAATTAAAAAGAGAAAGACCAAAAAACCTCATCCACATCATGGCTTATCATATATCCAGCCCCAAGCAGTTGGACTTTAACTGAACTTCAAGTTTCAAATGTATTAAATAGTGACTTAACCCTATTAATATGATGGCTCATCAAGTTCAAGGTTTTGACGGAGTCTCTTCAATTTTTTTGCCACGTTTTTGTGTACACTCATGCTAACTACAGTTCCATTCAATTCTCTACAATGTCTGATTAAAACCACTAGATCGAGTACAAGTCAAAGCACCTTTCCATGTAATTGTGTTTTCTCAAAATAAATAAATAAGGAAATCCCGAATTCAAACATGAAAATCACAACTATAGTGGAAGTATTTCAGCTATTGAGAAGCAAAATGTAATACCTAATCGTCTCTTTCAGAGGGTCATAAAGTTTTAAAAATAAAAGGATTTCTTCCCTAGTTGTCTTCCCTGGTGGATGTAAAGGTCGCAAATCCTGCAAGAATACACAAAATAAAAAAATAAAATGTAAAAGTAAAACATGTAAAATAAAGCCTCACAAAGATAACATGCAACAAGTCAATCACCAAAAAGGAAGACAAGTAAGCAGGTGATGCATTACCAGGCATAATTCTACTTCCAGAAAAAGTTTTAGCTCATCATTGTTCCATTTATTTGAAACCTCTCTCAGTTCACCAACCTGAAAGCAGATCATGCAAGATAATTAACACCGAGTTAATCAAGCACTCCCATCCTTTAACAGATTGTAGAAGCCATGCACTACAGAAGAAAGATTGCAAGACAAAATGATCACAATACCAGTCACAATTGTCATGCTTCAAGAAAATCGGGCCTGAGGGGTCCCAATACCTCCAATCGGAAAACATACCGGGAGAGTGGGCCGGAGGGAGTTGAAGAGGAGGGGGAGGGAAAGCAATGGACTTGTGGACCAGCAATGGATGAATAAACATGATCAGAAAACTGATTCTATTGACTAGCAACTGAAGACATTTATTTTCTAAGCAAGTGAAATTGAAGGATGTCAAGCTCATAATCAAAATTTTCAGGATACAAAGTTAAGATTGCAATAACAATTATATAACTTAGTGGATTAAAGTCCACATAGCTTTCTTGGTAATGGTGGAATCCTGGCCAATTTGTGCATACCACGACTATTCCACCAAATATCTACTATCTCCCACCAACACAAGTACTAGATTGAGTCCAGATAACTATTGTTGAAGATATAGTTAATTAACTCTCTCTAACAGCTTAAACTTTTAGATTGAGATGGTCGCATATTTCCACATGGTATCAAGCAAGCAGAGGTCCTGGCTCAAATCTCCCTACCAACCTTTATCAAAAAGAATTTCCACATGTGACTCATCAAAAGGAATCAAGCCCACACGTGAAGGGAATGTTGAAGAAATAATTAATTACATAAAGTATATGTTAAGATTTGTTAATTAAACAGTCCCATATAGCTGAAGAAGAAATAGAATAAATTCCTTTTAAGGGCTTCACACCACTACAAGAGTATCATGCTAAGATCATTCTTTCTCCCATCGAACAAATTTTATGTGGACCACCAAACATAAAATATACAAAGAATATCACCAGTAAAGCTGCGGTCATAACACAGACGAAGAGCACACTGCAGAAAGATAGGCTTGTCAGACAGAACTTACCAGTTGAATTTCCTCTTGAGCTGTCAATGCATGATCAGGCCGATACGTGTGGTTTTGGCGTTTTGCCCATAGCCAGTAACGTTGAAATTGCACCGGTATACCAAATGACTTAGCAACTTCCTCCTGGAAGCAGATGTACAATCAGACACGTGCCATACTAGAGACTTGCAGTGATTGACTAATGACAAAAGTTTACCTTATCTCCTGAGAGCAAATAATTTTGTGAACCCTCACCAGTCACCACCTAAACACTAGAACTCCTTTTTCTCAATTTCTATATTTGTTTGTAATCTCCTCATTTTTATTTACTTCTATTAGCACTCAGAATTCGAAGTTTAATCTTTTAACTCAATATAGAACAAAAGTACAGAGTATTTACATTCCATGTTTCAAGTTGTAGGAGCAGAAATTTCACATGACGCCTCTTTATTAAACAAGGCCAAACTGAATTCATTCACAGCAGTACATACAATTGCTAATCAGAAATGAAATGCAATAGAATGATAAAAGTACCTTGAATTGAGTAAATGGCATCTGTTTCTGAATATAAAAAGTACGCACTTTATCATGGTCCACAAGATCAAAATAAATCTCCTTCCCAATTTGTTCACCGAGGTCTTCATCACGAGCTACCTGAAAAATGAAATAACTAATTTCAGTTAAAAGTTTCCCAAGTAAAAAGACACAAGAAGAAAGGGATAGAGACAAAAAGTTGAAAGAAACCTTGATCATTGTGTAGAGAGCATCCTCTGCTTTCCCCTTTCCCTTTTTTTCCTTTTCTTCTTGCTCTTTCTTTAGTCGTATCTGAAATTTGAGGTCAATAAAAGATTACTATGACTGAAACAGTAGAATGAGAAACTAAATCAGCAGTATTGAGTTGAAACCCACCCAAAGATGCTAGGCTATGCCCATCTCATCCACATTGCAAATAATATTTTTTCCTTGTCACTTTCACATAGATAAACAAGCAAATACGCATTTGAATATTTTATAAGTTTGAATGATGAATTGTAGCTAAAATATAGACTACTAGAATTCATCAAATTTCGGACGTCCTAAGATCCAGCATAATTCCGAAAACTGGAAGTACTATACTACCGACGGGCAGCCGTCCGAATCCATCAGAGTACTTAAAAATTTTGCGCTATTTCTTCAGGCGGCTAGAACAGAAATTTACTAAATAAACTATATATTATATTTCTTAAATAAATTTGTACCTACCAAAATGTATAAATAATAATAATTTAATTATTTAAAATCTTTCAGACATCCAGCCATGGCCTACTTACTAAAATAAGTGATTTACGATGTGGACTTTTCAAATTATGACAACTAACTGTTAGAAATGTGTAATAAGCATCCCAAAAAGTTCCCATTCTTCCCCATTTTTCCTGTCTAACCCTTACTCCCCTTCTGTTACAGCCACACATACCTGGTGATTGCGCACATACTCCAAATATGAAGAAACCTGAGGAAAGCGATACTTTTCACAGCATTGATTTCGAAGGGATTTCTGAAAGCAAATTATATCCCCATCTTGTAGCTGCAGCACCAGAGGAGTATGGCAGAAAAAAAATTCAATGGTAATAAATCCAGCAGAAGAAACAAAAAGTAAAAAAATATTGAAAGAAATTGAATACACCAGAAAATGCATAAAAAAACCGAAGTGTCAACTGGCAACTGATTGCACATACCTGGCACTCACGAAAGCTCCGCATACTGTCAATTTGTTCACACCACACCTCAGGTTCAAATCTTATTTCCTGTGAATAACAAAACCTCAAAATCACATATCATATGTTAAGAGTTAAAAAACTGCTAACAAGAGAAGAAGAAAACTAACCTCAGAAAGTTCAATTTCTTCATTAGGCGAAAAGCTAGCAAACTCATTTAGCTTCGATAATATCTCCAGCGGCTTGCCACTTCCTTCTACAAAAAGCCGCCCAACATACCTGACAACAAAAATGAAATTAAACGGAGAAAGACTAAAAACCCTCATCACAACATGGCTACTCATATATGCGGCCCCAAGCAGTTGGAATTTAACAACATTTCAAGTTTTAAATTCATTAAATTTTGAATTAACCCCATTAATATGATGACCACCTTAAGTCCAAAGCTTTGAGCTGTTCTTTTTTTCTTTTTCTCTTGGCTCTCTTTTACCATCTACAAAGTCACATTCAGTTCTCTACAAAGTCATGTTTTCTTAAAAAAATGAGGAAATCTCAAATTCAAACATGTAAATCACTACTTTAGTGGAAGTAATTTCAGCTATTGAGAAATAAAATGTAATACCTTATCTTCTCTTCCAGAGGGTCATAAAGTTTGAAAAATAGAAGGATTTCTTCCTTGATCGTCTTCCCACCACCAGATAAAGGTCGCAAATCCTGCAAGAACACAAAACAAAAAATAAGATGCAAAAGTAAAACATGTAGAATAAAGCCTCACAGAGAAAACATGCAACATGTGAATCACTGAAAGGGAAGACAAGTTGGCAAGTGATGTATTACCAGACATAATTCTACTTCCAGAAACAATTTTAGCTCAGCATTTTTTGCTGCAATTGACTTCTCTCTCAATTGGCCAACCTGAGAACACATCATCGAAAAACATAATCACCGATTTAATCAGGTGCTTCCACTGTTTAACACATTGTAGAAATCATGTACTACAGAAGAAAGATTTCCAGACAAAAATGATCATAATACCCGGCACAATTATCACACTTCAAGAAAATTGGGCCTGAGGGGTCCCAATACCTAGTCCAAGCAAAAAAACCTATCTGCAGAGCAGGACAGAGGGAGTTCCAAGTAAACAAAAGTAGCTCTCTCTCTCATAGTTTGAACTTTTAATGAGATGGTCACGTACTTCAACAGTGGTATTACTTTCTTTATTCTTTCAAACATAGATATTGATTAGTCTCACCTATAGCCTCTTCTTTTGGTAGGACAGATTAAGCACATCAAGGACGAGAAATTCCTGAATCGAACTGTCCCATATGGTTGAAGAAGAAATAAAATAAATTCCTTTGAAGGGCTTAGAACATATAAGGAATGACTGGTAATGGAGGATGGCTTCACACCACTACAAGAATATCATACTAAGATCATTCTTTTTTCATGCTGGATAAGCTTAGGAGAACAAATTTTAAGTGGAACACCAAACATGAAATATACAAAGAATATCAGCAGTAAAGCTGCAGTCATAACTCAAAAGAAGAGCACACAGCAGAAAGATAGGGTTGACAGACAGAACTTACGGGTTGAATTTCCTCTTGAGCTGTCAATGCACGATCAGGCCGATATGTGTTGTTCTGGCGTTTTGCCCATAGCCAGTAACGTTGAAATTGCACCGGTATATCAAATGCCTTAGCAACTTCCTCCTGGAAGCAGATGTACCATCAGACACGTGTCTAACTTAAGACTTACAGTGATTGACCGATGACATACACCCAAATAATATTGTGAACCTCACCACCTAACCATTAGAACTCCTTGTTCTCAACTTTTATGATTGTTTGGATTATCCTCATTTTTTAACCAGCATTGGCACTCAGAATTCGAAGTTTGTCTTTTAACTCAATATAAAACACAAGTACAGAAAGCTAACATTCCATATTTCAAGTTATAGAAGAAGCAAATACACATGACACCTCTTTATTAAACAAGGGCAAACTGAATTCATTCTCATGTGGTACATAATACATATGATTGCTAAACAGAGGTACGGCTATAACTTTTATCTATGAGAAAACGAAATGCAATAGAATGATACCTTGAATTGATTAAATGGCATCTGTTTCTCAATACGAAATGTACGCACTTTATCATGATTCACAAGATCAAAATAAACCTCCTTTCCAATTTGTTCAGCAAGGTTTTCATCACGAGCTACCTAAAAATGAAATGACTAATTTTAGTGCAAATGTTTCCTAAATACAAAGATGCAAGAAGTAACGGATAGAGTTTATAGAAACCTTGATGATTGTGTGGAGATGCGCCTCTACTTTCTCCTTTATCTTTATTTCCTTTTCTTCTTGCTCTTTCTTCAGTCTCATCTGAAATTTGAGGTGGATAAAAGCTTATTATGACTGAACCAATAGAGTGAGAAACTTAATCAATTGAGTAGAAACACCCTGATATGCTCAGCTATATCCTTCTCATGCACATTGCATGTAAAATTTTCCTCGTCACTTTCA
Source organism: Solanum appendiculatum (assembly GCA_018342035.1). NCBI lineage: Eukaryota > Viridiplantae > Streptophyta > Magnoliopsida > Solanales > Solanaceae > Solanum > Solanum appendiculatum. The sequence continues at coordinate 966,146 of JAGDQO010000392.1, read as the reverse complement.
CATATATAAACAAGCATATACATTATAGAATATTTTACAAGTTCGAACTGTGAATTGTTGCCAAATCATATATTACTCGAATTTATTGAATTTCGATAGCCTGAGACCGACATAATTTTGACAGTTGGAAATACTACATTACTGATAGATTGTCTTAGATGCTCCACGACACTGTGATGTGGGATGTTGGGTTTAACTCATTCGTTACTTTGACTTCCACTACTTATATTATGTTTATAACTATCAAAAGAAATTGAACATAATTGTTGCAATTATTCATTCTTGAATTTACAATAACAACAACAACAAAAAAACTCAGTGTAACCCCACAAGTGGGGTTTGGAGAGGATGATGTGTACGTCGACAGAAATCAACAGCAATAAATTGAAAAGAAAAAACTCTGCAAGTGCAGAAGTTTTCTCTGTATAGAAGCTTAACAAAATACTCTGTTACAAGAGTCTTAAATAGATGAAAAACTAGTAAACAAAAGAGCACATTTAATCTCCTAGAAAATCTGAAGCTAAAAAACAGACTCCACTATTCCTATTGCCTAAAGACTAGGAAACAACTTATTTGACTCCTAAACAAACGCAACAACTAAACGACTACTCCATAAAGCTAACTGCCAACATTCCCTCTCTTAAACTGAAATATCTTTCAGTTTAATTTGCAAACACCGAGCTAATCACATAGCTTTAGGAATGACACTGACTTCAGGGGCTTTGTGAACATGTGCTCTTCGCTTCTGCAATAAATAAGGATAATCTTTGCATCCTTAGTTAGATCACGCAAGAAGTGATACTTCACATCTATATGCTTACTTCGTCCATGTCAACTGGATTCTTTGAAAGATTAATCGCCGAAGTATTATCACAATAAATTGGCGTTGGTCCTTCCTATTTAAAATAAAGTTCTTCAAGAATATTCCTCATCCAAACAGCTTGACAAGCACATGACGTTGCAGCAACAAAGTAACAATAGGTTGTTTCTTTGAAGACCAAGAAACAACTCCAGACCCCAGCAGGAAAACATATCCTGATGTACTTTGCCAAGTTTCAAGATTTCTAGCGTAGTCACTATTAGTGTAACCAACCAAATCTCCAGCTGCTTTCATCTTATAAAGAATTCCGAAATCACTAGTACCATTCAAGTACCACAGAATTCTCTTGGCAGCTTGTAAATGCATTTCTTTTGGACACTCCATAAACCTGCTAATGAGACTTACAGCGTGCATAACATCAGGCCTTGTTGCCGTCAAGTACATCAAGCTTCCCACTATTTGCTTGTATAAAGTGCTGTCCACTTTTCTACCTTCACATTCTTTGACGAGCTTCAGACCCTTCTCCATTGGTATGCTCACAGAGATGCAATTTTTCATCTGGAATCTATCCAGAATATCCTGCACATATTTCTTTTGAGAAATAAAAATGCCACCGGCAGATTGATTCACTTCTAGACCAAGAAAGAAATGCATCATACCCAAATCCGACATGTCAAACTCAACCATCATGGACTTCTTAAAATTTTCTATCATAGCCATGTCACTTCCGGTATAAATTAAGTCATCCACATATAAACACAGCATTAAGATCCCTGCACCCTCCTTTTTTATATAAAGGGTGTGTTCATATAGACACTTTCGAAATCCCACCTTTGCAAAATAAGCATTTATATGCCTATACCAAGCTCTTGGAGCTTGTTTTAGTCCATATAGAGCCTTTTTCAATCTAAACACTTTATTCTCAGCACCAAATTTCACATAGCCAGGAGGTTGTTCGATAAATACCTTTTCTTGTAGTTCACCATGTAGGAAGGCAGACTTAGCAGCCAAAGCAATCACCAATCTTATGGTATCTAACTGAGCAACGGGAGCAAACACCTCTACATAGTCAACACCATATTCTTGCCTATAGCCTTTTTCTACTAAGCGAGCTTTGAACTTGTCGACCTCTCCGTTTTCCTTCAACTTTGTTTTGTAAACCCATTTGACACCGATGGTTTTCTGATTTTCTGGAAGATTTGTCAACTCCCAAGTATCATTTCTTTCAATTGATCTAATCTCCTCATCCATGGCTTGCTGCCACTTTGGATCTTTGACAGCGTCGGTACAAGATATAGTATCACAATCTGAAAATAATGAAAAATAACAGGCTGTTTTTCCAGATTTACTAATCCCATATACCTCATAATTTTTCATCCAGCTTGGTGCACCTCTGCTGCGTTGAGGACGTTCATTGTTGAACTGAGCATCATCTGATTCATTTTCAACACCTTCAGCATCTTGTATTGTTGGACTTGTTTGTGAACTGATCCCCAATGGTGGTTCTGGTTCTTTCTCTTCTTCTTCAATAGAAAATGGAATATGTTGAAATGAAATATTACTGCTCCAATTCCAAGTTGCTTCTTCATCAAAAATAACATCTCGGCTAATAACAATTTTCTTGGTAATAGGATTGAACAAGCAATATGCTTTTGATTTGTAGCTAAGACCAAGGAAAATACATTTCTGAGCTTTATCATCCAACTTCTTCCTCGCAGCATCTGGAATGTGTGCATATGCTATACACCCAAAAATTCGGAAATACTCAACATTTGGTTTACGCCTACTCCAAGCTTCATGAGGTGTCATATTTCGAAAAGAGTTGGTTGGACATCTATTCAATATATGAATGCTCCAACAAACAGCTTCTGCCCAAAAGTCCCTTGGTAAACCACTTCTCTTCAAAAGACTACGCACCATATCAAGAATTGTGCGATTTTTCCTTTCACACACCATTCTGTTGAGGTGTGTAGGCTGCTTTAAGTTGCCTCTTAATTCCCTACTTCTCACAAAATTCTACAAATTCTTTTGAGTTGAATTCACCACCCCAATCAGTCCGCAAGCACTTAATTTGACAACCCACTTCATTTTCAACAAGAACTTTAAACTTCTTAAAGGTTTCAAATGCTTCAGATTTTTCTTTTAGGAGATAGACCCATGTATTTCTGCTATAATCATCAATGAAGCTAATGAAATAGCGCTTACCTCCATTAGATGTAGGACTTATTGGACCACATATATCCGAGTGCACCAACTCTAGTACCTTCTCTGCCCTCCATGACTTGCTTGCTGGAAATGGTTCATGGTGTTGCTTGCTAACAACATACTCTTCACATACTTCACTTGGAGATTCAAGCTTTGGAAGACCCAACACCAATTGTTTTTGCTTTAAGAACTTCAAGCTCGCAAAATTTAAATGCCCATAACGAAAATGCCACTTCCAGGCTTCTTCTTTCACTTTTGCACAAAGACAAGATTTTATGGAGTTGTGAAGATATAAAGGGAACAATCGATTTGACCACATGCTAATCTGAGCGATTAACCCCAAACGAGGATCTCGTATCTTACAAACTCCACCTTTGATATTAAGTTCATATCCCTTTTCTTGAAGCAGCCCAGCACTCAAAAAATTCGTCTTCAACGCAGGGACATAAAACACCTCACCTATAGTATGAATCGAGTTGTTTTTGGTTGAGACTTGTACCTTCCCTTTACCCATGGCAGAGACCACTGAATTATCTCCAAATCTCACAGTATCTTGAAAACTTTCATCCAACTCTGAGAATGCCTCTTTCTGCCCACACATGTGATTACTGCAGCCAGTATCGAGATACCATAAATGAGTGAAAACTTTCTCGTTGGAAGTATATGCCATCAAAAGTGAAACCTCCTTTTCTTCTTCCTTGGTTTCCCCATCTTCCTTTGTCTCTTCCTTTGTCTCTGCAAAGTTAGATCTGCAACCACGATTCCTATTTAAATTGGTATGACACTCAGATCGATAGTGTCCAAATCGATAGCCAGCACTACTCTTATCCGTTTTTTTGTGCGAATTTTTTCCAGAGAATTGCCAGCACTACTCTTCTCCGTTTTTTTGTGCGAATTTTTTCCTTTCCATTTGACTTTCACCTGATCTGTTCTTTTCGAAGACGACACTGCCTTCAACGCTACTTCATCCTTGTCTTGCAGATTTATTTTCTGCTCATGAACCAACAAGGAGCCCTGCAACTCGTCAATAGAAAGAGTATCAATGTCTTTGGATTCTTCAATTCAGCAAACAATATAGTTAAACTTTGCGTCATTGAGCGAAGTATTTTCTCAACAATGGTAACATCCTCCCGTCTTTCGCCATGAATTCGCAATTTATTTGCGATAGACAACGTCCTTGAAAAATAATTTGTTACCGACTCACCAACTTGCATACGTAGAGCCTCGAACTCACCACGGAGTGCTTGAAGCTGCACTCGCTTTGCCTTCGCTGTTCCTTGATACTTCTTCTTCATGGAATCCCATATTTGTTAGACGTATCTTTGCAAAGAATGGTTTCTAGTATTGAGCGATCAATAGCCTGAAAAAGGTAATTCTTCGCTTTGAGATCCTTTAACCTTAGACTATCCAACTCTGCCTTTTGTGCTTCCGACGAGGCAGTACCAGTTGCTGGCTCTTGCACGCCAATACTGACAACTGGCCAAAACTCTTTGGACCTAAGGAAGTTCTCCATCAACATGCTCCAATGGTCGTAATGACCATTGAAACGCGGAATAGCAGCCTGAACAAAGCTTTCAGAAGCCATCTTATGCTGCTGCAAATAGTACTCCAAAAAAGAAAAAAAACTTTCTGGCTCGGATACCAAATGACAGAAATCAACAGCAATAAATTGAAAAGAAAAGACCCTGCAAGTGCGAAAGTTTCTCTGTAATGAAGCTTAACAAAATACTCTGTTACAAGAGTCTTAAATAGATGAAAAACTAGTAAACAAAAGAGCACTTTTAATCTCCTAGAAAATCTGAAGCTAAAAAACAGACTCCACTATTCCTATTGCCTAAAGACTAGGAAACAACTTATTTGACTCCTAAACAAACGCAACAACTAAACGATTACTCCATAAAGCTAACTGCCAACATACACAGCCTTGCCCCTACCTTGAAAAGGTTGAGAGTGCCCGTCACGGCCTTTCAAAATTGCATCGTGACATTCACACAGCAAATAAATTTGTTAGTATTGCAAGTTGAGGAAATTTAGGTTAATTTCACAGCAGACTATAAATTCAGCAGCAATAAACAAAATATTCAATAATAATGCAACAAAGTGAATACGCACAGAAAACAAATTCAGTAACAACTGCATAGTTAAAAGAAATTTTAGGTCAGCTTCACACCTTAATCACATCAGACTATATTCAGCACATTTACTTTCGGAGCTACGAGAAAAGCTACTGTAAACAAAAAATACGCAACCAAGAGAAATTATAAAACCAAAGTGAATACACAGAGTAACACAGCTCATAAATTCAGTAATGATCTCATTTTTATAAGAAATTTTAAGTAAATTTCACATCGCAATCACAGCAGACTACATTCAATACATTTATTTTCAAAACTTCACTGAGAAAAGCTACTGTAAACAAAACAAAAAATAGGGAAAACAGAGTGACATACATACAACGATCGCATTTTTATAAGAATTTTTAGGTCAATTCACACCACAATCACAGCAGACTACATTCAGGACATTTATTATCAAAAATTCACCGAGCGAAAAAAAAAACACAAAGCAGAGTAAAACTGTAGAAGCAAATGAAATCACAGAGAAAAAATTATACTTAGATGAAGAAGAAGATTATTACATCCATCGGAGAAGTAAGGAGTGACGTCGCCGGAAAACGGGAGACCATAAATCCGGCTCGGCAATTTTGTTGAGCTAGTGAGTGCTTGTCCGACAAGGAAAAGGAAGTTGGAAAGGTGTAAATTTTAAGTCCTTTGATTTCCCGACGCTTTTTCTTTTTCAAATGAGTCAAATATACTTTGAAATTATTTAAAATGAGACTCGGAGAATGTATAAGAATAATGTTGAATATATATGAGAATATTTTATACAAATTTCATAGTGTTAAAGACCTAATTACATTCTATATCTATTCTTTTTCAAATTACAAAAATTCCTTGAATTTGGTAGAATCCGGATTCATCCCAAAATGTCCCGATATATCGCATCCCGATTTCGGATACATCCTTCAATGTCTCAAAACATCGCTCTCGATTTCGGGTACATCACTCAACGTCCCGATATATCGTGTACATCCCGATACATCGCTTAAAGTGATGTATCCGAAAATATAAGAGAGTAAGGATTTTTGTAATTTTTTCAAATGGTAGGGAATTTTACAGATAAAATAAGTTGTGTATTCAAGTAATTTTTTCGAATATATATGATGTACTTTGTTCGTTTTTAGTTATTATGTTGTGCTTTTTGAGATTTAATTTGACTAATTTTCAAAGTTGAATTAGATTATATTAACTCGGTATTTTCAAGTAAAAATTAGATATTCAAAAACTATATGAAAAGTATTATAAGTAGAGATTTTTTCATATCAATATGATAAAGAAAAAAAATACATCTTAAAATACCAATAAAAGTTTATATCGTTTGACTCTCAAAAAGGAAACGGTGACAATTAGAAAAGAACGGAGGGAGTATTAATAATGTTTGTAGTATTAGTTATGAATTATGAATGCGTTAGTTATGTTGAGATTATTTTTATTATGCAGTGTTTGATTTGGTCTTATTAGATTAGATAAATAAAAATATTTGTTTACAAAAATATCCTCCACAAATACAGTGGAAAGTTTGTGAAAAAAGTTTTGAGGGACAATTATGACTTTAATCATACTAATGCATGCATTGATATCCTTTGTATTACTTATATCATAGATTTTCATGTATTAGTAACTAGGTAAATTACCCGTGCTTCACATGGGATTGAACTATTTTATTAAGCTTACATATGATCATTTGGTAATATTCGTATTTTCGATACATACACTACATTGTCAAGAACATTTTATCTTAAGGCAAGCGTTCCTCCGAAATCTTAAAGAGCTATATTTTTTTAATTTTCATTTTTGTTGTACAAAAATTATGAGTCATTTAGAGATTTTAAGTATAAGAAAGAAGTCTAAGAAAATCTCCATGGAAATAGTTGGTCAAAAGTAATGAAGTTTTCTAAATTTCAAGAAGTTATGAAGAACAATATCAAACGTTAAAGAAGAGACCAAAAAGTCTTGAACAACAACACTCCCAAGTAAAGTGGAACATCACATTCATACAAGAACATAATTAACTAAATTCAAATTGAGGACCTTCGGCTCCTTTCTTATGAACATCCATCAATTTCTCTTTTATTATAGTATCTTGTATCATGTATATATTAAAAATGACCCTAAAACTGTTAGTATCATAAATGTTTTTCCTCATTGTCTTAGAATAGTCATTACTATTGCTTAGATTTTATATCATCGGCCCCAACTTATTTGGAATTGAACCATAGTTATTGTTATGGTTATAGTATGTAATTACAAAGAATTAATGCAATGATCAACCAAGCAGTAGGTGAGATCTGAATGGAACAGTTCACAACTGGATATTATAAACCAAAATTTTGATACATAACATATTAAAGTCTCACAACATAATTTTGTGAGCACTTGAACTCACAAATATCCACAAATAATAATAAAGACTACCTTACTTTCCTAACAATCAAGAAGAAAAAGGCATGTTGCTTAACATATTTTTCAAAAAGATAGTCAGTCGGGCTATATCCAAGTTTATAGTTCACAAATTTAACTGAAAGAAGCCAAAAAAGAAAGAGTTATCACTACAACAAAAATGATCTTAACGGTAATTAATAGCTTAATTGCCACTAAATATGTATTTTCAGAGGCAATTAGTACTCTCTATAAATGCCCCTAAAGTCTGTATCGACATTGAAACGACCCCAAAAATGCCAGAAAATGTGCTTCGGAAACACCTATAATTGTAATTTCCATATATCTCAAAATCCGTGCATGATTTCGGAAATTCGACTTCATATTCTTATTCGTGGGGTCAAATTGAGTGGGAAATGGGTCTAACCTGAATTTTAGAGCAACCGTATCAAAATTCAAAAATCGCAAAAATTGCGATTTGGAGGGTCAACTTTAAAGGGGCATATTTCTTAGCACACAAGGAACTGGAAGGGCTGCAAACTATTAAATTAAAGCTCTTTGAGTTAGCTTTCCAACGCACTTGGTTTCACCTCATTCCGAGTTAGGATGAGGGAGTTATGACAATTTTCGTAAAACCTGTTTGTGCAGATTTGCAATTTTCAGTGAGCTATTTTTTTTAGGCGGGTTGGAGACGTTTTTTTTTATAAAAAGGGGATATGTCCCATACTTAGTCATTTTTCTTAACTCCAAAAACACTCTCTAAGCCCTCTCCAAAATTCCACCAAGATCTTCAACCAAATTCAAACATCTCAAGCTCTAATTCCGGATTCAAGACTCAATCTCAAGCTTCGATTCTCCATTCCAATCTTCATCAAGGATTCTCCAAAGTTGAAGTATGTGGGTTTGATTGTGGAAACCTTCCTTTCCACAAGTCCAACCATTTATCCTCTATTCCTACTTCAAGTTTATGGGTCCTTATGATTATTTATGAACTCTTGAATTATAGAATTACTACTATACACCCTATTATGGTCCATTTTGCATATTATCATGAAATGGAATTATTATATGATGTTTATGGTTTACATGCTTCCATGATCAAATTATGAAGGTTGATATATATATGTATGTTGTTGGTGGGCTGATTTATATGGATTTTGGAATTGGTTGGACTTAGTTTTCTTGAAATACATGATTTCATTTACATGAACAATTGCCCACCTTGTGTTTGATAAAATGCCCATTTATAGAATTCTTAGGAAAGGGAAGGTCCAAGGTACGTCCTATGAGTCGGATGGTTATGTAATTACTGAAATGATGATGAAATGGACACATGTATATGATTTTCTCTATATAAGTGTTGTGAGTCGACCAAGCCTAGTACGGGGGGTAGTAGGCCCGTATAACCGTATCGAGGGGTTGGTACCTTGGTTGCCTAGTACGGGGGGTAGTAGGCCCGTATAACCGTATCGAGGGTTGGTACCCTAGTACGGGGGGGAGTAACCGTATCGACGGGGGGTAGTAGGCCCGTATAACGTATCGAGGGGTTGGTACCTTGGTTGCCTAGTACGGGGGGTAGTAGGCCCGTATAACCATATCGAGGGGTTTGTACCTTGGTCCCTAGCTCGGGGGGTGGTAGGCCCGTGTAACCATATTGAGGGGTTTGTACCTCTTTCGCCTCTCCAAGGGGTGGTAGGCCTTGGAAATACTATATTGATGGTCACTCGCCACACATGTACTACGTCCCACTAAATATGATTTTTATGTAAGCATCATTAAACATATCATTTCATTAATATGCTATTTATCGGGTATGATTATGCATTTTTCCTCTGATGTCCATCTAATGTAGCATTGAATTGCATCCCATATACTTAGTACATTCAAATGTACTAACGCATACTCTATGCCTACATGATGTCACCATGTAGGGACCGGAGCACCGCTTGACCATCCTCCTCCGCGTGGCTAGTACGATTTTCTATAGTGGTTATTGGTGAGTCCTCCATTTCGGGGACGTTGCTCATGATCTTTTGCTATGTATAAAACTTTCCTTTCTAGTTATGTTTTGACTATGAGGGTGAGCCCGGTAGTTTGTCTTGGCCCCCGCTAAGTACTCATGTTTAGAGGTGGTGTTGGACAAGTTGTGTATTATGCTTGAGCTTGACTCATCTATGGTATTTATGTATCATTTCTTTCTTTTTTTTCTTGCTCCCTTAGTCCCGATTTCCCCCTTGATTATGCTTATCGCTTATGGTCATTTAATTGCTTCCGCGACCAAGGATGTGTAATAATACGCTATGAGGCTTGTTTGGGGTTCCTTCGGGTTCCCCATTCGCCGGTCACATCTAGGCCCTAGGCTTGGGTCGTGACAGACATTGAATCTAATGACAATTAATTAATGTCGATAAAGGCTCTAGCACTCTTCGTTAATGTGCATATTTTTTACCCATAAAAATTGTGTTTGTTATAGTTTATATCTGTTAGTTTCAAGAAAACTCGATCTCTTATTATGTCCAAAAAGCAGAGAGGAAGAAATATGACAAATTAGTCAACTTGCGATAAAAGAAGTGGACTAATTATCTCTATACTAATATTCTAGGAAGAGTTCAATGGCATACAAAATGTTTGTACCTAAGATAAAAAAAATCAAAATAATATACTAAATGTGGCAAGCAAGAGAGCAATCTGTTTGGTTCTTTTAACAAACTTCACCATTGATTTCGTATTAGTTATCACATATTTGTTGTTCTGTGCTATCAAATATAGCACAAGCCCACAAGCAATTTTCTCAAAAAGTATATGAAGAAACTTGTAGAAAGAGACAAAAGAGAAGATCAATTTTCAATCATCCTTACTGGAATTTTTAACAAAGTTCAAAAACAGTCACCAAAATAGCAAAAAGAAATTGCAATAGTTACATAAATCATTATGACTTACAGTAAAAGATTAAGATTCATGAAATAGGAGGAAGAAAAACTTTGAGGAATGAAACACACTTCATAAGAAGCTTAATTAATGTATTTGAATTCGACTCCCCTATAGCGGAAAAAAATCTACAAATAATAGTAGCAGAAATAGAAGTTTTGTTTACTAAAGAACAAAATTTAATGAATTCAATCATTCCAGCAGCGTTATGAGTTGTGGACTGAAAGGTGCAAGAGTAGTAATGTCGCATTGCAATTGAAATCAATTTTCTTTATTTATTCTTTCTTCTTTTGGTGCCTTAGAATTAAGTGTTGGATTTTAAAAGGTGTGAATGAGAAATGAAGAGTTGTGACTTTTGTGAAAAGTTGTGACTTTTATGAAAAATTGTGATTTTTGTGAAAAGTTGTGATTTTTGTGAAAAGTTGTGACTTTTGTGAAAAATTGTGACTTTTATGAAAAGTTGTGAATTTTGTGAAAAGTTGTGACTTTTATGAAGAGCTCTGACTTTTCTAAAGAGTTGTGACTTTTATGAAAAGTTGTAACTTTTCCGTAAGGTTGTGACTTTTAAGAAGGGTTAAATAAGAATAATGATCTGTGAGGGCGCCACATAAGTGGGTCCACTATTGTAAATAGTCGCGATGTTTATGAAGAGCGGCAAGAGTGGTAAAACAATGAATGGGAGAAGCGGCTATTGAAGGCTGAAGCGGCGTTCCTATTGTAGAGGGGAATGACAGTTTTGGAAATAAAAAAATAAAAAGAGAATCCTTGCTTCCGGTGGTGCCACGTCATCAGGTTGAGTGTTCTCTTTTATATATATACTAGGTAAATTACCCGTGCTTCGCATGGGATTGAACTATTTTATTGAGCTTACATATGATCATTCGATAATATTCGTATTTTCGATACATACAATACATTGTCAAGAACATTTTATCTTAAGGTAAAACGTTCCTCCGAAATCTTAAAGTGTTATATTTTTGTAATTTTCATTTTTGTTATACAAAAATTATGAGTCATAGAGAGATTTTAAGTATAAGAAAGAAGTTTAAGAAAATCTCCATGAAATTAGTTGGTCAAAAGTAACGGAATTTTCTAGTTTTCTAGAATTTATAAAGAACAACATCAGACGTTAAAGAACAGACGAAAAAGCCTCGAACAACAACACTCCCAAGTAAAGTGGAACATCACGTCCATACAAGAACATAATTAACTAATTCAAAAGGAGGACCTTCAACTCCTTTCTTATGAACCTCCATCAATCTCTTTTTTATTATAGTATGCCATATCATATATATGTTAAAAATGACCTTAAAATTGTTAGTATCATAAAAGTTTTTCCTCATTGTCTCAAAATAGTCATTACTATTGCTTAGGTTTTATATGACCGGCCCAATTTTTCTGGAATTGAACCATAGTTATTGTTATGGTTATAGTATGCAGTTACAAAGAATTAATGCAATGATAAACCAAGCAGTAGGTGGCATCTGAATGGAACTGTTCACAACTGGATATTCTAAACCAAAATTTTGATACATAACATATTAAAATCTCACAACATAATTTTGTGAGCACTTGAATTCACAAATATCCACAAATAATAATAAAGACGACCTTACTTTCCTAAAAATTAAGAAGAAAAAGGCATGTTACTTAACATATTTTTCAAAAAGATAGTCTGCCGGGCTATATCCAAGTTTATAGTTCACAAATTTAATTGAAAGAAGCAAAAAGAAAGAGTTATCACGATAGCAAAAGTGATTTTTAACAGCAATTAATAGTTTAATTGTCGCTAAATATGTATTTTCAGAGGCAATTAATACTCTCTATAAATGTCCCTAAAGTTTATAGTGACATTGAATCTAATGACAATTAATTAATATCGGCAAATGCTCTAGCACTCTTCGTTAATGTGCATCTATATTGCCGAAAAAAATTATTTTTATCATAGTGTATTTTGGGCATTTGTTAGTTTCAAGAAAACTTGATCTTTTATTATGCCCAAAAAGAAGAGAAGAAGAAATATGACAAATTAGTCTACTTGCGATAAAAGAAGTGTACTAATTGTCTCTATACTAATATTCTAGGATGAGTGCAATGACATACAAAATGTTTGTACCTAAGATAAAACAATCAAAATAATATACTAATTGTGGCAAGCAAGAGAGCAATCTGTTTGGTTCTTTTAACAAACGTCACCATTGGTTCCATATTAGTTATCACATAAAAAGGTTAAGTAATGTATTTTAATTCGACTCTCCTATAGAGGAAAAAAACCAACAAATAATAGTGGAAGAATAGAAGTTTTGTTTACTAAAGAATCAAATGTAATGAATTCAACTATTCAAGCAGTGTTATGAATTGTGGACTGAGAGTTGCAAGAGTAGTAATGTCACATTGCAATTGAAATGAATTTTCTTTGTCTATTCTTTCTTCTTTTGGTGCCTTGGAATTAAGTGTTAGAGTTTTAAAATGTGTGAATGAAAAATGAAGAGTTGTTACTTTTGTGAAAAGTTGTGACTGTTGTGAAAACTTGTGACTTTTGTGAAAAGTTGTAAGTTTTATGAAGAGTTGTGATTTTTCTAAAAAGTTGTGACTTTTTCGTAAGGTTGTGACTTTTAAAAGGTGTGAATGAAAAATGAAGAGTTGTGACTTTTGTGAAAAGTTATGACTTCTGGGAAAAGTTGTGACTTTTATGAAGAGTTGTGACTTTTCTAAAGAGTTGTGACTTTTCCGTAAGATTGTGACTTTTAAGAAGGGCAGTTTTGAAAATAAATAAATAAAAAGAGAATCCTTGCTTCTGGTGGTGCCACATCACCGGGTTGAGGGTTCTCTTTTATATATATATATATATATATATATATATATATATATATATATATATGACTTGATATGATATGATATATGATACACACGATGGGCTAAAAATATATACGAAACAAGATACTAGTAATACATAAAGTTGATCTATATATTATTTTTTTTCTAATACATTCTACCAAACAAGTGTTAAATATGTGAGTAAAATATCTTTAAAATACTTTTTTTACTAACCATTTTTTCAAAACAAGAAAAGATGATCCAATTTTTCTTTTGAACTATCCAAAATATGATAGTTTTGTCCTCTATTTATAGATTGAAATAAATGTTCTTGATTGTAAGAACTTAAGTTAAAAACTTATATGAAAGATTATGAGAATAATTTGATTAATTTCTTTTTATGATAATGGAACTTGCAATTGCTATCCAAAAGGATGTGCACACGACAAACAGAGACAAAGCGAAACTTTTTAGTTTATGAGTTCTGAATCATAATTTGCTTTATTTACTGCGTTCTGAATTAATTATTTAGACACATTAAATTATTTTTTATATACAAATATAAAATTTGAGTCAAAATTGATAAACTCTGTCGAACTCATAACTCGAATGTTAGTTTCTCCCTAACGATAAACCTCCACTCTTGTGCAATGACATATTAATTTGAATATTATAAATGACAATTTTTATCTATTGTCAATTCTATGTTTTATATAGTGTTCAATCATGTGCATTAACGTTTTTAACAAAATATTATTTTCTTATTCTAGTAATAACTAAATTAACATTTATAGGTTAGAATGAATGAATGTATGATGATAATATAATATTTAATAACTAATTAGATGTTTTATAATATTTTTATTTAGTGTAGAAATAAAAGGCGAAATGGTCTGACAGACCCTTTTACTTGGGTCAGATTGTAAACTGGATTATTCTACTTACGACTTTGTCAACTGAACACTTAAACTTAATGAAACACAATATTTTAAACACCTCTGACCATTGACCAAACTTATGTGACATTAAAAATGCTGACTTGGAAAAATGCGTGATGTACACGCAGATTAAGAGCGTGAATGGATACATTTCATTAAAAATACACAATGAATTATTTTTTTTAAAAAAGGAAAACTAAAAACCCCTTTTTCTTCCCATTTCCTGTAAAAAAAAATCAAATTAGGTCAGCCGCCAACCATAGATTTCCACCATTCTTTTTTAATCTCATTCCATTTTAAAAGAAATTACTCATCCTTTCAACATTCCACAACAAACATACAAATTAGAAAAAGAAAGAAGAAAATTTCTCTCATTGAAAAGCTCAAATCAGAAATGGGTTATATGAAATTAAAAAAATCGATGTTCAAATCTTTTTTTGTTTGAATGGTTATTTGGCCTGATTTATTTGTGTTCGAATAAAAAATGGGTTACATGATTTGAGCTTCTAATTTGGAGATTCAAATTGAAAACTTCTCTCTAAAATTGAAAGCTCAAATCACAAGAATATACAAGCTGAATCGAGAAATCTAATAACTCGAATTCAGATAGGGACGATTGAGTCGAAGAACTCGGTGTTGGACTCGTTGCTTGGGTTGTTACAGAATGATGACAAGAATGTGTTGATTGTAGTAGCTCAAGGAATCGTTCCTGTGCTGGTCCGTTTACTTGATTCAAGCAAGCATGTTTTGATCGCTAAAGGTTTGTGTATCTCAACAATCTTCTAAGGGTTCTTGAATCTGGGAGCTTTCTGGGGAAGAAAAATTTATGCATAGCTTTATGCAAGCATTGGACTGGTGAATTTTTGTGCGTTGATGGTGGGTTTCGATTTAGGTGAGGGTGGAGTGAATAGAAGGGAATGAAAGAGAATGGTACAATGACAGAGAAAAAAATAACATTTTTTAAATATTATTTATTTTTTAATATTTAATTTCTGATGTGTCATTTAAAAATGACGTGGATTCCACGTGTATTTGATTGTATTACACGCATCCAAATCAAATGAGAAAAGGATTTAAAATATCGTGTGTCATTGAGTTTAAGTGTTCAATTGATAAATCCATAAGTAGAAGGGTCCAGTTTATAATCCGACCCAATTATAAGGGTCTATCAGACCATTTCGCAGAAATAAAATAGTAATCTAACTTTACACTTTAAAGCTTCTCACTTTTAATAATATATGATGATGTGATATATGATGCAATGTAACGAACCATGAGGTCATGGTGGGCCTAGTTCATGCAAAGCAGAGTCATAAACTAAAGTAGTAGGATTATTCGATAACTGCCTAACAAAAGTAGTTCCTAATTTATCTGCTTCTGCTAATAAAGAAGCCATAGCAGACATTGGAGGAACTAGCATATAAACAAAACGATCAAAAAGTTTGCTTTCCACCTCTTCCTTTGAAAGCAAGTCCGCTACTCTATAAGCCAAAAGTCATAAGTTGGTCACTCCAGACTTTATGACTTTTCAGCTTATAAACACTTTTAATTTTACCAAAACTCTTGCTATTTTATGATTTTATCCTATAATATTTTTTAATTCATAAAATACCTTTCCCAAAACAAGACTCTTTTAACTTTCTCTTCATTCAATATTCGTCGTTCCTCTTTTTCTTTACAAGGAAACATTCAAAATTATAAACTTACGTAAAAGATTAGGCTATTTTAGGAGTAAATAAAAAGGAAATGCTTGACAGGGATCCTAGAGGCTTGTTGTCTGAGTACTTTCAACAGTTTGTATTCAACTAATTTTGGAGTAATTTGATATATTAATATGCATCATAACAAAACACGGGGTCATTGTGAACCAATAGTTCATGCGAAGCAGGATTATGCGACAACGGCCTAACAAAAGTAGTTCCTAATTTGTCTGTTACTAAAGCTAATATAGCATATGCGAGAGGAATTGGCATACAAACAAAAAGTGTTTTCCATCTCTTACTTCGCAAGCAAGTCCGCTACCCCATTCTGCTCCCAAAAACTATGCCTGAGCAGAAATCCTCCTAGCCGATCTATCAATGACCTGTATTCAAATAAAATGGATGAATTAGTAATGTGATATTACTACCAAGGGTCCATACTTAACTAGAGGTTTCAGACTCAAGCCCTAGGTAAAGCAAATATCCTGATAGTCAATGCGAGTACCAGACACTGAGTGAGAAACAAAAAAAGTGGTGTGATCTTTATGAATTGCATAGTAGCCTGTCTACATAACTACTATGCAATGACAGTGAATTTAATAAACTAGTAGTAAATGTTTAGTGGAGAAATGAATTTCTCTACATAGGTGATGCATAGATTATGATCCTTACTTAAAAGTTGATACCTTCATTAGTCAATGACTTTAGGCCTGGAAACAACAGCTTCAAGTATGATTTTATCATCCACAAGATAACCTCTTCCAGGATCATGTAATTCAGTAAGAGGTATGAATGATGCGAAACCCCAGTCACTCTCGCTTGCATTAAACTTGTGCTGAGTATCTGCCATTAGGATCAGAACATTAAACAAAACAGTCATCACTTCCAACTTATCAAATCACAATACACTATGAGATAAATACAGACCCTCAAAAGAAGAAACCTCTGAAAGTAATTACAGGTGAGTAGAAAGCAAAAGACAGATCCGTTTCCAATCATATAAGGATTCTAAGAGGCTACGTATGAGGGTTCTGCATCATTTACAAATTTCTCCTAACACCAAAAGAAAACAAAAGTATACAGTTGACTTAATCTGTTGGAATGAGTTGGCTTTGCTCCATTGTTGGAGTGCTTGAAATTAACAGCATAATGAAAACCTAAATCACGTGTTTCATTATTTGTGTCCAAACTATAATATGGGTGGAAGTTCACTTATTAAATCGCTCCTTCAGGATGAAAGAAAAATCAAAAGTTTGATGACTACTCTCCACAGCTGACTATGACGAAAATCAGAGAATGCAACCTAACAAAGCCCTTATTCAAACGCCTTAGAATATGCAGTTGTTAGATAACCTATAGATTTTCCCTCATCTTAAATTCATGCGCAAATTCTATTTCTTTTAATTATACAAGAAATGAGATCTCTGACCTTTTCTCACTGTGAACTTGCCATGTACTTGATTGATAACAGAAAATTTCAAGTGCGCAAATCTACTCCAACCATAAGGCGATGTTGCAGCATCTGCCACATCTAAATACATTGATAGATAGTCTGCATTGTTCCCTTTTGGGAATATCAGCATCCTCCTGCAAGACGGTATGCACCATACAGCACATCATTATCATATCCACATTTTGTAAAGAAATCCACTAAAAATGGGATGTTGAAAACAATTACCATTTATATCCTCCTACATTAAAAGCATCAGAGTACAACTTCTTCACATTCAACCTTGAAAAGTTGTCGACAGTCCATGTGAACCGGACTGATCCTGGATCATCCACCGTATCTGCTGCGTGCATTGGTGCAACAGCCAAAAGATGAAGAATGCAAAAATTTTGAAAGACGAGAAGCATAAAATATCAGTCAAAAAATCAACAACACCACAATTCCAAACATGTCGGGGTCGATGATATAAATCCTCTACGTATTTTGCTCAATTTACTTCCATTTCATTATAATACTGACAAGTAATTAGTGCAAAGTAACACATACTGCAATTCAATCAATGTAAAGCTGTGAAGCCATTCACATATATTCCACTAGTGGAACAAGAAAAGTGATATCAAATAATTTTAAAAAAACGACTATACATGCATTTTTACTGTATAAAAGTGTAAGTGCGTGTGTGTGTGTGTAAAAGTAGGTGAGATACCTTTGCTTTGATGAGGTCTATTAGTAGCTTAACCGGAACTAGGAACATGCATTTTGTGCTCTTTCTGCAAAAGACAAAGCGAAGTAAGAAATTTGGATGCAAAAAAACCTGGACATTTTTTATTAATATTTCACACTTACGAGAGAATTTAGATAAAATTTACACTGCAGTAGCATCATATAATTATACTCAGACATATCCAAAAGATCAACATTTTGGGAACTCTGCCCGGAAATTCACCATTGAACAAAAAACGGGCAGAACAGTGAAAAACTGTAACGTAAATGAGTTCATACAGCAAAAACAAACTCAATGTAATCCCATAAGTGGGTGTGCATACAGCAATAGAATGCATTGAATTCAGCTACTATAATTACCCAAAAAATCCAAATTTCCAAAACGCCACCAAATAAAGCCACTACAACCCATAAAGAAATACGTGACGCAGAAAGAAACTATAAAATCAAAGTAAATTCACACAGCAACACAACTAATACATTCAGTTACTATCATATTTAAGGAAACTTTAGGTCAGTTTCACACTGCAATCATGGCGGAGCATATTCAGAACCCTATAAATAAACTAAAAAATCGACACTTTCAGTATTACACCAACCAAAGCTACTTTAAACAAAAAAAGTATATGTGAAACAGCACAAAGCTGTAAAAGCATAGTGAATTCACAGACTTAATGTATGTGAGTGAAATATAAATGTTGGGATGACGGATTGAAGGACTTTATTGAGCTCAAATTCTTGCCTAACAAGGAAGAGGAAGTGAAAGGAAAGAGGTTTACATTGAGAATAGTTTCAGAATTTCCAGAGGTGTTCTTTGTTGTAGTATTTGAACATGGCTATGTTGCACAGTACATTCATATAAGAAGGTTATTTCATGGAGTAGTACTCATGGGGGGGGGGGGGGGATCCCTTCGATAAAACCTAAGTTTTTTCTTTTTACCTAATCCTATTCGCTCCCCATGCTTTCACATCTCAGAGTTGGAAAGGACCCAGAGAGCTGCCATGTTCTTACCATCGGAAGGTGTGAGAGGATAGCTGGAACCTTTTAGCTTAGCTAGAGATTTCATGTTTAACTTTGCAAATCGAGATTTTACTACCTTAATTAGTGGCTCTACCTGGCGTGAATTCTGAATTAGTTATAAGCCAGCAACCCCAACTTATTGTTTTTTAGCTTAAAAGTAATTTGCTTTGATCAATGATTTTACTTTATTATCCCTTGTAAAAAAATTTAATTCCATTAATATCCTCAATAACAAAATCCCAAAAACCATCCTTTTCTTTTCTTTCTCCCCCATACTTTCTCCTTCTTCGACCAATTTGATCTTCAAAATTCCTCTAATTCCTGGAGTTGCTACTTTTCTGGTCCCTCTGGTTATATCTTATTGTAGAATTTGGATAATTCTTCACATTTGGTTGTGTTGCTCTTCACTAAGATTCATAACAGTTCACACCACCTAGTAGTGCATTGTTATGAATGAAATATGGGTATCATTAATATCACAGAGCATGCAACAGTTTGAACAACTATTATGTAAGAATCAGTAAAAAATTTAAAACCAAATAACAGTTTAAAATATAGCCACTTCAAATTTATAACTAACTTATGTTGGTTAAGTCCCAGATTGGTGGGTTTATGGGCATTCGGTCTCTACATATGGTCTTGGGCAATCCTCACCTCTTGAGCTAGCGGTTAAGTTAGACCCAGGGACCATTTCTTTATCATGGTATCAGAGTCGTGCTCATCCCAATTCATTGCTTACCCAATGCACCCCCCCCCCCCCCCCATCCATCCCAATTAATTGTTTCCCCCGATTTTATTTTTTTTTGTTTGAAACAGGTAACTTTGTATATTACTACAACAGTACATAGGCAGTACTGAGCCATATTTACAATAAGCTCATCAAATCCAACTATCTGATCCTAAATTGAGTCTAGTACATCAATTAGGGAGATAGTGTCATTGGAGTATAATTGATTACACCAAAAACACTGTAGCAACAAGCAATTAAGCTTGACTTTTTGCATACTGTTTTCTATACTATCAAAACATCTGGAATTCCTCTCCTTCCATATTGCCCACCAAATGCTAGCAGGGACAATTCTCCATCTCTCTCTACTCTTAGACTGCATTCCAGCTTCTTCCCAACTCTGAATGGCTTCAGTGATCTTGCTTGGCATGACCCATGATATGCCCTTGAGATTTAGGAATAGTCCCCAGAGCTGGCTAGTTACTCTACAGTGTAGAAAAAGATGGTTAATTGTCTCAGCAGTTTCCCCACAAAATAGGCACCTTGAGCACAATGGAATCCCTCTCTTCATTTTGTCTTGGATCAGAACTGCTTCCTTAGCCAATAACCACACAAAACATGATACTTTGAGGGGTATTTTGGATTTCCAAATTTCTTTCCAAGGCCAGTTACTTGTCAACTGGTAGGAGTTCAACCAGTTATAAGCACAATTCACCTTGAAAATACCTTTTTTGTTGCCCTTCCACCATAAAGTATCCTGACCACCCTCCAATCCATTGAGTGGACCAATGGTGTTGTTAAAATCAGCAACTCTCTGAATCTCCCAATCATTTAAGTGTCTTCTAAAAATGAAGTTCCACCCTTGAGGAGACCAGTGATGACACTAAGGTACTAATATCTGGAAACAAATTCTCAAGCCTGCCAGCCTCATGCCATACATCCATCCAGAAGTCAGTTCTTTCCCCCTTTGCCACTTTGATCCTTGTATTTTTTTTGAAATCATCCCACAAGGATCTAATGGAGCGGGGTTAAGCCACACTTTGGTGAATTTATGAGCATTTGATTTCTCTATATAGTCCTAGCAATCCTCAACTTTTGAGCTAGCTTTTGAGGATACATGAGACCCAAGGTCCGTTTCTTTATCAATAGTTACTAAATACTAACTATCTCTAGCAAACAATGTAGAACTAGAACTGAAAATAAATTGAAATATAACTTTTTTGGTATTTAAATAAATTATTTAGAAATTTAAGTCATTTTAATAGAAAAAGTGTGTACTGCCAAAAATGTAGCCATCATCAAAATCTATTAATATTATTGCACACTTGAAGGACAATATTATAAGAAGAGTGTGCTGCACATACCTGGCGATTGAGCACGTACTCCAAAAATGAAGGAACCTCCGGAAAGCGATATTGTTCACTGCATTGATCTCGAAGGGATTTCTGAAAGCAAACTATATCCCCATCTTCAAGCTGCAAAGCCAGAGGGGTATTGCATAAAAGAATATCAATGGTAATAAATCCAGCAGAAGAAACAAAAAGGAAAAACTATTGAAAGAAATTAAATACACCAGGAAATGCATAAAAAACCTAAAGTCCCAACTGGCAATTGATTGCACATACCTTGCTGTCACGAAAACTCAACATACTGTCAATCTTTTCACACATCACACTGGGTTCAAATTTTATTTCCTGTAAATAACAAAATCTTAAAATCACGTAGCATACGTTAAGAGTTAAAAAAAACAGCTAGCAAGAGAAGAAGAAAACTAACCTCAAAAAGTTCAATTTCTTCACTAGGCAAAAAGCCAGCAAGCTCTTTTAGCTTCGATAATATCTCCAGCGGCTTGTCACTTACTTTTACAAAAAGCCGTCCAACATACCTGACAGCAAAAAGGAAATTAAACGGAGAAAACCCTCATCCACATCATGGCTTCTCATATATGAGGCCCCAAGCAGTTGGACTTTAACAGAACCTCAAGTTTCAAATTCATTTAATATTGAATTAACCCTAGTAGTATGATGAACTCATCAAGTCCAAGTTTTTTCTTTCTTTTGCGCCTTTTATGTTCTACACTCATGCCAACTACAGTGTCAAATTCAATTCTCTATGAAGTCTAATTTAGATTTACCTCTAGATAGAATAGAAGCGCAAAGCACCTTTCCATGTATTCGCGTTTTCTCAAAATAAATGAGATCCCAAATTCAAACATGAAAATAACTACTTTAGAGAAAGTATTCCAGCTATTGAGAAGCAAGATGTAATACCTTATATTTTCTTTCAGAGGGTCATAAAGTTTGAAAAAAAGAAGGATTTCTTCATTGGTCTTCCCTGGTGGAGGAGGTCGCAAATCCTGCAAAAATACACAATAAAATAGAACTCAAAAGTAAAACATGCATAATGAAGCCTCACAGATAAACATACAACATGCTAATCACAAAAAAGACAAGTAAGCAAAAGATGCATACCAGGCATAATTCTACTTCCAGATATAGATTTAGCTCAGCACCATTCCCTTTATTTGAAATCACTCTCAGTTCATTTACCTGAAAACACATAGTGTAAGATCATTACACTGAGTTAATCAAGCACTCCCATTGCTTAACAGCTAGTAGAAGAGCACTACAGAAGAAAGATTGCCAGACAAAAATGATCAAAAATACCAGCCACTGTCACACTTCAAGAAAATAACTCTCAAAGGGTCTTCATTGGTTCCAGTACTTCGTACAATAAAACAAATCATGTCTAGAGGAAGAGGCGGAGGGAGTTAAGGGGAGATAGAGATAGAGAGGGAACAATGGACTTGGGGACCAACAATTGATGAACCAACATGATTAGAAAATTTGATCCTATTCGTTAGCAACTGAAGATATCTAATATGTTAAGCAAGGCGAAATTGAAGGATGTCAAGTTAAGATTGCAATATTTATTGCAAAACTCCGTTGATTGGGCCACATAACTATTTCTTTGGTGGAGAAGGTGCCGGTCGCTCAAACTTCTACTAATAGACAAAGTATCTGCCATCTCCCACCAGCACAAGCACCGGGCTGAGACCACATAACTATATTACTTTCTTAATTCTTGCAAACATACAAATTGATATGCCTTAACTATAGCATCTTTTTCTGGTAGAAGACAGATCAAGCACTAAAACTAATGAATTCAACTGCCCCATATAGCTACAGATCATATAAGGATGACGTCACACCAGTACAGGAATATCATGCTAAGCTCATTCCTTTTTATCATGTGATGGGATAAGCCAAGCAGAACAAATTTTATGTGGAACACCAAACATGAAACATACAAAGAACATCACCAGTAAAACTGCAGTCATAACTCAAACGAAGAGCACACTGCACTACTGCAGAAAGATAAAATTGTCAGACAGAACTAACGGATTGAATTTCCTCTAAAGCTGTCAATGCACGATCAGGCCGATACGTGTGGATCTGGCGTTTTGCCCATAGCCAATAACGTTGAAATTGCACCGGTATACCAAATGCCTTAGCAACTTCCTCCTATAAACAGATGTACCATCAGAAACGTGTAATACTTAAGACTTACTGATTGACCAAATGACATGAAGTGGCATACACAGGATTTTTCGTAAGTGGTGTCACATTTTAAAATGAAAATAAATAAATAAAATATTATAACGTTATATTAAAAAATTAAGCACTTTTTATTTTTATACATGAATTTTTTTTTATCATTTTTATGTATCTAGCAGAATAAATTAAAAAAAATATTAACAAGAAAGTAGCATCATCCTTCGTTAAGTGCCTAAAATAAACTTATCGCAAAGTTTATAGTATGTACTTTGAAGTTATTGGTTTGCAATTCTGTCAACTTACAAGAGATCTACTGTTCGAACCTAAGACAATTCCCAATACATTTTGCAATTTTTCAGATAGGGCAGACAAAAATTATTTTAAAAAGGGAATGTGGCAAGAAAAGGTGTTGCTGAAGCTTCGAACTCCCGACCTCTAACCGGAAGTTGAGGCCCCTGACCAAATGAGCTGAATTGCTCTTTGGTTTAAGTAGTGTCACTTTATTATATCTTACCTTTATTTAGCTGTATACATATTTAATCAAAATTTCCGACGAAGCAGTATCGCGTGACACTCTCAGCCTAAGGTAAATCCATCCCTGATGACGTGTTTATCTTATCTGCTGAGAGAGCCCAAGTAATTTTGTGAACCCTCACTCCACTAGCAGTTAGAACTCCATGTTCTCGATTTCTATGATTGTTTGCATTCTCTTCATTTTTTACCTGCATTAGAACTTAGAACTCGAAGTTTTAATTTTTTAAATCAACATAAAACACAAGTACAGGAAGTGTACATTCCTTATTTTAAGTTGTAGAAGCAGCAAATTTCACATGACACCATTTATTAAACAACGGCAAACTGAATTCATGCTCCCACAGTACATACAACTGCTCATCATGTTTGAAAAGAGCAGTTCGTCTATAACTTTTATATCTGTAAGAAAACGAAAAGCAACAGAATAATAAATGTACCTTGAATTGAGTAAATGCCATCTCTTTCTGAATACAAAAAGTACGCACTTTATCATGGTCCACAAGATCAAAATAAATCTCCTTCCCGATTTGTTCACCGAGGTCTTCATCACGAGATACCTGAAAAATAAAATTACTAAATTCAGCTAAACGTTTCTCAAGTTAAAGACACAATAGAGACAAAAGTTGAAAGAAACCTTGATCATTGTGAAGAGATCAGCCTCTGCTTTCCCCTTACCCTTTTGTTTCTTTTCTTCTTGCTATTTCTTCAGTCTTATCTGAAATTTGAGGTCGATAAAAGATAACTATGACTGAAACAGTGGAATGAGAAACTAAATCAGAGTATTGACTTGAAACCCACCCAAAGATGCTAGGCTATGCCCTTCTCATCCACATTGCATATAATCTTTTTTCCTTGTCAGTTTCAAGTATATAAACAAGCATATACTCATTTGAATATTTTATAAGTTTTGTGAGAAATATAGGAGAAGAATATTATTGAATTGTATGTCTACATTATTATATAGAGACCTTATTTATATACACTATATTAAACTCCTTTTCCAAATAGGATTCCTATTCCTATTCCTATTCTAAATAGAATTGTAATACTGATTCCTGTTCTAACTCTCCCCCTCAAGCCGGTGCATACAAATCATAGGTACCTAACTTGGTACAGATGTAATTAATACGAGGACCGGTGAGGAACTTGGTGAAGATATCTGCAAGCTGATCATTTGACTTCACAATTTTCATAACAATATCTTCTGAGAGTATCTTTTCTCTAACAAAGTGACAGTCAATCTCAATGTGCTTAGTCCTTTCATGAAACACGGGATTTGATGCAATATGAAGGGCTGCTTGATTATCACACACAAGTTCCATTTGACCGATTTCGCTAAATTTTAGCTCTCTCAGCAACTGTTTGATCCAAACTAGCTCACAAGTTGCGGCAGATATTGCTCGATATTATGATTCTGCACTAGATCGAGACACCACGCTTTGTTTCTTACTCTTCCACGACACAAAATTACCTCCTACTAAAGCACAATATCCGGATGTCGAACGTCTATCAGAGGGTGATCCCCAATCAGCGTTTGTATATCCAGTGATATGTTCATGGCCTTGATCCTCGAATAGTAGTCTTTTACCGGAGTTGACTTTATATATCGCAGAATACGAACAACTGCATCCCAATGACTATCACAAGAGGAAGTCATAAACTGACTTACAACACTCACATAAAAAGAGATGTCAGGTCTAGTCACTGTGAGATAATTCAACTTTCCAACCAGCCGTCTATACCTTTCTGGATTACTGAGTGGCTCCCCCTGTCCCGGAAGGAGTTTAACATTCGAATCCATAGAAGTGTCAATGGGTTTACATCCCATCATTCCTGTCTCCTCAAGAATATCTAAGGCATACTTGCATTGAGAAATAATAATACCTGATCTAGATTGAGCAACCTCAATACCTAGAAAATACTTTAGTTTGCCAAGGTCTGTAGTCTGGAAATGCTTAAAGAGATGTTGCTTCAAATTAGTGATACCATCTTGATCATTGCCAGTGATAACAATATCATCAACGTAAACAACCAAATAAATACACCGATTTGGTGTAGAATGTCGATAAAACACAGAGTGATCAGCTCCACTACGAGTCATGCCAAACTCCTGCATTACTGTGCTTAACTTTTCACACTAGGCTCAAGGAGACTGTTTCAGGCCATACAGTGACTTACGCAATCGACATATAAGGCTACTAGACTCCCTCTGAGAAACAAAACTAGGTGGTTGCTCCATATAGACTTCTTCTGCAAGATCACCATGTAGAAAAGCATTTTTAATGTCTAACTGATGAAGTGGCCAATGACGAACAACAACCATGGATAGAAAAAGACGGACATATGCTATTTTAGCCACGGGAGCGAAAGTATCACTATAATCAAGCCCAAATATTTAAGTATACCCTTTGGAAACAAGGTGAGCCTTAAGCCGATCAACCTGACCATCTGGACCAATTTTGACTGCATAAACCCAACGACAACCAACAGTAGATTTACCTCCTTGAAGGGAGACAAGTTCCCAGTACCACTTGTATGTAAAGCAGACATCTCATCAAGCATAGCCTGCCTCCATCCAGAATGAGAAAGTGCTTCACCTGTAGTCTTAGGAATGGAAATAGAGGAGAAAGATGATACAAAGGCATAATGGGGTGATGAGAGACGATGATAACTCAAGAAAGTATAATGTGTGTTAGCATTTCTAGTGGATCGTATACATTTTTGAAGTGTAATCGATTGGCTAGAAGGAGGAAGGTCCGTAGTAGGAGCAGGGTCTGACGCATGATATGAATCATCTGGGACTAGTATTGGGCGCGAACGACGATGATAAGTCAGGAGTGGTGGCACTACAACTGGAGATGTAGAAGTAACTGTAGATTCCTCAAAAGTCGATACAGGTAAGACCTGAGGTATGGGTAAGACCTCAAAGACATTAGAATGATCAGAAGATGTATAGTAAGGTTAAGATTTGATGTGAGGCCAAAAATATATTTTCTTATCATTACTTGTCTCACACTTATTATTTGTATTTGTCCTTTTTTATCATGAATTTTATGGATTATGCTAAATAGTGTATTTTATTTGTAGGCGTAAATTGGTGTAAAGATGAAGAAGTTTGGAGCTAAAACGAATTAAAGATGAAAGATTATAGAAGGAAATTAAGCAGACAGCTTAATGGATTAAATTTAATATAATAATGTATAAACATATAAAGTGCATATTGCAGTGAAATCCAAAGAAATCTTGCTGCCAGTTGCCACGTGGCAGCAAGTGAACAATTGCAGATTATGTTGGGGCGGTTGGAGTCGGCTACTGTACTACTAGGAAATCCGATTCCGTTTGGTTTTGGGTTCTTAATTTGTTTTGGACTCAGTTATTTTATTTAGGGTTTCTATATCTATAAATAGCCTATGAGAATAATTATTAGAAAAGAATATAAGATGGGGAATACTTGGTAAAGAAAAGTTGTTAATACTTTTTAGGGTTCATTTCTTCTTTTTTTCTTAGGTATTAGTAGCTAAAAACCCTTGTTCTGGGGTTGCGGATGCGAGTAATTGTTGAACATCAATTGTTTTAAATTAATGTTGATTATCGCTTTAATTACTTTCGTATTCTTGTTTTAGTATTTCATGTTTGATCACCATAGAAATGAATATATTGTCTATTATTGGACTCGAGAGACGAAGAGATAGATAGACCAAAAAATACAAAGAGTTTGATCAAACTTGCATATCACTTGATTAGATTCGTGTTTAGGAGTGACGCCTGAACGAACTCCAAGCTTGGTTACGAAACAGGATGGAATATAAATGCTCGCCAATTGAGACTGACTATCCCCGCTCAACGATGTAGTTAGACAGCCAATTGGAGTAGGCGATTAGAGGTCGGGAGACCATGATCGTAAAATAGCCTTGTAAATCAGTAATTTGATAACCGTAGTTAATTCATACATGAGATGTGATACATGAAACCTTAAGCATGTTGCAGCCCTAGAATTGCCCCAATCATTGTAAGTTAATCTTATTATTTAATTCTTGCATTCTTTTACTTATAAATCGCTCTTTTGACACACTTGAATAAATAATTAGACTAATATAATTTAGTAAAATATTTAATAGATAAGTCCTTTGGGTTCGATAATTCGGATCTTTTAGAGCCACTATATTACTTGTACGATCACATACACTTGCGTGTGCAATTGGGAGCAACAAGTTTTTGATTCAAAGAATGTGACATCGGCAGACATTATGTATCGACGAAGATCAGGTGAATAGCAACAATACCCTTTTTTAACATGAGAGTAACCAAGAAAGACACATTTGAGAGCACGAGGGGCTAATTTAACTTTAACAGGGGCTAAGTTGTGAACAAAGCATGTGCTCCCAAAGACACGAAGGGGATAGAGTAAAGATGTAAGTGAGGAAATAGAATGGAATGTGGAACCTGATTCTGAATAGAAGATGAGGGCATTCTATTAATCAAATAACAAGATGCAAAGACTGCATCGCCCCAAAAACGGAGCGGAATATGAGATTCAATGAGGAGAGTGCAAGCAGTCTCAATGAGATGCCTATTCTTCCTTTCTACTACACCATTTTGCTGAGGGGTGTACGTACAAGATGTTTGGTGAATAATCCCATGGTGAGTCATAAATTCCTGAAACTGGGAGAATAAGTATTCTAAGGCATTATCACTACGAAAAGTATGAATAGAAACACCAAACTGATTTTGTATTTCAACAAAGAAACTTTTAAATATAAAAAATAACTCAGAACGATCTTTCATTAAGAAAATCCAAGTACATCTTGAATAATCATCAATGAAACTAACGAAATAACGAAAACCTAAGGGTGAACTAACTCTACTAGGACCCCAAACATCAGAATGAACTAATGAAAGAATAGACTCTGAACGACCCTCGGTACTACGGGAAAAGGTAGCACGAATGTGTTTCCCAAGTTGACACGACTCACAATCTAATGTGGATAGATTCGAATGTCCCAAACGTTTGTGAATTAGGGCTGGAGGATCTGTAATGGAGCATCCTGTGAAGGAATTTGAAGAAGTAAGATAGTAAAGGCCTTGTGATTCATATCATGTGTCAATTATCTGTCCCGTACTACGGTCCTGCATGAGAAAAAAATTATCAAAAAAAGTTATGCCACAATGTATACGCTAGATTAAAAGGAGAACCAGACATAAAGAACATAGTCTAAAGTGACATAAGAGAGGGGTTTGGCTTTTCCAACCCCTTTTGGTTTTGTTTGGATCCCATTGACTAAAGTAATAGCGGGAAGAGATTGTGAATAAACAATATCAGACAGAAGTGATTTGGTACCAAAAATATGATCTGAAGCACCTGAGTCCATGACCCATGATCCAAGAGTACTAGACTGTGAAACACAAGCAAAAGTATTACCCGCAACATGAACATTAGGCTGAGTAACCGAGGCTACTTGTGGAGACGTTTGCTTACTTGCTCGATACGGAAGGAACTCATCATATTCTGCTTGAGCAATATGAGCATTTTGGGTGGTCGATCAGGCTGAGCAATAGATGCTACTTCTGGAGATGTCAGCTTACTTGCGCGATTCCGAAGAGACTCATTATATTCCTCTATAGCAATAGGATCATAACTGGGTGATGGATCATGCAAAATATGACATATGTCACGAGTGTATCCAAGCTTATGACAATAACTACACTTGGATCGAGATCTTCCAAAACGACCTCCTCCTCTTCGATTCTCTATAGGCTGATATGTTCGTTTGTCTATGGTTTGAGATGCGAGAACGGAGGAGTCAATGGTGGATGATGAAACTACTTAGTGACTGGAAGGCGCAGCAAGACGAAGTAGACGAGAGAATAATTCATCAATTGTAGGAATTGTAGGACTAGCTAAAATGTGATCACGTACTGAATCATGGTCAAGAGGAAGTCCAGCAAGTGTAAGAACTAGAAACAACGTCTGTGCTCTTGTTGTTTTGCTACGTTCATAGTGACTGGCATCAACATCTCAAATTCCTCCATGACTGCCTGTACTTGTCCCAAGTATGTAGACATCGGATTCTTGTTTCTTTAAGTTAGTCATGCGAGATATCACATCATAGAACCGAGATATGTCATTAGTGTATAAAGCACGAGCCTTTTCCCAAACTGAATAGCATATCTGGAATGGGCGAAACAAGGGCATCAACTTGGAATTAATAGATCGTCATAAGAGACTACATAATTGAGCATCGACCTTCTCTCATTGTGCTTTGGCTTTTGCATGTTCCTCACTAGCCTTTACCTTTTCATCTACCACACAAGCATTGGTTGTTAAATGGTTTGGGACACCTTGATCCTTACACCACAACTCAACCGAGGAAGCCCAAGCTAAATAGTTTGAGCTTCCCATTAATGAATCTTAAATGATCATAGGACTTGAACTTCCACTTTTGAGGTCAAAAATATCAATCCCGAAAGACATCTAGTAATCTGGAAAAAAGATAAAACAAATTGCTGGAATCCAAAAAAAATGGTTTCTATTGCCGGAAAATCAGATCTGCCGCCGGAAAATGGTCAGAAATCAAAGAAAAAAATTTATTTTGTGTGTAGGGTCGGAATTACGAGGCGACTCTACTGGGAAAAAATATGCTGAAAAAATGTCTGGAAACAGCCTGAAATTGACGGAAAAGTGGCTGGAATCGCCGGAATCTTGAAAAAAATCAGATCTGATTGCCAAAAAATGGTCGGAATCAGGAAATAAATGTATGGATAGCCTCGGAAGAGAGAGGCGATCCAACTGGGAAAAGAAAAATTGCCGGAAAGTGGCCAGAACTAACCTCACGCGCCGGCGCATGGTCAGATCTGGCGGAAAAATTCACGCCTCTTATCGGCGCGTGAGGCGGTATTTTTCGGTGGGTCTGACTGGGGTTTTGTCGCCGGAGAGTGAGGACCCAGTGGTGGTGTTGGTTTTCACACAACACTAACGGAAAGAGATGATGAAAAAATTCAACTTTACAGTCCCCGGAAATTGACGCCCGGTGACCCGTAAAGGTTTCTCACTATTGCTCTGATACCATGTGAGAAATATAAGAGAAAAATATTATTGAATTGTATGTCTACACTATTACATAGAGACCCTATTTATAGGCACTATATTAAACTCCTTTTCCAAAATAGGATTCCTATACTTTCCGACGTCCTAAGATCAGACATAATTCCAAAAGCTGGAAATACTACATTACCGACGGGAGCCGTCTTGCGTGACTTTTTCTGGCGGCTAGAACAGAAATTTACTAAATAAATAAATTTTCTTATTATATTTATCTAATAAATTTACACCTTCTGAAATGTATAAGTAATAATAATTAAATTATTTAGAATTTACGATGTGGACTTCTCAAATAACAACAATTAGCCATTGGAAATGTCAAATAAACGACCCATCAAGTTCCCTTTCATCCCCATTTTGCTGTTTAAACCCTTACTCCCCTTCTGTTACTCTCCTCCTATAAGAGTGTGCCACACATACCTGGTGATTGTGCACATACTCCAAAAATGATGGGACCTCAGGAAAGCGGCACTGTTCACTGCATTGATTTCGAAGGGATTTCTGAAAGCAAATTATATCCCCATCTACAAGCTGCAAAGCCAGAGGAGTATTGCAGAAAAAAATATCAATGGTAATAAATCCACCAGAAGAAACAAAAAGGAAAAAACTATTGACAGAAATTTAATACACCAGGAAATGCATAAAACCCCCAAAGTGCCAACTGATAATTAATTGAACATACCCCGCAGTCACGAAAACTCAACATACTGTCAATTTTTTCACACATCACACTGGGTTCAAATTTTATTTCCTGTGAATAACAAAACCTGAAAATCACATATCACATATCACATGTTAACAGTTAAAAAACTGCTAACAAGAGAAGAAGAAAACTAACCTCAAAAAGTTCAATTTCTTCATTAGGCAAAAAACCAGCAAACTCTTTTAGCTTCGATAATATCTCCAGCGGCTTGCCACTTCCTTTTACAAAAAGCCGCCCAACATACCTGACAACAAAAAGGAAATTAAATGGAGAAAGACCAAAACCCCTCATCCACAACATGGCTATTCATATATGAGGCCCCAAGCAGTTGGACTTTAGCAGCATTTCAAGTTTTAAATTCATTAAAGTTTGAATTAACCCCTTTAGTATTATGACCACTTTAAGTCCAAAGCTTTGAGCTGGGCTTTTTCTTCTTTTCCTCTTGGCCCTATTTTACTAACTATAGTGCCACATTCAGTTATCTACGATGTCTGTTTTAGACCTCTAGATTGTGTAGAAGTCAAAGAACCTTTACATGTAATCGTGTTTTCTTCAAATAAATGTGGAAATTCCAAATTCAAACATGAAAATCACTACTGTAATGAAAGTTATTTCAGCTATTGAGAAAATGTAATACCTTATCTTTTCTTCCAGAGGATCAAAAAGTTTGAAAAATAGAAGGATTTCTTCCCTGATCGTCTTTCCTCCACCAGTTAAAGGTCGCAGATCCTGCAAGAACACAAAACAAAAAATAAAATGCTAAAGTAAAACATGTAGAATAAAGCCTCATAGAGAAAACATGCAACATGTGAATCACGGAAAGGGAAGACAAGCACCAGACATAATTCTACTTCCAGAAACAGCTTTAACTCAGCATTATTCACTTCATTTGACTTTTCTCTCAGTTGGCCAACCTGAAAACACACCATCGAAGGACATTAGCACAGAGTTAATCAAGTACTCCCCCTGTTTAACAGATTGTAGAAACCGTGTACTACAGAAGAAAGATTTCAGAAAAAAATGATCATAATACCCACCACAATTGTCACACTTCAAGAAAATCGGTCCTGAGGGGTCCCAACACCTAGTCCAATCAAAAAAACATGTGTTGAGATTGGGTTGAAGGGAGTTATTATTGTAGATCAAGGTCTTATCGGAGTAGGGTGAGTTTGCAAGACTGGGAGTTTGAAGAATTTCGCAACTTACTTGATTTGCTTCCAACAAAAAGCTACTATGGATAGCCATGATATATGGAGATGGAAGGCGGAGGGGTATGATATTTTTTTGGTGAAGTCATATTTATGAGAAGCTTCTAACCAGGGAAGAGAGTGATTTTCACATATATCGCTATGGATCTCTAGGGTACCAAGAAAGGTCTTTTTTTTCACTTGGCTAGCAACAAGGGCAGAGAATTTGTTGTATCAAAAATAATATGTATTGTATATTTTTTAAGAATAAGTTGTTTGTTTGCAAAAATATTCTCCATAAGTTTAAAGGATGTGAAAAGTGATGTCTAAAAAGGGTTTGAGGGGGTATTTTTGTCATTTTAACTATTTTATCACGGGATAAGTTATGCCAGGATCATTATTCCACCCAAAGGAAAGGATAACTTATCCCAATAGTAATTATTAATCGTAGGATAAGTTATTCCAAACAAGGATTAAGGGGTACTAAAAAAAATTTGTCAAGGGATTCTCCCTTTATCCATCACGCCTAACGTGTCCTAAGAGCCTAAAGTTCCAAGAATGTTTACATGTGTTCACAGTTTCTCTTATAAAAATGGCAAAGTTCCCCATGATGTGCTTAAATAAGTCTCTCCAAAAGAACATTTGATGAGAAAAGATAATTTACATAAGGAAGATAGCGACAACTAGCAAGGTAGCCTAATGTAGGCCAAACGAAAGGTACTAAGTAGAGCCATGAACATTAAATGATACTTGAGAAGAATAACATATTGAAAGATAATGAGACCGACCGATGTAGTTCATAGACAGAGTGTATTACGTATAGACATAACATATTATGATGATTGTGCCATTAGCACGATGGCCTATTCGTGGCAGATATGATGATGACCATGCCATTTGCACGATAGCCCACTTGCGGCAGATAAGATAAAGTCCGTGCTATGCACAATGGCTCACTTTTAGCAGATATGATATAGTCTGTGGTACGCACAATGGCCAACTTGTGGCAGATATGATACAGTCCGTACTAGGCATGATGGCCGACTAATGGAAAATATTATAAGTTTGTGCTACACACGATGACCTACTCAAGGCATATATTACTACACATACTACTATGTCCATAATAGAAGTAAGGGT
The DNA here is from genome assembly GCA_018342035.1 of Solanum appendiculatum. Taxonomy (NCBI): domain Eukaryota; kingdom Viridiplantae; phylum Streptophyta; class Magnoliopsida; order Solanales; family Solanaceae; genus Solanum; species Solanum appendiculatum. The sequence continues at coordinate 932,098 of JAGDQO010000392.1, read as the reverse complement.
AGTATTCTAGACCCATAAACTGTTTAAGTTAAAGTAGATGCTAAATATGTTTTCTATTGTTCTTAAAATATTGCAATTATATCTTCTCACATGTTTCTTTCATGAGCCTACTCTTGTCACGGTTATTCTTGTATTGGGTTGATTATGTCATTTACATACAATACAATCCTATATGTACTGTGGGACTACACTAGGTATGTTGTTGGTGTGTGTTGTACTATTCCATATATACTTAAAACCTTTTGCCGGAGGCGCTGCATTTCACAACATAGGTTCAGGTGGTCAGGGTGAGAGGCTTCCTTGTTAGGCGTCTCGCTCCTTACCAAACTGGTCTTGGTGAGCCCCACTTTTTATCCGGGCCAGTTCATGTCTCTTGATGTAGTTAGATCTTTTGGGTACGTCGTGGCCTTGTCTCGGCATTTCTATTTTGACGCCATGTCTAGAGGCATTGTAGACAAATGTACTCAAGTCATGCATATGTTTTGAAAACTACTCCATGTTTTCCTTATGATGGAATTTCAGTTAAGTATGTGCAAAAATGCTCTTTATGTTGTTTTATGAAAAAGGGTAAGTTCTTAGTATCACTCAAATGTTCTACCATTCATGGGAAAGATTGGCCTAATGAGGCCCACGCCTTCTATTCAGCGTCAAAGTATGTTTTTCAAAGGAAGTTGTTATGCCATTGAGTTCGTATAGAAGGGTTCGCTAGGTCAGGTTAAGGCACCAGGTGTCGGTCCTCCCAGGCCTAAGTTCAGGGTGTGACATTAAGCACATCAAGCACGAGAAATTCATGAATCAAACTGTCCCATATGATTGAAGAAGAAACAGAATAAATTCCTTTGAAGGACTTAGATACATATAAGGAATGACTGGTAATGGAGGATGGCTTCACACCACTACAAGAATATGTACTAAGATCATTCTTTTTTTCATGCAGGATAAGCTAAGGAGAACAAATTTTATGTGCATCACCAAACATGAAATATACAAAGCATATCACAAGTAAAGTTGCAGTCACACTGCAGAAAGATAGGGTTGTCAGACTTACAGAGTGAATTTCCTCTTGTGATGTAAATGCACGATCAGGTCTATACGTGTTGTTCTCGCGTTCAGTCCATATCCAGTAACATTGAAATTGCACCGGTATACCAAATGCCTTAGCAACTTCCTCCTGGGAACAGATATACCATCTTTTTTACTGAGAGAGCGCAAATAATATTGTGAACCCTCACCCCTTAACCATTAGAAGTTAGAACTTCATGCTCTCAACTTTTATGATTGTTTTTATCCTCCTAAACTTTTACCTGCATTAGCCTCAGAATTCGAAGTTTTATCTCTCAACGCAATATAAAACACAAGTACATAAAGATTACATTCCATATTTCAAGTTGTAGAAGCAGCAAATTTCACATGACGCCTCTTTATTAAACAAGGGCTAACTGAATTCATCCTCTTGCAGTACATACAACGCTCGTCATGCTTGTAAAGAGAGGCATCACGATTTAGTTTTATCTATGAAAAAAGGAAATGCAATAGAATGATAGATGTACCTTGACTTGAGTAAATGGCATCTGTTTCTTAATACGAAACGTACGCACTATATCATGATTCACAAGATCAAAATAAATCTCCTTTCCAATTTGTTCACCAAGGTCTTCATCACGAGCTACCTGATAATGAAATGACTAATTTCAGTTAAAATGTTTCCTAAATATAAAGACACAAGAAGTAAAGGATAGAGACTAAAAGTTGAAAGAAACCTTGATGACTCTGTAGAGACGAGCCTCTACTTTCTCCTTTCTCTTTTTTTCCTTTTCTTCTTGCTCTTTATTCAGTCTTACCTGAAATTTGAGGTGGATAAAAGATTATTATGACTGAACCAATAGAATGAGATGCTCGGCTATGTCCTTCTCAACCACATTGCATATTATCTTTTCCTTGTTACTTTCATGTATATAAACAAGCATGTACGTGATTGAATATTTTACAAGTTCATACGGTGAATTGTTGCCAAAATATGGACTACTAGAATTTATTGAATTTCCAACGGCCTAACATCTGACATAATTTCGACATTTGGAAATACAAAGTTGCTGATGGACAGTCTTAGATGCTCCATGGCACTGTTCCTTGACACTGTGTATGTGGGATGTTGGGTTTGTATGTTCGTACTTTGGCTTCTGTTACTTAGATTATGTTTGTATAAGATGACGGTTTTTAATGTAATTTGCGTAAGTCTTGTTAAGTTATCCTGTTCGCTAGTTAGGCTAGGTGCTTGTTAAGTGCCAATCACGGCCTTTCAGAATTGGGTCTTCACATTCACACAGAAACACAGCAAATAAATTCATTCAATATCACACTTTAAACAAAATTTAGGTCAATTTCACACCACATTCACAGGAGACTAAATTCAGCAGCTATAAATTTAAAAAGAAAAATCAATAATTTCAAAACTACACCAAGCACAGCTACTTTAAACAAAACAAAAAATATGCAAAACAGATTAAAATTGTAGAAACAAAGTGAATACACACAACAACACAGCTAATAAATTCAGTAACATTGCATTTTTATAAGAAATTTTAGGTCAATTTCACAGCGCACAATCACAGCGAGCTATATTCAGCACATATATTTTCAAAACTACACCGAGAAAAGCTACTGCAAACAAAATATATGCAAAGCAGAGAGAAACAGTAAAAACAAAGTGAATACACACAGCAACACAGCTAATAAATTCAGTGATGATCTCACTTTTAGAAGAAATTTTAGGTCAACTAAGAGATAAGAATGACTATATCACATACGCTTAAAGGGGAACTAAAATAGATCACCAAGTTTAGCATAGACATATTATATTGACCAGGCAAGTTGCTGTGAGGAGCATGAATAAGGTGGATTTTTTCCATGGATCCTCTCTAGGTGCAATGTTAATGGAATATCCAAGGCATTTTCTTCTTCATGGAGTCAACTCGTCTTCCCCGAAGACGAACCCATCTATAAATTAGTGTATACATATCCAGTTATCAATCACATCAGACTACATTCAGCACATTTATTTCAAGAAAATACTATAAACAAAAAATACGCAAAAAAAGAGTGAAACTGTAAAAACAAAGTGAATACACACAAAAATCAGATTTTTATAAGAAAATTTTGATGCAATCCCAATTTGTATTCCACTTCCAGAAGTTAGTTAGGTTATTATTCGAATTTAGTTAGGCGCATGTATCTGGCACATTTGATTGTAAGTATTTGAATAATCATATCTCCGTTTCTGGGTACTTGTTCAAGGGCAATTCTGCTTAATTTGCACCTTCGAAATTCGATTATTTCCTACCATTTTCCCCATTCGCGTCAAATTTCAGGTCAATTCTAAACTGCATTCACATCGGACTATATTCAGCACATTTATTTTCAAAACTACACAGAGAAAAAGCTACTGTAAGCCAAAAAAAAAAAAGAAAAAAAAAGCAGAGCAGAATCAAAACTGTAAAAGCAAATGAATTCACAGAAAAATTACAGAGATGAAGAGGAGAAGATTTTTTAAGTCTATCGGAAGAGGAGTGAGTAGAGACATTGCCGGAGAACGGGAAACTGTAAAACCGGCGCGGCAACTTTGTTAAGTTGGAACGAAGTGGGAAAGGTAGTGAAGGTAAAGGTTCAAATTTAATTTAAATAGGGATGGTACTTTTTTTTTTTAGGCTCGCATTAAAGTTCCAACTAAATTTGGAGCACGCACTGTAAAGCCCATCCTAGAGAGGGAGCTTCCAACAAAAATTTTCCTGTTCGAGGCCCACATTAAAGCTCTGACTTAATTTGGATCGCGCACTGCAGAGCCTATTTTAGAGATGAAGCTTCCACAAAATTTTCTTCATATCTACGGCTTGAGACTGAAACCTCTTATTTAGGTTGGAAATTGGAATGATCCTTTGATTTCTCAAGGAGTTTTCTTTTGAAAAAAAAAACTTTTTTGTGGAGGTTGATTTCAACAAAAAAAAAAGGGAAGGATCGAATATACTTTAAATTATTTAAAATGGATCAGTTTTACCCTTCGAAATGTTGTTGTAGTTTAGTTTTAGCTCAAATATATCCTCTAACTTGCCGAATAGTTTTAAAATAGGATAGTTTTAAATATATACAATGAAGTAATTAGTTTACAACAAATATAATCATGTTTTTATTTATATATAAAATAGTCAAAAGTTATCGAAAGTATACATTGATTATACATTGACTATATATTATGATACACTCAAAAAACTGAATATAACTTATCTATACATGAACTATATACTGACTCTTCAATCCCAACCAACTCATAAACATGAAATTCTCTCGATGTTTCGAGTCTTTTGACTCGAAATAATTCACGTTTGCAATATATCAAATTTTAAAGAAAAAAGGGGAGGAGGAAGAAGAAGAATGAGGGAGGACAATGATAAGAAGAGAAAGGCTTCGTCTGGTCGTTTGTTTGGTAAATAATAGAGAATATGACCAAAATGGTCCTTAAGGCATGGGTAGTGTTTTATTTTAGTCCTTAATATATTTCATTTGATTGAATGGTCCGTAATATATAAAAAAGAGTTCATTTTGGTCCTTACATATTTCACTTGATTGAATGGTCCTTAATGTTTAACAAAATGTGTTCATTTTAGTCCTTTACTCTAAAGCTAACAGATTTATTTTTAAAAAAATATTTAATTTAATTATGGACCCTATGTGGCTAATAAAATTCATCATTGTTGTCTTCTTTGTTAGCTCTAAAGAAAAAACTCCATAAAATCTAACATCATTTCTCCTAATTTCTTCAAAAATTTTTTTACTATTTTCTCTATTCTAAAATATTATGCGAAATAGTCTGATGGATCCCTGTATTTGTACGCATTTGTATTATGAACCCTTTTACTTAACTCTTTATCAACTGAACCCATAAACTCAAACAAAAGAAGTTTTTTAAACCCCTCTTATGATGTGTGTAGTTCACTCGCCCTTAAATAGATGATATGTCAAATTCACGTCACCTAAATTAATGCCATGTCATAAGTATCTTCATTAAATCTTTATAAAAATTATTTAATAAAAGGTAAAATAATAAATTTTTAATTTAATCTTTAAAATAACATTTGAAACTCCATACATCTTTTCCCCTTGAAACCGCCAAAATCTACCGAGAAAGCCGCCGCTGCCGACGTCGCCATTGCCACCGGCAAGACAACCCTTACTCTCTCCCTGCCCCGTCTTCATCTACGCCGCATACCCTCACCATTTTCCTTTCCTACTTCTCCATTCTCCAAAACCAACAACCTAAGCCGCCGCCGCACCACCAGATCTGGCCGAAAAGCCTCTTCACCGTCGTCACCAGATCCTCCCACCCTCACCGTCTCGTTCTCTGCTCCATTGACTAGCACCATCTCTCTTTCACTCTATTGCGAATCAGTGATCTCTGACGAGCACCATACCGCCGCTCTCCCCTTACGCCGACGAATTAGTGGACTCAAGGAGGTCCCGATGTTAAGATCTCTTAAAGAAGATGACAAGAGTGGAGAAAAAGAAAAAATGAGTTCGTTGAAAATGGAGATGGAGTGGTGAAGAAGAAGAAGGGTTTTTTTTTAAATTATGTTTTAAAATAAGTTTTATTATTTTATTTTTTAAATATTTTTAAAACTTAAATATGATACTCACTCGCCTCAGGGTGCATGAATTCACACACTTTCGCCAACTCAGTCATCTTAATGCCACATAAGTCAGGTCAACGGTCAGAGGGGTTTGATAAATTAGATTTTATTGAGTTTAAGGGTTCAGTTGATAAAACGTTAAGTAAAAGGGTTCATAATACAAACTCGTACAAGTACAGGGGACCATCAGACAATTTCGCCAAAATATTATTCCACTAATCTAATACCCATTCTATTTCAGGCAAGAGAAAATAGTAAATTTTGACATGAAATGGGAAAACAAATTTACCCACACATACACGTGCCTTTCTTTATTTTTGGGCGGTACTTTACTCATATCAGAATAGGCATAGAGGCGGACCCACATGTATAGGTGGGGGTGCACGTGCACCCATTAACTTGGGAAAAATTATGTGTATATATGTATATAATCTTGAGAAGCTGACAGAAATTGGAGTATAAGTAAGAGTGCACCCATAAAGGGCATAAAAGTGCACTTGGTCCGCTGGTATAAGCCAAAATATCCACCCCGCGATCTGTGGTCGATTCTGAACAGCACCTCAAATTACCTGTTTTTGTTATAAGTTTTGAATTATCAAAATTGTTAGATAGGGGGATTCGAACTCATAGTCATCCAGTACAACAAAAATCACCTTGACCATTAAGTTATCACACTGAGCTCATATTTGAATTTAAGAATACGATATTATCCGTTAATCCTCATTGAAAGTTTCGCTAATGCCTAAATTAAAATAATATTGATGCACCTAGGGTTTTCAAATCTTGCATTCACCTCTGAATAGGTTCATTTGAGGTTTTCTCTTTTCTTCTTCTTCAATTTGCATCTTCCTTTTTTCTTTATGCAAATACAAGACCATAAGTCGGCTTTTTTATTATATTCACCTGTTGTAGCTTTTCATTACTACTTAATTTTTCATTTTCCTTCTTTATTCTTGCAATAACTAAATTAACATTTATAGGTAAAGATAAATGAATGAATGAATGATTATGATGATAATATAATATTTAATATTTAATAACTAATTAGATTTTTTAAAATGTTTTTATTTAGAATAGGGATAAAATGACAAATCTAATTTTACACTTTAGAACTCTCTATTTTTAGTAATATATGATATGATAATATATGATGCAACAAAACAAAACATGGGGTCATGGTGGACCTAGTTCCATGTGAAGCAGAGTCATAAACTGAAGCAATAGGATTATTCGATAACTGTTTAGCAAAAGTAGTTCCTAATTTATTTGCTTCTGCTAATGAAGTTTCCATAGCAGACATTGGAGGATTCACATATAAACAAAATGCTCAAAAAGTTGCTTTCCATCTCTTCCTTTGTAAGCAAGTCCGCTACCATATTCTGCTCTCGAAAACTATGCTTGAGCAGTGGTCCTCCTAGTCTATCTGATACAACCTGCATTCAAATAAAAGGAATGAATAAGTGTTGCGATCGATATGTATTACATAATAGCCTATCTACGAGGGTGTTTGGCTAAGTTCATAAGCTGATTAAATTAATTTATAAGCATCTTTTAGCATATTACGCATTTGGTAAAAATCTAAAGTGCTATAAGCAAAAAGTCATAAGTTGGTCACTCTTACTTTATGACTTTTCAGCTTAAAAACACTTCTAGTTTTACCAAATTAGTGTATCATATGATATTTTTTTTAATTCATAAAAAACCTTTCCCAAAACAAGACTCTTAAATTTCTCTTCATCATTCAATATTCGCCGTTCCTCTTTTTCTTTACAAGGAAACATTCAAAATTATAAACTTGCGTAAAAATATTAGGATATTTTATTGTATATTTTTCAGCTCTTAAAACTTATCAACAATTTACCATCAAGTCATTAACCAACCCAAGCGGACTCTATATAGCTACTATGCAATGACAGTGAATTTAATAAATTAGTAAATGTTTAGGGTGTGTTCGGTACAAAGAAAAATATTTTTTATGAAAAATGTTTGCAAGGAAAATAGTGAGTTTCTTACTTATCTTTTTGTGTTTGGACTTCAAAATTTAAGTAAAAAATATTGATCCTAAAAACATTTATATATAATCTAAATAAATATTGTGAGAGATGGGGATGAATATGAGTTGTGTTGGAGGGTGGATACGACACGAGCAAATGAGGGACGCAAGTTGTGGAACTTGTTTTCCTACTTTCATAGGGGAAGTTATTTTCCTCATTTTTAATCAATCAAACATGTGAAAATTGGAAAAATGTTTTCAACAGTACCGAACACAGGGGCCGTTTGGTATGAGGGGCAAATGATACTAATCTCGGGATAAAATGCATGACTATTTTAGGCATAATACATAAATATGACCTTTAACTTAGCTTCAGTGGACAACTATGCCCTCCAACTTTGAGTGTGCACAAGTAGACACTTAAACTTGTATAAAATTGAACAAGTAGGCACACGCGTCCTACATGGCATAATACACGTAGGACGCCAAGTAGGACGCAAAATTGCCATGTAGGGTGCCATGTAGGACGTGTGTGCCTACTTGTTCAATTTTATACAAGTTTAAGTGTCTACTTGTGCACACTCAAAGTTGGAGGGCATAGTTGTCCACTGAAGCCAAGTTAAGGGTCATGTTTATGTATTATATCTTGCGTTTGGTTAGGTGTATTAGTTAGTTTGGTCACCATTTGTATTACAATGATTGGATAAGTTATCTCATATATATGATGAGATAATTAATCGCATGAGATAATTTTGTCTATCTCATCCCCATACCAAACAACCCGAGAAATGCTCTACATTGGTGATGAATAGATAATCAATGGCTTACTTTTAGGCAGGGTAACATAAGCTTCAAGTATGACTTTATCATCAACAAGATAACCTCTTCCAGGATCATATAGTTCAGTAAGAGACATGAATGACATGAAACCCCACTCGCGCATTCTTGCATTAAACTGGAGTTGAGTATCTGTCATAACGATCATAACGTTAAACAAAATAGTCAGCAGTTCATCTAATCAAATCACAATACTCTATGACATAAATCGAACCATCAACAATAATAAGGTGAAAGTTCAGGTAGTCAACTGACTGGGCTACTAAGATTTCCTCCGCTGAAAGTAATTAAAGGCGAGTAAAGATTATAGGGATTCTGAGAGGCTAAGTATGGATTCAGCATCAATTACAAATTCCTCCTTACACACAAAAAGAAAACAAAAGTATACTGTTAAACTTAAATCTGTTGGAATGAGTTGGCTTTGCTGCCAATCCTACTTGGGTCGAGCTAGGCTACCTAGTGATTTACAAGCACCGTTACTGCACACTTTCTATATATCTGTCTCCATCCAATCAAAGACATCCATGTCATAGAGAATCAGGATCGGCAAAAACGCATAGATTATAATTCCTCTTCTTAAGTTCACGCGAAAATTAAAATTCATATCTTTTATACAAGAAATGAGATCTCTGACCTTTTCTCACTGTGAAATTGTCATTAATTTGATCGAGAACAGCTAAGCTAAATTGAGTGTATCGATTCCAACCATAAGGCAATGCTGCAGCATTTGCCACTTTTAAATAAAGTGATAAATGGTTTCCATTGTTCCCTTTTGGGAGTATCAGTATCCTCCTGCAAGGCGATGCACCGTATAGTAAATCATCATCATCATATCCGCGTTAAGTTTGTAAAGCAATCTACTAAAAATGGGATGTTGATTACCATTTATATCTTCCTACATTAAAAGCGTCAGAGTACGACTTCTTCCTATTCAACTTTGAAAAATTGTGGACAGTCCATGTAAACCGGGCTGATGCCGGACCATCCACTGCCTGTGCATCCACCGTACTTGCTGTGTCCGCTGTAGCAGCTTCCAAATATAAAGCATGCAAAATTATTACTCAATCAATGTAAATATGTATATCAAATAACTAAAAAAAAAATTATACATACATTATTACTCTATACAAGTGTGTGAGTGTGTGTTTAAAAGTAGGTGAGATACCTTCGACCAGTCGAGGTCTCTTAGTAGGAAAATGAGAACTAGGAACAAGATTTTCATGCCCTTTTAGCTGCGAAAGACGAAGCAAAGTAAGAAAATTCATTCCAACAAAACTGGACAATTGTCATTAACATGTCCATTTCGAAACATCATGTTGATATTCTTACTTTTTTAGCTTAGCTAGAGGTTTTGTGTTCGAATTGCAAAATAAGAACCTTTACACTTTGTTTGGATGGTTGTTACAATTGTTTCATAATGTATTGTATCTTACTGTACTGCATAGTAATGTATTGTTTTAAAGAATATAATGTTTAGATAGACTGTATTGTTTCCTACCAGAAAAGTAGTGTACAAGGTACAAAAGGCAGGGATAAAGGATAAAATAAGATTTGTAAATAATAAAAAAAGACAAAATGAGATGAAGAAAAAGAAAAGTAACGATGAGATCACATCAAAGCCGTCATTACAACTTACACAAAATGGGATGTTTCGTCGTTATGTGACGATGGATTTAAGTCTCGACTATATTGCTTGCGGGGTTCGGTTGTTTGGTTAAGCCAAAGTGAGCAAAATAAAATATTACAGGTGTACTACCAAAGACATAGCCATCATCAAAATCTATTGCAATGTTGTAACAATCTTTCATACCTCAAGGACAATATCACGAAAAGAGTGTTTCGCATATACCTGGCGATTGTGCACGTACTCCAAAAATGAAGGAACGTCAGGAAAGCGATACTGTTCACTGCATTGATTTCGAAGGGATTTCTGAAAGCAAACTATATCACCATTGTATAGCTGCAAAGCCAGAGGAGTATTGCATTTCATTGCTAATAAATCCAGAAGAAGAAGTACAGAGAAAAAACTGTTGAAGGAAATTAATTGCGCGTACCTGGCAGTCACGAAAACTCAGCATACTGTTAAGTTGTACACACATCACATTGGGTTCAAATTTTACTTCCTACAAAAAACAAAATCTGAAAATCACATACCAAATGTTAAAGAGTTAAAAAAATGCTACCAAGAGAAGAAGAAAACTAACCTCGAAGAGATCAATTTCTGCATCAGGCGAAAAGCCAGCCAATTCTTTTACCTTTGATAATATCTCTAGTAGATTGCCACTTTCTTTTACAAATAGTCGTCCAACATATCTGACAACAAAAAAGAAATTAAATGGAGAAAGACCAGAAAACCGCATCCATTAAAAGTACAAAGCACCTCTCCATGAAGTCATGTTTTCGAAAAATAGATGAGGAGATCCCAAATTCAAGCATGAAAATCACTACTTTAGTGAAAATATTCCTACTATTGAGAAGCAAGATGTAATACCTTATCTTCTCTTCGCGGGGGTCATAAAGTTTGAAAAATAGAAGGATTTCTTTGTTGGTCTTCCCTGGTGGAGATAAACGTCGCAAATCCTGCAAGAAATGCAACAAGTTAATCATCAAAAAGAAAGACAAGAAAGCTATGTTGTTCGGACTCTTCAAAGATGTCCCTAGGTGAGTATCAGATTCTTCAAAAGTAGTGAATTTTTGGAGGATCCCACACAGGTGCGACAACATTTTTGGAGAGCCCGAGCAACTTAGCAAGAAAGCAAGTGATCGCATTACCGGGCATAATTCTACTTTCAGAAACAGTTTTAGCTCAGCATTATTCACTGTATTTGAATCTTCTCTCAGGTGGCCAACCTGAGAAGACAGACACACCATCAAAGAACTTAATACCGAGTTAATCAAACACTCACATCCTTTAACAGATTGTAGAAGACATGCTCTACAGAAGAAAGATAGTCAGACAAAAATGATGACATTATCAGCCACAAATGTCACACTTCAAGTTCCCACCAATTTTTTTTTAGGAAACGGAGTCAGGATTGCAATAATTATTACATTCCTTCATGACTTTTTTTTGCCGAAAATGGTGTTAGTTCGCGCAAACCTCGACTTTTCCAGCACGGATATCATTCTTTTTTCTATGTGATGGGATAAGCCAAGGAGAACAAAATTTATGTGGAACACCAAACATGTAATATACAAAGAACATCACCAGTAAAACTGCAGAAAGATAGGACTTATCAGACAACTTACGGATTGAATTTCCTCTTGAGATATCAATGCACGATTAGGCCGATATGTGTGGTTCTGGCGTTTTGTCCATAGCCAGTAACGTTGAAATTGCACCGGTATACCAAATGCCTTGGCAACTTCCTCCTGGAAACAGATGTACCATCAGACATAATAAAGAAATGTATCTTGGACCTAACTCAACTCCAAAACCTAGCTCATGATCGGAGGATTGTCCAAAATCATATTAAAAAAACCTCCCATCCCTAACACCCCTCGCACGCCCAGGACTGGACATCTGGAGCGTGGACAATATAAGATGAGGACCAACATCGGTAAATAATGATTGGGATAGACCCGACTCTGATACCATGTGAGAAATAAAAGAAAAACTAATAATTGAATTGTGTATCTACATTAGTACACTGAGCCCTATTTATAGGTACTACATTATAATCATTTTCCACATAGGATACTATATATAAATCATGTTCTATTCCTATTCTAACAAGACACATGACATGCTTAAGACTTACACTGAGTGACCAATTACATATGTTTATGATAGTTTGTATTCTCCTCATTTTTTACCTGCTTTAGCACTCAGAATTCGAAGTTTTTATCTTTTAACTCAATATAAAACACAAGTACAGAGAGTTTACATTCCATATTTTAAGTAGTAGATGCAACAAATTTCACATGACGCCTCTTTAATAAACAAGGAAAAACAGAATTCATTCTCACGCAGTACATATAATTGTTCATCGTGTTTGAAAAGAGCAGTATAGCTATAACTTTTAAGCCCATGAGAAAACAAAATGCAACAGAATGATAAATGTACCTTGAATTTAGTAAATGGCATGTGTTTCTGCATACGAAAAGTACGCACTTTATCATGATTCACAAGATCAAAATAAATTTCCTTTCCGATTTGTTCACCAAGGTCTTCATCACGAGCTACCTGAAAAATCATGAAATGACTAATTTCAGTTAAATGTTTTATAAAAGTATAAAGGCAAAAGTAAAGGATAGCAATGAAAAAGTTGAAAGAAACCTTGATCATTGTGTAGAGACAATCTCCTGCTTTCTCCTTTCCCTTTTGTTCCGTTTCGTCTTGCTCTTTCTTCACTCTTATCTGAAATTTGAGGTCGATAAAAGATTACTATCAGACCAGTAGAATGAGAAACTAATCAGCAGTATTGAGTAGAAACTCATCCAAAGATGCCAGACTATGTCCTTCTCTTCCACATTGCATATAAATCTTTTTTCCTCCTATTAGAGTTTGCCACACATACCTGGCGATTGTGCAAGTACTCCAAAAACAAAGGAACCTTGGGAAAGCGATACTGTTCACTGCATTGATTTCGAAGGGATTTCTGAAAGCAAATTATATCCCCATTTTCTAGCTGCAAAGCCAGAGTATTGCATAAAAAAAATTCATTGCTAATAAATCCAGTAGAACAAACAGAAAGGAAAAACTATTGAGAGAAATCGAATACAACACGAAAATGCATAAAAACACCAAAGTGTCACCTGGTAGTCATGAAAACTCAGCATACTGTCAAGTTGTTCACACCACACCTTAGGTACAAATTTTATTTCCTGTGAATAACAAAACCTGAAAATCACATATCATATATTAAGAGTTAAATTTTTATAAAAATGCGAAGAGAAGAAAACTAACCTCAAAGACATCAATTTCTTCATCAGGCGAAAAGCCAGCCAATTCTTTTAGCTTTGATAATATCTCCAGTAGCTTGCCACTTTCTTTTACAAAAAGTCGTCCAACATACCTGACAACAACAAAGAAATTAAACGGAGAAAGACCAGAAAACCGCATCCATTAAAAGTACAAAGCACCTCTCCATCACTCCATGTAGTCGTGTTTTCTCAAAATAGATGAGGAGATTCCAAATTCAAGCACGAAATCACTACTTATTTGAGGGGAATAATTTCCTTAAGGGCACACTATGCATTCAGTGGGCTCGAGTTTCTTCTTTCAGTAAAATATTTTGGTTTCTTTTCTGTTTACTGGTTTTGAGTTTTCTGTTTTTGAAAATACTCTTAATTTTTCAAAGTTTCTGCTCTTAGTATTTTATTAATACAGATTAACAGCAAATTCAATCATGAAAATCACTACTTTAGTGAAAGTATTCCTGCTATTGAGAAACAAGATGTAATACCTTATCTTCTCTTCGAGGGGGTCATAAAGTTTGAAAAATAGAAGGATTTCTTCCTCGGTTTTCTCTGGTGGAGATAAACGTCGCAAATCCTGCAAGAATACACAAAATGTAAAAGTAAAACATCTAGAATAAAGCCTCACAGAGAAGACATGCAGCAAGTTAGTCACCGAAAAGAAAGACAAGAAAGCAAGTGATGCATTACCAGGCATAATTCTACTTCCAGAAACAGTTTTAGCTCAGCATTATTAACTTCATTTGACTTTTCTCTCAGTTGGCCAACCTGAGAACACACAATCAAAGAACTTAATACCGAGCTAATCAAGCACTCCCCCGTTTAACGGATTGCAGAAACCAAGCAACTGAAGACATTTATTTTTCCAAGCACGGCAAAATTGATTGGTGTCAAGCTCATAACCAAAATTTTCAGGAAACAAAGATATGATTGCAATAACTATTACATTCCTTAGTGGATTAGAGTTCACATAGCTTTTTTTGGTAATAGTGGTGTCCTGGCCAGGTTGCACAAACCTCGGCTATTCCATCGGGTATCTGCTATCTCACCAGCACAAGTATCTGGTTGAGTCCACAAAAAAATTATTGAAGATATAACTAATTAAACAAAAGTATGCTCTATCCAACAACTTAAGTTTTTAGCTAAGATAGTCACATACTTCCACACAGTATCTGAGCAGGCAAAGGTCTTAGGTTCAAATTTCACTGTCAACCAAAAAAGGATTTTCACGTGGTTGGCTCATCAAAAGGAATCAAGCCCGCAGCCCCATGTGAAGGGTGTGTTGAAGATATAATTAATTAAATAAAAGTTTCTCTCTTTAACAATTTAAGCTTTTAGATGAAATGATCAATACTTTAACAACTCTAGTACTTTCTACATTCATGCAAACATACGAATTGATTAGGCTTACCTACTTATGGAAAATATTATTAGTCCGTGCTACGCACGATGACCTACTCATGGCAAATATTACAACGCATACTACTATGTCCATGATAGAAGTAAGGTTAGTATTCTAGAACCATAAGTTAAAGTAGATGCTAAATATGTTTTCTTGTGTTCTTAAAATATTACCATTATATCTTGTCACATGTTTCTTTCACGAGCCTACTCTTGTCAGTGTATTTTTGTATTGGGTTGATTATGTCATTTACATACAATACTATTCCATGTGTACTGTAGGATTACATTGGGTATGTCGTTGTTGTTGTACTATTCCATATGTACTTATGCCCCTTTTGTCGCTGCATTTCACGATGCAGGTTCAAGTGTTTAGAGCGACAAGCTTCCTCGTTATGCATCTTTCTCCTTATCCAGCTTGTACTGGTGAGCGCCACTTCTTATTTGGGCCAATTCATGTCTCTTGAGGTAATTAGATCTTTTGGGTGGGGCCTTGTCCCAGCATTTCTATTTCGATGTCTTATTTAGAGGCTTTGTGGACTAATGTACTCAAGTCATGCGTATGTTCTGAAAACTACTCCACATGTTCTTTATGACGAAATTTCAGTTCTTAGTAAACTCACTTAAATGTTTTACCATTCATGGGAAAGTTTGGTCCAATGAAGCCCATGCCTTCCATTCCATTTCAAAGTATATTCTTCAAAGAAAGTTGTTATGCCATTGTGCTCGAATAAAAGGGTTCGCTCAGTCAGGTTAAGGCACAGGGTGCTAGTCCCCCAGGCCTAGGTTCTGGGTGTGACATTAAGCACATCAAGCACGAGAAATATTTCACCACTACAAAATATCATACTAAGATTATTCTTTTTCTATATGCAGGATAAGTTGAGAACAAATTTTAGGTGGATCACCAAACATGAAATATACAAAGCATATCACAAGTAAAGCTGCAGTCACACAGCAGAAAAATAGGATTGTCAGACTTACAGAGTGAATTTCCTCTTGCGCTGTCAATGCACGATTAGGCCGATACGTGTGGTTATTGCGTTTATGCCATAGCCAGTAACGTTGAAATTGCACCGGTATACCAAATGCCTTAGCAACTTCCTCCTGAAAACAGATATATCATCACACACATGCTATACTTAAGACTTACCGTGATTGACCAATGAGATATGTTTATCTTTTCTGCTGAGAGAGCCCAAATGATATTGTGAACCCTTACCCTGCATTAGCCTCAGAATTCGAAGTTTTATCTGTTAACGCAATATAAAACACAAGTACGGAAAGATTACATTCCATATTTGAAGTTGTAGAAGCAGCAAATTTCACATGAACGCCGCTTTATTAAACAAGGGCAAAATGAAAAATGAATTCATTCTCATGCATTACATACATCGGTCGTCATGTTTGGAAATGCAATAGAATGATGAATGTACCTTGAATTGAGTAAATGGCGTATGTTTCTTAATACGAAATGTACGCACTTTATCATGATTCACAAGATCAAAATAAATCTCCTTCCCAATTTGTTCACCAAGGTCTTCATCACGAGCTACCTGATAATGAAATGACTAATTTCAGTTCAAATGTTTCGTAAATATAAAGACACAAGAAGTTAATGACAGTGACGACAAGTTGAAAGAAACCTTGATGATTTTGTAGAGATGAGCCTCTACTTTCTCCTTTCTCTTTTTTTCCTCTTCTTCTTGCTCTTTATTCAGTCTTATCTGAAATTTGAGGTGGATAGAGGATTATTATGACTGAACCAATAGAATGAGATGCTCGGCATTACATGGGCGAATTTATAGGTGAAAATATGGGGCACGTATCGTAGTCTTTAAGTAAAACTAGATATTTTATGTATATATCTCTAAAGTTGGTATAATATTATATATTGGCTCCCATGCTATAGGACGCCTAAGCAGTGCATTTGGTTGAATGTTGAGTTATTTACCTAGAAATCACAGATTCGCCTTTGCTTGTCAACCACATTGCATATAATCTTTTCCTTGTCGTTTTCACGTGTATAAACAAGCATGTACGTTATTGAATATTTTACGAGTTCAAACAATGAATTGCTGCCAAAATATGGACTACTAGAATTTATCAAATTTCCAATGGCCTAAAATCTGGCATAATTTCAACATTTGGAAATACAATGTTGTCGATGGACAGTCTTAGATGCTCCATGTGTGTGTGGGATGTTGGGTTTGTATCATTTGTTACTTTGACTTCCGCTATACTTAGATTATGTTTGTATAAGATGCCGATTATTTATGTAATGTGCACAAGTCTTGTTGAGTTAACTTGTTCGCTAGGTAGTGTAGATGCTCGTTTAGTGCCAGTCACGACCTGCAAGAAGGGTGACCCCCTATTCAAACCAAAAGAAGTACCTCACCTCACTTAGGAGGACATTGTTGAAGCTAGGCTCCACACTATGAGAGTTTTTTTTTTTTATCTTTCTAAGAGAGGTCTGATCAAATAGGGGATCAGAACACTTCTAGTGTTTTAACTAGTCATTAACAGTCGGCTTAATTAGTACTCGTTCAGTCGTGACATAAATTCATTCAGTATCACATTTTAAACAAATTTTAGATCAATTTCACACCACATTCACAGGGGACTAAATTCAACAGCTATAAAATCAATATTTTCGAAACTACACCAAACACACAACTACTTTAAATAAAAGAAAAAATACACAAAACAGAGTAAAACTATAGAAACAAAGTTAATATACACAGCAACCCAACTAATAAATTCAGTAACATTGCATTTTTTAAACAAAATTTTAAGCTCAACTTCTCACATCAACCACATAAGACTATATTCAAACAATTCATTGTTTGGCCGTGAAAATTGTGAGTATTTAAAAAAACTAATTTTTGTTTTCAAAGCGAAAAACTGGAGTTGTTTTTAAACTTTTGTTATTAATTTGGAGCTAGAAAAGTGAAAAAATAATTTTTTTCGTATTTTTCAAATTCCGGAATTAACCCAGGAGTATATCTTTCCACTGATCGAAAAATTAAAAAAAGGAAGATCATTATTCTTTTATCGGTTAGAAAAAAAAAAAGAAACAATCTACTACTTTTCCTTTTTAGGAAATCAAAAATTCAATAGAACTCAAGTTGAATTCTGGAATTTTACGATCAAACGTATTTTCCAATGTTCAACTCTGGAAAAAAAAACAAAAATGAATCATGGCCAAAGCTACTGTAAACGAAAATACGAAAAACACGCAAAACAGAGTGGAACTGTAAGAACAAAGTTGAATATACATCGAGAAAAAACTACTGTAAGCAAAAAAAATAAAACAAATTGCACTGACATCGGACTATATTCACCACATTTTAATTCAAATTACACCGAGAAAAATCTACTGTAAACAAAAAAAAAAAAATCGCAAAGCAGAGTAAGTCGAAGCAAATGAAATCAGAGAGAGATGATGAAGAAGAAGAAGAAGAAGATCATTACATCCATCGGAGTGACGTCGCCGGAGAAGTTGCCGGAGAACGGGAGACAGTTAAACCGGTGGGGCAATTTGGTTGAGCGGGAGTGTTTGCTTGTGTTACTTCAAAAATATATGATTTGTTTAATGTAATTAGATTATTGAAATAAGGATAAACACACCAATATATCTCAGGGGTTTGGTAGAATGTATTAGAAGAAATAATAATGTATTTATTAATTTTGTGTATTAGTAATCTCTTGTTTGAGAAAAACATTCGTTATACACTATACTGTGCATTAGCATGATTTGCTCGTCAATAGCCTTTTCTACATCTTTTTCATATATTACAAACTGAAAGTTCAAGATCGAAAAAAGAGTTGAGCCGATCGAAAAAAGCAAAATGAAATCAGAATTTGATCGGAAAAGAAATAAGGCTATGAATACCATGACCAATCACCATAGATAAAGAAGAATATTTTTTAAAATTATTGTTCATTCTGTAAATACAAGATAAATTATGAGTGAAGTTTCTTTTTTTTCACGTTCAAGATATGTTATTAGATAGAATGTTAAAACCTGAACTTTTATGCTATAGAAGATAAATGAAACAAATCTAAATTAAATTAGAAGTTATGAATACTCATATATTGAATTTGTGCAAATATTTATTTATATACTTTTGAGCTTATGTTTCAAATAGTGGACAAAATTAATTGTAAATTTAAACTTAATGCGTATCAAGATCTTGGACATGATAATTTTATGAAGAAAACATTATAGAGAATATATCTGAAGTGAAATTGTCGCAAAGAATAGTTACAATGTCAGTTGGAATTAATTTCTTCCTCCTTGCTTTAACTGCACGTTATCACATCCATCAACGATAAAAAAAACTTATTGTCATTTGCCCTAACTTCAAATTATCAAAGTCGTCAACAATGAAAAGGGATAGAAAAATATATGGTAATCCTAATGAGCCGATGAAAGAATTAATTTATAAAGATTAATAAAAACTTAATCTGTTGCGTTCATCAAATAACTAGTGTGCGAATGATCTATTCTTTATCAAAAATATTAGATATGGACTTTCATTAATTGGGTCATAACTAAAATAATAAGTCTTACATGTTCCCACTTTGACCAATGACTGTACAACATTAATATTTTACGACATAAACATTAGTTGTGCATATAATTAATTTCTTCTATAATGTCCATCATATATATTACAATATGACAAATCGTGACTAATGCGAGATATGACTGTTATACATAATTTGTGCTTTTGTAATGACCCTGAAAGTCATTTTTGGTAATTTTTGTAATATGACTGTTTTATCCCTCCCGAGAGTTGCCCGAGTCATGTTCGGCTGATATCCGATATTAGTTTTGCGAAAATTCTTGTTAAGTAGTGGTTTTTGGAAATTTTTGAATGCTAAAGTTTTAAGTGGTAAAAATGTGGTTTTTGAGGTCTTTCGGAGTTTTGGGACTCGGATGGGAATTCCGTCGATTCCATCAGTTCCGGAATGTGGAAATTGGTTAAGGAGAGTTGACGGAATCAGTTTTGGGGCTGTATCGTGGATTTGAGGTCTTAAGTTGAAAAATTGTGAAATTTTGATCATAGGGTTGACTTTGGTCAACATTCGGAGATCGGATATTCGGATGTGGATATCCGGATGTGTATTATAGGACAAACATGCATCATGCTACTTGACATTGCATTGCATTTCTTTGTCTTTTTTCTTGACATTGTGGGGTTGTGTTTATGTACCGTGATATTGTATTTGATGTATTCGATGCTTATTGTTCTATTGTTGATAATTGTGGACTGTTGATGATCTATGTGCGATATAACTGTGTAGACTAGGTTGGGCTGATTTTTGCGAAGGTTGTAGCTGTGGAGGTTCGGTTGGAAGGAAAGGGGTTCGTGAGTTTAGTTAGGTTTACCTTGTTTTATTGGTTGACTTGCTGGGTACCGTATTTTTGGTACTCACCCTTGTTTCTACATCTGTGTAGGTTGCGAGCTCGGACTGTGATTTTGATCTCTCTCTTCTCTCTCCCGAGACTTATGTGGATACTTGAGAGGTAGTTGTTCGATATCGGCGATCCCTCTAGATCTTCTTTCTATATTTTGTTCTATTTGAGACACGAAGATATTGAGACTTGTACTTATCTATTGAACTTCTGTATTAGTGGCTTGTACATGTGACAGCCAGTCTTGGGTTGATTTTGTTTAAGTTGGAAGACTTCCGCTTGGTTATTTCTCTTCTTTATTTATGTTATTTCCGCTTGTTGGGTTTTAGGCTGACTTGTCCTGGTGGGATAGGACAAGTGCAATCACACCCGGTTTTGGATCGTGACAGCTATGTATTTCCTTCCAGGTTCATAAATTATAAAACATATAATATTATGATCCGCAATGATGTCTTATTGAGACTTACCATGTAATATCTCAAAATAATATTGTGTTCAACATTATAAAAAAATAGAAAATTCATTAATCTATTAATACTAGTTTAGGCTCATAGTGTCAAAATATCATAAATGCATTAACCATAAATATAATCAAGTCTCATTCTTTGAACATGTTCTTTAAATGTCTTTGATTTCAAGTCATTCATTATTGGATTTGCAATCATGAAATCAAGTATAGTATTTTTAATTGTCACTCTTTATTTATGAATTTATTTTTTCATGATGAAGTACTTCAATTTCATATGTTTGACATAATACTTATCATTCTTGGAGAAAAATATTGTTGCAGTATCATCACAATAAATTTTCGCCCGCTTGATAATGATGTTGCCAATTTCAAGTCCTAAATTCAAGTTCAGCAATAATAATGCATGAATTGTGGCTTCAAAACATGCCACAAATTTTGTTTTCATAGTAAATATAGAAATGACAAATTGTTTAACACTCTTCCATGATACTGCTCCTTCAACTAGTAAGAATAAGTTACCAATCGTGGACTTTCTAGTGTCAATACATCCAACAAAATCTAAATCTGAATATCCAATAACTTTCAAGTGATTCGATTATCTATATATGATCATGCAGTCCTTAGTTCCTTCCAAGTATATCAAGACTTTCTTTACAGCTTTCTAATGATCAATTTTTGGGTTACTTTAATATCTTTCTAACATTCCAATTACAAAATTAATATCCGATCTTTTGAAAGTGTGAACATACATCAAACTTCCAACAATAGAAAAGTAATGATTTGATTCTATTTTTTCGCTTTACATCGTTATTTGATTATTGTGTGAGACCAAAATTGTCCTCCTTATGAATATGAACAATTTTTACTGAACAATTGTTCATGTTAAATATCTATAGAATTCTTTTAGTTTAGTTTTTGTGAGACAATTTCAATAATTCTCATAATCTGTCACAAAATATTTTTATCCCTATCATATAAGATGTCTAATCCATATATTTCATTTCAAAATTTAGAGAGAAAAGTCTTTTATCTCACACAATATGCATAATCATTAGTAACAAGTAAAATATCATCAAAACACAACACAAAATATAAACTTGCTTTCATTGATTTTTTTGGTATATACACCGATCAACGATAATCTTCTTAAATTCAAAAGATGTTACGCTAATATTATCGAAATTGAATATTAAAAATATTAAATTGAATATCGAACAGTGAACACCCACCCATAATGAATTATTTACCATATATATAAGTTACATTAATAAGTGATTTAGATAACTTGATTGACTTATGTGGTTATACCAACAAATCCATAATGTCACAATTTGTAAACGAATATCTAACTTCTAAATGTGTTTTTTCTAAAAACTAACAGGTTAAATATTAAACAAATCATAAATATATTTTGTCAAAATATTTTTCTCTATGTAGTTACCAAATTATTATATTGAAATTTAATTTATTATATTAGAGATTATATTAAAAAGGCAAAATGGTCTGATGGATCCTTTTACTTGTATGAGTTTGTATTCTGGACCTTTCTACTTAATCATTTGCCAACTGAACTCTTAAACTCAATTAAAATGAGACTTTTAAACCCC
Organism: Solanum appendiculatum; assembly: GCA_018342035.1. Taxonomy (NCBI): domain Eukaryota; kingdom Viridiplantae; phylum Streptophyta; class Magnoliopsida; order Solanales; family Solanaceae; genus Solanum; species Solanum appendiculatum. The sequence continues at coordinate 909,768 of JAGDQO010000392.1, read as the reverse complement.
TCCAACCATGTGTGTAGCTCACTCTCCTTTACATAAATGACATGTCATATTCACATCAGATATATTAATGTCATGTCAAAATTATTTCATAATTATTTTTAATATTATTAATAAAAATTGTTTAATAAAAGGTAAAATAATAAATTTTTAATTTATTCTTTAAAGTAAAACTCCATACATTCTCTCCCATTTCCACTGTTTCACGGGCAAAATTTAACGAGAAAGTCGGCATCGCCGTTGCCATTTTTGTCGGTGAAACCACCTATATTCTCTCCCTCACCTGCCTTTCTCTCCGCCGCACACCATCACCATTTTCCTTTCTTCCTCCAACCTCCACAAAACCAACAATCTAAGCCACCGCACCACCAAATCTGACCAAAAAACCTTTTTGCCGCCGTGACTAGATTCTCGTACCCTCACCCACCTCGTTCTCCTCTCCATTGACCAGTCGCGCCTCTCTTTCACACTCCACTGCGTATCAATGGTCTCCAATGAACACCGCCGACGCCGCTCTCTCTCTCCATCGGTGAATTAGTGGACTCAAGAAGGTGCCCAAGATCTGCTAAATAGTGGATAATAGATTGTGGAAAAGAAAGAAAAAGGGGTTGAGCAGGGTATGGAGATGGCTGAAAAGGAGGTGTTATGGGTGAAGAAGAAGATGGCTGAAAAGGAGGTGCAATGGGTAAAGAAGAAGGATTTTTTTGATTAATTGTCTTTTTTAAAAAAATAATTCTTTTATAATTTTAAATATTTTTTAACTCAAAAATGCCATTCACTCGCCTTAAGAAGCGTATAGTTACACACATTTGCCAATTTAGACATCCTAATGCCACATAAGCCAGATCAATGGTTAGAGACGTTTGTTAAATTGTGTTTTATTATGCTTAAGAGTTTAGTTGATAAAACGTTAAGTAAAAATTCATAATACAAATGCAAAGATCCATCAAACCCTTTTACCTATTAAAAACTAAATCAAACTTTTAAATATCAAATCGAATATGGAACACCTAGCCCACACATTTAGTTGCCAAAATGGCAAAACAAAAGCTAGAGGGCAAATAATTTATTTACCGCCACGCCCGCCAATGTGAATTCGCCGATATTTTCTCGATTTCCGTGTCTATCCACGAAAATAAAACCCTAATTTCCCTCTTTCTTTCCATTTTTTTCCCTCGTCTTTTTCTCTCGGCGGTTTTGAATAAATGGCGGCGGCGGGAGACGGCAGAACGGCGACTTCCTCGGCCTACGAAGGCGGAGGAGCTGGAGGAAAGTTCCGGAGACGACCCTTCCGGAAGAACCAAACTACTCCTTACGATCGCCCTCCGACTGCCCTCCGGAACCCTAGTTGGCTCACGAAGCTCGTTGTCGATCCTGCCACGAAGCTCATCACTTCCGGAGCTCGACGGTTCTTCTCTTCGATCTTCCAAAAACGGCTTACCTCTGCTCCGACGCCATTGCCACTTCCTCCGATGCCATTGCCACCTCCTCCAGGTTCTGATTTACACATTTCTGTATGAGACTATGCTTATTTGAAATGTTTGGAGTTTGCTCTGAATTTGCTTGTTATATTGTACCAGTACATTTGTTTTGTCAAAAGTAGTAATTTTTTTCTCATATGTCTAGAGGAGCTCGATAGAGTGTGATGATATTAAATGATTTTCTTAATTTTAATAACGAAGTACAACTAGTTCGGGATGGAGCTGTTGTGGTACTTGTTGTTAGTTTGTTTAGTTAAATGCGTAAATAGCAGAATGCTGTTGCATCAAATTTGGTTTAACAATGTTTAGAAATGAGGCTATTAGTTGCAGTAGTTGTATTTCGAGAAAGCAGAATGCTTTTAATGATTGTCATTTTGTTTCAAAAGCTCAAAACACAAACTTTCATGTGGTCTCATGTTTTCAGTCAGTAATCGTCTAGTTGGAAAGTTTGCCTTTTTTTTTTACTTTGATGAATTCAGAAAATTTATTTTTAAAAAGTTTGTCCCGTGCTGCATACACTTTTCTGTATGGTCTATTCGTATGTAAATTGGTGTTTGCTCTGAATTTGTTTGTTATTCTGTTGCGTTACATTTGTGTTTTAAAAAATTGTAATTTTCTTTTGTGTTAAGTAAGTCTAAAGAGATGTCTGCTACCTTTTTTTCTTTAAAAATGAAAAAGATGTGCTTTCCTAGGTTTGTGTTGGGCCAATAGAGCAAAATGAAGAGAGAGGATTCATATACCAATTCCACCTAATTTTGCTCTAAGTTGTTTTCTGACATTTATTAGTTGAACATCTTGCTATGAACTTCATTTGCTTCTTTTTTATTAACTTTTACGTCAGACTTAAGTTAAGACCTGATTTCCTTTTTTATATACCCAGAAGCAAGGCAAGAATCAAAGGATGTGCAGCAGGAGTCTTGTCTTAATGTAAGTTTATTATGCATGATTCTTGTGCTCAGAGCTTCTGAAATCTGGTGCTTATGTATTTTATTTTTCACGTGTTTGGATCACATGAATTGTCCATCTTCCAAGAAACAAATTTTTTTCCTTTCCAAGCATATACTTATTTTGATGGTCCAATGTCCACAAAACTTCAATCATTTTATTTATTGTAAACGATTACTTGTTATAAATATTTAGTATGGTTGAACCTGATAAGAGTTGCCCCATTGTTCCTTCTCCTTCTGGAACAATTCTTCCTCTTGATGAAGGATCATGCTGGAGCAGTAGTAGCCACTGGAAATGAAGTTCGCAACGCTGCATGCAGCTCTGAGGACAGTGCATTCTCAGAGCTTGAGCAACTGTTGGAACAAAAGACATTCAGCAGGTAAGCTTTGTGATAACGTAGCAGTTAGAGTTGCGTCTGCTTTATCTCTTATTTCAGGTTTCGGTGGCTCTATGTGTTTATCAAATGTTAATTCACTGCCACTGGTACATGCCCTGTCAGTGGTTAATACTGTCATTATATTCTGATGTGCATTTTCATATCGATAAACAATAGAAAACTGGAAGCCATAAATTTGATCTTGCTGTTGCCTCAGACTTTGGGTCAATCGTAAAGGTATTAACAAGCGATATGTATGGTGGGCTCTTGTTACAGATTCAAATCCTTCTTGGTTTTGGTATTTAAGTGAAGAAGGGTAGATTGGCTGGCCAATTATCCTGTTGAATTTTGAAGCTAAACAACTCATTTCTTGATAGTAAATTACTCTTTTCTTGTCATAAAAAATTACTCTTTTCTTAATAACCGTGGTGTCCGGGCCAGCTTGCACGTACCTCGTTTAATTTCATTGTACCTGCGACCTTCCACCACCACCAGCACATGTATCGTGTGATTCTGTCCATCAAGTAGTAAATTGCTATTTTTTTCATTTAGATTAAACAATTTCTTTCGAACTCTAACGTAGTTATCTGTCTGATCGTTATATTCTTGATATTGGCCTCAATTGAGGTTATCTGTTTCTGGATGAAGGATTAGGTATAGATACGTGCTGATTTTGTAGCATCCTTTTTTGTCTTAGCCACTACTTTATAGAGCTAACTGCTTGAGCATCCTTATTAGGTACCTTTAGTCAATTTATGGGAGTCTTAACGTTCTTATAGGAACCAATGAAGTTAGAAATCTGGTTCAGTTGAATTGACTTTCCAGGCAGGACTTACCCAAAAGAAGAAGAATTAATGGGTCTAGTACATTGATATTTGGTGTCAAGGTGAGATATGGTGTTTACTAATATGAGATTTGGTGGGTGCAGAGATGAAATTGACCGCTTGACAGAACTTTTGCGCTCCAAAACTGTAGATACCCCTGCTGGGAATGATAAGGGTGATGTTGCTACTCCTGTCACAAGTTCAAGAGTAAGATGAATGCCTTGTCTGGGTACTTGACATATTAGCTTTGTTACAAGTATGTAAATATTGGGTCAGTGTCTGACATACATGTGGCTGATGGTTCCAGGTCCCTAAAGGGAATGTTGCATCTCCTGCTGAACTTGCAAAAGCTTACATAGACACTAGGCCATCAAAGGTGTCACCGACAATTCTAAGTTCGCTAAGTCAAGTTGTGAGAGTGGATACACCACTGCTAAGAAATGTAGCATATTCCAAAAATTTGCCTATTACATCAGTGACTACAAAGACTGCTGGTCATGTTGGGGTTCGAGCAAATGGATTTACCACTCCAAGGTCTCGTGGAAGATCTGCAATATACCACATGGCTCGCACGCCGTACTCCAGGCTTCGTCAAACTGATGGTCAAATGGTGCATATGCTTTTCTGCATACTTAAGTGTTGGAGTTGATTTGATTTTTTTTAGAATTTTTTGTTTAACTTTGGTCCTCTATCAGGCAAGTAGCTCCACACATAATGCTTATAGCGGGCCTTCTTTATCTGAGTCAGTCTTGGTGCATGATGGATATTCCGGCTCTAAACAGGTATTATTTACAAATCACTGTGGTATTGAGCTGATTTGCATTCTTTACTTGTATTGCCATCTGTGAGTGAATTTCAGTTTTTTCCTCTTTCAGCCCCTCAAAAGGAGAAGTTCTGTTTTGGAAGATGATATCGGCTCTGTTGGCCCCATTCGTAAGACTCGACAGAAACCAAATCTCCTATCACATGGAATTTCACGTCCTAGTCCTGGAGGAGTTGCTTCTGCTGATGTGCCTTCAAGGTATGTTCACATCCCTCCCAAGCCCAGTGAGACAGCTGCAAAGATATTGGAGCATCTTGAAAATCTGACCCCAAAGGAGAAATCATCAGAATCAAGACTAGCTGCAGGGAGTGATAAAACACCCAAGAAATTGTCATCAAACATGCTTCGCGGACAAGCTCTTAAAAGCTTGGAGTCTTTGGATTCACCCAAGCTGCTACAGAGTGCACAAGACTTGCATAAGTTGGAAAATTGGTCTAAGGTTATTCCAACCAATGGCCATGATTCTAGTTTGCAGAAGCAAGGCAAAATAGAACAACATCGGAAAAATGAATCTATTAACGGGCCAACTGTTGTAGCAAAGAATAATGAAAAAAATTCATTTGAAGATGCTCAACATGCTCAATCAGGTGTGGAAACTACTGATTCCCTGGATAAAAAGTCTTCAGTTCAACCTCCGAAGAAGCACGCTTTTAGGATGAGTGCACTTGAGGTTCATTCCCTTTTTTTTTTCAACTCATTTGTGATCTTTGACTGTCTTTACTTGCTTTGAATTGGAGTCTTACTGTGTTACAACAAATTGGGCCTTGTTGGTGCATCTTCTGGATACTTGCGAACATCTTGCTCTTTGTATTGCACTTTTCAGACAATGTGTGGTGGTGCAATTGCGATTTCTCTATAGACCAATTTCTTCTATTTCATATGTGGTGGTGCAATGGTGATTTCTCTATAGACTAATTCCTTATTAGTGTTCTCTTTCATCGTCACTGACATGTTATATAAGTCTAATCAACATCTTAGATCTTATCTACTTTGCAATCAAATACAGTCGCATAAAATGAAATGATGGGAATACTAGTGCTTCATGACCATTACCCATCTAAATTTTGGACTATTTGCTCTTTTAGTTTTATTCATCGGTATCTTTGTCAAGATTCTTTCATAAGCTTGGGGATTTGCTGACAATAACCAATTTGGTTCATAGTCATTTTTGTTTTACTGTTTTTCTCGTCTTTACAGGACTCGTTTGAGATGGATGAGGACATAAACTTTGACAAGTCTGCCTCTCAATTGGCTGAAGGAAGAGATAAGATGGGTATATCTGATGCTGAAAAGAAGTCTCTGTCTACTGATGAAGCCCTGAACAAACCTGCTGCTCTTTCTGAAACGAATGCTACCCTGGCGATTTTGAACAAAAGAAATGATATGAAGACTCCTGATGCTGCTCTTATCAGCGTCAGCAGCCCTAGTTTCCTGCCCAGTTCTGATCCCCTGTCACCGGAGGTTGTCCCACCATCATTTGGGTCAACCAAATCAAAGGAGTCGAGTGGTGACAAGGTCCCAGCACTTCTATTTTCATCATCATTCCCTCTCTCAGGGTTAAAACCAGAAAGCTCGAGCAGGTTAGTTCCTACTTTATTAAATTCCAAGGATATGTTTTTAATTGTTATTACTTTTGTCACACTATGTTCTATACAGTGCATTTGTGTCTAATGGTAATGTTAGCAGATACAAAGCTAGCAAGTCTAGAAATGTCATGATATTTTTTGTTTTGTTCTTTTAACCTTCAAAATTGTAGGTACTTGGGGTTCCAGGTATTTTGAACAATGTGAACATCTTAAGCTCTTCTGACTTACACTCCACCACACTCTAGAAATTCTTTTTGATGTGATTGATGAAAACCTAGGAGAAAGTAACACATAAGTAGTTACTGTCAAAAGAAATCTTGTGATATTTTGTTTTGTTCTTTTAACCTTCAAAATTGTAGGCACTTGGGGTTCCACGTATCTTGCAGTGTAAAAATCTTAAGCTCTTCTTACTAACACTCCACTCCACTCTAGAGATTCTTTTGATGCGATTGATGAAAACCTAGGAGAAACTAAATATTACTGGTAATTACTGTCAATTATGACCTCTAGATTGCAGGGTCAATTACTTGTTAAAAGAAGTGTAGTAGTTGAATTTTATTTGCTGAGGAGTGACAAAGAAGACTCTAAGCTGAGAACAAATAATGAATAACTTGAAAATGCTATTCAGTCTTCTGTAGAAAAATCAAGTGAAGGAAACTAGTGTGAAGTCCTTTCAGTTTTATGCACCCTTTTCTGGTACTACTTGAAGGCAGTTATCAAATTTCCCCCCTTATCTGCAGCTTATCCAACCCTGCTTTTGGCCTGGCTGGTGCTTCATTGGAACTCTTCGAGTCAGATAACTCACAGAAGGATGGGAAAAGCAATGGGAAATTAGAACCTTTATCATCTGGTTTATCACCTTCAGCTTCATTTGCTGCTCCATCAAGCACTTCTAGCTTCAGTATTGGACAGTTCACACCTAGTCCTGCTATCTCATCCGCTTCTCTCTTGGCATCAAGTAATTCCTCAAAGGATGTTCAGTCTAACAGTTCAAGTGAGGTTGCCCATTCCACAAGCATTTCAGCTGCTGTTGGTGGCGGTCTGTTTGGTTTTACTGCAGCATCTTCAGTATCAACTGAACCTCTTATCAAATCTGGGCCCTTTGAAGTTCCACCAATGGTGTCAACGTTATCAACAGCTTCCACTGCAGACAATGCAGACCTGAAAACCAAAGCAGCTAATTTTGACAACTTGAGTAGCAATTCACCTTTTGCGGATTCATCATTTGCATCTACTAGTCCTGAAAGTAGTATTTTTGGTTTTAGTTCATCAGGAATGTCAACAGTTACTACAGCTAGTGTCCAGTCTCAGAGTTCTGTTTTCAGCACTGGAGCTGAGCCACTTGTTAGTGCTCAAACTTCTCTCACTGGATCAGACAATACCAGAGTCTCACAGAGTGTTCCTGCTCATTTTGGATCATCTACTACATCACCAGAAGAGGGGAATTCTGGAATGACATCTTTCTCCTCTGTTGGTTCTACTTCAGGTAATACTGGCATAGTTTCTGCTGCTGCTTCAGATAGCAACCCCGTTGGCTCCAGCGCTGCTGCTTTTGGAAATTTTAGTTTTGGGGCAAGTTCTTCAACTTCATCTACTATGAGCAGTTCAGTCTGCCCTAGCAGTGGGACAACTCAGCTGACGTTCACTTTTGGTGCTAGTCCTGCAGTTCCTGCAGCCACCACTGCACTTGCCACTTCCAGCAATGCTACTTCTGCTATATTTAGTTTTGGTAATAATTCATCTTCCTCAGCAAATGCCGTTGACACCTCTACCCACCCTAGTCCTAGCACATTTAATTTTGGTGGTAGTTCTTCAGCTTCCTCATTGAACAATGTCAGCATGTCTAATAGTGTTGCTCCAGGAATATTTAGTTTTGGTGGTGGTTCTTCAGCTTCTTCAACCAATACTATCAGCACCTCCACCAATGCTACTCCTGGTGTATTTAGTTTTGGTGGTAGTTCTTCGGCTTCCTCAACAAATACTGTCAGCACCTCTACTAGTGCTACAACCGGCATATTTAATTTCGGTGCTAATTCTTCCGCTTTGTCAACAAATACTGTTGGCACCTCTACTAGTGCTGACCCCGTCGTATTTAGTTTTGGTGCTAGCTCTTCAGTTTCGTCAACAAATGTTGTCAATGCCAGCAGCACCTCTACTAGTGCTGCCCCTGGCGTATTTAGTTTTGGTGCTAGCTCTTCAGTTTTGTCAACAAATGCTGTCAATGCCAGCAGCACAGTCAGTCCTAGTCCATTTGCTTTTGGTGCCAGTTCTGCCTCTTCACAAACTTCCAGTACTGCTGGAATTTTCGGTTCCAATTGGCAGGCCCCAAAGTCCCCAGGCTTTAGTTCCCCATTTAGCTCTGCTACCTCTACTGGGTTTGCATTTGGAGCATCTTCATCATCTTTTACTCCTCCAACCACCACAGCTGCGGTCTTTGGATCAGCACCCAGTACCCCTAGTGGACCGGCCTTTCCATTTGGTTCAACTTCTTTGACAAACTCGTCTACGCAGCCCATATTTGGGAACTCTACTTTTACTGCTTCCCCTGGGAATAATAACCAGATGAACATGGAAGACAGCATGGCCGAGGACACTATCCATGCATCTTCCCCTGCAGTTGCTTTTGGTCAACCTTCTGTCTCGCCCTCTCCTGGTGGTTTCGTGTTTGGTTCAACACCTAGTCCATTCCAGTTTGGTGGCCAGCAGAATCAGGCAGCTGCTGCTCAGAATCCATCTCCATTTGCAGCATCAGGCAGTTTAGGTGCTGGAGGGAGTTTCTCATTGGGTAGCAATGGTCCTGACAAATCAGGTCGAAAGATCGTCAAAGTTAATAGAAATAAGAACAGAAGGAAGTGAAGCAGTTGGCAACAACATTGGATCCTCATGGTAGATATTGTTGGCAAGATGATAAATTTTCAACGATAGATCAGCAGCCACGGCTTATGGGTTTGCGCAATTCTCTTTTTCATTTTTAAATTTTACGTTTTGTAGATCTGCATCTCCAGGAAGTGAAAGATCTTGTAATCCTATTATATTTTTTGGCATAAAATGTCACAATTTTAGGCAACATTTCTTGGTAAAGTGGTTGTAATTGTATCAGTAGGGGGCTGTAGAGGGCCTGGTTAGCCTTTGTTTTTTCTTTCTATAAATTCGTTTTCTGTACTTGTAACATAATAAGGAAATGTTTGTTTCTGTAAGAAAATCTCTTTCTATTGAGGACTTATTTTCGAGATGAAAAACATAATCCTGAATCAATATTGCAGATTAACATTATGTGACTTCTTCTCATCAGTTTAAATTTTGATGCACAGAGCTACCTGGACGCGGTGCACACTACCAGATGGATGGTGCAAGGAGCTACTCAATAGCAGGTACCTAATAGAATAATCACGTAATTTAACTGGGACATTTGGTAGGAGATTCTATTTGGGCAAAATATATTACTCCATTGAATACTATTGCCAGATTATTTATTTAAATTACTCTTTCAAGGAAAGCACAACTTATTTGGAAATAGAAAATATCTGATCCTTAAACCAAGATTTAAGAAATGAACATATATTCTTTGAATCTAAATGCATGCAACAACAACCAATCGATTAAGAATTGCTTAGCAGTTAGCACGAGGCACATTTACTCAGCCTTTGATTACAAGTTATTTGAAACAATATCTAATTGAACGTTTCTTTTTCTTTGACACCCCCCTGTTTCGAAAACTTTTCTTTTGATCGAGGGTGTATCAGAAACAACCTATCTACCTACGAAGGTAGTGGTAAGGTTTGCGTATATCTTACTCTCTTATACTCCACTTGTGGGGCTATATTGGCCACCGGGTATGCTGTAGTTGTTTGAAGAAAGTCAGATTAGAGTTTTCAGAACCTACCCATATTTCCAAATAATTGAGTCATTGTTAAAAAACTTTAGATTATAACTTGAATGGTAAAGCTATTATCATTTGAGACATTCAAAATTAGATGTTAGCTCAAACGATAAGTGCAGCAAGAATGTAATTTTTTTTTGTATTTTAAAAAACGTATTGCTACCTGATCGATGATTCTCCATAATTAAGCAATAAATGTAGACAAAAATACTTATTATTAACTATAGTTAAGTGCTTGATTAAGCATTATATAAAGACAAATGTAATGCATTCACTTGTTTTGGTGTAAGCATCGAGTTATTCGAATAAATATTTTTCTGCAATATTGTGCTTGCTTGAAATAAAATTCTGTACATATGGTTCTATAAACAGGAAATAAATCATTAAAATTGAAGAAAATAAAGATTAAGATTGTTCAAAACTCCCTTTTGTAGGACTTCATCAATATATACCAATTAAGTAACCTAACATGTACGCACTTACAATAATATATGTGGTTCATTTACATACAAGAATAAGAAAAGAAAAATGGTCAAAAAGAGAAAAAAAGAACAAGACAAAAACCAGACAAGGAAAAAACACCAAATATTGTAATAGACTTGTTAAAAGAAAAGGAAAAAAAGAATGGTGATGGACTCAGCTTGAAAAATACTTACACCCATATTTACATTATATCATGGTTGTGTGATAGACATGATTAAATAAAGTTAATGTGCAAAACATCTATATTGATTGGACGATCCTCTAAAAATGCTGTCGCACTCGTATCACATCCTTCAAAAATACATAGGTTTTGGAGATCCGACACGTCCCAATGGTACTACTTAGGTTTTGGAGATCCGACACATCCCAATGGTACTACTTTTGAAGAGTTGAGCAAAATAGCAGAACATCAAGTGCGAGTAAATTTTTTCCGACTCATCAACTTTGCCTTGTTGTTGCCAAGGGAACCACCTCAGCCAAAGGAGTAGGCAAAGGAGATGGAAAAGGAGAACTTCTACAATTTGGACAAGTAGGGTGAAGTCTAAGCCAAGGGTCAATACACTTGACATGAAAAATATGGTGACAATCAGGCAAAAGTCTAAGTTTATCATTGTCTTTATAATCAACCAAACAAATTGAACAACCAGAAGAAATTAAAAAATCCCTTTTGTTGTGTCTCTTGGCTTGTGAATAAAGTAATTTTGGATAATTTCTCAAAATGGTTTCATCAAGACCTTGTTCAATGAAAATCAATTGATTTTCAACTATAGTTGTGTTGGTTGTGTTGTTGTTGACAATATTATGTGAAGAGGAATTATTGGTACTTGATCTTTTTCCAATATATAAGTAAGAAGAATAGGTGATGAGTATAAGTATAACAAGGATTAATAAGGAAAATCCAATTCCATAGCCATAATTTTCAAAGTTTTTGTCACCTATGTGTTGATCTTGAGTACCTTCAATGCCATCTCCTATTGTGTTGTTCATGACGAGAGATGAGTATTCTTGAAGAGAAAATCGTAATGAAAAAACACAAGCTTTTTGAAATTTGAAAAGGCTTTGATTTTTTTTTTTGAAGTGGAAAATTGTGGAGGAAAAATTGAGCTTTTTTGGATCCTTTTTGAAGTCTAAGGAAAGGGAGATATGTGTAGCTATTGAAGGTTTTATAGATACTATATAGTACATGAATATAAGAGAACCTTTTATGTCATGAAGGATTAAGCAACATAAAAAGAGTGTTGTTTAGGCAAAAAAGGTTCTTTTTTTTTCTTTGTTGTTCTTTTAAACTTTTATTGGTGTGGTGGAAAGGGATTTTTTTTGGGGTGGGTGGGGTGAGTTAGGTGGATGAGAGGGATGGAACATAGGATAACATAAATAAAAAGGGGCTAATTGCACTTTTGATCCTCTAACTAGTCTGTGGGAACGTGCGTGTTGCACGTTGTATTCTTGTTAATTATTAAAATATGTGCACAATAATTCTCTTTCAATTTTTTGTTATTTTAAACTTCACAAAATGATTTTGTGTTTTTAATTTACATGATCAATATGTGTTAAGTTGTATAAATATAAATGTATTATGAAATATAACATAATCATTTGTGAGATATTGACGGTAAAATATTGTCGTAGTTCATAAAAAGTACGGCACTCTAATATTTAAGAAAAGTGATAAAAGTACGAATTTGCTAGAAGGAAAAAAGAAAATAATATAATTGTTACTACTTCGCTACTGAACCAAAAATTAAATACCGCAAAAAAATAAAAACGTATAAAATAAATGATAACCTTGGATTTGTATATATACATATGTATGTGCTAATTTAACAAATAAATGAATTAAACACTGCAAAAGAAAGTTAGGAACATCTAAAAGAAATTATAACCATGGATTTGTATATATACATACTTATGTACTAATCTAAAATATAAATGAATTGTGTAAATGAAAAAGTGAAATTATCATATAAAAAGTTAATCTTAGGCATATTTATATGCCGGTTTGTCAAATAATGTCCATATTAGTCGTGTGTTTGAAAATAATCTTTAAACTATGTGTTATGTTTTGAGTAACTTGCAATGATTGTGCACTAAGACATGTGATTAGATTATGCAGGAGTTCTTGAAGAAAAATGGAGTCTATGGAAGAAAGTGTGAAGCGGAAAGCACAGATACAAGGCAAGGAAGCAAGAGCAAATGGAAAGAAGAGAAAAATTGGGCCTGGTAGCCTTGGCGTACTAATGGCGCCCCACGCCAGGCCCAAAACTTCAGAGGAAAATTTCTGGCGTACTGGGCGCCCTACGGCAGTAAACTACTGAAGCAGTGCTCTGGGGCTATGCTGGCGCCCCACGCCAGCCTTGGTCCGAAATTTCCAGCTAAAATTGTTTTAAATAGGACTCCTATTTTGATCTAAATTAGGAAAATTAATTGTGGGAACTCTATATATAGGGCCCTAGGGTTATTTTGTAAAGGGTTAGCTTTTTTTTGGTGTGCAAGAGCAAAGGATTACAATTCATCTTTGGTTTCAATTCTCTACTTCTTCTTTAGGTTTGAATTTTATGAAACTTATTATTTTTGAGTTTTGAATATTATGTGTGGTTAAACGCCCTTGTTCTGGGGCTGTAGCTATGGGTTAGTGTTGAACATTGATTTGACTATTGGTTATCATATACATTACTTTTACATTCTTGTTGTAGTATTTCATGCTAGGCCACCATAGAAATAAATCTATTGTCTATTCTTGGACTCGAGAGATGAAGATGTAGATAGACCAGAGAATGTAAAGAGCTTGTTCTAACTTTGATTAGATTCGTGTTTAGGAGTGACGCCCGGACGAACACCTAGCTTGGTTACGAAACAAGATGAAATATAAATGCTCGCCAATTAGGACTGCCTATCTCCGCTCAACGATGTAGTTAGACAGCTAGTTGGAGTAGGCGATTTGAGGTCGAGAGATCATGATCATAACATTAACCCTGTAAATCAGTAATGTGATAACTAAAATTGATTCTTTGCATGAGATGTGATACATGAAACCCAAAGCATGCTGCAGCCCTGGAATTGTCCCTTAATTGATTAAAACACCAAAATTATAGTTACCCTTGTTAGTTAGTTTATTATTTAAATTGTTCTTAGTAGTAATAATCAAAATCATATCGTTAATACGTTCTTTAAATTGTAGATTTAATTGAATTGATATACATTGATCATAAGACCCTTGGGTACGACAACCCGGTTCTAAAAAGAGCCATTTATTACTTCTGCAACCACGTACACTTGCGTGTGCATTTGGGAGCAACAAGCTTTTGGTGCTGTTGCCAGGGACTTAGAAATTAATTTATATTTAATTCTTTTGAGTCTACTAGTGATTGTTCGAAGTGCTAATAACTTAATCTTAGCCGTTCTGTATTGCAGGCAATTAGGACTTGAAGTTTGGCTCGCAAAGGTGATCTTGTTGAACCAGACGACGAACCTGAACGAGCCCTTCGACAACGAAGAAAGTTGGCTAATCTCAGAAAATCAGAACGAAAACCCGGTTGACGATCGTTGAGAACACGTGGAAAGAGAACACGTGGAGATACCTGCAGTGATAGCTCCGAGGCCAGTTCGTGACGTGGCAGTCCCACTCACCACCAGTATGACCTCGAGCATACGGAAACCATCACCGGGTGGAAGATTTGAGTTGAAACAATCCATGGTGCATCTCCTCCATACTAATGGGCAATTCACTGGCCTGCCCCATGAAGATCCCCAAGTGCAAATCAGAGGTTTTCTGGAGATAACCAACTTATCAACTGATTATGTGCAATTGACCTTGTTCCCATTTTCACTTTTGGGAAGCGAGGCGATGGTTAGACTCTGAGCCTCCCAACTCTATCACCACATGAGATCAGTTAGCAAAGAAGTTCCTTAATTGATTCTTCCCCTCAGGCAGAACTGTAAAAGTGAGAAGTGAAATATTGAGTTTCAAGCAGAGAAGTGGAGAAAACATGTACCAAGCCTGTGAAAGATTTAAACAATGTTGCTTGCGTGTCCACATCACTATCAAGCGAATGAGGTACTAGCTCATACCTTTATTGAAGGCCTTGAATATAATGCTAGGGTGATATTGATTACTGCAGCAGGTGGGCAAGCTCTTGAGAAGACCTATGATGAGTTAGTGGAGCTCTTGGACAAAATGTCTGAAAGCAACCCAGATTGGAATGGTGATACGCAAAGGAGCACAACACTAAAGGCTGTAGGTGTTTTGGAAGTGGATCAACTAACTGCACTGAATGCAAAATTGGATGCGCTAGCAACTAACTTCACCACTCAGCTCAAGAAGTTATCAGTCGGGCAGCAACAAGCACATGTAAATGTTGTACACCAACCGTAAGGATGGTGTGAAGTTTGCGGAAGTGGAGACAATGTGGCTGATTTTTGCGGTGAAAACCTAGACTTTGTGAACTATTTGGGGAATGCCCAAAGAGGTGGAGGTACGCAGAATTATGGGAACACGTATAACTCAAGTTGGAGGAACCACCCCAACTTTTCATGGGGTGGAAATCAGAATCAACACCAAAATCAGGCTCAAGGGTAGAACCAATACCGACCACAAGGTAATGGACAACAATTTCAACAGCCAAATAATCAAGGTGCGAAGCGAGGGGGCATGGCTAATGAGGAGCTGTTCCAAAAGCTAAGTACAGAAATCAACACAAAAATGAAGAACATAATAGGAAGTTGGGAGAAGAGTTGAGAAGCACCTAGTTAGCGCAGAAAAATCTGGAAAGGCAGTTCGCACAATTGGCTAATGCAGTCAATGTGCGTCCTCCTAGAAGTCTTCCGGGTGACACGGATCCTAACCCAAGGCAACTGAATGCGGTGAGCACAAGGAGTGGATTACAACTGGAGGAACTAGCTCTAAAGAAGAGAAGTTCTGAGGTGGTGAGAGAAGAAAATAAATCTGAAGAAGTGGTTCAAGATGCGAATGTTGAGAGGGTTGTTCCTCAAATAAAACCACCCCCTCCGTTTCCACAAAATTTCAAAAAGCAGAACGAAGACGAATGCTTAGGTAAGTTTCTGTCTCTCCTTAAACAAGTTCACATTAATCTCTCTTTGGTTGATATTTTGCAGGAAATTCCTAAGTACGCCGAGTATGTGAAGGAGATAGTGGCAAATAAGAGAAGATTGACTGAGTATGAAACATTGGCGCTCACGGAGGAGTGCAGTTCAAGAATTCAGAATAGACTACCCAAAAAGTTGAAAGATCCGGGTAGCTTCACGGTCCAAATCACCATTGGTCAAAGTGTTCATGCCCGAGGTTTGTGTGATTTGGGTGCTAGTATAAACCTCATGTCGGCATCTTTATACAATAAACTTGGGTTGGGTAGTTCAAAACCAACCACAATCATCCTCCAATTGGTCGATAGGTCGATGGCAAGGCCGGAAGGAGTAGTAAAAGATGTCTTGGTGCAAGTTGGGTCGTTGATCTTTCCTGTGGACTTTGTTGTCCTAAATTTTGAGCCCGACCAGAAAGTTTCATTTATTTTGGGACGACCATTGATTGATGTAGCAGCTGGGCAGTTGACTATGAGAGCTCATGATAAGGTGGATGTGTTTGAAGTCTATCGCGCCTTGAAGTTGCCTTATGTCTATGAAGAGTTGTCTGCCATTACAGTAGTAGACATTGCCGTAGAATCGCAATGCATAACTCCCAAGGATCCCTTGGAAAGAGTTTTGGTGGGGCATGACATGAATGGAGATGCAGAAGCGCAAGAACTGGCTACCCTTCTTAATGTAGCGAGTGTTGGTTCACGAAATGGTGTAGTGGAACCATTAGATCGAGTGTTGGGTCCTCCTCCCAAACCCTCAATAGAAGAAGCACCAAAGCTGGAGTTAAAATCTCTTCCGTCGCACTTGAGGTATGCATATCTTGGTGCTAATGAAACTTTACCGATTATACTTTCTGCAGAATTGTCTGAAGCACAGGTTGATGCGGCTTTGGAGATATTGAAGAAAAGGAAGAAAGTAATAGGCTGGCAAATGTCGGATATTCATGGAATTAGTCCGGCATTGTGCATGCACTGAATCTACATGGAGGAAACGCCGGCTAAATCCTTTGATGAAGGAGGTCATGAAGAAAGAAGTGATTAAGTGGTTAGATGTAGGAATTGTGTATCCTATCTCTGATAGCAAATGGGGAAGTCCGGTGCAGTGTGTACCAAAGAAAGGGGGGATGACAGTAGTGAAGATTGACAAGAATGAGTTGATCCTAACAAGAACTATCACCGGATGGAGAATCTGCATGGATTACCGAAAATTGAACGATGCCACAAGGAAGGATCACTACCCTGTCCCTTTTATTGATCAAATGCTTGACCGTTTAGCAGGGCAGGAATATTATTGCTTCTTGGATGGGTATTTTGGATATAATCAGATTTTGATTGCACCTGAGGATCAAGAGAAGACTACTTTCACATGTCCCTATGGCACATATGCATTCAAGCGCATGCCATTTGGGCTTTGCAATGCTCTTGCCACATTCCAGAGGTGCATGATGGCTATTTTCCATGATATGGTGAGGACTTTGTAGAAGTATTCATGGATGACTTCTCCGTCTTTGGGAAGTCTTTTGAGGTGTGTCGTCGAAATCTTGATAGAGTACTTGCTCGTTGTGAAGACACTAATCTAGTGCTTAATTGGGAAAAGTGTCACTTCTTGGTCCGAGAAGGCATAGTTTTGGGTCATAAAGTGTCTAAGCAGGGACGCGAGGTAGATAGAGCGAAGGTGGAAGTTATTGAAAAATTGCCCCCTCCTATTTCTGTAAAAGGGGTGAGAAGCTTCTTAGGACATACAGGTTTTTACCGGAGATTCATCAAGGATTTTTCCAAGAATGCTAGATCCATGTGCAGTCGTTTGGAAAAGGAGGTGAAATTCGAGTTCGATGAAAGTTGCTTAAAGGCGTTTGAGGAGCTGAAGCGGAACTTAATTGAAACTTCTATCTTGATTTCTCCTAATTGGGAGCTGCCATTTGAACTCATGTGTGATGCGTGCGATGTAGCAGTGGGTGCAGTATTGGGACAGAGACAAGGCAAAGTGTTCCATTCAATCTATTATGCGAGCAAGACCCTTGATACTGCTCAAGCTAATTACACAGTGACTGAGAAGGAGATGCTTGCTCTAGTGTTCTCCTTCGACAAGTTCAGATCATATTTGGTAGGTACCAAAGTTATTGTTTATACTGACCATGCATCTATTAGGTACCTATTCAACAAAAAGGATGCTAAGCCGAGACTAATTCGATGGATATTGCTTCTCCAAGAGTTCGACCTTGAGATCAAAGACCGAAAGAGTACTGAAAATCAGATCTCTGATCATCTGTCAAGGTTAGAAGATTTTTCGCATGTGCATGAAGGGGAACAAATACACTAAGAATTTCCGGATGAGCAGTTGATGGCTTTGGATATCTCCCAAGTGCCTTGGTATGTGGACATTGTGAATTTCTTGGTGAGTGGAGTGTTTCCACCTGGCGTAACAACTCAACAAAGAAAGAAGATGATGCATGACGCTAAATTCTATATATGGGACGAGCCATTCTTGTTCAAACATGAGTGGACCAAGTGGTGAGGCAATGCATTCCGGAGAATAAGGTCAAGCAAGTGCTCCATAATTGTCATGCAAGTCCTTATGGAGGGCACCATGGAGGAGAGCGTACGGCTCACAAGGTATTGCAATCTGGCTTTTTTTGGCCCTCTCTATTTAAAGATTCCATAGCTTATGTGAAGGGGTGTGATAAGTGCCAAAGGTTGGGCACGATATCTAGAAGACATGAAATGCCCTTAAATAATATTCTTGAGGTGGAAATCTTTGATGTGTGGGGTATTGACTTCATGGGTCCCTTCCCACCATCGAGTGGAAACTAATACATTCTTGTGGCCATTGATTATGTGTCTAAATAGGTTGAGGCTGTCGCCCTTCCCACGAATGACTCAAGAGTGGTGATTAAATTCATCAAGAAACACATTTTCACACGTTTTGGTACTCCAAGAGCAATCATAAGTGATGGGGGTAAGCACTTCATTAACCATCTTGTGAAGAATCTTCTGGCTAAGTATGGTATACGACATAAAGTAGCTACAACTTATCACCCACAAACTAGTGGTCAAGTTGAAGTTTTGAATCGTGAGGTGAAGTAGATACTGTAGAAAATGGTGAATGCGTAGCGCAAAGATTGGTCTGAGAAGCTTGATGATGCATTATGGGCATATCGAACTGCGTACAAAACACCTATAGGGACTTCTCCCTATCACATGGTGTTCGGCAAAGCATATCATCTTCCGGTAGAGCTAGAGCACCAAGCATATTGGGCTATAAAGAAGTTGAATCTTGATCCTAAGCTAGCCGGTAGAAAAAAAATTGGTCAATTGCATGAACTAGAGGAGTTTAGGCTCTATGCTTATGAGAATGCAAAGATCTACAAGGAGAAGACCAAGAGATAGCATGATAAGCACATAATCCCTCACACTTTCACTCCGGGGCAAAATGTACTACTCTTTAACTCTAGACTTAGGTTGTTCCCCTGAAAACTAAGATCCAAATGGAGTGGACCCTTTGAAGTGGTGAGGATGACTCAACATGGCGCTGTAGAGCTTAAAGACAAAACTGGCCCTTCGTTCCTGGTGAATGGGCAAAGGGTCAAGCATTATTTTGGAGAGGATACGGATCGAGATCGTGAAGCTTTTGAGCTAAATGATGAATGATCCAAGATAGGTTGAGCCGCGACGTTAAACCAGGCACTCCACGGGAGGCTACTCGTGAAAACTTGTAATAACTAGTTAATTCTTGCTTTAGTTTGATGTTTACATTTTTAGTTAGTTTAATTTTTCAAGGTTTTAGTTGCATTTTTTTCTCGTTTGGTAGGACTTTAGTTGACTTTTAATTCAATTGTAATAGTTAGGATCTATAAACTAGAAAATACAAAAAGATGCGTCTTGCCATGATCGAAACTAAGGAGCTAGGTGGGAGGCAACCCACCATTTTTCTAATATGGGGTGTTCTTGATGCAGGTATACTAAAAAAGTTGAACAAAAATCGAAGAAAAAAAATGGACCTTGGGTGCCAGGCGCACTGTTGGTGCGCCACTCCAGGGCGTGAACTTCTGAACGCCTCCTTGGGCGCACTGGCAGCGCCCTACGCTATGGGCAAAACTGCTGAGCAATTTTTTGGGCGCGTCCTTGGCGCCTCACGCCAGCCGGTCTGCAGGTCGGATGCACTAATGGCGACACGTACGGAACTACTGAGCGCTTTGGCAGGCGCACTGCCAGCGCCTCGCGCCAGGAACTGAACTTCTGCGCATAGTTTCAGGCGCACTGTTGGCGCCTAGCGCCCCTATAGCCCCCAAAATTTTTTTACTTCCCAAACGAATAATAACCCGACCCAGCTAAAATTTTCCCCTTTTAACTCCTAAACCCACTAAAATTTCCTATCACTTTCTCTATCTATCAGCTTCTACCCGACCGACCCCCTTGTTTTCTCTCAACTTTCCCCAAAAAATTTTCTCTTCTTCTCACTCAATTTTCTTCTCCATAAACCCCAAATCCTCCATTAATCTCCCCCCAAAGCTTTTTCCAAACCTTATTCCTCCATCCCCAACACCCATTACCAACAAAATCTCCAAGAACAATAAAAAACCATTACCCCCACCAACCCATAGCCCAAACCCGACCACCCCACCCTTACCCAATTTTTTTTCTTTCTTTGATTTTCTTGTTCTTGACTACCCCATATGGCACCTAAAGGTAAGAATTTGGAAGTTGGGTTGGGAAGCAAGCATTCGAGGAAAGGAAACACCGCCAGGATAACTAGTCTAAATTTTCCATCTAGGAAATTCGGTAAGCAGACGGTGGAGCATCATGGTGAGGACTGGTTTGAGAGCCAGAAGGAGGCCAAATACCTTGGAGATGAGCACGTGATTGAGGTACGTTTACAAGTGGAATTCCCCCGCATTCATGAAATTATTTATAATTTGGGGCTGCAGTTTATATTTGTGAATCAAGGAGATTGTAACCTCACTCTTGTGAGGGAATTTTATGCTAATTGGATAACAAAAATGAGGCATAGTCATTCGGTTGAAGTCCGGGGGAAGACGGTCCGATTTACTTCAAGAATACTTAATGCATTTTTGGGGACCCCTCATTGTGATGCTGCTGCGTATAATCAATTGAAAGAAACTCCACCGTATAGAGAGATTCGACATACATTGTGTGGGGTTGACTCCACGGCGAGGTGGGAGAGAAGCAAGGACACCGGGAGGCATGCCACACTCCACTATGCACATTTAAATCAAGAAGCCCGAGTGTGGCTCAAGATCGTGAGTAGTGTGTTGCTACCATGCAAGCACACTTCAGAGGTGACTAGGGACCGTGTGGTCCTAATTTACATGCTCATGAGAGGAATGCCAATCAATGTAGGGGCGGTACTTTGACAAAATATGATGAAGTTTCGGAATAATAAAAGGTGGCCCTTTTGTTATGGTGGTTTGATGACTCGGTTTCTGAGGGCCGAAGGTATTGAAGAGGAACCTCTTGACATGGACCAAGTGAGGGCCCCATAACTAGTGAGTAGCCTTGTTGATGTGTTGCGTACTTAAAGCTTTGGATGTGTCCCACGGGCCAGTCCTATCTACTGCCGACCGACATGCTAGAGATGATAGCTGGATGGCACGGATGTTTGGAATGGCGGAGTTGGACCTTTGCATTGGAGGCCGTCCGATGACCGACGAATAGATGAGGAAGTTGGCTGAGCGCTATCCACTGATGGATAGTTCCATGTATATGTGTCGGATGGGTTCGACTTTTCAAGAGCCGCTAGACGACGATGAGGCCACTGTGGATGAGGAGCTCGATGAGGATGATAATGATGAGGGAGATGCAGCCGATACGACTTTGATGGTAGTTGATGGTGCCATGTCTGTGGCAGATGGTCGTGATGGTGACGACGACGAGGCATAGAGGCCTAAGGGAGTCTCTCTAACTCTATACTTTGTTTTACTTTGCGCACTGGGGACAGTGCTATCTTTAAGTGTGGGGTGGGATATGAACTTCATTGTAAATATTTTACTGCTTTATCGAGTCTTTTTGTATTTTTAGGTGGGTTCCTTGGCTTTTGTTTTCGGGACTTTTCCTGAGGATAGTCCCTTTGAACCGATTAGGACTAGTGGGTTGTTTTCGTTTATTGAGTCTTACAGTTGTCATAGGAGTGACAGTTCCAATGATGGATGGATGACGACCGTCTTAATGGAAAATTAGTCACTAGGAGTAGTAGTTTGAGAGAAACCGACCTTTTGGTACTTTGACACCTTGTCTTGAGATTTAGCCATACGTCATGGGTGGTTCTACTTTTGTGCAACTTGAAAGAACTTGACAATCTTGAAACAACCATAAGCTCTTTGTTTTGACTCTGAATTAATAAAATTGTGCTTAATTGTGTGGAAACACCGTAATGTGATTTATATGAGCATGCTGAATAGTGATTATATCCTTACTTATGTTGTGATGCAATGTGTGGAAAGTGATTGTTTAGTTCATGCATTGATTGATAGCTAGAATTTGCCCCATGTGTGCTTAAATGAGTAACTTGTAGGACTTAAGGAAAGTGATCGAGACAATTCTTTGAATAGCCAATTCTGACTCTTTTGTGTGCCTCCAAATGAATTATCCCTAGTTAGCCCCATTGAACCTTTTTAGCCACTATTTTTTTTTATTAAACTACATATTGAGCCGAATCCCTTTTCTTGATACCATGACTTCTTTGATCCCAATAGTTGATCCTTAATGCATTATGTTATGAAGTGATTATGGAAGAAATGGTAGAAGTTAGTAAGGGTAAAAATGCTTGTTGGTGTGGTGAAGTTGAAGAAAAGAGGTGAATTGGCCCATGATCTCATAATGAAAAGGCATTTGAAAAAAAAAAGAAAAAAAGAAAAAAAGGGAGAAAAATAAGAACATATTGTGAAAAGAAAAGAAAAAAATATATAATAACAAATAAACAAGCGCTTGAATGAACAAAAGGGTGAAGCTTGAAAATATTGAAACATGAAGTATATTTGGGAGGTGTGCAACGGAAAAAAACAAAAGAAGAGGTAAGAGAAGTTGTATGTCCTAAAATGAAAACATGTGCATTAGGGAGGTGTAGTCACTAATGAAACTCTAAATATGCCCTCCCTTACCTTAAGCCGACATTACAACCAAATGAAAGTCCTCTTGATTCCTTGTGTAATACTTTGT
The DNA here is from genome assembly GCA_018342035.1 of Solanum appendiculatum. Lineage (NCBI taxonomy): Eukaryota > Viridiplantae > Streptophyta > Magnoliopsida > Solanales > Solanaceae > Solanum > Solanum appendiculatum. Next base: position 887,107 of record JAGDQO010000392.1, on the reverse strand, counting down.
GGAAATTATAGTACACTAAGGGCAAACTTATGGCATTTTATGATATGTGTGAACTTCTTTTGGAGAGTGAGTGGAAAATTTTGTAAAAAAGGGCCTTGTATTAACATAAATGTGTGAATGTAATGTTTGTAGAAGTGAAGGCTATACCAAAAATTGGTGAGGGCATCTATGACGCATGTTTGGGTATATTGTTATTTGGTGTGTTCTTATATGTTTGCATTAGCCCGGAATTATGAAAAAGAGTCATTCATTGAGGTTATATGTTGTTGATAGGTATGCTAGCATAAAGAGGTTATAAATGTTGAATGTTGCATAAAGTGGTATTACAAAAGAATGATTTAAAATGTTTGGTTGATTTTGAGGCGGGTAGATAAGTTCAAAGGTAGTGATGAAAAGGTGATAGTTAAAAGTTTGTTCGAGGACGAACAAGAGTTAAAGTGTGGGGTGGTGATCTTAGGCATATTTATATGCCGGTTTGTCAAATAATGCCCTTATTAGTCTTGTGTTTGAGAATAATATTTAAACTATGTGTTATGTTTTGAGTAACTTGCAATGATTGTGCACTAAGACATGTGATTAGATTATGCAGGAGTTTTTGAAGAAAAATGGAATCTATGGAAGAAAGCATGAAGCGGAAAGCATGGATACAAGGCAAGGAAGCAAGAGCAAATGGAAAGAAGAGAAAAATTGGGCCTGGCAGCCTTGGCGTACTGCTGGCGCCCTACACCAGGCCCAAAACTTCAGAGGAAAATTTTTGGCTAATTGCTGGCGCCCTACGCCAGGCAGTAAACTACTGAAGCAGTGCTCTGGGGCTATTTTGGTCTGAAATTTCCAGCGAAAATTATTTTAAATAGGACTCCTATTTTGATCTAAATTAGGAAAATTAATTGTGGGAACTCTATATATAGGGCCTTAGGGTTATTTTGTAAAGGGTTAGCTTTTTTTTGGTGTGCAAGAGCAAAGGATTGCAATTCATCTTTGGTTTCAATTCTCTACTTCTTCTTTAGGTTTGAATTTTATGAAACTTATTATTTTTGAGTTTTGAATATTATGTGTGGCTAAACGCCCTTGTTCTGGGGCTGTAGCTATGGGTTAGTGTTGAACATTGATTTGCTTTGAATTGACTATTGGTTATCATATACATTACTTTTACATTCTTGTTTTAGTATTTCATGCTAGGCCACCATAGAAATAAATCTATTGTCTATTCTTGGACTCGAGAGATGAAGATGTAGATAGACCAGAGAATGTAAAGAGCTTGTTCTAACTTTGATTAGATTCGTGTTTAGGAGTGATGCCCGGACGAACACCTAGCTTGGTTACGAAACAAGATGAAATATAAATGCTCGCCAATTAGGACTGCCTATCTCCGCTCAACGATGTAGTTAGACAGCTAGTTGGAGTAGGCGATTTGAGGTCGAGAGATCATGATCATAACATTAACCCTGTAAATCAGTAATGTGATAACTAAAATTGATCCTTTGCATGAGATGTGATACATGAAACCCAAAGCATGCTGCAGCCCTGGAATTGTCTCTTAATTGATTAAAACACCAAAATTATAGTTACCCTTGTTAGTTAGTTTATTATTTAAATTGTTCTTAGTAGTAGTAATCAAAATCATATCGTTAATACGTTCTTTAAATTGTAGATTTAATTGAATTGATATACATTGATCATAAAACCCTTGGGTACGACAACCCGGTTCTAAAAGGAGTCATTTATTACTTCTGCGACCACGTACACTTGCGTGTGCATTTGGGAGCAACAAAAGTCAATGAAACAAAAGTATTTCCAATTAGTAAATAAAAAAGGAAACAAAAGTTTTACCCACTTTATATAATTTTAACTTCCATCATCCATATAATTAGATATCAAATCAATAAATCAAAGTTTTATGAAATAAAAAAGGAAAAAACAAAAGTATTACTCCACCCTAACTAAGTTAAACGTCTGCTGCCCATAAATTAGACACATAAAGAATATAGGATTGAAATATATATAAGAGAAAATATGAGAAGTGAAAAGGCTTATAATTGATTTGAAGTATAATATTTAAATGTAAAATCATGTCTTTTTGGATTATTCAATGTAGCATTGCAACTCAAGTTGGAAAAGGCCGAGAGAAGTGAAAAGATTTGTAATTGATATGCCCTTATGCTATTGTGTAATGAGGATAATTTTCTTCTGGGTTTGTAAACGTAGTTGAGAGATCAATAGGAGCAGATTTTGATGAGAAGTGCAATTGCTGGATTTTTTTTAGCTTTAAATATAGATATAACTGTGGAACCCATTAATATGTTAGACGTTTATTAAGGCTTTTGAATTTCTTGAAAATAGTATATGACATGGTGTTTATTCTACATTTAAAATTGCCATAGTGCAACTAATGAATTTCTTGGCCTAAAACATAAAATGGATTCACATTTAATATTATGACATTTCATGATTACAACTAACTCTTGCAATTCTCGAGCAACAGTTTCACAATTGTGCTTTAATATTTCTTAAAGAGAGTGTTTATGACCTTTTAAATTTAGGTAAATTAAATAAGAAAAGACAAAAGAGGAAATTATTAAAAAAAGATGAGAAGATAAATATGTTATTATTTAATTTTTAATTAATCAAATATTTTATAATATTTTAATTTAGTATAGGGGCAAAATGGTAATCTAACTTTGAGGTTAGGATCTTTCCACTTTTAATAATATATGATTATTAGTAAGTTTTGATTTGATCCTTTATGATATTTCACTAAACATATTTAATTTGGATTAATCAAAATATGTGTTATTGGTCCTTCTAAATAGGGAATTCCTTATATTTAGATTATTTTTAAAAACTATATTACCCCTTAATAGGTGATAACAATAAAAATTTAACATAGCAAATGAGTAATTAAATAATATAACAATTAATATTTCGTTAAGTATATGAAGATTTACAAATAGAAGGATAACAAACGCACACTTCAATCAATTGAATGTTAAATATACTTTACAGATATCACAAGGACTAAAAATCAGAATTTATTATTATATTTCAAGAATTAAAAATACAAATTCCCCAAAAATAAAGTGCTACTAAATAACAAGAGACAAAATTACAATGATAACATTAAATTCTTCATGCTACCAATCTCAAGCATGCAATTTATTCATGTCTTATCATCAATTGCTTTTCAACAAGAAAACAACAAAAAAAATTCCAAAAGAAAAAAAAACATGTTATGAATTGAATTAGCTAGCATGTTCCAAATGTTTGCAATTTGCATGTTCATAATCCTTATGTTGTTCGAATTCTTCAGAAATATTTAACACGAATACAATAACATTTTTGAAGAGTTTGAACAACCGTGTTTACGAAGAAGATCTCTTTGGAAGATTGAGAGAAGATAAGATAGAGGAAATAGCAGAGGAAACAGATCCAAGAAGAAGTACACTAGCAGAAGCATTTGCTATGTTGATAAAATTTTGTATATCTTGGGTAGTGTCATCATTGTCCTTGAGTCTATTATATTCCACTGTCAATCCTAATCCCGCAGCAGCACCAGTAGCCAATAGGAATAAAATTATCTGCAAAAAAATATACCTGAATTATCACTTTTCACGAGTTTCACATTCTAATTATCAGTAATTAGTTATTTCCTTTTCCCATCTGAACTATCACTGTCTGTATTAAAACACACCTTAACTATCAGTACCTGAAAGGGGAACAACTGATAGTTGAAACGTGTTTTAATATGGAGTGAACAATAAAAAACATACTTAAAGTATTCTGATTTTTCAATTTTAATATCTGAACTATCAGGTGTGCGAGTTTTCTATTTATCAAAATACATCTCAGCTGTCGATTTTTCCCTTTTTCCTACCTGAACAATGATGATATTTCATGAAGGAAAAGAGAACAACAGATTGTTGAGGTGTGTTTTGATAAGTAATTGATAATAATTTAGGTAGGAAACTCGCACACCTCGAAAAATTGGGATACTTTAGGTGTGTTTTTCCAGTTTTCCACCGAGTGTTTGGTAGCCATATTGAGACCCAATTAATTCAAACTCGGAACCAAAAAACACTTTTACTAAAAAATTGTCACTACCAGAGCTCAAACCCGAGATCATTGATAATTATTTCAAATCCTTGTTATTCTTTTTAAAAGGATCATAATTGATTTGCATACCTTATCACCATAGAATTCAAAATAAGCAAGGCCACTATCAATGGGACTTCCAGACTTCACTTGGAAAAATGTTAACACAACTAGTAACAATGTGTAGGCCATTCCAATCACATCTGCAGATATCATATAACTGCATCCAAAATATAAAAAATCAACAAAAAAAAATAAAAATTAGGATCAGTAAAAGCATATACACATTCATTTAGTTGGTCTTGTAATGCACGAATTCGAAATTAGTCAGACTTCAATATAAGTATTGGATATCGAATGAGAAACCAAAAAATATATATAAATACTCATTTAGAATGAAAGAAGGAAAAATGGCCAAACATACCCTCAATTATTCAAAATAGGTCAGTTTTACCCTCAATTACGCATTTTGACTCAAATATGCCCTCTAATTACCAAAATAGCTTTTAAAAAAATACCATTCTTACTAACATTACTCCAAAATAAGAAAAAATGATCCAATTTTGCCCTTCAATTTTTTGAAATATGACAATCTTGCCCATCAAGCCTCAGGAGTCATGAGTATATTTGACCCTTCTCCCATGAAGAAAGATTATTGAAACTTGTGAGCTAACACACGTCATAGACATTTATTGTGTTTATAAATCATCTCATCACAAAAAAACGTCACATCTAAATAAAGAAGTATAAAGTTTTTCTGGTACAGACTAAAAAGGAAATTATGTCACGTAAATTAAGAGAACGGAAGTGTGATAAAGTATATTTGTAAGGAAAAAAAAGAGTAGTTTACCGGTAAACATGAATGTCAGTGGAATCAACCTTGATTGGAAAACCATAGATGTCAAATGCAGCAAAACTATTAGTAGCAATGACAATCAATGACACTAACAAGAAAATGAATGTTATGAGTCTCATCACTAGAGATCCCACCATTGGTTTCAAGCCAATCATAAGTGAAGATAATGTAGTACTAGTTGATGATGTTTGGTTTTGGTTCATTATTGTTGTTGTTGTTGTTGATGGTGTTTGGTTTTGTTCCATTGTTGTTGATGATGTTTGATTTTGATCCATTGTTGTTGTTGATGGTGTTTGGTTTTGGTCCATTTGGTTTTTCTTGTACTTTTACTTGCTAGTTTTTCTACTAATAAACTTGTATCTTCACTAAGTCATTAAGCCCCCTTTTTATATTGCTTACAAAGTTACTAGTCTTTCTCCATCTCATATTAGTTATCCAATAATAATATATTCAGTAGAATCTCAAAAATGGAACTTGTGAAAGGTAGAGTGTACAGACCTTAAGACTATTTCGTGGAGGTAGAGATGTTGTTTTTGTACCATATTAGTTGTTCACCTTATTATAAATTGTTGTCCCAAATTACTTCTCAATTTATAAAACCAGAATACAATTAATTAATTTTTTCTCATTTTACCCGTACAATTAATTATTTTTTTTAAAAAAAAATGTATACAAATTTGTACAACTCCAAAAAAGTTTCTTATGTAGTAAATTAATAAAACGATACTTATTTATGATTTCTTAAGCAATGTGTAATGAGAAAGTGGACAACTAATATCGAACGGGGGGAGTATTTAATTTTTGTGGTTGTTTGTTACGCCCATGAGTTGTTGGTTGTATAAGTTACAACCAAATTCCTTGGAGGTTTGTGATTGTTTTCATAGTTATTTTCAAAGTCTCTTTATAATAAAAATAAAAAAGAGCAGGCAGCATTGTTTCCCTTGTTAAACATATCTTCCAGCTTCAGAGATAGTTCATTGGAGGATTCAAGAGATCAGTGTGTACAACATATTGTTGTAAAATATATTTACTTGCATTCGGTATTTATATCAAATAAAGATAATTTAATTGTAACAACAACCTAAGCGAGATATTATTGCCACCCTGTTTTGGATGTCTTCTCTTTCGAGCTACGGATTTATTGAAAATGGTCTCTTTGCAAGAAATACTTCAAATATCTTTTCTTTCTTACATCTTACCCTTCATAGACCAACTAGTGAAGTCAAATCATCTGCAGGTACATAAACTACTTGAATAGAGGTTATGGACCCTTTTTTGGTAGAAGTAATTCTTTCTCGTAAAGAATCCATTTAGGTACTTAGGGTCGGTTAATAACCCAAAGCGGAAGGTCTACCCAATATGGCTAATACTTTCCTTCTCAAATAAAACGTTATCGAGATAGGCATAAGATATGTGAAAGTTGCAGAATATCGGAAATAAAAATAGAAGGCCAATATGTGTTTTTTTTTCTTCAAGTTTTTCTATTCCATAAAACATTCATAATCGTAAAAAAAAATCATTCTCAGCAAGTCCATAAGAAGTGATCCCATTTTTCCCATCGAGTACGAATAAAGATCAAAGATCTTGAGCGACCAATCCGACAAAACAGCTCAAAACATATAGTATCGTTAATAGATAAGTTGTTTTTGATATTTTTACATATTGAATGCTTGAATTAGTTATGTTTCATAGTTTTGATTTCTTGTAAATTATACGTTTTTTTTTTTTAATGAGCTTAACTTCTCACAAGACCAAGCACACCGATTTAGTTAAACGATTGTGCTAAGTTTCTCATCAAACTCTTTAGATCAGTTCTTCGATGCAATGTGAATCAAAGCATATTGCAATAATATGTTTTTAACATTAAAATTTGCTCAACAGAATCAGTTAGCAAATCCATAAATCCAAATTATAAGCTAGTAAACTATAGTATATCTTATGGCAGAGGAAATATTTCTTCAAACAATGTCATTATCTTGTCATACAAATACGTGAAAACAAGAGTCGAATCGTGACGTTAATTCCTTAGTGCAACTTCTGTGTTACCAAATTACTGTTGTGCACATTGAACTCTCTGTGCACCACCATGCATGTCTTCATCATCTTCGTCATATGCCTCTTGGGCCTGTTGCTGCTTCCTCCGCATCTCCTCTTCGATGTTAACATCATGCAAAGTGGTCTCCTCGCACTCGTCCAATTCCATATCAGTCATTTGTGTTTTGGGTTTTGGTGGCAATACCGCTTCAAGGTTCTTGCATTGCTCAGGGGATAATGTGTCGGGGAATTCTACAGTAAAGTGAATGTATAGTTTTCCTCTCATAAATGGCCTTTGGTACATAGACATTCCTTCATCATTTATGGCTTTAAATTGATCTGTCGAGGCCAAAAACAAAGATCACGATTGATATCTAAGAGCAGAGATTCACATATAAAGCATACTGATACCATAGAGTTTAAAAAAAAGACACCACTGTCAACGAACAGCGGGAGAGGCATAGTGTGTGCACGCAGAAAACAATTTGACTTATACTCACTGTATAAGGGAGACCATGATATATCAAGAAGTCCTAGGCATATATCAGAATGTAAAAGCAACTAAAGTACTTTGGGCTTACCAGGCTTGACAACTTCTCCGGGTTGGGACTTGATGATCAGCTGCCTATTATCTAGGTGAGTCAAGATGAACTGGAAACCACATAGGGCCTCGGTCAAGCTCAAGGTGTGCTCTACAAAGAGATCGTCGCCCTTTCGCTTAAACTTGGGATGTTCCTTCTGTTGCAAGACAAAAACTATGTCCCCAGTGACGGTATCAGGCTGCCACAAAAAGTAAACGTAAACAACGTGAAAAATCAACGGTTCACTTTTTTTGTTGATAGTAACATGCAATTGTCATTGTGACATAAACTACTTCAAAAGCTAAATTTCATGTCTTACTGCTTCATCAGCCTCGCCCGGGAATGTTATCTTCTGTCCATTCTGCATACCCTTCTCCACAACAACTTCCAACACCTTCTTCTCCTGCACAACCTTCTCACCTTTACACTGCCCACACCTATCTTTATCATTGATTGTCTCACCAGTACCCTTACACTCGTTGCAAGGGTGCTGCATCTGCTGGATCATGGATGGGCCAAGTTGTCTAATAGTGACTTTCATCCCAGACCCTTGACAGCCAGAACACTTCATTGAAGCACCTGATTTAGATCCTTTCCTGGTAATAAAAATATAGTATAAACCCCAGCAGAACTTCGTAGGCAAAAGATAAAAAGATGATAAATGATGTCGAAACATAACTAATAACATCCTAAACTCACCCCTTGCACTTCGGGCACAATACATTGCGAGAAAGTGACAGCTTCTTTGATGTTCCGTTGTACAGATCCTCCAGAGAAACTTTGAGAGGGTGGACAACATCCTCTCCTCTTCTTTGTCTTCTTCCTCTGCTGCTTCCACCACCTCCTGGAAATCAAATAAAGGAATATCAGAGACTGAAAGTAACATGAAATGGAATCAACAAATTCAACATCAAACAAACAGCCATAGAAACATACCACCAAATGGGCTGCCACCAAAAAAAGATGAGAAAATGTCAAATGGGTCGTGTCCACCACCTCCACTGCCCATTCCTTCCTTGAGAGCATCTTCTCCATACTGATCATATATCTCACGCTTCTCAGGATCACTCAGAACCTCATAAGCTTGTGCAAGCTCTTTAAACTGAAATAAACAAAAAATTGCAGCTAATTCATTGGTAGACTCCACAGTAATTGACATCATTATCATTCAATTAAGAAAGATAATTAATTCAGCGACGATAGTAAATAATGTGATACTAAGAGTGCATACTCAGGGCAGTTAAAGTAAATTCTTGACTTGAAACATGGTATCTATTACGAACATACATAGTATCTGTTCAATCCCAATAACAGACAATTGAAGTGTGTCTAACATCAGAATTCCTGTTGAGCTGTGAGGAGGTTTGAGGTTTCAATTACACAACAAAGAAGCTTCACACCAACACATTCAAAGCCTCCTATTTCTGCTAAGCAAATAAATTAGATCTAAAAATCTACCTTTTCCTCCAAGAGATCAGGTTAATTACAGCAACTATCAAGCAACCATGCCCGATGGATATTAAGGTTCAATCCATCTAACATATCAAACTAGTTAGTCAGCTTATTTTAGAGCAATGGATAGAACTAAAATCTCCTTTTAATTTTACCACAAGAAATCACTTTTCTAAGCTCAAAGAAAACCTACAGATAAAGCTACGACGGATCTAAACTAAACCAAAAGAATTTCAAAACAACCATTTGTATAAAAGATACACAAACAAAATACAATGAGATGATCTAGGAAAAATTGGTGCTGAGGCAAATCCAGTATTTAAACACGCCAGCTGCACTACTTAACACACTCTCATATACATATTTCACTTTTTCTCTGTAAGTTCGCGTTCAAGAGATTTAGGGCATGTACACCCACTGCTTATATGCTCGATCAGCTGAGGTAAATCCAGTATTTAAACATGATGACTGTACTTCTTAAAACACACACATACACAGAGACACATATGTATACATATTTCAATTTTTTCTGTAAATTTGCGTTCAAGAGATTGAGTGCACGTACACCCACTGTTTATATACTGGATCATCTCTGGTGAAAACAGTAACCAAGTAGCTGTACCCTTTCAGGATCACCTACCATTTGTATACAATCACATACAAACAGAAATGATTGCAAAATGAGATAATCTCTACAGACGAACTCCATAAACTTAAAACAACTATACAACTGAGAAACTGAAGCAAACACAGTATTTAAGAAAGATGGCGGCACTTCTTCACACACATTCTAAATTTCTCAGTAAATTTGAGCTTGAGAAACTTGGAACGTACACCCGCTGCTTATATGCTTGATCAGCTGAGGCAAATTCAGTACTTAAATCACGATCTACACTTCTAAGTGAACGTGCACACACACATAGACAAACAGATGTTTACATATTTCAGTTTTTTCTGCAAATTTGTGTTCGAGAGATTTAGTGCACGTAACACACTACTTATATGCTGGATCAGCTTATGTAAAACAGTTAAAAATAGCTGTACCTTTTCAGGATCACCTCCCTTATCAGGATGATTCTTAATAGCAGCTTTACGGTAAGCTTTCTTGAGATCTTCCGGTGCAGCAGTCTTAGGAACACCTAAGATCTCATAGTACTTTGTGTTGTCGCTCTTCTTTGGTGCCCTCCCAAACATCTTCGATCGCTTAATTTATTCAAAATTGAACTAAAAAAAACACCAAAATCAGTTACAAATTAAACAATAGGAAAAGTACAACATATCAAGCACTTTCCTTCGGTGCCCTCCCAAACATATCTTCAATTACTTAATTTAGTCAAAATTGAACTAAAAAAGCAACAGTATATCAGCTACAAAATTAATAAATTGGAAAATTATGAACATATCAAACACTCTTCTTCATTGCCCTCCCAAGCATCTTTGATCGCCAAAAAAATCAGTAAATCAGCTACAAAATTAACAACATATCAAGCACTCTTCTTCCTTGCCCTCCCAAACATCGTTGATCACTTTATAAGCCAAAAGTAAACTAAGAAACTTCAGCAAATCAGCTACAAAATTTACAATCAGGAAATTAAAAACTGAACTAAAAAACCAAACAAAATCAACTACAAAATTTACAATCAGGAAATTAAACTATATCAAGCAGAGTCTTCTTCGTTGCCCTCCAAAAACATCTTCGTTGAGCTCAATTAGTCAAAAATTAAACTAAAAAACAACAAAATGAGCTACAAAATTAACAATCGGAAAATTAAATGATATCACGCACTCTTCTTCACGTGTCTCGAAAAACATCTTCAATCGCTTAATTTACTCAAAAAATGAACTAAAAATCAACAAAATTGGCTACAAATACGAAAATTACAACATATCAAGCACTTTACATCATCGATCGCTTAATTTACTCAAAAATTGAACTAAAAAACAACAAAATTAGCTAAAAAAAAATTAACAATCATAAAGTCAAAAACACATCAAAATCCATAAAATTTAAAAACTTATCAGTTCAATGAAGATTGATTTGATACGTACCGATGATAAAGCGCGGCGAGAAGAAGAGTTTGTTAGCGTTGTTGAGTATGTGAGGAAAAGAGAGAGAGGGTTTGCTTTGAGTATGAGATCTGTGGTTTTATTGAGAGGTAGAGAATTGAACGGTCAGGATTTGTTGGTGGGGCATTGGGGAATATATAGAAGTCTCTAGGATAAAGCCTTCTTTGGTCTTGCATACTTTCCTTTTTTTTTCTTTTTTCGTTTTGGGTTGAGTAAAAGTTATTGAGTTCTTGTGAATTCATAGGTTACGTTGAAGATTGTTTGGTTCTCAGGATATTTCGAGATTGAGTTTGAGGTAAAATTTATTTGGTTATATGTATAATTAATTTTAAATAAATTTATACTTCAAATTTGATGACGACCACTTGATTTAGTGTTTGTGCAAATATTTGGGGATTAACTAATTCAAATTCAATTTGAAAAGTTTTACTTTAGGAGGAGGTAAGTATTCCTATCAATGAAAATTACTCCCAAAATTTGAACTGAAGATCTCTAATTTACAATGAAAAAGTACCATCACTCCAACATAATTTTTTGATATTGCACACTATTTTAAAATTATTCTCGCTCCAATGTAATCTTTGATATTGCGTACTATTTTTTTTAATTTATTCTTTCTATATTATACTTTGCATCATAAGAAAACTATTTAGAAAGAAACAATTTAGCATGAAAAAAATATAGAACTTTTATATTTAATAGAAACATTCATACATTATTCCTATTGACATGTCTTGTTAAAAATTCATATTGTGATAGTACACGAAAACTTACTTGCACGATAAGAGAAAGTTGCTCGAATGGTAAGCAACTCTCTGTGGGTTCGAGTTACCAAAAAGAGCCAAACAGGATAAGAGCTCCTAAAGGACCTTAAAAAAAAGGACAACATGATTTCTTTCTTCATTGATACAAGATTATAAGATTCTATAATGAGCATACAATCATTAATCAAAAATCTATTCATTATTGTGACAAATCAACCTTACTTCTATGGAAGAAGTAATTAGCAGCAACAAGGTTTAAGAAACCAAAACTCTGCAGACAATGCTTTACATCCCAAAACTCTCCTAACCGCGAAGAGATGCGCGAGGTACAGCAGGTAAGCCTAGTTCGTCTTCAGCCTGTGCATCACAAGTCAATAAAATGTGTCAATGTTAATTAAATGTTAAACGAAGAAAGACAAACATGACAGTATTAAGAAACCACCACGAGAGAGATTTGGGACTGAGATGTTATACTTGCCAAAGTACATAATAACTCGTCTTTGATGTAAACGGAGAATAAGTTGTATATCCCTCAGTTTGGTTTTTTGTTTTTTTTGGTAGGGGTGTTGCCAAACCCCCCATCCATCACCAAGGGAGGTGAAAGCCCGGGTGAATGGATTTTGATAAAAAATAAAAAATAGTAACTCGTCTTCTATTCCAAAAGATGCAGCAGCATCTAATGCTTAAGATATATGATATAAAGATCGAGTGGCAAAGGTTGAGGGACTTGTGACTTATGTCGCAGGTTTGAGCCCTGCACCATGCAGACTACACCTGGTATTTAAGTGGAGAAGGGCAGCTCATTATCCCCCGAATCTCAAAAGGATGAGGTTGGTCCTAAGGGTGAGACCCGGACAGATTCTCAGTCATCAAAATAAAAGATATATGATGTAAGATATGTACATATACAAGGGATATTTAATTTTTATTTTTTTTCTAATTTCAAAAAAAAAATAATTAACTATCCTTTGTATATGTATAAAAATTACATGTTTAAAAGAAAAGAGGTCGATTAGTTTTCAGGTCTAATTGATGATACCTGTGCATTAGCTCTACCAGCTGGCATTGGCGCGTGTCCCATTGGTGCTGATGGCATGTTAAGCTCTGAATCCAGATCTGGTTCCTTGTCAGGTTGTAGGTATGAAGGGACACCTTCTTCAAACTCCATGTCCGCTTCCAGAGCATCAAGCTCTGATTAAGAAGTAAGGTTAAATGCACATCAAACATGCTTTCACTAGAATGTTCAAATGTACAAGAACTAAAAAATCTTACCACCCATGAGCTCTTCTTCATCAACGTCATCAGGTACACCATAGCTTCTACCAAGAGTCTCTTGAATTTCATTGCTTACATCCATCAGGTCTGTCATTTCATCTTGTAGGTTCTAGATAGCATAAGAGTATCACATGGATAAACTTCATAACCATAGTTGTAAATAGAAAAGGAAGAGATTAAACTTAGGGAAGCTTAAAAGAAAAACTAAATGGTAATGGAGAATACATACATCCACGTCTTGAATGTTCACAGTTTTCATCATTCCTTTTAATTCTTTGTTTGCTGACTTCATTGCTGCCATCTGAAGAAACATAGCCAAGTTAATAATGGAAAATTCCACTCTAAACAAATGAAACCCATTGCTCAAATGTGCCTTCAAACACAAACATTTGAACTAAAATGGAACCAATTGGAGAATAAGAAATTCTAGGGGACACGAAAATAAATCCCTTCCTCATGACAATTTGGTTGTCCTCCTACCTCTAGGGAGGTAGGCAGCAGGTTCCCATCAGGTTACAGAATAAGCTTCGCTTGACAAGCCTTGAGCTGTGCCCAATGGAGCGCTACCAAGAAAAAGACACTTCACCGTGAATTTGATATAACCAAAAATGTCTGATAAGCGCAGAAACTCCTAAGCTCAATATCAAAAACTGTGCTGTATGATGGCCAGTAAATAGTTTAAGATATTCTCCTCCCGAAAATAGAATTCAGTCAAACTTTAGAGGAAAGGCAACTTATTTCAAGGAGCATGCACTATAATTAAAAAAACGATGCTGCATGATATATTCTTAACAAGAACATCATATAGATGAACTTCAAGCACAAAAAGTTTTTAGACTCGTGGATCTGTGGAATGCCAAAACCAACCGTGGTAAAGTTCTGCTTCAGGGGGGTTGCAGGTAAGAATTACTCATTCAAGCAGTTGATTAACGATTTCACAAATAAGACAACATTTTGTTATTGTGAAAAAGGTAAATAGTGAAGGAGAACGGATTCCATTTAACATACTGTTTGCTGAGCATCTTTGATCCCTTCAGCAGCAAATGAGACTTGGTCTAAGTTGTATGTCTGATTGTAGAGCATATCTCGCTGACCTTCATACCTGTTGATTATTCAAAGGATAGCTTATGCATTTGTCAGAACAATATGCTAATACATGATCTAAAGACTATAAAACAAGCAAAAAAAGAAATAGAAATATACCTAAATAGTGTTTGAAAATGTAATTTCTACCTCGAACAAGAAAGTGAAAATAATAACGCATCTAAGTGTAAGAGTGCACCAAGGGTATGGATTACTGATCAATGAAGTTGGTGCAAAGACTAAAAACACAAGGTGATTTCGTTCTATCTGCCTTAGTCTTGGGCATAGTACCTATGTTGGTGGGACGTAAAAGGCACTCGGTGGGATAGTCAAGGTGCACTCAAGTTCAGCTGAACACCTCCATCACCAAAAAAAGGAAAAAAAGAGAGTGCATTTAAGTATATTATATTGATTTAATGGCCCAGCGCTGCCTAGTTTTGCTTCAGATATGATAACAACAATTAGTCCACAGTTTCAGTTTCTCATAATATGGTAACAACAAAGGATCCCCAAATATGTATCTATTTATGTTATTCATGTATGTGTGTGGGTGTGTATGTGCGTGAAGAGAGAGGGAAAGAGAGAGAGAGCTGTTAAACTGAGTTCAATTATTTCATCTCAGAATTTAAACTAATTGACGTTCACATGTCAGTAGACACTCATCACAAGTAATTGAACTTGATAATTTGACAAGCCACTTTAAGCCTCATTAAACTCAAGGTAAAACTCACATTCTCTTTTGCTTCAACACTCTCATAGCTCGAGCTTTTACTGCCTCCTGAGCTGGACCTGGTCGAGTCTTCTTTAGCTGTTCCTTGTACCTTGTCAGTTCAGCATCAAGCTTCTTGATTTTCTCTTCCACTGACTCACCTCTTTTATTGATCTGGACAATTAAGAAGCAACCAAAAGGATCAGAGATCACTCATGCAAAAAACCAGTAGTAATCACCAAACAGCAGAGAGCTAAAAATAAGAAATTTCCAGGTTAATCAACTGGAAACCATTCAAGCAGCCATCTCTTCGTTATACTACAAAAGAATGTGAAGCAGACCAAGAAAAGAAATGAAAACAGTTTAGTCCTTCCGCAATTCCCTCATGTATTTTTGGTTCATGAAATGCTTTCATCACCATTCAGAGGATAAAGAAATAAGCATTTAAACAACAACACCAACAACATACCCAATGTAATCCCACAAGTGGGGTCTGGGGAGGGTAGGATGTAGCAAAATAAATATTTGCTTTGCCTTAATACTAATCGAGTAACCATTTAGACACATCTAGTATGATTCAATCATAAGTCATATGAAGCATGTTTGCATATCTAAAGGTATAAGGATTGCCTCAATTTGCTTTGCAGTAATACTATCTGTAAAGCCTAGCAATGTTTCTTTTGAGTACTATTTTATCAACATTTCCACAACAATCCTACTTTTTATCTAGTATCTAAATTATTTATAAACAATAAAATATATTACGGATCTGATATGTTCAAATTTACACGGAATAATAGATGCATTGATCATTCAAGCTCGAATTTACATATTACGGGACGCAACGCGAGGACTTCCCATTGCAGCAGAGGCAGACAGAGTAATACAACCAATGGGTTCAACCAGACTAGTATTTCGACATGAGGTTAAATAAATATGTGAAAAATCACTACAACTTCACACATTCAAGTATGAACCCATAACTCAAAATGCATGTCTCTATTCATTTTTGCATGATCTCAATCCTACTATTACTACTATCAATCAAGCTCACTTAACTTCAGAATTCTGATGGAAGTATATAACCAATAGGTTCAATTGAACCAACATTTTCCACACGGAGTATAGATATGTGTCTGTGAAAAAATCACTAATATTTTACAAAAAATAAATTCTGAACCCTTAATTTCAAAAGTGTAATGAGTTCAGAGCTAAAATCCTAGATTAGCCTCTGCGTGAAACACATCCTCCTCCTCCTCCTAACTAATACTATCGATCGAGCTCATTTAACTTCAGAATCCTGATGCAACCTGATGTACTAGTACTGGTATAACCATCCTCCGAACCCACCATTCCTTTAAGAACAGAGGGAATTCAATTGTTAGGAAACTGCAGAAAACATGGAATTTTACCTCTTCGAAACAGCCACACAAAACAAATAAAACAAAAAAACGAAGAGAAATTGCAGTTCTATGCATAGCTTAGCAGAAAACATTGAATTTTTTTTTAACCAGTTCGAAAAAGTACCACAAAACAAATGCAACCTAAAAACCCATAAAACGAACAGAAATTGCGATGTCTGTGCATAGTCTGCCAGAAAACATCAAAAAAATACCCATTAACAACAGCCACACAAAACAAATGAAACAAAAAAGCACAAAAATCTAACAGAAATTGAATGTCTGTGCATAATTTAGCAGAAAACATGGAAAAATTACTATTTCAAAACAGTTAAACAAAACAATGAAACAAAACCCAAAAAACGAAGAGAAACTGCAGTGTCTGTGCAAAATTTAGCTGAAAACATTGAAAAAAATACCCGTTCTAAACAGCCACACTAAACAAATGAACCAAAAAAACCCAAAAATCGAACAGAAATTGCAGTGTCTATGCATAATTTAGCAGAAAACATTTCAAAAATTCTAGTTCAAAGCAGCTACACAACACATTGGAACTAAACAAACAAACAAAAACCCAAAAAAACGAAGAGAATTGCAGTTTGTTTGCATAATTTAGCAGTATTTAAACTACAGATCTGATTTGTTGGAAAAAAAAAATTACCCTATCAGAAGCATCTTGAACCGATGGAGCAGGTTGTGTTTCCTTCTTAATGCCGAAAACTCTCTTCATCTCTCAATCTTCTTCTTCGTCAGTCACAAAATTCTAGGGTTTTCTGGTTCAATCGGAGTTCAATTTGGTACTTTTTCTAACAAATGATCCGTTGTGTTTTGTCTCGAAAAAGTTAAATATGCTAATGAAACTTTTTTCCTTTCCAATATGAAATAATGATTAAAAATGAACATAAAGTATGTTTTTTCGCACTTCGACTAATTCTTCGGGATAGGGATGCGTGCCACCTCTCACCAACAACAAGTATCGGGTAACTCTGTTCACGTAGGCTAGGATAAATGAGAAGAATCACCTAGTGTTTTTTTTTTGTTTCAATGGAAATTGAACTGAAACCTCCATGGTTCTCAATCACTTCATTGACCATTATGTCACACCTTTGGGGTGCAACTGACTCATTGATTTCGAGCTGTGTTTTGATAAATAGTTAGTGATAGTTTAAGTAGGAAATGCAAGTATCTTATAGTTCATATAGAAAACTTGTAAAAAAAGTGATATTTCAATGTGTTTTTGATAGTTATCTTTTACATTATCTTTTTAGAAGTTTTTATTAATTTCTTTAATTATCCGTATGGTGTGCCATTTGTAACAAAAAAAAAATGAGTGTACACCATGCACCATTAGATACTAGTTGAGGTATATCTTAAAAAATAGTTGATAATAGTTCAGGTAGAAAATGTAAACACCTGATAGTTGAGATTGAAAACTTGCAAAAAAAAGGTGATATTTCACGTTATTTTACCTTTATCTCAATTTTTCCCTTTGCTTTTCAGCCGTTCGATATTTGCACTTGAAATTCTCACTTTGGAGAAGGACGACTAGAAACGAATTCAAGATTTTTAGTATTAAATTCGCATGATGTGCGAACAATACTTAACTCGTGCGCAAGGATAACACACACAAATCGAGAAATGTTCCAAAAAATAATATATGTTTTACTAAATATAGAAAGTGACTTTCTTTTTGCAGTAAACTAAAAAAAGTAAGATATGTAAATTGAAACGGAGTAAATCGATACAAACATTTCCTCAAGTAACACTTTTTTTTACACAAGAAGCAGAAGAATCATGTACAAGAAACAGAAAGAGAAGAAGAAGGTCCATCTAACTAAATATGAAATATTATGAACAACTATGTTTACAGGGGAACTAGCTAAACAATACATGTTAAACCTGATAAACACAAGTTCATTGAAGTTCAGCTAGCAAACCAAGTTGCTTTCGAGTCCTCCCAACGAATAAATCTCCCGATTTTATCATCCCTGGAAGACGTCCAATACACGATAAACAGTAAAACTGTGCTACAGCCTCTTTTTTGCCTAGAGCGATTAATGACAATGGTAAAGCAGGTTTATATACATTCAAGTTGTTGTCGTTAGCGTTCTTCATTAACAATCTTATGTTCTTGGCAGCTATCCCCGCGTGTCTTTGAGCCAAGTATCCTAGTTTAAGTTCCTGCATTTTCACCGGTCCTAAGTAAGAACGTCTTGTGATAAAATGTGCAAACATGATATAAGAACAAATACAAGTCATTGGCATTTTAAGTTGTTGACTCGTAGTAAACCATCAGGACCTTCACAAGATAGGGGCAAGGTTACATACACACCACCCTCCCCAAACCCCCTTCGTGGGATTACACTGGATATGCATACATGGTGGATATTGGACAAATGGTTTTACTGATCCATATCATTGAGTGTACACGTTTAAACAAAGGTATCGTCTAAGGGAAACAGACTGAAGTCTTCTGCTATGTTGCTTAGACTCTTCCAAAATACAGCCAAATGTGTTGGATCCTCCAAAAGCTATGCATTTTCGGAGGATCCAGCGCGGTGTGGTAGCATTTTCGGAGGTCCGAGCAACACCAGTCTTCTGCATAGATAATGCAGAATAGCATCAGGGTCTTAACATAGTATGACCCTCCATCTATTTCAGTTTCTAGAGTATAATCAGTTTATTAACGAGTGAGGTTTCCAAGGCAGTAAGGGACATGAAATTTCAGTTTCCTTATCATAATACAACAACAACAACAACATACCCCTACCTCGTGGAGATAGAGAGACTATTTATGAAAGACCCTCGATTCAAGTACAACAAATTGAAGTAGTTATGAAAAAGAAAAACAATAGTGAAGAAAACATAACAACTAATAATGAAAGCAATGCAGAGCATTCAGAAAAGAAACAGTAGCAACAACAAAATTGTGCGATAACTGAAACACAACAAACAACAAATGATGGTAGATATTAAAAGCGAGAAACTACAAGAATAATACTAATACTACGACAGACACCACCAAATATGAGTTTTCAAAACCAAAAGGTACTAGAGAAAGTTTGAAGAGTACTTACAGGGATATCAGTAATATCTCCGATACCAAAGATATTGCTTCGACCCTTGACCTTCAAATTAGAATCAACCATCAACCTTCCATGAATATCCAAACTACCTTTCAAGATGGTTTCTTTTAGCCACCCTGAACCAATCGGCTTTCCAATGCAAATAAAATGACATTCAGCATCTATAGTTTGTCCACCAGATGTTTTATATGCACCGTCTTTTGCAGAATTTACATCGACAGATTGCCCCAATATGATTTCAACCTTCCTTGATTTTAGCCAATGAACTACCTTATTGCTGGCACTTTCTCCGATAAATTCCAACAACATTGATCCCCTATGTACAATTGTCACCTTCTTATTGGGATAATCCACAGCAATTTCAGCAGCCAGTTCCACGCCTGTTTGTCCTCCCCCGATTATTAATATGGAGCTGGCAGATTTAATCTTTTGATGATCTGTAAACCAATAAAAATGAGTAGAAATGAAGCTATTGATGAGTACGGTAACAAATGGAAAGAAATCATCTAGTGTTTTTTTGTCTCTACTGAGATCTGTCCACCGGAGCAAGTGCATAATTTCACTAGTAAAGTCCCCCGGGAAGGTAAAGAACAACTAAAACTCAACCGCAAACTATTTGAGGTTGACCTACAAAATTACCTATATTCATTTCGCTTTATTCAGACGTATTTAGTTCCATCGCTAGCAAAGGTTTTAAAGAATAAAAGATCATAGTGCAAACTACAAGTATATTGATTGATCCATGATGTTACCTGTTTGGTATTGAGAAAACTTCTCATCTTTCGTGTAAGCACCAGTTTCGGAGTGACCAGTAGCAATAACAGCAAAATCATATGCAACTTTGTTGCCTTTTGCAGTTACAATCTCTGTATCCGTGATGTTAGCAGCAGCAGATGTAATGACAGTTCCATGGGGAAGGTATTCGGAGTGACTAAAGACGGCTCGTTTTGCAAATGAAGGATCACACATTGACCTTAAGGCAGCCCAAGGAATCTCAAAATACTCCTTCCTGTTCATATTTTTCGCATTTTGTTAATTAAAACACACTGCAAATAATAAATCCATGTAACATCTTAACGAAAACAGCCAATAATTGCTTCCATCGCATAATAAGCTATCCGTTAAGAAAATGAACCTTGGACCTAGCTCATGGGGCGATTGCCCAAGACGGACCATATAAAGAGACAACAACTTATTTTCTCTCAACCAATGTGGGACACGTAACACCCCCTTCCCTAGAACCCCACAACTGGATTTCTAGAGTGTGAACAACATAATATGTGAACCTTAATAGGGTAAATCAAGAATATGTATGGGTCTGACTGTGAAACAACGTTAAAAAATGGATATTGGGCTTAACACAAATCCCAAAAGTTCGGTCATAAGATGACGATTATCCATAAATATATATAAAAGAACACAACAATCCATTCTCTCAGTCAATGGAAATTTAACCAATAAAACATACAATCAAGTATCAACTACGCCTCAATCTCAAACTATCTCTAATCGGCCATTTAACTAATGATAAAACGACTCATGCTTATAGTCTAGATGTACCCATAGGATCCTCCAATACAATAGGTATAGGTTCGCTTTCCACGACCCCTTCACCCACCCCCCATGTAATGGAGAAAAGAAAAGAAAAAACAAAGTGCTTTGAGAACCATGAGAGTCAAATTCCAACAAAGGCAAAAACATTATACTCTGTGTCCCAATCTATGTAACATGGTTCGAATTTCGAGAGTCAAATTTCTTAATGTGAATTCAAACATAGAATCTTTTAAGTTAATTAAAATAAAATTTATATATTCGAAAACTACACAAGTCAATGATGAACAATTCAAAATATTCAAAAGACATAAAACAATCATAGTCAAAGAAAACCTCGTTTGACTCTCGAAATTCAAAAGGTGCCAGATAAATAGGGACCTAATTAAGGAGTATGTGATTTCTTCTCATCCGTCCAAACCTTGATGACTAGAGTTACCAAATACCTATGCTTATAAAACACAACAGGTGCTCGTAGAATTAGTCGAGGTGCGCATAAGTTGACCCAGACACCATGAATATCGAAAATTTTAAAAACAAATTCATAAAAAACTCACATATCAATGAGGGTAACATTGGCCTCATCTTGAAGACTCCTTGCAATAAGAGATCCAGCAACTCCACCTCCAATCACCACTACTCTTTTCTTCTCTCCCCCGGAATCCGCCATAGCTCAATTTGACAATGCAGCATAAAAACGAAACAACACAATTCCCCTAATACCAAAATACAATCTTAAACAGAGAAACACATGATCTCTACATAGGTACATACAAAAAAAAATCGAAAAAAAGTTGTGAATTTTATGAATCAAATTTCCTGGCTTTTTTTCTTCTCGAGAAAATTAGCCAGGAAATAGTAACAATCTTGAAATTTTTTCAATTTTTTTTTATGGATTTGTGGTTATGAAAATTGATGTTTTACTTGTTTGTATTAAAAGGAAAATATGGCTATCCGCGATAGCTATCGCCGATATACCACGGCTGCTTTGTCCTAAAGGGAAGCCTGAAGGATTGGGAAGAAGATGAATAAATAGAGGTATAATTATAATAGAAGGTAAAACAAAATGTGAATGGTGAAGAGTAGAGAAAGGGAGCTCTAGTTTTTTTGTTTTGTGCATGGCAGGTCTTGCTTAATCCTAGGAAAAATGATTGAATGTCACACATAAGTTTATATATGTTATAATCATCATTTCATTTTAAGGATAATTCAAAAAGTTTTAAGGATAATTCTTGTTGTTAAAAGATGACATAACACATAAACGTACCTTTTAACTTGACATCATCTGACATAGGGGTGTTCACAGTTTGGATAAAAATCGATCCAAACCGAAAAATCGAACCAAACTGATTAAATAAATATATTTCATTTGGGTTTGATTTGGTTTGGTTTTAGATTTTAAAAAACCGATAATATTTGGTTTGATTATGATTTTGTTCGGAAAAAACCGAAGAAATAATTGAACCGAACCGACAAATTAGATACATAACATAAATAATATTTTGTTTTTATAAACAAATTTAAAGATCTTATATATGTTTTCCTCAAAATTTATTTATAATTTACTTATGAATGCAAAAATGTCAAATGTGAGAACATTTATATTATTGATTTCATGTGTATGAGAGTATATGACAATTTTTTGTAGGACTGAAAATATCATTGTCTCTCTTCTAGGCCAAAATGGTGAATTTGAAGCTTTATTCATAGTAAATTCAGTGATCGAAAGTACTGTAATGTCAGTCATTCTAACTATTTTTTGTTTTGAATGGATTGTTGTCACTTTTTTCACGTTGAGTAAATTATTTCTTTTATTTTTGTGTATGGTTAATAACCGAATCAAATCGATAACAAACAAATCGATAAATGTATAGTATATATGGTTTGGTTTGGTTTTGATAATTTTAAAACCGATTAAGTTAGTTTGGTTTTGGTTTTTGACCAATAACCGATCCAAATCGACCTGTGAACACCCCTAATCTGGCCTTTATGCCCTCCAACTTTGGGTGTGCACACCATGTTTGAATGGTTGTTACGTATTGTTTCATAATGTATCGTACTGTATTGTTCTAGTGAATACAATGTTTGGATAGATTTTATCGTTCTCCGTCGTTACATAATGTCATATATCCATAATTTGAAAGATAAACCTACAAGAAAAGTAGGATACGGGGTAGAGCTACTATGAAAAGGTAAGGTAAATGATAAAATAGAATTATTAAATAATAAGTAAAGACAAAATGAGAAGAAAATATTAAGGTAACGGCACATTCACGCCAAATCGGTCTTTACATAAAATGGGTCTTTTCTTCATTACCTAACAATGAATTTAAACAATACGATATAATATGATTTAAGTAATAATCAAAACAAACATTGTATTCAAACTAATAATACAATACAATACAATACAATGGGTAACAACCATCCAAACAAGGTGTAAGTAGTCGCTTAAATTTATATAGAATTAAACCAGTAGACATACATGTCGTGCTTTAAACATTATACAATACATTTTTCAATTACTCCATTGTGTATAACCAAAATTAAACTTTCAAAACTAACTCAATCATCTCAATTTCTCTTTGATAGATGTCGATTAAGTTCGTGTTTTTAAAAAATATCATTTAGGAATTGTATCGTTATATATTATGATGTAGTTGTATGTCTTCAACTATGTTGCTTGGACTCTTCAACAAAGTCATGATTGAATGTCGAATTCTTTACACGTAGTGTATTTTTGAAAAATCCGACAGAGATGCAGCATCAAAAGTGAAGAGTCCGCGCAACTTAGGTCTTCAAAACAAGTTTGATAAATTCATTTGTTTTTTTCAAGCCAATCAAGAATGCCTTGCTCTGATTCAGTGAGTTCCTCTTTCTTTTGCTTCAAAGTTCCCTCTAAGTAGCCAAAATAGTCTTTGTAGTTGCGTTTGTAGTAACTATCCAATCTCTAAATAAAAGAAGAAAAAGGTAAAATCAATAAATAATATTCCACAAAAAAAGTAAAATTAATAAATTGGAAGCTAGCCCCTAGATTTTGTCGCGCAACACGTGATGTGTGAGTTAGAACATTGTAGTAGACAATGGTTGATATTTAAGTGGAGAAGACTAGAAAGGTGTGTCAATTATATTCATCGAGTTTCGAACTGTATACCACTGATCCTCATGGATTAATTCTTGGTTATCAATAAAATAATAATAACTTGAAACTATATCAATGTGAAGTACTCTTCATTATCGGTGTGTATAAGTGAAATACTTTAAAAAAAAACAAAGGGATGGGAAATGATGAGTGTGCAAATTGTACATGCCTAAAAAAAGGAAGTAGATATTCCTCTAATAATATTTTGATTTAACTTATGCACAACAATTAGCGTAAAGAATTTGTACACTATCAGTATATTATAATATGTTGTAGCAAATAATTGCTTTAGTTCCAAGTCATTAATCCCATTTTTTTTACGAACAATTAGTTATCTTTTCGATGATCTAATAGTATAAAATGTCTTTTACATTGACAACGCATAAAAGTTAAAACTCATGATAATTACCTCCTTATCATTCTTGATCTTGTTCTCTTCCGACTTCTTGAGATATCCTATAACAAGAAGAATAATACAAACATTATTTGCAATTTTTGTGATAAAAAATTAATTTTGACTGAAAAAATAATGAAATACTTCTTCTGTTTCAATTTTTTTGTCTCACTTTTCTTTTTAGTCCATTTTAAAATTTTATGTTTTTTTTTTCTTTTTTGGCAATTCTTTAATTTATACTAATTTCCACGTGACATGTTAAATGATATTTTGGTACATTCTGCATATCTTTAGTTTAAGAATACAAGATTCAAACGTCATTTTTACTTTCTTAAATTCCGTGCTAAATCAAAACCAGATAAACAGATTGAATCGGAGGGAGTAGCAAAGGAAGAATGTGAAATCAAGAAAACATACTCTTAAGAAGCTCAGTTTGAGGGTCATTGACTTGAACAATTGCAATAATTGTTGAAAATAGAAGCTCTCTTCTTCCTTGCCATATCTCTTTTTTTGTTTTCACTTTAATTTCTTTGGTATTAATTGCTTGCACATAAAATCTTGAAAAAGAATATGTACAATTTCCAGCATTTAGGGCCATGGAGAAGACAAAGTTAATTGAAATAAAAGAACATTTTTAAAGGTTGGTATAGAAGCTATAATCTTATCTTTTTGAAATATCTACATAATGTGTGGACCCTTTTGGGAAAATGCCAACCATGACTTTGTTATAGGAATATTATATATTTAACTATGTAAAATGTAATTATCATATTTTCTTGATATTTTTTCTTTGATCAGCTTGTGCGGATCTCAACTATTTTATTTAATCGACATCTAGTAACTCTGTCCCTCGAGACTTAGGCAAATAAGTCACCATACAACGATTTACATTAATTATTCACAAAAAGTAATATTTTTATTCTTTTGTATATAATTTTTTATTCAAGACTTTATTTATAATAATATTGATATTATTTTACAAAATCGTATGTTACATAATTCGACATACACATCCCCATAAATGAGTGTAAAAATTATACACTTGTAAAAGGCATGAGAATGGTCAAACATAGTTTTCAACACCAATGGCATTAAATTTTGATGATTCACCTTCATAGGTTCAGACCATATCCAATCATCTTGACTTCGACAAACAAGTCAGCATATGACGATCTAAATCAATCGTTCAATAAAACTTGTACTTTTATTCTGGCATTGAAATGATCAAACATGGTTTTCAACACCAATATCATATAAAATGATATTTATAAACTCAAACATGTATGCCAATTTTTCAAACCTAGAAAAAGATGTGTTTGAGGAATTTGTCAAAGTCAACCAACTTCTTAAAAGAGGTATGCCAACCTCATTAACATGAAAATGAAGAACCTTACAAACTCTCTTTTTTCATTAAACAAAGTTTTATTATAATTTAAAGTTATTGACTTTAGAATGCAATTATTTTCAATTAAGTAGTTGAAGCCTACACAAAATAATGCCTCTTTTTTTTTTCTTCATGTAGACATTGACACATTGTAGTAATAAATATCTTATTACTTGACAATCTAGGATATTGTTCATCATCTTGAAGTCATGTGGCTAATGAAAGTTTTCATTATATTTGCTACTCTATTTTACCATTTTTCGATCGTTTATAGCTGCCTTGAAGGAGAAAGAGCAGCTCTAGTGAGCTTCAAATCCTTGTTGACTGATCCATCTAACCGGTTATCTTCATGGAAAGGCGAAAACTGTTGCAATTGGAAAGGGATCAAATGCTCGAGTGAAGGTCGTGTTGTAGTTGTGGATCTTCGGAATGTTAATCCAGATGAAGTCATAATCAATACCAATAAGGAAGTTGTTTCAAGTTCTAACAACATATCTGATTTTGCCCTCAAAGGTACCATATCTCCATTGCTCTTTACTCTTGATGATCTACAATATCTCGACCTGAGTTACAACAACTTCATGTTCTCAAAGTTACCTGTTGAGATATCAAACTTAACAAAGTTGACTTATCTCAATCTGTCAAATGCTATGTTTCAAGATTCGATCACTACACAATTCTCAAACCATACATCTCTAAGGTATCTTGATCTTTCGTGTGCTAGTTTAGTACCCGATTTGTCTTCTATTACTATTAGCTTGACATTACCACCAAAGATGGATTTTGGCTCATTGTTATCTTTTATAAGCTATGGTTATTTGTCTAGTCCAAATCTAAGATGGTTAGAAGGACTCCGACGTCTTAGATATCTAGTATTGACTGGTGTTGATCTATCGAAGGCCTCGGAATCATTTCATTGGGCTAAACCAATATCAAGTCTTTCAAATCTCATGTCACTGCAATTGTCCAGCTGCAACATTTCAGGTAGAATTCCAATAGGGGAATTACTCAACCTTACTAGTCTTTCTACTCTAGATATGCGATCTAATGTTCTAACATCTACGATACCTGATATGATAGCGAATCTCACAACTCTCTCAGTTCTTAATTTTCGTGGCAACGATTTAGATGGTCATATCCCTTACCTTCCTCAACTTGAAAGACTTTCTGTTTCTAGCAATCCTGCTATGACAATAGATCTTGCTTCAATGTTTTCAGCCCCATGGCCAAAGTTGGCATCTCTTGACATAAGCTTCACTCGGGTAGGTGGACCGATTCCTCCTTCTTTAAGCAACTCAACTTTACTATCCTTTTTCCGAGCAGATGGATGCTCGATCCAAGGGTCGATACCTTATTCCATTACAAAACTTCAGAAATTAAGTATATTGATGCTCAATAACAATGATATCACAGGCCAACTTCCTGTTTCCATGTCCAGTTTAGTAAGTCTTCAATACTTATCTTTGTTCCAGAATAGCTTACAAGGGTATATTCCAAATTCGATTTGTCAAGTCCCCTCCCTGGAGTACCTGAATTTACAATGGAATGATCTAACAGGACGTCTTCCCTCGTGCATACTTCAGCTTCCTAAGCTTTCATTTCTTTATGTTCAGATGAATAACCTTAATGGTAATATGCCACTTTCTTTGATCCAGAAGTCTAGATTGGATCAAATTAGTTTCGGAGTTAGTGGATTGTCCGTGGAACTCGATGATCATATTCAACCCTTTGTGCAAACTTTCCAGCCCACAGTTTTGGAATTTACATCTTGCAACATGAGAGGAGAAATCCCGGAGTTCTTTTCAAATCTGACGAGCCTCGAGATTTTAATTTTGGCTAACAACAGTCTATCTGGAGCCATACCATACTGGTTGTTCAATCTCCCATCCCTCTCTGTACTAGATTTGTCAATGAATAACTTCAATGGAATTATACCTCCAATGATTAAGATGAAATCTTCTCGTTTCCCAACACTAATAAATTTAGCCAGAAACAAACTTCTAGGCCCTCTCCCTACAAAGCTCGAGAATGTTAATGTCATCGATTTGTCATTTAACAATTTCGTAGGCTCAATTCCAGCACAGATAGGGGAAGTTCATGGTATCAGGTCCATATCTTTATCCGGGAACAAAATCAATGGTCCAATACCTGAATCATTTTGCCAAGCGACTAACGTTCTCCAGGTTCTTGATCTCTCTAATAACAGCATGTCAGGCACCATTCGACGTAATTTGGGAAACTGCAAGTCTCTCATTTACCTTGATCTTGGAAAAAACAAGCTCACTGGAAGTGTTCCGAAAGAACTTGAACACGTTACAAGCCTTCGTTACCTCGACCTGAATGGAAATGAGTTTGAAGGTTCTTTTCCAACAGTGATTGAAAAGTTTCAAGATTTGGAGATTCTGACCTTGGCAGGCAATAGATTTGAAGGAAGGATACCAAAGTTCATCGGTGAGCTACACAGCCTCCGTATACTCATGCTTGCATCAAACTCTTTCAATGAATCTATACCGGAAGGGCTAATGAAGTTGGAAAATCTACAATATATTGGTTTGTCCAGGAACAATCTGTCCGGTCCCATTCCCAAGAATCTTGATGGGTTGAAAATGATGATGAAAACACAAAATCAAACAACCATCTTAGGTTATCTTTACTCCCTCAAGTTCACTGGTGCTCAGCTAGAAATAGTCACCAAAGGACAGACACATTTTCTTGTGTCAGTGTATTCCTACAACAGTGGATTCGACGTCTCAAGCAATGCTCTTACTGGTAAAATCCCTGAGAAAATTGGCCTATTAAGTGGAATCTCATTCCTGAATCTCTCACATAATAATCTTACCGGGGTGATCCCAAAGACTATTGGCGAAATGATTTCCCTCGAGTCATTGGATCTCAGCTATAACCAAATAACAGGTGAAATTCCAGTGACATTGGCACCCTTGGATTTTCTTGCATATCTCAACGTGTCTTATAACAACTTGAGCGGACGGATTCCAAGAAATCCACATTTTGACACTTTGTATCAAGATGGAACAGCATATATCGGAAACAAATACTTATGCGGTGCTCCTGATGGGACGAACTGCAGTAACAATGATCCCTCTATCATCACTGAAACTACAGAGAACGGATACGATCAAGATCAAGAAAATGTCCTGTTTGTTTTAGTTATATTCTCAGGATTTGTAACAGGAATTGCTGGTGTATTTCTGCTGTTACATTTGATAGATGAGAATTGGAGGAACAGGTATTGGATGGCAGTAGACAGAATTGTGTTGAAAATAGTGAACTGTAAATTATGATATGTATATATATATACACTAAATTTTTGCAATAGAATAGAACTAGAAATGACAGCAGTCTTTCGAGTCCAATTTCACTATGCATATGCCAATGCACACTTGTAACGTCTAACAAGAGAAGTGTCGGAACTCAAACCCCATGCCTTACCATCACAGGATGCTGGATGTCTCAGTGTCTCACATCATCATCATATCGTCGTGGTGCATTGGGACTCGAACACAATGTCTTACCCTCATGGTGAGATGACTCGAACCTTACAACTTATCATTATGGTAGACTAAAGAGTTAAGCATCCACCAGTAGTTATCTTCTAAATCTCCAAAATGAGAGAATGTTAAGCACTCGAACAGCAGTTAGAACAAAATGAGTCATATACATATAGGAATCGTTTGGTTGTTATATTGGAGCAATTAGTCTCAGCGTAAAATCTCGCATAAGATACTACAGTATTTGGTTGGCTGCGTAACAAAAAATACAGTGTTTGGTTGGCTACATAACAAAAAATAATAATCGTTGCATAACTAATGCATCGTTTGATTTGGGGTATTAAATAAAACCTGTATAAGTTATGTGGGAATTTCTTGTATTATTTGTTTATTTTAAGCAAGATAAAATGTGGAATAAGAATAGGTGTATTAGCAATCAACTCATTATTAATCACTGCATAAATAATCCTTACATTATAACCTCTGCATAACTAGCATGTAAATCATACCAACAAAGGTCGTAGTGGAGTGGAAAATCCTCCTTCATCCTTGCGAATATAGATTTAGTCGGCCCCGATGCAAGTATCGGATACCAGAGGAAACCAGAAAAAAAGAATCAAACCACTTCATACTGTATTAGATGAGTACACAATAGAGAAAAAAACAGTATTTACAACTTTTGTTCATGGTACACTGTTCACTATTTTTAACACAATTCTGTCTATTGCCCTCCAGTACCTGTTCCTCCAATTGTCCTTAATCAAATGTAAGAGCAAAAACAATCCAGAAATTCCTGTTACATAGCCAAAAAATATAACTAGAACAAACAGGACATTTTCTTGATCGTATCCGTTCTCTGTAGTTTCAGTGATGATAGAGGGACCATTGTTACTGTAGTTCACCCCATCAGGAGTACCACATAAGTATTTGTTTCCGATATATGCTGTTCCGTCTTGATACAAAGTGTCGAAATGTGGATTTCTTGGAATCGGTCCGCTCAAATTGTTATAAGACATGTTGAGATGTTGGAGAAAATCTAACAATGTTAATGTCACTGGAATTTCACCTGTGAAATGGTTGTAGCTGAGATCCAACGACTCGAGTGAAATCATCTCGCCGATAGTATTTGGTATCAGCCCAAGAAGATTGTTATGTGAGATATTCAGGAAGGGGATTCCACTTAAAAAGCCAATTTTTTCAGGGATTCTACCAGTAAGAGCATTGCTCGAGACGTCGAATCCAGTGTTGTAGGAGAACACTGACTCAAGCCAATGTGTCTGTCCTTTGGTTACTATTTCTAGCTGTGCACCAGTGAACTCGAGTGAGTAAACATAACCTAGGATTGTTGCCTCATTTTGCCTTTTCGTCATCATTTTCAAGCCATCGAGATTCTCAGGAATGGGACCGGACAGATTGTTCCTGGACAAACCGACATATTGTAGATTTTCCAACGTCATTAGTCCTTCCGGTATAGATTCATTGAAAGTGTTCGATGCAAGAACTAGTATACGGAGGCTGTGTAGCTCACCGATGAACTTTGGTATCCGTCCTTCAAATCTATTGCCTGCCAAGTTCAGAATCTCCAAATCTTGAAAGTTTTCAATCATTTTTGGGAAAGATCCTTCTAGCTGATTCCCATTCAGGTCAAGGTAACGAAGGCTTGTAACACGTTCAAGTTCTTTTGGAACACTTCCAGTGAGCTTGTTTTGTCCAAGATTAAGGTAAATGAGAGACTTGCAGTTTCCCAAATTACGTTGAATGGTGCCTGACAAGCTATTATTCGAGAGATCAAGAACCTGGAGAACGTTAGTTGCGTGGCAAAATGATTCAGGTATTGGACCATGAATTGTATTTCCGGATAAAGATATGGACCTGATACCAGGAACTTCTCCTATCCGTGATGGAATCGAGCCTACGAAATTGTTAAGTGACAAATTGATGACGTTAACATTCTTGAGCTGAGTAGGGAGAGGGCCTTGAAGTATGTTTCTGGCTAAATTTACTATTGTTGGGAAATGAGAAGATTTCAGCTGAATCATTGGAGGTATAAATCCCTTGAAGTTATTCATAGGCAAAGCTAGTATAGAGAGGGAAGGGAGATTGAACAACCAGTGTGGTATGGCTCCTGATAGACTGTTGTTAGCGAAATTCAAAACCACGAGGCTCGTAAAATTTGAAAAGAAATCCGGGATTTCTCCTCTCATGTTGCAAGATGTGAAATCTAAAATCTTGGGCTGGAACGTTTGCTTGAAGGGTTGATCTTGATCATTGATTTCCAATGACAGTCCACTAGTTCCTAAGCTAATTTCATCCAATCTAGACTTTCGGAACAAAGACAATGGCATATTACCATTCAGTCTATTCCTCTGAATATAAAGAGATGAAAGCTTAGGAAGCTGAAATATGCACAACGGAAGACGTCCTGTTAGATCATTCCATTCTAAATTCAGGTACTCGAGGGAGGATATTTGACAGATCGAAATGGGAATGTGACCTTCTAATCTGTTCTGAAACAGAGATAAGTATTGAAGGCTTGCTAAATTGGACATGGATACAGGAAGTTGGCCTCTGATATCGTTGTCGTTCAGCATCAGTACACTTAATTTCTTAAGTTTTGCCACAGAAGAAGGTATCGACCCTTGGATTGAGCATCCATCAGCTCGGAAAAAGAACAATGAAGTTGAGTTGCTTAAAGAAGGAGGAATCGGTCCAGCTACACGAACGAAGCTTATGTCAAGAAATGTCAACTTCGACCACGGGGTAGAAAACATTGAAACAAGATCTATGGTCATAGTAGGATTGCCAGAAACAGAAAGTTCTTCGAGTTGAGGAAGGTAAGGGATATGACCATCTAAATCATTGCTACTAAAATCAAGAACCGAGAGGGTAGTGAGGTTCGATAGCAGATCAGTTATCGAGGATGTTAGAACGTTAGAACTCATATCTAGATTAGCAAGATTAGTAAGGTTAAGTAATTGTCCTATCGGAATTCTTCCTGAAATGTTGCAGCTGGACAAATGAAGTGACATGAGATTTGAAAGGCTTGATATTGGTTTAGCCCAATGAAATGATTCGGACGCCTTTGATAGATCAACACCAGTCAATACTAGATATCTGAGACGTCGGAGTCCTTGTAACCACCTAAGATTTGGACTAGACAGATAACCATAGCTTATAAAAGAAAACAATGAGCCAAAATCCAACTTCAGTGGAAATGTCAAGCTAACAGAAACAGAAGAAAAATCGGGTACTAAATTAGCACATGAAAGATCAAGAGACCTTAGGGATGTAAGGTTTGTGAATTGCGTGGCGATGGAATCTTGAAACATTGCATTTGACAGATTGAGATAAGTCAACTTCGTTAAGTTCGATATCTCAACAGGTAACTTTGAGTACATAAAGTTGTTGAAACTCAGGTCGAGATGTCGCATATGGTCAAGATTGAAGAGCAATGGAGATATATTACCTTTAAGAGAAAAATCGGATGTGTTTTTAGAATTTATAACAACTTCCTTGTTGATATTGATCATGACTTCAATCGGATTAGGATTCCGGAGGTTGACAACTACAACATGACCTGAACTAGAGCACTTGATTCCTTTCCAACTGCAACAATTTTCGCCTTCCCATGAAGATAACCGGTTAGATGGATCAGTCAGCAAGGATTTGAAGCTTAACAGAGCTTCTCTTTCTGTTTCATGACAGCCATAAACGATCGAAAAATGGTAAAATAGAGTAGCAAATATAATGAAATTTTTCTTTAACCACATGACTTCAAGATGATGAACAATATACTAAGTTGTCCAAGTGTTAAGGTTTAAATACAAGATAAATGCTTGTTTCCTAGAATATCTTCATGAATAAAAATAACATTTTTTCTTGTAAATGTCTATGTTAGTGCCAATAATTTTCAAATTGTTTGAAGAGAAGATAGATGACTTTGACAAATAACAAGTTCCTCTACCAAATGTCTTATAGGTTTGAAAAATTAACATATCTATGTCTGAAAACTATGTATGCTAATTTCCATATCTTTTACCATTGTGTAACTATGACTTTATTAGTGCTTCTATACACACTGAGTTTTTAACATAAAACATACTTAGTGCCTTTTAACTTTCATCGAGCGAACCAACTAGACATGTCTACTAATCATCATGAATGACGTATGAGTCTCACACATAGCGCGAAAATCATACATAAACTTGTATACGAGCAATCACAAACGATTCATGAGTGAATAATGGTGGTACTGCTGTTGCATTCTTATTGTATTAGCATCTCTTAAAGTATGATCTTACGCGGTTGCACATGAAAAAAAAGAGTAAAGGAAAGATCAAAAGAATACAAACTATATGGAAGTAAAACAAAAGTACATCAAGAAATATAAAGACATCAACTTTTGGAGAATATTTAACTAATCATCCAAAGAATTTTTTGTTCTTTATTCTTGAGTCTTGAAGGAGCTAGGGAGAACAGATTGTACTGGGGTGGAGCCAGGTAGGGACGAGGGGGTTAACCGAATCTCCTTTGGCGGAAATTAAATCATATTGTTTATAATATATGGTTAAATTATTCTTTTTATGTATATATAGTAGATGCTGAACTCTCTTTGGCTTCTTCGTGTGTTTACTTTTCCATATTTTAAAACCCGTTAGTGAAAATCGTGGCTCGAGAATTGATTGTACTTACAATATAGTAGGAAGCTTGAACTAGACAAAAAATACATTTTTCAATTGCTTCAACAGACAGACAGTCTTCTTCTCTCCTTTAAGCTTTTTCTTTTCTCTTTTCCTATATCCCCTTTCTCTTTTTCACCAAAGTTCTTATGGAGATCTAATATTTTCATATTATTACTAGTGTATTTTAATTTGATGTACCGCGTAACTTGCCTTATTTTCAAGGTTACTAATCTTACTTTTTATGGATTATTACAAAAAAAGCATCTTTTAGATAATCTGATAGTAAAATAATTTCTTTCCATAATAGGTAACGGTGAAAGGGGATGATGTTGAGTTTATAAAAACATATTCTTACTTACTTGCACAATATAATTTTTCAACCAAGGGGTATCAATTGAACTCCCTTCCCAATAGGTGGACCCTCTCTTATAGACGATTGTCACATAAGTAGCGACCAACACAAATGGTGTATAAATGACTGCCCCAATGTGTCCAATATGGACGCGGTGACTTTTTTGTTTACATTGTCAATATATCAAAGTTATATAAAGCCACAACATTTTCATGAAGGTTTCAATGGGCAATATTAACTATTATATATTACTTAAAATTAACCTAAATATCTGTTCATCAACAACTTAAACTAAGAATAGCTAGCGGATGTATAGTATAAATAGCCACTCATGTACAATATGTGTATAACATATGTATACTGGCTAGAAAAGTAAAAAGTGAACGCGGTCGGATCCCTATAATTATATCTTATAATTACTTTTCCATAAAAGATAGGCAGTCTAGTTTCCTTTTATCACTTATAAAAGCCAAAAAAATAGGAGAGACAATCTAGCTTTGCCTCACATGCTTTCACACTTTCTCATACTAAACCAACAACCACAAGAAAAGCACAAAGCCTTAAAAAAACTCCTATTAATTCCCTTCACTTCTGTCATTTACCACAAAGCACACAACTAAAAAACACTACTTCTCTTCTTGATACTTAATGAAATTCAAGAATTCAAAATCTATACTTATCCATCTTTGATCTTTCGAAAAAGAGTGAAAATGAGGACTAATGTTAGTTTCCAACAGGCATTGACTGTTGAATCTTCAAGTATAGTGAAACAAGCTATGAATTTAGCTAAAAGGAGAGGACATTCACATGTAACTCCTCTTCATGTAGCAAGTGCAATGTTAGTTTCCTCTTCGTCTATGCTTTTAAGAAAAGCTTGTTTTCAAACAAATTCTCATCCAATTCAGTACAAAGCTCTTGAATTTTGCTTCAATGTGGCACTCAATAGGCTTCCTACCTCTGCATCTAATCCGATTGTCGAGCCTCATATTCACCCTCCTTTTCTTTCTAATGCCTTAATTGCTGCATTTAAGAGGGCACAAGCCTATCAACGTCGCGGTTCAATAGAAAATCAGCAACAGCAACAGCACCTCAAAGTAGATATTGACCAGCTGGTTATTTCAATTCTTGATGATCCTAGTGTTAGCAGAGTCATGAGTGAAGCTGGTTTTTCTAGCATCCAACTAAAAAACAATGTAGAACACGCTATTTCTTCCGAAAGTAGCACAAAACAGATGGTGATAGCATCAGAAAATAACCTCAAATTGTCACTATGCAAATCAGGTGATGATCTAAGTGTTAGCGGAGTCATGAGGGAGGCCGGTTTTTGTAGCATCCAACTAAAAACCAATGTAGAACACGCTATTTGTTCGGAGATTTCTTGCAAAAATAGCGCAAAACCGATTGCCATACCACCAGGAAATAACCTCAAATTGTCACTAGGCAAATCAGGTGATGATCAATTCAAGAATGATGATGTGATGAGTGTTATAGAAGCAATGATGAACAAGAAAAGGAGAAACACAGTTATTGTAGCAGAGTGTTTAGCCAATGCTGAAGGGGTTGTTAGAGGAGTTGTCGATAAGTTCGATAAAGGAAAAGTATCATCACACATGAAACATGTTCAGTTCATAAGTGTTCCACTTTCTACACTGAGAAATATCTCGAAAGAAGAATTCGAGGCCAAGATTAGAAAGCTAAGGATTTTACTAAAAAGCTATATACACAGAGGGGTTGTTTTATATTTAGGTGATCTTGAATGGATATCTGAGTTTTGGACTAAAGTACACAATGAGCAAAAAAATAACTACATGATATTGGAGCTTAGTAGATTGTTATGTGGCGAAATGAGTGAAAATGGAAGGCTGTGGCTTATGGGAATTGCTAGTTTTCCGACTTATACGAAATGTAAAATTGGCTGTCCTTCTCTACAGACTCTTTGGGATCTTCATCCTCTTACAATCCCAGTTGTCAGCTTGGATCTCAGCCTTAACCTTAAGAGGTATATATTTCCTAAACATTTCTCCTTATTTATTATTCTATAACAGTGGTGTTCTGACTAGCTTGTGTGCACCTCCAATGGTCATTGGCTTGGCCACACCCTCGGACTATGCTACTTGGACTCTTCAAAAATGACGACAGGTGTGTGTTGGATCCTCCGAAAGTAGTGCATTTTTTGAGGATCTAACACAAGTCCGGCATCATTTTTGGAGAGTCAGAACAACATAGCCCAAAAGTACACAAGTTTCCCTCATTACTTTATATTCAAGTTACTTTCTTCAAACTATATAATTGACTAATCATCAATTTAACTAATATTTGCACTAATTTCTGGCTTCCTTTCGATTTAGAACAAGGACAACATTGGATGGTTCAACGACCAAAACTGAGTCCACGACATCTAACAGCAGCCCATGTTTGCCTTCATGGCTCCAAAAGTACAAGGAAGTGAATAGACAAGATAACATCAATATTCAGGTATAGTTAAAATTTCTCTTACGTTGTCAATGTGTATAAGCTAAACTCCTTTTA
Source organism: Solanum appendiculatum (assembly GCA_018342035.1). Lineage (NCBI taxonomy): Eukaryota > Viridiplantae > Streptophyta > Magnoliopsida > Solanales > Solanaceae > Solanum > Solanum appendiculatum. The sequence goes on along the minus strand of JAGDQO010000392.1, from coordinate 850,168 downwards.
ATTATAATTAACTGTAACAATCCTTGTTTAAGTATGAAATCTTAGAACCAAAGAAGCTTCCTAAGAGATTATAACGTTTAACGGATGCTGTTTGTTTAGCAGGAACCTGAAGAAATGATCAATCTTTGCAGTCCTGTTCACAAACATGATCATAACTTTATAGAGAAAGGCTTTTTTAGTCCATCTTCATCATCTCCTTGTTCCTCTACTTCGATATCTTTTTCTTCATCGAAGAAAGAACATCAATTCTTGAATACAAAGCCTGAACTTCTATCGAATCCCAATTCAATTCCTAATTCATCTTCATCAAGTGAAGCAAGTGGATATATTGAGTTATGTTGCTCTGACTCTCCAGAAATGTTGTTGCACCCTTATCGGATCCTTCAGAAATGCACACACTCATCGACATTTTTGAACAGTTCGAGCAACATGAAGATTCTTTGCAAGGCATTGAAGAAAAAAGTTCCATGGCAAAAAGGTATAATTCCTGATATAGTAAGCACAGTTCTTGAATGTAGACACAAAAAGGAACAAACTTGGCTTTTGTTCTTAGGTGTTGATTCTCTTGGCAAAGAGAAAATTTCAAGGGAGTTGGCTAAAAGAATCTTTGGCTCTCAAGATTGTTTCATTTCCATTGGATTAAGTACATTTTCATCATCAACAAAAACTGATTCAGCTGATCAAGAACTCAGTAACAAAAGATCTCGAGATGAGCAAGGTATAGTACTGTTGAACTGTCTGACCGTCTCATCTAAAAAGTTAAACAGAAAACAAACTTTTATTTACTTGATTCCCTCAATGCACTTTAATTACTTACCGCCTGTTTGACCAAACTTCCAAAATTTACTTATTTTGAAGAACACTTTTTGTTAGAAGTAACTTTTGGACAGTAGCAATTTGTGTTTGGTTAATCAATCTGAAAGCCACTTTTGTCGATGCTAGAGTAACAATTTGTGTTTGGCCATGATTACAAAAGTGTTTCCGAGGAAAATACTTTTTTTTAGCTTCTACAAAATAGTTTCTGCTACTGTTCAAAAACACTTAATTTTTCCCCTTTAACGTTTGTTCTAACGCCTCAACGTTCTAAAATAAGCATTTTTTACTTTCCAGAAGTTTGACCAAACAAGTTATTAATTATGCTATGTCTCAACACACACTGGCCCTCTCATGTGGACCTAAGTGGTGGCAAACTTTTAATTACTTAATTATATTATGTCTCAACAGGTCGGATTTATCTCGAGAGATTTACAAATGCAATTCAAGAAAATCCTAGAAGAGTGTTCTTCATGGAAGATATGGATGAAGTTGATACCTTTTCACAAAAGGGTATTCAAAAAGCAATTGAAACTGGAAAATTAACACTTCCTAATGATGATTTAGTGTTAATTAAAGATTCTATAATCATTTTCAGCTGTGAAGAGTACTTTAGTTCAATTTCAAGAACATGTTTTCCTACAAATATTCAGAAATTTAGTGAAGAAAATAATGCTTCATTGGATTTGAATTGTGTATATGATTTTGGGATTTTTGAGGCAGTGGATAAACAAATCATGTTCAATATTTAAGTATTAATGTGAGAAGGAAATGAGAAAAAATTTACTTTCTTTGAGGGTATTTTGCATATTTTTGTTGATCTTCGTAAGGTGATTCAATTAATAGTTATTATTTCAAATAGTTATTTTCATTTTTTTGTTGTTGAAGAAAATTAGAATCTAGAAGAAATGTAATTTTTTGAGATAATAAATGTTAATCGACTAATCATTATACGAGAAATCAACATATCATAAATTGGCATAAAATTGCAAGAAATCAACTTTTACGATATCAATGATCAATATCGATGAATAGGATAGGACATAAAAAGGAACTCCATTCATTAGTTAAAATAAAAAAATATTTGTTATTTTCTCGATGTTTTCTCACATTTTCGATAGAACTTATTTGAACAATATTTTCAATAATATTAATAGATGTTATTTGAACTATTTTTTTTTCAATTCATATCAACATTTCGTATAGAAGTTATTGGAAAAGAAAATTATAAAGGATTTCTATTACATATTTCACTATCAGAATAAAGCTTTTTACTTTCAATTTATAATAATTACTACTATATGTTATTTTTGCATTAAAGTAAGTGAAACACTTTCTTGGATCTGATGCCAGTGCTCCTTTTCAAACTATGAGGCAAAAAGGAATTGATCAATGATATAAATTTAGAATCTTTATTTTGCTTTTTGTTCTTCTTTTTTGCTTTTATATACTCCCTTACTCTCAAATAAATTTGGAAAAATAATTATCTCAAATTATTTATAATTTTAGAAGTTCAAGCAAGCAAGTAAACAGTCATTCTTTAAAGAAAGTATAATAATTTAGTAGTCTAGTTTCATGACATCGAAAATATTGTATCAAGCTCAAGTGATACATTGATCGATGATACCTTTTACTATAAGAAATAACGATTTTTCCCACCGTGAAACAGTAGTAGACACTTGTTTTGTTGAACATTTTTCCATTCATTTCCCATCGAATCAGCTAACTGGAAAAATGTATCGTAGAAAACAGATTGTCATTAAAATAATCACTGAACATTTTTCAGTGGGAAATTTAAAGCGAGAAAATAGTGATTTTTAGCAGTGTTTTTTCAAGTGTCATAACGGAACTTTTGTTAATCAAGGAAGGTTTTTAGTGACAATAACTTTTTAAGAAATGTGTAAAAAAGAAATACGATAGATAATTTGAGACGGAAAAAGCAGTATTTAGTGAGTGATTTTTGCATAGAAGTAAGTGAAACACTCTCTTGGATCTGATGCCACTCTTCTTTTTGTGCTTTTTACATAGCTTTTGATCTAATGTCACTTTCAATATTCTCTTTCTCATGTTCAAATTATGAGTATTTGATTTAGACAGAGAGACCAAAAGAATCTAATTTACATATATTCATAATATATAAAAAAAAATTATAAATAAATGTTAGTTACTATTTCTTTCAATTTATTAATTATTTTCATTTATTTTAATTTATGTGATTAACTTCTTCTTTTGGTACTAAAAAATGTTATTTGTTTTGTTTTTACAAATGATTCAACTTTAGACTTCTGATTTTAACATTAATAAGATGATTTGTAGTCATACAAATATATGCTTGTTTTTAGACGAGTGAATACAACTTTAAGTTTTATAAACACGGTATAATAAGGTCTATACAATCAGATCGTTTATAAAATAATTACAAATAAATAATCCTCTGATAAAATAATTAACTAATATATTATTATATTATAAATTAAATTATACAGAGAAATCTTTTGTGACTATATATATGTGTGTGTTAAAAGTAAATTCATGATAGAATTAGAGAAAGAGAGGCACACATCCCCTTCTTTTATGGTTGTTGGGTTGGTGACTTTGTTAGTCAAAAAATATGTGCCAAAAACATAAAAGTTAAAAAGGAATGTTTTTATTATTTTTTCACATAAATGTTAAAAAGGAATGTTTTTATTCTTTTTTCTTTTTTTTAGTTGAGTTCCTTTTCAACTTTAATTTTCTATATTTTTTTATATGGCATATGAAACTTTTTTTTTTTGGTGGCAAGTTTTTGAAGAAAGAATATATTGCTTGTGTTATCTTAGGTGAATTACAAATCAGAATGAGAACGAAAAGTGAATATTTTTATAAGATATACTATAATTTTATATGATACAAAGACTTTCAAACTGGATGATGATATAGCTCAAGGGACAAATCTGTGAGATCAGTTAGGTTAAAGTGAACAATACGTGTCATGAGCTTGGACTGTGACAAATTCACCAAGACATGTCACGAGCTCACTCATAATAACTATTCACGATCCTTAACTTTAAGAGCAATCTTTTTTAAAGTTACAACTCAATTAATATTAAATTTTGGTGATTTGCCAAGACTCGACAAGTTTATTCATCAAAACTTCTGATGATCTGTCAGAATTTTTCATGCTAAATCCTTGTGATCCGCCATAAATTGTGGGCATACAAAGATGGCTGTCAAGAACATATAGGAGGTAGGATGGACAGTTGGTCAGATTTAGTATGGATTGTGCATGAACTGTAGTTGGAGTCGACGACTCTATAAGGTTCCCTCGTCTGAGATCTCTGGGAAGAGGATCAAGTTGACCCTTGTGAATAGCTTGATGCGCTATCTCTCTTCAACCTTTTGAGCAAAATGCAGCAAAAGAAAAAGAAGGAAAATTCATGAACCAACCCCATCATCTCCACCCCGTAGGAACTATGAGATCACCCCAAAGACGGAAAGTCTTTTTTGTAATTTTCAGTCAATATACTTAAAATCCCCGTCAAAAATTATTTTTACACAACTATTTAAAAATGAAATAACGGTGCGAAATAATCCTATACTGGATTGTATTTTGGGCTTTATTTTGTCAAGGCCCATATCATGATGGGTCAAAGTTAAATAATGGGCTTCTTACTTGAAATGAGTTTTCAGCCCAGAGTAACCAATCTTTCAATGGACTTGTCAATCAATACAATGTTAGTAGTAGAAATAACGTTTACTGACTACTTTTTATTATAGTTTTAAAAAAGAATTATTCTAAAATTTGAATTATATAAATGAAATTTCAGGATGATATTTTCAATAAACTTGGCAATCCATACGATATTAGTAATCGAAGTAGTGTTGACAGATTGTTATTTGATCATATCTTTCAAAATAGTCATTGTCTTGAAGTTTCGAATTCTACAAGTGAAATATCAACATCGTCAACTTTATAAATCGTTGATGTAAAATGCAATTTGTAAGTCACATTTATAAAATGTCGTTTTATAAATTGTATTCATCAATCGTGATTTACAACTGAAATTTAATCACATATTTAAAATAAGATTTATAGATTGCGATTTTGAGATATGATTTAGAAGTTGCACTCTTGCAATTTTAATTTAGAAAAGAAAAATAATATCATTTTACTATCTTTTTTTCCAAACATTATTGTGTTTTATAATGATAATAAATAAAACAAATAATTTTCAACTTAGGACCATATTTTTCACATATTGATTTATAAATACTTCTAATTTGGTAATAGAGTTATTTACTTACCAAAGATATTACATTTGGTAGATTTTTTTGGCTTTTTTAAATTTTTTTTATGAATTATAAATATTAAATTATTATTTTTTCTTTCATAGGAAAACAATTAATATTGGGATTTTTCATTTTCATCAACCAGCTTGTGCTCAAGCTACTCCAAACACTGCTTCGAAAAGGTACTGTATCCTTTTTCTCTCTCAAAATTGGCATTCTTTTTAATGGTTTTTCTTGTAATTCTGATATGGGTTTTGTTGGATTGAAGTTATTTATGGTAGAAATCCCTTAAAGTTGTAATCTTTAGTTGTGATTTTTCGAGATTTTTGATTTCTTTTTATGGTTTAGCTTGTTTTTTTTTATATGGGTTTTGTTGGATTGAGGGTTTTATTGGTTGGAATTCCTCAAAGCACAATTTTTTGAGCTTTTTGATTTCCTTTTATGGTTCAGCTTGTTGTTTTTGATATGGGTTTTGCTGGATTGAAGGTATTATTGGTTGGAATTCCTCAAAGTTGGATTCTTTAGCTGTGGTTTTTTGAGAATTTTGATTTTCTTTTATGGTTTAGCTTTTTGTTTTTGATATGGGTTTTGCTGGATTGAAGGTATTATTGGTTGGAATTCCTCAAAGTTGGAATCTTTAGCTGTGGTTTTTTGAGAATTTTGATTTCCTTTTATGGTTTAGCTTGTTGTTTTTGATATGGGTTTTGCTGGATTGAAAGTATTATTGGTTGGAATTCCTCAAAGTTGGAATCTTTAGCTGTGGTTTTTTGAGAATTTTGATGTCCTTTTATGGTTTAGCTTGGTTTTTGATATGGGTTTTGTTGGATTGAAGGTATTATTGGTTAGAATTCCTCCAAATAGGAATCTATAGCTGGGATTTGCTTGAATTCTTGATTTTGTTTCATATGGTAATCTGATAGATTATTGGTTCCTTCATCAGTGGTGTTAGCACTACTGCAAAATGTAAGAAATTCTGAACTGGGGTTTATGTTTTTTCTTGCTACTAAAGAATCAAAAGGGCAGCCAAAGTACACAAAGTATCCCTCTAACGCGGGGTTCGGGGAAAAGCTGCACCCCAAAGGGTGTGATGTATAAGGCGTCACTGGGTAAATAATGAAAATGGCCAAAGATTTGTAATGAAACCTATATGCTAACTGCTTTGTGGTAGAAGGTGTCAGCTAATATATCTACGCATCCGTAGGGCTAGTAATAATGTGTGGTTAGTCCCATACTAACATAAAGGTTGTGTTATATTTTGCTTAGAGACTAAGTTGCTTGGACTCTTCACTTTCGATGCCGCACCCGTGTCAGATTCTCCAAAAAATACACTACTTTTGAAGAATCTGAAACGCACCCGTTGACATTTTTGAAGAGTCCGAGCAACATAGCTTTGAGGTATTAGAGTTGTTTTACTGGTGTCTGATTAGAGATTTATTTAAGTGCACTGTACTTACAAGATTTTAAACCAGCTGTCACTTTTAGCTGAGTATGTGGGTTTGATATTCTTCATTTCCAGCCTAAGTTAATCTTCTCGGCATTTAGTTACGGCTGGTGTATTGTTTCTGGTTAAAGACAAGTTATTTAGCATTGGAAGGAAATGGGCTTGAATAAAAGGGTATGGGTAAGAGGATTTGTATAATTGGACTTGACCAGTTTAGGATTGGTGTAGTTGATTGAGTTAGTTCTTAGTTGCAACTGGTAGACACTCTATACAAAAAGAAAACTTGTAATGTTCTCAATTGTGCAAGTGCAAGCTCAAGAGAGCATAATTCTCTTTAAGCTTCCCTAGAAGTCTACATGCATGTTGTCAATTACGTAAACCAATAAGACAGCATTGTTTGTTCAATTGGACCTGTTAGATAGTTGATATAAGGATATGCTAAAATCTCTCTCAGTTTTAAGTACTTCTGATCCTTTATGTGTGATGGAATATGCGCTCATTGATACATCCGGATCATCCTTCTCCAAAATAATTACTTTGGAATGCACCTGCAGTTTATTTTTCTTATCTCATGTTTCTTCGTTTCTTATGTACGTGATCTATGTGGACTCTAATTTGTCTTTAATATGCCTCTAGGTTAGATTGATTTGTAGCTGAGGCAGGTGCTTGGGGATCAATTGGCAATAATGGCAGATGGCCAAGAAAATGATAAGAATATTGAAATATGGAAAATGAAAAAATTAATCAAAGCCCTACAATCTGCCAGAGGAAATGGCACCAGCATGATCTCTCTTATCATACCCCCTGGTGATCAGATATCTCGTATTACCAAGATGCTGGCAGAAGAATATGGTACTGCATCAAATATTAAGAGCAGAGTAAACCGTCAGTCTGTGCTTGGTGCAATAACGTCTGCTCAGCAGAGGCTTAAACTGTATAACAAAGTTCCTCCTAATGGATTGCTGCTTTATACTGGAACTATCGTGACGGATGATGGAAAGGAAAAGAAGGTCACCTTTGATCTTACGCCTTTTAAACCCATAAATGCGTCTCTATACTTATGTGACAACAAATTTCATACAGAACCTCTTGGTGAATTGTTGGAATCTGATGAGAAGTTTGGTTTCATTGTCATGGATGGTAATGGGACCCTTTTTGGGACCTTGAGTGGCAACACCCGAGAAGTTCTTCATAAGTTCACTGTTGATCTCCCAAAGAAGCATGGAAGAGGAGGTCAATCAGCTCTTCGGTTTGCTCGTCTTCGAATGGAGAAACGTCATAATTATGTGAGGAAGACAGCAGAGCTTGCTACTCAATTCTTCATTAACCCAGCCACTAGCCAGCCAAATGTATCTGGACTAATACTTGCTGGATCAGCTGATTTCAAGACGGAGCTAAGCCAATCTGATATGTTTGATCCACGTCTACAAGCTAAGATACTTAATGTGGTTGATGTGTCCTATGGTGGAGAGAATGGCTTCAATCAGGCAATCGAGCTGTCTGCTGAGATACTGGCAAATGTGAAGTTTATACAAGAAAAGCGCTTGATTGGGAAATTCTTTGAGGAAATCAGTCAAGATACTGGTAAGTATGTATTCGGTGTGGATGACACAATAAAAGGATTGGAGATGGGAGCTGTGGAAACTCTAATTGTGTGGGAAAATCTTGATATAAACCGGTATGTACTGAAAAACAGTGTGACTAACGAGATTGTCATTAAGCACCTAAACAAGGAGCAAGAGGCTGATAATAGTAACTTCAAGGATTCTGCCACATCAGCTGAATTGGAGGTTCAGGATAAAATGCCCCTGTTGGAGTGGTTTGCCAATGAATACAAAACTTTTGGTTGTTCACTTGAGTTTGTCACTAACAGGTCTCAAGAGGGGTCACAGTTCTGCAGAGGATTTGGTGGCATTGGAGGAATCCTTCGCTACCAGCTTGACATGCGTTCCTTTGATGAGCCATCTGATGAAGGAGAATACTTTGGGGATTCTGATTAAGTTAATGGTTTAAGTCTACTAAGACCAGATAATGGATGAGAGATCTACAATTGGTGGAAGTTTTGGGGTCAGCATGGCAATGAGGTACCATCTGTCATGCTATTATATAAATCAATGAGTATTTTGCAGTTGTAAACTTTGCTTGTTTTCCCTTTAAATGTGGAACAGATTTCTTTCGAACACATGTCGATTGAAGGGGACTTCTTGATTGCTTTATCAACATGTCTACCATATTAATATTTTGAGTTTATAGCAGGGAGAATTTTGATTTATGCTGAATGGGACTCAAATATCTTGTTTTTAGTCGATATTTGAGTTTCTACAGTCAGTAAGAACGGAGTTATCCACCTGAGAGTGCACCTCTGACTGACCTTGATCTTCTCTGAGCAATGGATCTAATCACAAAGAAGATTAAGTCACTATGTTGTAGAGTTTAGGATATGATTACGATACAATATAGATATAAGCGGTGTTCTGTTTATAGGATGTTTAGATTTAGGCATGAGTAACTAGAATAAGGATTGAAGCCTTAGTGTACTTAAGCCTCTACATTGATGATTTATGTGAAACTGAAGTGAATCTCATTAGGTTGTCCTGTTGAAATAATTTCAATTTCTTGACTGCATTGAAGTTTCATTTTAGTAATAGGAAGATCAAAACATAGATGAAAATAATGGTGGTGTCCCATGTCCGGGTCAGTTCACGTGCACCTCGACTATTCCACTAGGTACTTGCTACGTCCTTGTGTAATTGCAGGTTGAGAAGTTATCACAGGACTCTTTAGGTCACTGTTTCTCTTCTCTCTCTCTAATAATGGTAGTGTCTCGTGTCCTGTTCAGCTCATGTGCACCTCAACTATTCCACTAGGTACCTGCTACTTCCCGACTGACTCTCACTGCTGAAATCACCTGACGTCTCTTGTCGGAAATCCTGCACTTTTCATGTTTGGTTATCAATTTCTTAATGCCCCACATCTTCTTGTTAGAAGCTAGTTGTGGTTAGAAAGGGAGAAAGTATTAGTGTCCCCATCAGGTTTCAATGATGTATTTGTCAAATAATGATAATAGGGAACAAAATAATGTGCACATTGTTCTTCTCTCATTGCAATAATGAAGTAGAACATGTCAAGTAATTGTCATTTCGAACACGAGATCTCTGGTTAAGGAAGGAAGGGTACTTACCATCCCACCAGCATAGTGTTAAGTCATAGATTTGACCTTCAGTCGCGACATTTTCTTTTTCCGTTAAAAATCCTGACTCCGCCTCTGTTTTGTATATAATGCATGTTTCCATTTCCTAGAGGATTTCAAACATTGTGACTAAAAAGTCCCTACTTACAACACAACTTGAGTACTAACATTTTCTCTAACAAACTTGTGAATTCAATGTTGGAATTCTATTATTGGAGCTGTTGTTTGGATGTGTTTTCTTTTGGCTTCAACAGGATAGTTGGACTTAACCCCTGGCCATTTTGTGTCAGTTTCATGGGCTCATTCTGCCTGTTATTCAGCCTCCAAGCATGTGAGGATGAGTACACTTCTTTCATGATGTCAAAAAAAGACAAAATTAGAACTCATTTTTGTCTGGTGCAAGCGCTAACTGAAGCAGATTCAGGATTTTAACTTTATGAGTTCAAATTCCAAGATGCAAAATCTATTATTTTCACTCGTTTAACGATGTTTTTTAGTGCTCTAATAGATTTCGAGTCAAAATTACTGGGTTCAATTGAACTCGTAAGTCATTCAAGCAATTACAGAGGCAAAGTTTCATGAGCTAACTACTCAATAGTGGGCTAAAAACAAATGGAAACTAGTAACCTAGTAAGATTTTTTTTACCATCAAGAGATTTATTATAACAAATGAGAATTTTTCATTTTTTAATCAGAGATCTCAAATTTGACTGTTGATATCGGAACAATTTCTTATAAGGAGAGTTTCCCAAGCGTGATACGATCTCGCTTTAGTCGAGGTAATAAATATCGAATATCAAATGATCATATGAAAAAAAGTAAAAAGATTTTATTTAAGATGGTTGGTGCCTTCATAAATATGGAAAAACCTCATGGTTCATACTTTGATACAATATAATATTATCTCATCATTCACAAAAGACACCATATTATATTTCATATACTAATTTCAGCTCATTTAGATCTCAATTCTCAAGTAAAACATGCATGCATTATATCATATACTTTAACAGACAAGGTTCCAAAAAATGTCACTTATGGGTGTGGCCCATCTGACCAAAAATTGCATAAGCATTATAGGAGAGATAGATCAAGGTTTAAATTTCAGCAGATAAAGAAAAACTTTAGGTGATTTCTTTTATATAAGTTTTGATAGGGTTGCGACGAACTGGGTGGTGGAAAGGTCGGAAAATTATATTGCATATACAAAGTCAGTAACATTTGTTATAGGGGTTGGGGGTACATCTGAATCTCCTTTGTTGAGTTATTTTTAAATATGTATACATAATAAATGTCAAATCTTCTAGGCTTCTTGATTTGCTTCTCTCTTTATTGTCTGAATTCTCTTACTGAAAATACTGACGCTACCATTATTTGTTTTGTATATATAGTAGAAATTGAATCCCTTTGTGTTCTTTATATTTTGAATCTCCTTAGAGAAAAAAACTAGTTCTGCCATATAAATAGAGTCATCTGATACATGTAATGTGAGCCAAGTAAAGATAATAACAAGTACTCGTTGATAATTGAAGTGTCTACAAACTGACTCGAACACTATCGTTATAAGAAAAATGGTCCAAACAAGGGTGGGGAGAGTACTTTAGGCAGACATTATGTTAGATAATTGATGGTAATATTGTGTGGGGTGCAACATGGTCCTATATTTTTGTCATTCCAGGCTGTTCCTCTTTTATTTTTTTTAATATAAAAAAAATATTGTTTTACATTTAAAGAAAACTAATTTAAACTGAATTTGTACAAACAATTGTACTCTCTTTCACACCACATGATCATGTCATGAACTTCTTAACTGCTACCACATGATCATGTGATCATATCTTATTACTGTTTTTATAGTCATTATATAATCACTATAGTATAATTTTTCAACGAACAGAATTGATCGGAAGAATCACTTGTGCCCCTTAGCTCTGTCAGTGCGTGACACATTTTTAAACAGTCGAACACTTATTCTTCTACATTTTTTTATGTAACGCTAGAGCTAAAATAAGTTTGTATATATCTCAATGACTATTTAATTAACTATATGTTATTAATCACAGAACCGTATGTAAGTAGAAAAGTTATATATGTCCAGATAACACACGAGCAAATTAAAGAAATTCAATAGCTATTATATATAAATAAAAAATATTTTCGATCTGTATAATTTTTTTAATAAAGAGGATTCATATGATGAATCTTGTTGCGTTACCCTGACTCCACTTTTGTCTATACGCGTGATGCAAAGAAGAATCGAATTACCAGAGTCTATTATACACAATCTTATCGCACATATGCATTTTGACCCTTTTTTTAAGGAGTGCAAGACACTTTTGTTGTTTCTATTGAAAAAGGTAAGTGCAATTGTCTTATTCAAACAAGAAGATGACATCAAAACTTTACATGTTCAGTAATCATATCAAATCAATTTTTTTTATTGGAATACAATAGGGGATAAAAAAAAAACACCTATTGTGACCTCATTTATTCCAAGTTATGACTTTTCAAGTGTGCCTCTTGAATATTTTTGTTTCATTTTACTTGTTATGGTGGTGAGTGGGATGCAGTGGCGTACGCAAATTTTTTTTAATAATAGTATCAATATTTGAAAAAGTAAATAAATAAATAACTAAAATAACAAAAAGTCACATTTCTTATATTTATTATACATAACATTTTCATTTTATTTGTTATCTATATGTACATATTTAGTGATAAAATTTAACGAAGCAATATCTCGTGGCATCGCTTGGGTCATGGTTTATCTACCCCAATAGGATGGTGTCAGACAGATAAAAATTAATAACCGTTGCATTTGTAATAATATACACAAAATGTGATTACATAATCATTGAGCGGTGTGATGTGATAGTTTTAACCTCTTAATTTTTAACCACATGCCTCAAATTTCAATTTTGGGAGTGAAAAAATCATTTGATAAAAAAGTGAGTTAACTAAACGTGAATCTGAATTACCCGAGCCAATAGACTTCGATGGATGACTATGAAAGATGTACTTAGATGGTGTCGCTCATTAAGATGGAGTTGGAGTAGTCGTCTTTCATACTTTTGAAAAAGGTTGAATTCTGATTGAAAAGTCATATTGAACCAATTCAATCGATAATTTCTAACAAGTCTTCCTAAATTGTAAGAACAAACAACAGAACTAGAAGAAAATTTTCTTTTCACTTTGATTAACCAATAAAAAGTTACACTAGTTCCTAGGGGACTTTAGCATTTTCTTGCTCCTCAGTCTCTTTATGTCCTAACGAAGACAGAGGAGACGAGGGGCAAGAAAAAGAAGAAGAAGCAACAGAAGAATAAGAAGTAATTGAATTATCTGAATTAGTACTCGGAGTAGTAGGGATAACAAGTTCCATAAGCAGATCGACGAAAGCACCCAAAACAAAACCATGATTTACTTCCCCATTTAATTTCAAATAACATGCTAATAATTCTTGTAAATTATCCCAATCTTTAATCCCTTGACTCTCTACCATTTCCTTCATTGATTTCTTGAAATCCAAATAAGGATCTTTTGATTCCATAGCCAAAATTACACTCTCTTTAAATGGCAAATCATTTTCTTGATTTTCCTCTAGTGGTTCTTGATTTTTTTTATTTGGTTCTTGAAAAATTGAACTTGTAGCCACTTGTTCAAAAAATAGCCTTTCTGATCTAGCCCCTTTTATGATTTCTTCATGGGATTCTATTGAAATGCTATTGGTATCTGATGATGAATTTGTGGAATAAGATTGTGGGGTTTCAATTCCATCAAAAGAGTCAAAGAAAACTGAATTTATAGTTTTGAAAATGTTGTCATCAGCTCTAAAAGATAGAGTCTTGGAATGTGTACAAGATGGCCATTGCCAAGTGGCTAGCCCTATTTCTTTTTTCTTGAAAATAGAAGAGATCTTCAATTTTTTGGCCATTTTTGTAAAAGTTTTTGAACTTGGGATTTTTTTGTTTTCTAAGTTCTTGTTTAGTGTAGAGTTTTAATGGAGTGGTTTTTTAAGATGAAAACTTGTGTGTTTTGAGTATATAATGAAGGGGAGAGAGAGGAAGGTGGAAAGGAAATGGGAGTAGTAGGACATTTCATGTGTTTATTTAATTGATGGCTTGAAGAATTTAATAGTATTAAATGCAAATGAATATAGTAGTACTTGTCTGCTTAAGGTTTGAGATTCGAACTCTATGAATAAAATAAATATTAATAGAGAGTGATTTATTTTTTTTAAATTGATGAATTATCAGTAATAACTTTTCTTCTTTAAGGTAGAGATAAAATCTATATATATCCGATCATTTTTAGACCTTACTTTATAAGATTAAACAAGAGATCATGATTTTGAACCTTGAAAATAAAACATAACAGTATGTCAGTGTTTCTCTATTCTTAACAAGAAATCTTATGCAACGCAAATTTGAATTAGTCATAGTAAAATATAGTAGTACTTCTCTACCCTAAACGAAAAATCTTACACGGGATGAATTTGAATTAATTGAAATCTCATAACAAATATCGAACACCTATATTGCTCGTACTCTTTAAAATTATTATCGCACCACTTTTTGACTTTAATCAAAAGGAAAAGAATAGGACATAGTATTACTTATTGTTTGTCAAGTGAAATTAAACAATGTTGGACTTAAATCTTTTTTTTAATCAAGTGTGCTAAGCCAACAAATTGCAGCCTCCTTTATTGTTTAATGTCTTAATCTCTCATTTCATGTACAACTCATGAATATATTATAATGTTATAAGATTTCAATGGAAGATTTGTGATAAGATGTGTCCTCATACATCATATGCAATAATATACCAAAGGGAGTTTCCTATCTTCTTGCCTAGGAAATTAATTAAAAAATTCCTCTTTACCATTTGTTTTTTTTCTTTTCTCATCCTTTATTTTTCACATTTATATACCTTGAAAGGAAAATTTTAGAGTAACGGTAAAGTTATCTTCGTCTGATTTATAGGCCACGAGTTTAAGCTATGGAATTAATCAACCATTAATGATTGAGTCAAGGTAGGATTCCTATATTACACCTTTTTAGGCAGTGGCAGAGCCACCTTGTGTTCAGGGGGTTCATCCGAACCCCCTTCGACAGAAAATTATACTATTTATACATGGTTAAAATATTTTTTTATGTATATATAGTAGATGTTGAACCCCCTTCGGCTAGTTTATGTGTCTACTCTTCAGATTTTGAACCCCCTTATTAATGAAAATTCTTGCTCTGCCACTGCTTTTAGGTTACGACACTTCTATTGGCTCTACGTGAACGTAGAATGATTCGTGCACTGAATTCTCTTTATATATATATATCTTCTTTTTTATCAAAATATATTTTATTTTAAGAGAGATTTAATGTGACTATAAAATATTATTATTTTAAAATCCACTAATAGGTAAATAGTATTGCACAATATTAACCATGCTTAAGGTCAATAATGCAGTATAGGGAAAAGTAGTTAATTGTCATTATTATGAAACTTATGTCATGTGGTAATAATTAAGTTGACTACCTAAAAAAAGAAAAAAAATAGGCAGACATCATGTGAGTTATTTATGGGAATATTAACAACTCTCCTATAAATATAAAAAATAAAAAAAATTATAAGATATATTACACATTATTGTCCTTGGCAATTTAATTAAAGAGGTCAGAATTCAGAAAGGGACTGAATTCAAAATTTTATAGTAAGGTGATTCTATTATATTTATTTTTCTTGTATCATTTTCATTTCCTCTCCTTGCAATAAGTTCATTAATTATATACTAACTTTTACTATAAAAAAAATAGAATTAATGAACAAATTCCATATATCAATGACAATGATGTCTTAAGAGCTAAATAAATTGGGATCGACCGTATGAATGAATTTTACTTTTTCATTATTATAAATTAACAAGTTTTTAACCGATTGTCAACCTACTACAGGTTCACAACCCGTCTCTTTTATCAAAGCTAGACTCTCGCAATGTAAGTAAGTTCACATAAGATAAATTCCATCTTTAAACTAAGAAAAAGAAATCATTGTTAATTTTATGTAACGATAGATTAGCACAACTTATTTTGAATTTATTATTAAAAAAATCATGTTTAGTAACAAGGTATTAATTTAGCTATGAATTCATAGCTACTTTTTTTATATAAAAAAAAGAAGTAATGGTCAGATTATTATTATCAGTTAGACAGTTACTATAACAAATTATTGTTCTATTTTATAAATTATCGTATTAGGATTGCTACGTAATTTACTTATTTTTGTAAGTCAATTTAATCTTATAAAATAAAAACATATATATATTTTCATGCACAAAATATAAACTTTTTATTAATTATTATTGGCATATACTATAAGGTTTCCCCAACTCTATTGGAGACATCCCAACGGCCAAAAATTGATAGCTGCTAATTTCTTTAATTTATAATTTTTAAAAAAGTACACACACAAATAAAAATTATAAGATACTTTAAGTAATATTCGAGCTTCTATTTAGCAGAGTCTTCCATAGAACTAACCACCAGTGAAATATTATCAATTAGAGACGGATGAAATTATTATAGAAGTTACAAATTCGATAAATTTAGTATTTTGTCTTAAATCATGTGTTTGCCTTAAGAAATTTATTTAAATATGTATTGATTATATATTATGAATCCAATCATTATCATGTCCTAAAATTCAGAACTCATATATTTAAAATACCGAATAATTCATCTATAGTGAGAGATTATCTAAGTGGATCGGATCTAAAGTTCTAAACTAGAAAGTAAAGGCAAATCTAAAGACATATTTACAAGTTTACGTGGACTCAATAATTTTTGTCCACACTCTGTATATATATATTAAGAAATCCACTTATTAATCAATATATATATTTTATTTTGAATTACTATAGAATTCATGAACTTCAAATCATAGAATCGGCTAGAAAATATAGCCACATGCAATAATTGAAAATTATGAAGAAAAAAATTTAGAATAAGATACATGAGTTTGTCTAAAAGTTAAAAGAAAACGCAATATGTCATAATTAGTTGAAAGAGAGTTGTTGATACTCACCAAAATTATGGTAAGATATCAGTTTCTGTGATGCAACCTTATCAACTGCCTGAGTTCCATCACTTTGCAAGCATGAAAATAACTTATGATGAGTGTTTTTGGTTTTAACTCGATGTTTGATATTTATATTATGTGTTCGATTAAATTTAGTATATAACATGATTTATTTTGGAAGCGATGCTCACAATAAAAAAAATTCATTCTAAGAGTTGAACCTAAAATTAGGAGTGAAGGGATCCCAACCATCGACTATTCTCAGAAGCTTTATGATGAGTTTTCATCCATTAATAGTCAACAGGACCCAATTTTGTTGTCTTTTTTTAGACCAGACCTTATGTTTTAATACCAAAATAGAAAGGGGGTAAAATACCGTTATGAATGTGTTCGATACGAAGGAAAATAATATTTTCTTAGAAAATGAGTGAGTTATCTTCGTACTTAGTTACTTGATAAGAAAGAAAAAAATATAGTCCGCGGGGTGGAGGTGGGGGTTGGTGAGAAGGAGATGGTAAACTCTGAAATCTCAGTTTGTCACTTATGAAAGTTAATTTTTTCATTTTAAGAAACTTATTTTCCTAGAGAAAATATTTTATCAATCAAACATGAAAAAATTGAAAAATATTTTTCTTCATACTAAAAACACCAGATATTGCAAATCCATATCGAGGCAAATTCAAAACTTAAAGTCTATATAAAGACAGATAGTAATTGAACCGTACTACAATAAAATACATATATAATAGTCAAAGTACGTACCAGAAATAATATATAAAAGAGAAGTTGAAGGACAAAAACCTATCGGAGCAATACTAAGACTATTAGAATGAACAAATAACAAAAATAACACATTGTTACTATCTACTAACCTTCTACCCCATTCGAAATCGATGTGAAATGAACTTTATCATCTCATAAAATATTAAATTAAATTATCATTTTAAAATAAATTGAAAAAGTATACTACATAAATTGAGACGGAGGAGAGGATATATAAATATAAAGACATTAGTTAGTCAACAAGTTTATGAACCTGCACTTTCAAGGATTGCATCCAAATGCAAAGTTCCAACAATGGTTCATTATTTATTTATTTTTTAAAAGTCAATTTTTTTTAAAAAAAATCTTAAATCAACAAGAAACTTATGGTGACCCTTCACTCGTGTGATTAAAATATTTGTGTTAATAAGTTAATTAGAATTTTTGGACTTATTATATTGAATTTTTTATTTACTTATTAAAAAAATTATTTTTGAAGGGGCAAAAATAATGTATGTATATGAACTGTTTTGGTTCCCTTTCTACCACTCTAATGATTTATACAAATGCATGTATGGACAATTAAGGGGCACATGCCACCTTAACCCTCTATGATTGGGAAGATCATTTTTAACTTAATTAATTTCAAAATATCTAATTAATTAAGAGATTGTGTAAGATAACCACTCATCATAATGTCCCTTAATGAAACTAAGTCTGAATGTTGATAATTAATTAAATAATAAAGGATTTGCAAGTTCCATGCATACTTGTTAGTAATATAATAGAAGTCAATTAATGTGTTCTAGCGGTAAATGAAATGAGTGAAGAATATGGGAGATTGACATTTATAATTTATTTAGCTAGCCGGACTTTGAAAATCAATTTATCTTGAGAAATACTTCTTATTAAAAATGCATTTTGAAAAATTAAGGATTTTACAAGATTAAAATTTGTATTTGGTTAAACTATTTGAAAAAGTCTTTTTATTAGTAGTAGTTATGTGTTTAGCCATTATTTTAAAAGCACTTACTTTTTCATGAAAAAGCTTGGTCAAACGTCTTCATATTTTAAAAATACATTTATTTATTCGAAAATGAACACTATTAGCCTTTCAGAAATTTGGCCAAACAGACAACTAAATTATAGTAAAGACAAAAGCCTTAGTCGATAGAATTATCCGATATATATAATGATAAAAGATAATAAGTACTCAATAAAATAATCAAGATATACGTAAACTGATTCAATTGAGGACTTCATAAGTGTGCTAATATTTAAACAAGAACCAATAATGGTATTATTAGTTAGCATGCTCAAGGAAAGTACTAATGAATAATTAAGAAAAGCAATTAATTATTAAGTACTGTTTGTTGGTCAATGTACTAGTTGTTTTTCTGTCCAAAACTCTATTATTATTATTATAGCTAGATACCATACTACTTCCTCCGTCCCAATTTAAGCGTGTTAGTTCGATAGTTTGATTGAGCAGGAGTTTAAAAGAAACAAAAACTTTTAAATTTTGTGATCTTAACACGACCCAAATAAGCCTCACTCGCAAGTATTCGAGCAAATATTCCCATAAACACATGGAAGATTTGCCAGCAGCAAAATGCATTTGAACACAAAAAGGGGTTGTTCATCATTTATGTCTCAAACACTGGAATGAGTTTCAAAGACTCCTTAAAAGAAAAATTAGAGAAAACTAACATATAATCTACCAAAAAGTTTCTTCAATAGACCATAAAATCATTGTAACTGTTCTCTTATTAGTATTTCCGTCCAAAACCTCCTGCACCGCGACCATATGTTGGGAGAGCTGCCACTGCTTGTGGCTCAGCAGCCTGCTTGACAACGCCAGGAAGGTCAGACATGCCGAGGGCTGAAAGCATGTCAAGGGTCTCCTTGTCAACTTCAATGAGATCGGTCTTGATGGCAGACTCATCAGGAACAAAGTCCATGCGTCTCTCACGCTCCTCCTCCTGCAGTTTCAGGGAGATACCACGAACTGGTCCCTTCTGGATACGTTTCATCAGGTGGGTGGAGAAGCCAGCAATCTTGTTGCGGAGACGCTTGGAAGGAATTATGGCAACCTCCTCCAGGATCTTCTTGTTTGTGTGGAAATCCAAAGTCATTTTGGAGTAGTACCTTTCAATTACCTGTCGAGATGACTTCTTCACAGTCTTGGTGCGCACACGACCCATCCTTGCAGAATTTCCTTAGACCAGACCTGTTACATTAATGTTTGTCAGTTACCTATCAAAAAACAGTGGATGTTTCTAGTTATTCATCATTAATCCTTTCCCTAAGTGAACATTTGCTGATGTGTAGTTCATTTTCATGTGAATCTGAATATTTCTATCAAATTATTGTGACTTACTGAATATTTAAGTACAACATAAGCACCCGTGAAGCATATTAAAACTGAGAATCGTACTTTCCTTAGCTACACAGCAGAACATCTGTTCTCAAGCAAAGCCTTTCTACCAAGCACAAGTGCATGAATCTAAAAGAAGGCATTTTTATCTTTTCTTTTGATCTCAGATAGCATTACGGAAAAAGTAATTACATATCTAGATCAATTTGCATGGGAATAGGCTCAGAAAAAAGCATCTCTGCTAAGCCGATGAATACGACAGGACCAATTACGAAGTGACTGTTCAACACTTTAACTTAACGAAATTGTGCAATGGAGTTTCTTAATGTCTTCAACAATAAATTACAGTAATACCATTAATAGACCATACACAAAAGGTTATTAAATTTTCAATTCCAAATACAAGAATGCAGAAAGACTACTTATTTATAATGATGCTGTCCAGGCAAGCTTGCACGAAACTTGTCTAATCCACCGGGTGCCAACTATCTCCCACAAACACAGTTACCAACTCAACAAATGGAAAAAAAAAATCACCTAACTACTGTTTACCATTGTTGTGACTTGTGATTTGATAGCTTGTATAGCATGGCTCATTCTATATTCACTCTAGTGTGCCATCTTAAGACTATTCGGGTGTCAACTATCACCCACCAACACAATTACCAACTCGACAAATGGAAAAACAAAATCACCTAACTATTTTAAATCATTGTTGTGACTCGAACCCTTGGTATACCATGGTTCATTCCAACTTCACTGACCAATAAGCCACACTCTTTGCTACCATCTTAGACTATCTTTTAAGCTAGCATCAATCTACCACTACAATTCAGCAAGCTTGCACGCAACTCAACTAATCCATCGAGCGCCAACTATCCCCACCAACTTCAAGTGCTAATAAATGGGTTCTAAATACATGCATACATATTTAATGCATTTCTTAACACAAATACAGGGTCAACCAAGCCTATAGCTGGGCTTCTACTGCTGCACCTGACCAACACAAGCACCAGCTCAACAAATTGAAGAAAATCACCAAATTTTTTCATATCATTGTTGTGATTTGAACCCTGGTACACCATGGTCCATTCCAACTTCATCAACTGCTAAAGCGGTAACATTGGTGCCATATTCAACTAATTTTTTTAAAACTACAGTCAACCTGCCACTACACTCTCCATTCCCCATTCTAGTTTCCCAAATTTCAAATAGACAAGTTACTTGTGTTGCTCAAAATCCATAGCCAGTAACAAACAGAAAACAAACAGGAACACATATACACAAAGACGTTGTATTGAAAACAAATTGGTACCCTAAAATATATGGATTTTAACAGATCTTAGCAATTAAATAACTTTGCTCCGCATTGTGATCACATAAAACACATAAATTTATCTACTAATATAAAGCAATATAATGTTATACAAACCCTCTTATTCGTTCCACACTACACGGGTCATTCAGTAAAGTATACAGATATTCATCTTAGACTATATCGTTTGTTATTAAAGACTACTTTTTGATAATAATGTCCGGGCAAACTTTCACACAACTCAACTAATCCACTATTACCAGCTATGTGCACCCAACACATATAACAACTCAACAAGTTCAAAAAAAAAAAAACTTATCTTTTTCACACTAGCATCAACCTACCAGTACACATTACCTGTATCGCTCAAAATCCATAGCTCGCAAACAGTAAACAGTAACACATAAACACAAAAACCATTATATTGAAGAAAAATTGGCTCATATATGGATTTTATTAGCTTTTAGCAAAGTAAACAAAATTTGCTTCAAATCCTTGAGCATTTTGATCAAATAAAGCTATAAACTTACAAAACTCACAGAGATTTGCAGCAGAAAGACGAAGAATCACCGTCGTGTGTGCGGCAACTGATGCTCTGTGTGAATTTTTCAGCAATGGTGAAGACTATATTAGGGTTTTTGTGTTTGTGGATATATGGACTTGTATTGGGCTTGGATTTGTGTGAAGTTCACTTTGGGCTTACTAAGGCTAATGAACTATTAATGGACTTGGATCCAATTTACTTGGCCCACATTTTGTGGTAGTTTGTTCGTATCTTGACTAATGTCACAAACTATCTTTTGCCTTTCGTCGACACAAATATCAAATAATTTTATTTACTAAGATCCGAATACAATAACAATAATATATTCAGTAAATTACTTATTAAGTGGAGGTTTGGACAGGGTAGAGTGTATGCAGACCTTATTACTATCTCATGGAAGTAGAGGTTGTTTCTGAAAGATTCTCGACTCAAGTGCATCAAACCCAAGTAAAAGAAGAAAATAATGACGAAAGCATAGCAATTAATAAGGAAAGCAGTGTAAAGTCTACAAGAAATAAACAATAACAACAACAAAGATAAATTATCTAACATGTTAATAAGGATACTAATCTATCATGTTAAATGTTTGCATTGTTTTATAGTGATTAATAATACAAGGACTATTATGTATGAAATACGAACTTTAAGAATATTTTTATCCATAAATATTCTTAATTCAACTTCTTCCTTTTTCCATTGACAAGAAAAATTGCACTAGCTATTCTTTTAAAAAGGATTCAAAACACACTCCAATTAAGGGCGAAATTGCTGTTACACATATCAACTTTGCGGACAGCCCTAGATTATTTTAAAGTGGAATATATGCCCCCTTAAAAAGTCTCACTCAGATTTTTGTTAAATAGTGACGGACACGCGCTACACGTGTCTATTTCTTTCTTTTTTAAAAAAATAATTTAAACTTTTCCTTTTCTTTATCATATTGTATTTCACTTTTTTATTTTATTTTCCCTCAATTTTACTAATGCCCAGGAGCCATGGCTCTTTCTCTATTTTCTTCTTCATTTCTTTTACCTTTCAATTTCTTTTCTTTTTGATTTTCGTGATTCCCTTGTTAAATTAGTGAATACATTCTCGAGTAACTAGAAAATATAATTTTCAGATCGAAAAAAGATAAATTATTGGTGGCCGGATATATTTTCCGGCAAAAAACTTAATTTTTTATTGTAATCTCTGTTATAATCATTATGGTTGAAGGAGTTATATTCTCTAACTCAGTTATTTCTTTTGCTAATTGAGTCTTGTGGGTAATTTAATTTATATTACTAGTTATATTAGTTTTTGGGGATGAATTTTTGATGACTTAACGAGAATAGTGATACTGAAAATGGTAAAGAAACGTGATGAAGGTGGCTCTAATTTAAGTGAAATGAGGGAGACTAAAATTGATTTTGAATCGATGGAGGATTTGTAGAGCTTTGGGGGGGGGGGGTAAAAATAACTGCTATAGTGGCAATCATTCTTGTTGTAGTGTTTGTTAAATGTGATGGAGAAAATGAAGTTTGTAGTGGTAATGCAAGAGTTAGTGGTGGCGGCGTCGGTGCCAATTCCGGTGACAACAATGGTACAATGGAGAAGATGAAAAAATAGAAAGAAAGAAAAAGTAATGGAATTCATATTTTAATTAAAAAAATTAATTTTAAAAATAAAATTTTAGCATCTTTTTCTGCTTTCACTCTCTCAAGGAGAGTGCATTATACTTTCTTTGCCACCTAAGCTTTTAAAGATATAGTAATTCTTGTTAAAAAAAGTCCAGGGGTGTCATAGGACCCCGCAAAATTGGAGTGTGTAACAGTAATTTCGACCACAGTAGGAGTGTGTTTTGAACCATTTGCCCTTCTTCTAATATACAAATTTTACTTCATTGTAATAGCTCACAAACAACATAAAATTCGTAAATCACATTAAATAAATCTCGTACGATAAGCTATAACACTCATGAAACCTCAGAACTCTCCATTTGAGATACCTTGTTCAACCAATTCGTTCCCTGCTAAATAATACTATACAAACTCGTTTGATTAAGGAATAAGTTATTCCGAAATTAGTCGTTTCAAAATTGTTGTCACGCCCTCAATATGAAATAAAAATAACAATACAACTTCAAAATAAGTTATCCTACGATTTTGTTCAACCAAACATGGAATGAATCCATCTTAAAATTAATTATCTCATATCCCTGGTACCAAAAGAGCTACATTAATTAAGGGTAAAAAATTGAAGAAAAAAAAGACACCTTTTCCCATTTAGTCCTCCTCTTTTAGCCATTCTGTCATTTACCAAAAATATTCCCAATCGGCGATTCAACGGCGCCGATTAATTCAATGTCGACATGGACGAGGGACGACGACAAGCTCTTCGAACATGGCTTGGTTCTGTACCCTGAAAACATCGTCGACCGGTGGCAATTGATTGCCGATCATGTCCCCGGAAAAACGCCCGACGATATCATGGCTCATTACGATGACCTTGTTCACGATGTACTTGAAATTGATTCGGGTCGGATTGATCTACCGAGCTATACGGATGATCCGGTTGAATTGGAAGACGATTGCCAGATTTCTTTGGGGTCAAGCAAGAAGAATAATGAAATTGAGAGGAAAAAGGGTACACCATGGACTGAAGATGAACACAGGTAACATTTTGCTATATTAATTTTTTATTTGAAATTTTTTGGGTTTAATTATATTTATCATGTGAAAATTAGTGTTTATGTTGAATTTGGTGATATGGGTTTTGTTTATTAGCTATTCAGATGTCTATTTATCAATTCTGAAAATGTGGCTGAATCTAGAATAATTTATTTTTTTGATGATCGTGGTGTCCGAGCCAGCTTCCCCACTTAGTGGGATTTCACTGGGTATGTTGTTGTTGTTGTTGTCGGTGTGTGAGTCAGCTTGCGTGTACCTCATCTTACACCAGCAATAAGTATTATGTAACTCTGTCCATCGAGTATAGAAGGGAAAAGATCATGTAGTGTTAATGAGTTTGCTGGGTGGGAAATGAGTCTATTTTTGTTTCAATTTCAGCATTTTCCTCTCTGTGTTTTGATCAATGAGTAAAAAGGACTCTTTTTTACTCATGAAAAGAAAAAAAAGAGGAAAAAAGGGTACTTTTATTTTTGATAACTGTGGTGTCAACGCCTGCTTGTCCGTACTTCGACTAATTCCATGGGATACCTATCACGTCACACCAAAGAAATGGCCTAGTGTAAATGGTGGAGTTTTCTGGCTTGGAAATGAATCTATTTTTGTTTCAGTTTCAGTATTTTCCTTTCTGCTTTGATCAGTGAGGAAAAAGGGCTCATTTTTACTCATCAAAAGAAAAATATCAGGAAAAACGTACTATCTTTTTTGCTGACCGTGGTGCCTAGGCTAGCTTGCCTATTCCTCTTCTAATTCCATGGAATAACTGTCACGTCACACTAGCAACAAGTACTAGGTAACTTTGTCCACCGAGGCTAGAACAGATGGGAAGAAATCACCTAATGTTAATGGTGGAGTTTGTTGGCTCGGAGATGAGTCTATTTTTGTTTCAATTTCAGCATTTTCCTTTCTGCTTTGATCAGCGAGGAAAAGGACTCTTTTTTACTCATCAAAAGAAAAAAATCAGGAAAAAGGTACTACCTTTTTTTTTTCCCATTGAGCTGTCTAAGAGTAATCCTCTTCATACAGAGTCAGGTCCAAAATTTTAAGTTTATAGGTTTAGTTGGATAATATGGGATGCTATTAAACAATCTTTTAAGGTTGAATTTGGTGTTATGGATTTTGTTTATTACCTTCTTTTTTTAATCAGTTATCATTTCTGAGATTGTGGGTAAATATAGAATAATAGTATTTCGACTAATTCTTCTTTTATCTATTGTTTTTTATGGCTAGGAAACTGGGTCTCTTCTGATTTCAGTTTAAGCATTTTTCTTTCTGCTTTGTTCAGTGGGAAAAAGAACTCGTTTTTACTCATCAAACGAAGGAAAAATGCTATGTTGCTTGGACTCTTCAAAAAAATGTGGATGCATGTGTATCGGATCCTCCAAAAGTAGTGTTTTTTTGAAGGATCCAACACGGGTGCAGCAACATTTGTATAGAGTCCAAGCAACATAGGAAAAAATGTACGTATTTTTGTTCAATGAGCTGCCTAAGCATAATTATCCTCTACTTATTATCTTTAGCCAAAATGCTTAGAGAACTATCTGCCTAAGAGTGGTCCAATTCAAGAATTTTCTTCTGATTTCTGAACTTGTAAACTGATGCAACTTGAATTTTCCTGGTCATTTGTGTAATCCATCCTATGTCTTATTGGTCTTGTCTCTTCTTTATACCCCCGCTCGAAGCTAACATTCATGCAGCAAAATGATGATTTTTGGCTATGAGGGTGGTGGGGACTTTTTTTCAGATTGAGACAGTTTACCTCTTGATCTTCGTGAGAGTAAATGGACCATTTTGATAGACATGGTCAGTTTTCATTGTTCACTATTTAGATCTTTCAAAGGGTGGTTTGATTGTGCTTAGTGGTATGGTGATTGGAAATATGAACTTAAAAGAGTTTTTGACAGATTCTTGTCCCATTTCATATAACCAACTCTTAACTCTCTCGGGATTGAAGCGTAAGTTTTAATGTTGTTCCTATCATTTGAGGATCGAGGGCTCATATAGCTAGAGTAAGTATAAACTACATTGCTCGGGCTCTTAAAAAATGAAAATGGGTGTATGTCAGATCCTCCAGAAGTAGGCATTTTTGGAGGATCCAGACGGGTGTGGCAGCATTTTTGGAGAGTCGGCGCAGTTGCTTATATTTAGATATTGTTGTACTTAGTTGTATAATTGCATTGCTGTTCTATAGCTGTTATTTGAGGCATAGTCGTTGTTTATAACTGACATTGCTGTTCTATGGCTGTTATGTGACTCAAAATCCTAATATTGTTGCATAGATTATTCCTTATTGGGCTGGACAAATACGGGAAGGGTGACTGGAGAAGCATTTCAAGAAACGTAGTGGTATCAAGGACGCCAACGCAAGTGGCTAGTCATGCTCAAAAATACTTCATTAGACAACAGGCGATGAAGAAAGAACGGAAAAGGTCCAGCATCCATGATATTACAACTGCAGTGGATACCAACCCAGTGCCTCCTCAAAGCAGCTTTCAAAACCAAAGTGGCAGTCAAAATTTCAACTTCGCAATGTAGCAGGAAACAAAAAATGAACCCTCATACCTGTACATAGAAGGACCACCTGCAATGAATGCTCGAACTTGTAAAGTTTATTATACTTTCTCGTTGACAGTTGATTTTAGTTAGTGAATCCAGGAGCTTAAAGATCGGTCTTTGGTCTTTTTTCCCAGTGCGAGCAGAACAGTTGATGAAATTGTTGGCAAAATGGTTGAAGAACAGAATTGTGTTAAAACTTTTCTAGCCTTAATGTATGTGTCCAGTAGTTTGTGTGTTTATGGTAGTTGTCTTTTGGATTTGTGCTAGTTTTTCAGATGAACCTGGGTGGATCCAAAACTCTGTTCATTCGCGCTAGGCAGACCTACTAAGGTCATCAATCTGCACAGTGAAATCACTAGTAATAGTTCAGTACTTGAGCCGAGTGACTAACGTTAGGGGAGACAAAAGATAGGATCCTTAAATTCTTCTTTCAACACAAGGGCTCCTTACGAGCAATGAGTTTATGCTATGATTCACCACGCGATAACAAACAATAAAAATGCAGTGCCAACAGAATCAAACTGGTCCAAACAAGATGATATTTGATTCTTGAATCAAACGAGTTTTACAGTCAACAAAAAAAAATCATCAAGGATGAAGAACATGGAGGATAATAACTACGAAATACTTTGTACAAGATCCAACAGTATCAAGAGCAACACAAAGTCATTATCCACTTATTTGTCAAAGATACTTGAAAACAACAGTTTGAGATGTTCAGCTCTTGTTAGCCCCTTCTCCAGCCTTCTGCTTAAAGAAAAGAAATGACAGGTTAAGAAAACGTGTCCAGTATAATCTCAAAAAACGTATATATTTCAAAAATTAAAAGAAATCTAGGTGGGAAAATCATCAATCCAACACATGTATCTCTCAACATTCAATTGTCCGACTAAAAATGAGACTGGTTAGTATGAAAGTGTCATATGGAAGGACAATTTGTATGTTGAGAACAGTAAAAATACTGTAATTCTATCAACTTTGAAACCTGTAGGCATTCACAAAATATGTATAGAATTGGATGCTAGAACTTCGTTAAAGATTCAAAGTTTAACTTGGCAAATTCTAAAACAGAAAAAGACGCATAGGTGTTTACTCACCACAACAAGAATATTATGTCTAAAATACTTGCAATTATGGATTTCAGATAACATAACCGATGTCCATATATCATACCTAAGGTTTATTAAAATGGTTTAAACTTTGAGATAGTTGGTTAGACCAAGTATACACAATTCCCATCCATACTACACCTAGTTCAAAGATTTATCAATGAGAGTTTAACAAAGAGTAGTAGAGTATTATGAAAACGCAAAATGGCTCTCTTTTTCACTTATACTAGCAATTATCTTCCTCAAAGGCTTTGTGAAATGTTTTACCGAGAAGACGAAAATCATTTTTTGCAGCTCTTGTCTTGATTGGACATAAAGCTTAATGATTTATAAAGGTAATGGAAGGCGGATGTGGACTATGGTGGTAGCTTTGATAGAAAATGGTACATATTGTTTACAAGCTCATGGAAGAAAGTCCAACGGAGTAGAAATTCGATGCCTAATCAAAATAACCATTTCCCCAATTTAATGTAGGATTTTGATAAAGGGAATATATTCAATACTTTACCAAAGCCAAAGATAAGACATCCAAACTGATATATACCAAATGGAGTGGGTAATCTTCTTTTTGCTTAATCACAAAAAGGAGGGAAACTTAATTTCCAATATCCTAAGAGAATTCTCACCCGATGAGAACTAAAATATGCAGTTTTCTTTTAAGAATAATTTGCTTTTTTCCGCTGTTGAAACATACCCAAAACAACATAATAAAATGAGATTCGCCAGTTCATGTATGACTATATGTATAGAACAAGAAAAAAGAATAAGAGAAGGATCCAAACCTTATCGGCCTTCTCTTTCTCAGCTTTCTCTCGCTCTGCCTTCTGCTTGGCCTTCTCCAACCTCTCCCTTTCCATTTTCTATTCACAAAATTGAAAAATAAAATGCATGAACGATCTAGCACAAACCTTATATCATATCAAAAAGAGAACACATCAATCCAATTCACTCCAATCCCAACTATTTGGAGCCAATGCAATTCAGAATTTAGGTTTCAAATCAGTACAATCTATTATTCATAGTAATTATTTCACACACATAATATACATATGCGAGTGTGTGTACATAATATACATAGTACATATACGCAGAACTTAGAGCTATAGGATTTCAATTGGTACAATCTATTATTTATAGAAATCCTTTTAGATCCGCCTATTTTCAGATCAAACGTATAAATCATCTGTATCCATCTCACTATATTTTAGTACACCTTTCAAATATTAAATAACTATAAACACATGAATACTCTAGCACAAAACTTACATTATACATCAAAGAGAGAACATGTCAATTGAATTTGCCCCAGTCCCAACTATACAGAGCCAATGCAATTCAAAACTTAGAATTAATGCGTTTGGAATTTGTACAATCTATAATATATAGTAATTATTCTATACACACATAATATACATGTGTTTTTGTCTATACACAATATACATATATACAGATAAGCAGAACTTAGAGATAATTGGTTTGGAATAGATACAATCTATTATTACACTATTACAGCATATAATTCTTTCAACACACTCATGATTATACATATACATATGCACGTGCACACACACATATCAGGTCTCAGATGATCGTACTGAATTCTGTTAGCGAATGATTAGATTCACCTACATCATCTATATCCATTTCACTCTATCCGAACACACTCCATTCAAATATTAAACAAAAAAACATAAATGGCAAAACATAAAAAGAAATAATAAAGGGGAAAACAAGAACACCTGAATGTACATGACAAATATACATATATGTGTATCTGTACATATATACATACATGTAAAATGAACTTAGAGCTCATGCATTTGGAATTGGTGCAATCTATTATTTACATCAATTTTTCTGCACACTCATGATTATACACATACATATGCACACGCACATTCGGCACGAGCTGAATATTGTGAATTCTGTCACAGAATCATTACATCAGCCTATTTTTGGATCAAATGTATAAATCATCAATATCCATTTCACTCTACTCAACCACAATCCATTTGAATAACAAAAAAAATATACATGTGTGTTTCTATACATATATACAAATACATACATGTAAAACTTAGAGCTCATGCGTTTGAAATCGGTACAATATATTATCTACATCATTTTTTCTACACGCACATTCCACACGAGCTGAACATAGGGAATTCAGTCAGAGAATCATTACATCCGCCTATTATTCGTCTGAATCATTTTACACACAGTACACATGTATGTGTACAGTGGCGGACCTAGGATTTTGTTCAAGTTACAAAAAACCATGACGAAAGTCGATAATAACAATTATCGTTTTTTTAAAATTTTTATTATATCCTTAAAAAGTTTTTTTTAGGTGATATTCCTAACAAAAATGTATTCTATTAAATTTTTATCTACTTACAAAAAAAATTTCCACATATTTTTTATTTAACATGCTACTTATTACTATTATGTATAAAATTAAACTAGAGCAATTTTAAAAAACCATAAATAAATAAATAACTTAAATTTAGTAAAAGAATAAATAAATAAATAAAAATGCACTAACCTAACTTTCGTATATACCAAGTAAAAGGGGAAACAAATACACAATTTTGTGTATTACTAAAAATTTAAACTCAAAAGGGAATTGAATTAATAAATTTATCAACTATAAATTTATAGCCTACATAAAATATTAAAAATTTAAATCAATTTCAAATACAAACATAAAAAGAAAATTGAACTAATAAATTTAGAATATTACTATTGTTATTTTCCATAAAATAGGACTCTAGAACTATAATGGTCTATATTTATTAGTTAATTTTAAAAAGGAAAAATACTTGGACCCACCACTTGAGACTTGAAAATACAAAAAAGAACAAAATTTATGTCTTCACTGAGAGTCGAACTCGGGTACTTAGGGCGGATTTGAACCCCATACACCAGTGAACCACACCTTTACTTTGTGTAAAGTGGGTTCATTTTATTTAGATATACAATTTCGTAAATAATTTATATACGTATAACGCAAAAAATTTCCATGAAGTGGGTTCAGTTGAACCCACTTGCACCAATGTAGGTCCGCCCCTGTATGTGTATGTGTGTCCATAATACACATATTACATACACATATATACAGTACTTAGAAAATGATACAATCTATTATTGTAGATCCGCCAATTTTCAGATCAATTTCACTGTATTCAATCACAATTCATTCAAATACTATTAAACAACAATAGTCAGAACATAAATTCGCGAAATATAGATAAAATTCAAAAAAAAGAAAAGCGCAATCATGAAGACCTGAATGTAAACGTTCTCTTGAGCACGTTCTTCTTCACCGAGGATTTTGCCGTCACTGTAGTATCGGAGACCGGAAACCGATGATCGGTGAGCTACATTAGCTCCTTCCATTAAACGACGGAGTCCACTGAATGAAACGACAGATCTCATTGCCATTTTTTGCTTCTGTTCAGTGTGTTATTTGGAAAGTGGAAAATTAACAGTAATGAAATTACCCTAAGTATGATTGGCGTTTTGGTATTTATAGGGAATAGTGAAGTGGGGTCCACTTTTTGACCGGGTTTTCGGGTTAACTGAAAATTAGACAAATAGCCACTTTTGAACTGCTAATCATGTTTTAGCCAGTGTTTCAAAACTATTCAAGACTTTAAGTTTTAGCCAAGTTTTTGATACAAAAATATTCATTTGGATTATCATATCCTAAACTTAAACATGAATGTTTTTAAAAAAAATTTGGATATACCAACCCACATAATTGAAAATTTACTAAATTAAAGAAAACATTTGAATTCGCTTTTATAAGTTCTAACTATAAAGTGTTCATTGAACTTTATGATATAAGTGTATCACTTTTATTCAGACCATCTATAAATATTATTACTAACTATAGAAGGGTGATGATGTTTCGCAATTGAGAAGTTTTAAACTAATTTACATTGTGTTGGGTTATTCGGAAATGATCTACACTTCGTAAAAATTGGGATAAAATCTACACACTTCCTTTACATACTTCACTTGTGAAAGTAAAATTATACTTGATTATGTTGGATATACTTCACTTTCAAATATTGAAGTCATTATTTGCAAGTTAATGTTTTGGTAATGGTATAATATACGCTATCAAACACATGACAAAGTACTCTTGGAACGACTACAATAAGAAATTGTTCAAAGTGAGCGTTTAATAAGGGTTGCCAAGCACATATGAGAAGGATCAAAGGATCAAGGAAAACTTCATTCATAGCTCAGGTCGGAGCAAGGTACCATAAGACATTCAACAGGTAATCTCACGATCAAGCACTCATGTCCCGACATTGTCATTGTATACAATATCACTAGATGAAATTCTGAATGTGCTCTAGATGAATAGAGACATCGATGATTTTTCATTTTCAGAATCAACAGAGAAATCAAAGATAAACTAGTCAAAAGCTAGTTAATTCAGGTACAATACATAATTCATTTAGGTTCCATATGAGTAGTAACTATCTTGAACATAGATAAAGATCCCTCTAATAATCGGCTTCATTCATATTACTGTGGTCTGGCAACCGGTTCCAGTGCTTCAATCGTGACCACGCTATTACCCCGAATTACCTGCAACATCAATCATGCCCCAAGTGAAAAATTAGTGACAGCATTTCTAGAACGAACAAGCTTTTGAGCCAACTAAGCGTTAAGAAATGAGAAAACAGAATTTCCATCAAAATATAAGAGATCTTAAAGACTATAAAGAAAATAGAATTGATTATGTATCACAATTACATCAAGTCCCGGAAACAGGTCTAAACAAAGCCAAATTTATAAATGGCAGCAAAGACTTACCACCATGCCAATCTCATTCTTATCGTTTCCATTGACCTCAACAGTGTTGTCGATAACCAAATTCATGAACTGATCGAACCCACGAAGAGTCCCCACAACTTGGCGGTTGGCATTCAACTTGACTGCAAAAGATATACCACTTTACTTAATTCTGAAAAGCAACCCCGTGAAGGAAACTGACTAATAGAGCAGATTATGCTATTCAGAAAATGAACATTGATCCTTAAAATGTACACATGCTGAAACTTCTTATACCAATTATATAAAATTCCCTCAAGTTAAGATAACAAAACTTCTATTCTAATTACATTGAGCCGAGGGTTTATATGAAACCTCTCCACCTCCCAAGGGAGGGGGTAAGTCTGCGTACACTCTATCCTCCCAGACCCCACTTGTGAGATTACAGTGTGTGTGTTGTTGTTAAGATAACAAACCTTTTATTCCAATTACTTTCATCAAATTCTATATGATTAGCCCTGCAAGAGGAGCCAAAATAATGGTGGGCGGTAAACCACTTTGAAAAATAATCTGACCGTTTCACTTTGCATTTAATTTTTGAAATGTCCAGCAAAATAAAAGTCAGTATTCTTAGCATGTGTGATGCAAGATGATAAGCTACTGCACTTCAGTTCTTAGTTTTTTCTCCCTCAAAAGCAATCATCGAGATAAAATATGAGCAACCCAAATATGCAGTAACAAGAAATGTTATTTGAGAATGCAGAGTAGAATATGACTCCACACTATGCAAAACTAGGCATATTATTTGAGAAATTTAAGCAAATCCGGTGTCAACAATTGGCATGTTTTGAAATGCAGAATCAGCACGTGTCGTACAACCGCAGAAGCATCATGTCAGATGGGAGGAGAAAAGACTTACAATCTCGATTATTACGGAAAACAAAAAAATAACAAGTACACCTAAATCCCAAATTAGTTGGAGTTAGCTATTAAAATCCTCAATATCCATTATGTTTTGTTTGGAGTTGTTTCATTCCAACACTCAATAATTTATCTTCTTAGACAAACTAGGTACCCTGGTGATCAACTGCAAGCAAGTCGACTCAAATGCGCGGCCTTGGAAATAAATGAACCCTCTTACACCATAAATCCATGACCCTAAGAAATTGTGGAAAACAAACCTTGAAGAAACTTTAAAAATAAAAAATACATAACGCAAGAGCATACTTAAGTCGTAAGCAGTCTTATGCCCCGATTTACTAAAGCCGTAAACGGTCTTATGTGCTCAGTACCTTAAATCCTAAGCAATATCCCTCAAACCCTAAAAAATCTGTAGCAAGACTAAACATGAGCAGTCACACAAAGTTCAAAAAACACAACCACATTCATGAAATGGATTTTTTTTAATGAATACTCAATACCAGTTAGCAGAAACTAATCCAAAACTAAAGGGTCTCAATAGTTATTGATGCACCAATATCAGGGAAAACAACAACCCAAATAAACAAACAGGCGCGGAGTGAGAGTATTAATTACGGGTTCAGACAAGTAACTCTTGTTTAGAACCTTATATTCATATCAGAAAATCCATTAACTATGTATACATATTTAATCGCGAACCCAATAACTCTGACGAATATGAGTTCAATAGCAAGTTCAGCACCCATAAACTCTAAATTCTAGCTCCGCTTCTGTAAGCAAATCAAGAGTATACATAACTCATAATTGTTCTTCTATGCCCTAAACCTTAAACCCTACCCAACATCCCTAAAACACTAAAAAAGTTAAATTCTTTTGGATAGATTCCCCTTAAACTCTAATCAAGTTACAGCAAAAAACAAGTAAACATCCACACAAAGTTCACAACTTTAAAATTAAGTTCTAAAGATTGCATTTTTAACCAATACCCACTAGCAATAACACAAAATAAAATCCAAATCAAGACAAAAGGGGTTTTTTTAAACTTACTTTGAAGCTGCTTGTCCATATACCTAACCAAACAAAGAAGAAAAAAACACAAAATCAAAGGCAAAGAAGTAAGAAATTAATTTGTGAGCAAAAATTATTAGAAAATTCAAAAAATTAATTGTAAAACTTACTTTTTGAGATCTGGAGGTTGACCTGATCTGCTCATCTTTTCTTCCTCTTTTTGTCTTTTGAGAGAGAAGCAATGGAGGAGCTGAAAAACTTTCCGATGCTCAGCGGCCGCTTGTGGTCTAAATAAACCCCTAAAAAGGTTTAAAGGCCTTTTGTTAACTAGTCTATAACTATAGGGACCAAATTACAATTTTTATAACTTTTATCTTTGTCCTCGTTCCTCGTTTCATTTTACTTGATCCTTATATATTAAAAATAATTATTTGTCCATTATAGAGGAAAAAATTCAATAACTACATAAAATGCTACTAGTTATCGGAGAATGTGGGATTTTAAATTTCAGAAGATAGAGTCTTGACGTAATCGGTAAAGTTATTGTCATGTGGATTAGAAGGTCATGCATTTGAACTATGGAAACAGCCTCAATCTTGTACAAATGCATAGTAAGATGCAGGGGAGTAGCTATATGTTATAGTCAGGGTGTTTTCGTCGGAAAATAATACCGTATATATAAGTAAAATGATACACATAGTGATTAAATAACATATTCTGAACACTCTTAATAGAATAAGGTGTTATAGTCTAGTAATTTTAGATACTTTGAAAAAGCCAGGACTTAGGGTTCTCACGTGTTTAAACCTCACTAGCAGGAATTTCTAATTTTTTTTCACTTATTTTGGGATTGCCTACAATTTGTATATCTAAAAGATGTATTACCTATATAGGGGGACAATTATATATATATATATATATGATCGCATGTTCAAATTTTGCATAAACAAAAGGTCAATTTACATAAATAATAACAAAAATCACTTGATTTCTTTCTACTTACCTAAGTCTTGATGAATATAATTATCTGATATCTAATTTGAAGACTACGAACATTAAAAAACATAAAAGGGCAAGAATTGTCCCTAATGAAAATAGAACAATTGTGCCCATCAGTCTAGAAGATATATTCTTGAACTATGGAAAACAAAATATTATGGCATTCATTTACGTTTTAACAAAAAAATATATTTATTGTTAATCAAGTGAAGTAGATATATTCCTCTTCATAAATACCATATATATTATTACTAAATATACATATTTTCTTGTTTAAAATGTAACCACCTTTTCCACACTCTTCCTAAATTAATATATGGCTAGCACCAAAATCAAAACCAAAAAATAGTTTTCATTTTCATTTGACCACTTTGTCATTGAATTAATCCTTCAAATAAATATTGGACCAAAATAATAATTCTTAAACAAATAGAACAGTGAGTCTCATTAAACATGCAGCCACCTTTTTGCAAAGACCTCCATAATACATGCATGATTGCATGGCGACAAACAGTCAAACATGTCATTTTCCAAAAGACAGTTGTTCGGACTCTTCAAAAACGTTATCATATATATGTTAGACTTTTTAAAAATGCACTAACTTTTAAAAATTTGACACACATCTGATGATATTTTTGAAAGTCTGAACAATATAAATCTCCACAACAGATTGCTTCAGAATTTAAAGTTCATAAGTTTATACAATAATTTCAAGTTAATATACAGCTCAATATAAATGATCATTTTTAATACAAAAGTCTAGACAAAAAATATTAAATAATTATGATTACAAATTTTAAAAGTCTCCCTGCAATCAAAAGAGAACATACAATGTGAAAAGAAGTACTCTATTAAATATTTTATTTTTAAGATAATAGTCAAAAACACATTCGAACTATTATTTTTTTTTGAATTTAAAAGTCAAAAGTATTAATACACTACAAAATCAATAAGCCAATTATAAGATGTTACCTTTTCCTATCTGAACTATCATGTGCAATCTATTCAACTAAGTGTGTTTTATGTAATGGTAATACTTCAAGTGGGAAAATGAAACAACCCGTGATAGTTTGAGTATAGAAAAAGAGAACAACGTAACTGATAATTGCAATCAGAAATAGTTTGAGTAGAAAAAAAGAAAAACTGATAATTGAAATGTGAAATCCAAAAAAAGAAATAGTTCAGATATAGGTTTTGACCACAAATCTTTATTTTCTTTTCCCATCCAAAACCCCATTTGGCCTTGCAAACCACCAAAATCATGACATATCATTTCTTGTTAATTAAATACCATGTGGGAATTAAAAGACCTTCTTATTCTCTTCCTTTACCTGCCTACTTTGAAAAAAAGTCCTCCCCTACCAATTACCATCTTTCATCTTCTTCCTTTCATATATATATCTTACTTTTTATTCATCTTTTTTCTCTCACAACACATTCAAAATTTTATTTGCATAGACTAAAGTCTTTTTTTCCATAAAAAAACCCTCTTCCTTCTATAAGTTTTTAAAATCCCAACAATATTTTTCATGTAAAAGGAGTACCTCGAAAGGCTTTTGTTTTTCTTTCCTGTCCAGTATTTTTCATTCCTAGCCCCAGTCTTTCGGGAACCTTTGATAGAAAAGAAGCTATACGTGAAATTTTACCTAAATATAGTGTTTCGTGCATGTGTAGTAGAAAAAGAGATCGTACATAAGATTACCACCACCACCACTCCTGTGCCAGGTTTATATACCTTCATGAGTGTAGTGTTCCGCGTGTAGCAAGAAAAGAGATCGTATACGTCAGACTTTCCTCGATTAGAGTGTTTCAGGTGTACCAGAGAAAAAGAGGTTTTACGCGATCAAACAAGTTGGTATGTCTCTACAACCTCATGATCAAACAAATATTGAAGATCAAGAACAACATATCAATAATTCTCAAGAGAAATTTTCTTATCATGATCTACCTGAATCATTTTGCCTTTCTAAAGATTCAGAAAGAGATTGGTTTGATCAAAATGCAGCCATGCAAAGAAAAACATCAATGAAATTTGCATTTTCAGGTAAAGCAAATAACAAAAATTCTAAAATATTATCTCATAATAATCAAAATCCATCTCTTTTTTCAATTCCCAAGACTCGAAAATCTATCTCAGGGGAAGGAAATCCCGGTCGAGTCAACAACAAGGCGGTGAAATCGAAATCAAAATCCCGGTTCACTAGAAGCCGGTCTGAACCGGGAAGAAAAACATTGAAGCAGGGTTTGGTGTCTGAACCGGGTTCACCAAAAGTGTCTTGTACTGGACGGGTCCGCCGGTCCAAGTCAAAGAAAGAGAGTAGGGCAATAAGAACCGGGTTTTGGAAAAAGGTGAGGGCAGCTTTGAAAATCCGGTCTGGAGAAAAAGGAGGGGCTAGTGTACAGACAGCTGAACCGGACAGGTTTGGGTCCGGGTCCGGTTCAGCAGGACTGAAGCTATCGACGACTCGTCGAGAATAATAAATTTTCATTCTATATATTTAAATTGAACTTGTTTTTGGCATGTTGAATTAAAAAAAATTGTTTTTTTTTTGTTATAGAGATAATATATCTATATGTTTGGAAAATATTTAGTTGAAATTTTATGAACTTTTGGATTTTGACTTGTTATGCTACTTGGTATTTAGTTGTTTTCTTATGAAAGATTCTTAGTCTCTTAGTAGGTGAACGATTATATTATTAGCCATGTTGGATGTGACTTGGTTTTTGGTTGTTAAGTTATGCAAATTAAAACAACTCCATTTTAGTCGCCATTTTTTTTGTTTGTTTGTTAAAAGTTGAATAACAAAACAACAACATTTTTTTAAAATGCAATCTCATAAGTGGAGTTTCGAGATAGTTAATCATTTTTTTCACCGTGCGAGGGTTGAAAAGGAAAGTGGAGTTTGAAGAGGATAGAATGCATGTAAATTTTATTACTACCTTGTAAAAAAGTGTCAAAATGGAATTTGAAGAGGGTGGAGTGTATGTACACTTATCTCTACCTTAGAGGTAGAGAGTCTCTTTCAGATAAAAAAGTTCTTATTCACCAATATTTTCAGATATTAATAGTAGGGTTGCTGATTAGACGAATCAGGTGGATAATTATGCTTAACGGTTTGTATTATTGGATATCGACTCTATAATATACTAATCCGCTAGCCAACCAATAAGCTATCGCTTGGTTCGGTATCAGATTAGTAATTAACGAGTGATGTATTGGCTCAATCATTGCATGCTCCCTTCTTTCATTTTCACTCGCCAATATATTAATCTTTAATCAAACAGAACGTTTCTTTTAGCTCTACTTGAGC
Organism: Solanum appendiculatum; assembly: GCA_018342035.1. NCBI lineage: Eukaryota > Viridiplantae > Streptophyta > Magnoliopsida > Solanales > Solanaceae > Solanum > Solanum appendiculatum. The sequence goes on along the minus strand of JAGDQO010000392.1, from coordinate 811,025 downwards.
TAAAAATATGAGATCTACTTTAGCTCTAATTTTGAGCAACACACCCCTGCACCGATAAACCGTTAACTATAAAGTTTAATCTGTTCACCAACCATTAGTCCAATAACGCAATATCAATAAGCCAATAAGTCAATTTTGCCTTTGGCTTATCAATTACGAGATTTTGCACAACCTTAATTGATAGACAGAGATAATACTCAAACTTGTACTTGGCACTTTGCGAAAAGGTCTAACTTTGCCCACTGGCGTTAGTGACAAGGGAAATTTTGAGCCAAAATTATAACGGCATGGACATAGATGAGCCAAACTTCTAACACAGATCACCCCAAATTCAATAGTTTTCAAATGGACATTAGTTTAGAGAGCAATATGATGTTTGCCAAATACTTGAACAAATTGCAACAAGAGTTATGCCATAAACCAGACACAAATATCACCATCTCAATTTATTTCTATTCCGCCTCTACGGGACAAGATTTGTGTCGCTCTTCAATTTTCGAGGTCCCCTCGAAGAGAAATGAGCTCGAACATTTTCAAACAACGTCTTCTTCCTTGTGCGTGTGAATAACACAGTCGGATCTTGGGTACGAAATACAAGTCAGCAAATAACCCTTCTCCATTTGATCATCGTCGAGAAATGCACCTTCGGATTGGTCAACTGTTCCAGAAACCAACTGGCCAGCACAGGTACAGCAAGAGCCAGCCCTGCATGAGTAAGGCAGCTCCACTCCAGCTTCCTCTGCTTTATCGAGGATGTATTCATCGTCAGCGACTTCAATTTCACTCTCTTTACCATCAGGGCCGATCAGCTTCACCTTGTATGTTGCCATTGCGGAGACTTTGAAGGAGGAGGAGGACAACTTCAAGCCAAACGCTTTAGAAATACTCTTTACGGAACCTAAAGATACTTGGTACTTGGTAAAGGTAGAGGATTTAATTGATGGTGCAACTTTGAGCAAAGAACCCGAAGGAATGCTTACAGTCGACATATCTGCAACTACATAGAATTACTTGATCAATTAAGGTAAATTAATCTGTTAACATTATAAACTATAATGTAACGGAAAATCTTTCCACTAAATACAAAGAAGCATGTGTTGTGTGGATGCAGATGAATAAAAAGTCTTAAAGATGGTTCTAAAACTCCTTTACTAGGTCACATCTAATCGATAGTTTCAAAATCACGCAGAGACAGCATAAGAATAGCAGAGGGTGCATAACATTCTTTTTATGCCATTCCATTCCATTCCATTCCCCAAATTCTATTGATTACGTATGTATTAGTAGTCAAAAACCAGCAAGAGTCTTGAATGTCATTAGTAACCAAATATCCCTGGGATATGTCATGCACAGAATGCCAGTGGTAAAGTCCCAAAAGCATAGTTTTCACAAGTTTGGGCTGCAAGATGACGTTTGAGTTTGGTTTCTAAAATACTGAACCGATGGAGATGATAACAGCATAGAAAACTAAGTGGTCAGAACCCAACAGAACTAAACGATTTGTATCCACATCTTCAAACGAATCAAGGAGGAAAAAAAGGGTACTAGTTTTGAGAATGATATCAAGAAGAGTATTGTCAATTGTTAGCATGAAGACTGCACTGAGCCTGAGGGCCATATTTATAAAGTAAAATAGTACTATTTGCCTTCAAAAAATCCTGGATCAGCATCCCCTTAGCCCATCCTACTTCACTCCCGGCTTTATCTACCACTTTATTATAACATAATTCCAATTACCTTGAATTTACAACTAACACTTCAAACAGACCAGTTCATTAGCCACTTGACTTTGGCGTTTGGCACACTTCTCATATAACAGTGACTGTTTCTGTACGACACATATTTTTTTTGATGACAAGGGAACCTGCAGCCACTACCCTTTGGTTGCGCACAGGGTAAACTCCGCTCCGCTCCTGTGCAATAGCTCACAAACCACACAGGAGAGATGAACAACACTAGGCAAGCCCCGTGAGACGAGCTTGACCCAAAAGGCTGAACCCCTTGCTGTCGGAGGAAAGGGGCGAACTTGAGACCTCCATTATGGAAGTCCAAAGCCAAACCATTTGACCCGGAATACTTTTTTTCTTTTTGATAAGTCACACATATTTCAAGTGCGTAGGTCCTATTTATGAGGCCTGAGATTCTGGGAGCTGTCTCTTTGTCTGATTTCAGGAGAAATAGACTTTAAATCGAGATTTAATTTATACACATGCTATTAAGAAAAATAAAACCTTGGACCTAACTCAAAGTTGGACCTTAATCAACTCCACACGCACACAGTTGAGAAAAAGGATTTTGGACCTGACTAAACTCCAAAAATTAGCTCAAGATGCGACGATTATCCTAGACCATTTAACGATACTACATTCCATACCCTCACAACCAATATTAGACTCTAATAAGCTTCGCACACCCAAAGTTGGATATCTTGAGCATGGATAGTGTAACATGGAGTCCAACAATGGGTGACCCAATACCAAGTATGAGTCTCATAGCATGTTAACAAAATAGACCTCGGACCTAACTAAATCTTAATGATTCAAGACCATATAAAGCAAGACTGTAAAAATAGACTAAAACCTTTATCCTCACAACAAATGTAGGACTCTAACCAGTTTTGCCATAGATGGTATTTCAAATATTTGGAGATTATTTCAAATAAGTCCTTCTTTATTAAATTGACTCACTACTTCAACTTTAAACTTGAAATATATAATTTGAAAAACAGAGTTTTTCAAGTTTCACTCAAAAAACAAACTTTAACAGTGATTTCATGTATAAACACTAATACGATCTCCAATACCCTTTTCAACTCCAAATCCTACTTTTTCCCCCTCAACGACAAAAAGATCACCCTAAGATGATCATCACGTGGCTATTGAAAACAAATGAACTCAACTCGTTCTTATTTATCAATCTTTCTAACTTGCTACTACGAAACCAAGGTCAAAAAGATTGCAAAAATCAGTCATTCACAACTACTTATGAAGGATTCATCGAACAGTTAAGGATTTGTAATCCTATCTCAACCAACTCATGTCTAACCTCCAATAACACACAAAAACAATTCGTACTCATAAACCGCCAATGTAACATTATTCTTTACGCAACAACAACAACGTATCCCGTGTAATCCCACAAGTAGGGTCTCCCGGTACGATAGAGTGTACACAGACCTTACTCCTACCTCGTCAAGTCAGTAGACTACCATTATTTGTTTACACATTTATTTAAAATCTCAGATCTGTCTCTAGCACTCAGACAACCACAACAAACAACAGTAACAAAAGAGCCATAACCAAAAAGATTAAAAGCACACAAAAAAGTAAATTTGATCCAAGAATCAAACACCCATTTACAAAATCAACAAAAATAAACAACCCCACAATCATAGATCAACTGAATAATGCAAATCCACAAACAAATCTCCAAAACAATCAGTACATAAATCAGCAAAAAAAACAGAGAGAAATTAAAGAAAACTTACAAAAATGATTAAAAAATCTGATCTTTGAATCAAAGAAATAACTTTTCAGCTGTGCCCTCAAAGAAAGCTTAAGAGCTTTTGTTAAAACTGTAGCAGTAGCAAACAAGTAGAAGAAAGTCAAGAACCAAAGGAGCTGTCACGGTCACGTGATCTTAGTGGGCCTACGGGTTACATTGCACGTGACTTTGATCTTTTTGGGCCTTTAAGGAAGAATTTGCACATAATAACCAATTTTAGGATTTTGAAGGTGTTTTAATTGACTTATTTTTAGGTGTTTTTAACTTTTAAATACTTTATAATTTTTAGAGGTGTGTGACTTTTAAGTAGCTTAAATTTTTTTTATCCAAACACCCCCTTACAAGAATGACCCTTGAAAATGAGTGATCCTGAATTTTTTATGGCCAAACACATGTACAGCTCCTTAAACTTGTCCTTAAATTTCATTTTGACACTCCAACTCAACCTTGCTCCATTTTAACCCTTCAACTCCATTTTTTATGTTCCATTTTAACACATTATTTTAACCTCACATAATTGTTATGCGCGTGTTAGACAAGTAAAAAACATCCAATTACATACCGCCATGTGCTTTATTTTCTCCATATCATCTGGGTTAACCCAACTTTATTACGGATCCTTGTAATTATTTCCCTCCAAAAGTGAAAAGACTTCCGTAATTATTTCTCCAAAATAAACAAGTCTCTCAACCTACTCTTTGGAGAAACCTTTCAAAACAACAATCCTTCCCCAAATCCCCACCCTTAGAAGATGAAACTTTCTTCAATTATCAATGATTTCTTCCCATTTGAAGTTTAAAATCTTCTAAAAGTTAAAATTGCTTTGGTTGTTGCTGGTAAGCAAATCTTTTAACCATGCTTTGTAGTTTCTTTTTCGATGTTTTGTAGTTTCTTCTTTTTGTTTTTTTAGTGTTTCTCATTAGGATATTTTTTATACAAGATTTAGATTTTTAATTTCGAAATTCACTGTAAATCTTTTGATGATATTCTTCTTTCCCCTTTTCTTTTTATGTCAGTGTAAATCTAACTCATGGCAGAAGGATACATTCTTGTTCGATTCCATTATGGTGGGACTTTTATCAAAGCTCCAAATCCGAAATATGTTGGGGAGAGAGAAATAAAGGTAACTCCTATCGACAAAGACCATTTTTCTTTGGTTGTATTGGGTTGTTATACAAAGGATATAGGGTATGCATCTGTTGGGGGTTTCTATGTATTTAACTCTAATTCCAATGAATTTGTTTTGTTGGAAAATGACTGACAGATTTTAAATATTGTATCTCACCTTAAACATGGTGTTTTTTTAGACTTGTCTATCAGCCATGTCGTTGATCGACCTATTTTGGTGGAAGGGAGGGTCCCATTTGAGTTTTTAAGTGAGTTTGAGGTGGTTCAAAACAGTGAGAATTCAATAAATAGGGGTTCTAGGGTTGCATTAGGTGAACGCCCTCAACTTATTGCTCAACAAACTTCTGCACACCCTCAACTTATTGCTAGAGATGCAGCAACCAGTTCATATGTGACTGAGGAGGAAGAAACAACAGATATAAGAGATGAAAATGTTAATGCAAAGGAAGATGATAGTGATTTGCCTTCAAATCTGGACAGTAGTAAATCTGAATTAGATGTTATACCTGAGGAAGATGATAGTGAGTTAGATGAGGAGTTAAGAGCATTCAAAACAGAAAGAAGAAAGAAAAATCATCAAAAGAAGAAGAGGAAGGTGCATGCTCCAATACCAGAGGTTGAGCTAGGAGAGGCTGGAGTAGACAAAGGTTTTAATGACATTAACAGGCTAAACAAAAGAGACAAGTATGCTGGAAAATTAGGGGGAGATGAGGAGTGCTATAGTAGCTCAGATATTGGTAGTGATGACAGTAGAGATGAGTTGAATGTTCTAGCTCGAAGAGGCATCGACTTACTGGCTAGAAGAAAGAGTAGAAAACTAAGGTTTGATCCCGATTATCAGATAACTATTTTTGAACTTGACATGGTCTTTGAGAGTGTTGTGCAATTTAGAAAAGCTGTGCAATCTTATGCTGTAGAGAACAAAAGGCAACTCGAACTTAAGCCTAATGAGAAGCACAAAATTAGAGTCATATGTAAAAGCAAAATACTATGCAAATGGGAGATATATGGAAGCACTAACGGAATTCTGGTGACTTTATTGTGAAGAAATACCACCCATTTCATAACTGCACTACTAAAAACAAGAACAAGTTATGCACTTTTGTGTACATTGCCCATAAATTTCAAGATAGAATTGTATCTCAACCAAACATAAAACTTTGGAAGATTCAGGAGTTGGTAAGGGAGCAGTTGGGTTTGTAGCCAAGTGCAGGGTAATGAGTCAGTTCATTGGTGATTGGAATTTGGAATTTGGAATTTTCTAGATTATGTGACTATGTTGACATTATTAAGAAGACAAATCCTGGAAGTTCTTGTTGGGTTATGACAGACAAGGATACAATACCTAGAAAAAACTTGTTCGTGTATTTTTATGTGTGTTTTGATGCTCTTAAAAGGGGTTGGTTAGAAGGATGTAGGAAAATTATTGGTCTTGATGGGTTCTTCTTGAAGGGATTATGTAAAGGGGAATTACTGGTAGCCGTTGGTAAGAATGGGAACAACCAGATATTTCCCATTGCATGGGATGTTGTTGATCAAGAGACTAAACATTCTTGGACTTGGTTCATTGAATATTTGATTTCAGATTTGGAGTTAGGAAATGGTGTGGGCTTAACAATAATGTCAGATTGTCAAAAGGTATTCTCTCTTTAATCATTTATGTTTACAACTCACATTTTTTTTCTTCTATTTTATATTGTTTGTGAAAGTTCTAATTTTCATATTTTGTAGGGTCTTATTCCAACTATTCAAGAGCTTTTACCTAATGCAAAACACAGAAGGTGTGCTAGACATATATGGTATAATTGGTCAATAAATTGGAAATGAGAAGAAAGAAGGAAGCAGTTTTGGCGATTTGCTAAGGCTTCATACGAAGTGAAGTTGAGGGAAGAACTTGCAAAACCTAATAAAGGTATATGTGAAGAGCTACTAGCATACAATAAAGAATTTTGGTGCAAGGCTTTTTTTTCTATATCTTTTAAATGTGATATTGTAGAAAATAACATGTCTGAAACCTTTAATTCTTGGATAGTCGGTCCCAAACATAAGTCAATTATTACTATGTTGGAGGAAATCAGACACAAAATTATGAATAGGCATTTCGATATGAAGAGATTCGCTAATACTTGGATAATAGATGCTTCTCCAATGGCAAGGTTAATCTTAGAAGAAAATAAAGATATCTCTAAGAGGTGTAAAGTATTACGGAATGGAGATTCTGGATTTGAGATTAGTGAGGGTGATACTAGGTTTATTGTTGATCAAGTAAGAAGGACTTGTACTTTCAGAAGTTGGCAGTTAAGAGGAATTACATGTCCTCATGTTGTGTGTGCCTTCTATCACTTAGATCAAGAATCTGAGAATGAAATTGAAACTTGGTACAGAAATAAAGTATTCCTGAAGGATTACCAATACTCCATACAACCTATTCCTAACATGAAAATGTGGGTTGAATCCAACAATCCTTCTATTGAACCTCCTGAAGTAAAACCTATGCCAGAAAGACCTGGAAGATGCAGGAAAAAACAAAAGGATGAGCCAAGGAAAAAATATGGCAAATTGTGAAAGAAAGGGGTGAATATGACTTGTTCAAGATGTCATCAAGTGAGTCACAACAAATCTGCATGTAAATAAGTGGTAATTGTTACTTTATATTCAATTTTTAGTTTTCGAAGTTACTTTGCATTCATCTTTTTGGATTTATTTGAATGCAATGGTTTGTGTTCTTATTTATTATATTGAAACCACTTCTACTCAATCAAGTCAACCAGCTCAACCAATGGCACCACCTCCAAATAGATCTTCTCATAATATGAATCCACCTTCAATGTGTACTGACACATCTGCTGTGAAAAGAAGTCGCCAAAGTCAATCTACTGGAAGAGGAAGGGGAAAAGGATATTTTGTAACAAATGCTAGTGGAAGAGGAAGGGGAAGAGACAATGCTCAACCAACAAATAATGGAAGCACTCAACCAACAACAAGAACTAAAAAGCCAAAACAATCTACTGGTTTTGGAATTTACACAGATATTGGAAGTGGAAGAACAGTCTTGAAAGTAAATTATCGAGAAAATCTTTATTCGATTAATACAGTAGTCATTATAATTCTTTTGCTTAAAAGTTGTAAATGAAATTTCTTAATTTATACTAACTAAAGTGAGTGATTTGCCATTTTACAACCCGGTATAGCTACATCTGAGAGAGTGATATCACCTGGAACTTTTAAAGATGCATCACCAACAAATATAGAATATGGATTTAAACCTTATGGTCTCAAATGGAAAGGCAAAAATGCATGGTCAACTTCTCAGCTTCAACAGTTGAGAACAAGAAGGATCTTTGGGTCTTCTACTCAAACAAGCACATCTTCATTATTTCAAGGGAATGGAAACAATATGTAGTGTATATTTTGCAAATCTAATGGTTGTCACTCTTATTTTTGTGGAATTATTTAGAGCTTACTTGAACTTCAAATAGCTCACTCTTATTTTGGTGTAACTATTTAGAGCTAACTTGTTCACTCTTATTTTGGTTATTTTGGCAAATAGAATGGCTGAACTTTTGGTATTTGATTGTTTTATTATGTGCAACTTTAAGTGAATTCTTATAGCTTTTCTTAACTAATTTTAAGTGACTATGACAAAAGAGTGTACAAATTTTCTTCTTAGTTGCTTTAAGGGTGTACAAAATTAAATATGTACGAATAATAGATAACATTCAATTTACCTATGTACCCCACGTAATTTTCTAATAGATAACATTCTAAAAAATGATTTGAATGAAATGCAAGAGTAAATAATTATAAAAAAATATATTGAAGAAATTAAAGAAAATTACTGACATTACAAATATTTAAAAAATAACTAAAATAAAATATATAAAATATATATATATATTAATAATAAAATCAAAGCATCATATAATACTAATTAGTTACTAAAGTAATAATAACAATACTCGTAAGAAAACAAATAGATGCTCCTAAGGGAACAGACAGATGCTCTAGGCCAGAGCTAACATGTAAATTTTTGTCTATTCTTTTGGAATAAGATTTCCCATAGCAAATAGATTAATTTCATGGAAACATGGACAAGTACTCAAATTTCGAGACGGAATTTGAATTTTAAATTTATGAGTTTTTGATTCTCAAAAGGACAATCTGTTGAGTTCTGAATAAATTATATTTCATATATTATAGGGAAAAGGGTCAAAAAAACCCCTCAACTTTATTTTATTGGTTGACTAAGCCCCCGTCGTTAAAATTAAGTTATTCTTACCTCTGCCGTTACTATACTTATCATATGTGCCCCTCAATTGGATGGAAAGCCCCAAATCAATTAAAATTACCCAATTTCGATAAAAATGATCCGGTTTTCTCTTTTAATTCGAACCCGACCCACTAAATTAAACCAAATTAATTCGTATCAAATTAAAACCCTAAATCTATCTCTCTAGTATTCTTCATCTTCTTCATCTCTACTCCGAACCCGATTTTCTCTTTTTGGTATTGGCTTCTCGTTGAACTCTTTTTGTATTCTTTATCTTCTTCATCAGTATGAAGTTAACGAATTAATTGCTTCTTTGTGGTATACTAATATGTCAAATAAGTAAACATCAAACCGAAAAGGAAGAAGTCCAGGCTTTTCTTGTAGTTGTGGCTTGTTGTGTAAATATATTCGAAGTCATTGTTAAAAGCTTTAATGGATATTAGTTGTTGAATTGGAGCCTGAAACTTGAAGAACCAACCAAAAAAATTTCATACCCATTAATGGAGCTTGGAGCTTGAGTTCAAAATTTGGGTTTTTACAAGCAATTTCAACTTCAAAGAATTAATAATTTCAACTTTTTCCCCAAAATACCCAAATCGAAAACAACACACCCATTTCTTCACAACTGAAATCACATATTTGAATTTGTGTAATTAGATGATTTTCCATCTGAAATTGTTGTAGCATGATCTTTTTTAGTTTATTTCTTGTTGTTGTTGTTTTCTGGTGGAATTCGACCGCCTCGTGTGCGGCGGATTTGAAGAACTAACGAACACATCTATACAAGTGACTTTTGAGAAAGAAGGTTTTTGGATTATTTTAATAGCAACATTGTTCTTGTTTTTGTGCATGAACATAGGGCTGATACATCTTCATCCTATGCTTTTGCTTCCAACATTGCTTCTTAAAAGCTCATTAATGGTGGAAATTTCTCTGTTCGATTAGGAATTAAAATGGGTTTTGGTGAATCTATTTTGTGATTTTGCTTTTTTTTTTTGGTTTATGCATTTGGTATCTAAGATCAAATTAAATGGGTTATGGGTCGGATTTGATTGAGAATTTGTTTTAAATGAATAATCGGGTTGAAAATGGGAATTTGAAATTGATTTGGGGGAAACCGTTAGTTTGAAGGGTACATGTGATAAGTTTGTAGACGGCAGGGGTAAGAATAACTTAATTTTAACGGCGGGGGCTTAGTCAACCAATAAAACAAAGTTGAGGGATATTTTTGACCCTTTCCCCTATATTATATATAACAAATACAAAATCAAAGCCAAAACTAATAAATTCAAATATAAATATTTTTTAACATTGTTAGCGTACATAACTTAAATTGAGTAATATATATAGATGGGAAGATACTCTAAATGGTGTTGTTGGTTAAGAATCACTTGAAAGCACAATGGCAACATCTTCACTTGTTTCTTTGATTTCCAAAAAAATCATCAAACCCTCTATTCAAACTCCTCTTCCTCTTAGATCTCACAAACTTTCCTTCCTTGATCAAGTTTTTGATATGTCCATTCCTTTTGCATTCTTCTACCCAAAAACGGACGGTGGCAAGTCGTCTGAACCTAGCCACGTGTCTCATCTACTTGAGAACTCGCTTTCCAAAGCGCTTTCATACTATTATCCTTATGCAGGAAAGATAAAGGATGATCGTATTGTTGATTGTAATGATGTGGGAGTTGAGGTCTCCAATGTTCATGTCCATTGTCCCATGTCCGAAATTCTTAAACACCCTTACACCAATGCTGAAATGTAGCTTTTCCACAACGACTACCTTGGAACCACCCGGACCAAGGAAATCTAGCGGTAGCTCAGGTTAGCTAATTCGATTGTGGTGGAATAGCGGTTGGTGGATGCTTATCACACAAGATAGGGGATGCTTGCACTATTAGCAATTTCTTCTATAATTGGGGGATTTTGAGTCGTGACATAAGTGTAACGCCATCTCCTCATTTTGTAGGAGAATCTATTTATCCTCAATCTAATGATCCTTCTGTAGTTTCAACTATCAAGCCTGAAGAACCTACAAAATATTTAGGGAAAAGGTTTGTTTTCCCCGCCTCTAAAATTAATGCTCTCAAATCCAAATTCTCTTTTGATTCAGGAGTTCAGAATCTAACTCGCACTGAAGTTGTGAACACGCTAATTTATAAGTGTGCTCTAGCTGCTAGAACAACGAATTTCAGTTCGTTTAAACCATCTTCTTTGTTTCAAGTTTCATACATGCGCGAAAGGCACAACCCCCCTCTATCACAAGATGCATCGGGTAATATGGTATCCTGCTTTTTTGTGGAAACAACTAATGAAAGGGACACAAATTGTCCAAGACTAGTAAGTGAATTGAGGAATGAGAAAGAGAAACTTGATCAGGACAAAGCGACGGCTATAGAAAATGCATTTTTCTATGAAGTAGTTGATTCAATTGAAAAAGGAAAATCGCCATTCAACAATGACATGCTTGATTATTATTTTTGTCTTAGTTTGAATGCGTTCCTGCTTTATAAAACAGACTTTGGTTGGGGGAAGCCAACTAGAGTGAGCCTCACGACAGGTCCCTTCAATAGGTGGTTCCATCTAATGGATAATCAAAGTGGAGGTGGCATTGAAGCCATAGTTATGTTGGGCGAACTAGACATGTCTGTATTTGAAATAGATTCCGAGCTTCTAGAGTCTGCTACTCCAGTTCCAAATCATTAGTACTCTTTTTTCAACTTCAACTTCAATTTCTTTTTTAATTTCTCCGACTTCAATAAAATATTGTCCATTTTTATTCGTTATTATTTATTTAAAAAAAAAAAAGTGTCTATGCTGTGAAATTCATTTCAACTTGTGACCTATGCTAAAGTGATTTAATTTGTGATAAACATGTTGCTAATTAATTTGTCCTTGATTATTCTTTGGTATTTTGTGCCATTTCTTTTCTTGATATTCTATCCATAAAAGATTTATTATCTTACTTTAATACATGATTTTGTCTTTTTGTAAGTAAAAATGGCATATTTGTTGGTCCCAAAATGATTGTTGGCTCTTTGTTGTCTATTTTTTTTTGAAGAGCAACAATCTTTTTTCCCTTTATTCATACTATTAAAAATTTAAAATTATGTTCTGGACATAAGTTACGCTTTAAGTAAAAATATAGGTTATGTCCTATAAGACATAACTTTAGTATATAGACATTTTAAGGTATAATATTTTGAAATTGCATTCCTAAAGTTCGAAATTCTGACAAAGAATGAAAGAATCTCAATCATATAGTTAACAATTATATATAGTTCTCAAGTTTAATTATATATAGTTGTCAAGTTTCGAAACTCTGACAAAGAATGAAAGAATCTCAATCATATAGTTCACAATTATATATAGTTCTCAAGTTTAATTATATATAGTTGTCAAGTTTAAATCCAGGAAAATGAATTGTCTTTCTTAGAAATACTGCATTTTCAAAGTGAAATTTTAAAGCGCAAATATGAATTTATTGAATCTCAAAATCGACCGGATTTAACAAACAATTAATTTTCTCATTCAAAAGATTAAATGGATTTAAGCAGATACCACAAGGATCAAAATAAAAACTCATCCAATATTTCGAGACAGTAAAAGAGTAAATTTCCCCTATTCTTATGAAATAAAAAGATCCTAGATCAACTACTATCAAAGATTAACAATCCGATAATTATAATAGATTTAATTACTTGACTACTCAAACTTTCACTGAATTAGAGAGAGTTTAAGAATACCTTGGTTAGGAGCTCAAAAATTAACGTGAGACTTCTTGATACTAAGCTAAATTAATCGACTCCTAAAATAAATGTCAAATACAAACTAGCAAACTAAAAAAGAAAATAGACCATCTTTAAAAAAATACATCATCACATATTATTATCATAAAAACAATCCAAGATCCACTAATTACAATCAATTAATTTTTCTCATTATTCAATAGGGCCTTCCATATATCATATTTTATACTATCATCACCACAAGGAAACAAGTGTCCAGCATCTTGTAGTTCATGATAATTTATCCATGGATTTTTTTTTGCAATAAAGTTTTGTAATTTAACAGACACAATTCCATCTTCAACTCCATGCCATAAATGTACATTACCATCATTATTAGAAAAAGGATTTTTCATATCCATTGGATCAAATTCAGGTTTACCAAAACCAATAATTAGGTCTCTATGGAGTGACTCAAATTCTCCTTGTTGTGTAACATATGCCTGCATATGATTAAAAGAACATCAAATAGTTTACAAATTCTTATATTTACTATAAAAAAAATAAAAACAGTTTGATGCACGAAGCATTATAATTCATATAGAATGTGCTGAGACCCTAATTTATCGAGTAAATATTATTGCAATGGGAATTTCAAGTTGATGATTCCGATTGAATCGAAAAATCAATCGAAAATATTACTGACGAATCAAATTTTGTTTTTGATCGAACGTTTGTTGAAAATTCTTGTTTTTTAGTAGTAGAATTTTATCGTGTAAGTAGTTTATCGCGCCATGAAGTTATATTTAAAAAATAAAAGAAGATTTTGTAAAAATTATAATTAAGTTGGATGACCATTCAAGAAATTCGAAATTCTAGTGTGTTAGGGGGGCCATTCATGCCATGTCATCTTTCCGGTTCTCGATAGAAAGTTGATTTTTCGGTTGAAACAATTTTCTGGAAGGGTAGGGTTAGTTAAGTTGGATGATTTTATAATGACAAAAAACAGTGGCGAAGTCAAAAGTTTCGTTAAAAGTATTCAAGATTTAATATATAAGTATGAAAAATAATTTTTGACTTATATACTTCATACAATTTTCTATATACATAGTATAAGTTTTCGACTAAGGGTGTCCGACTAGCCACCCTGAGCTATATATATATGGCTATGCTACTGACAAAAAGGCAGCATTACTCCATAATTATGTTAAGTTGAATGATCATTTGAGAAATTTATCTCAACCAAAAGCTACATTGCTCTAGGAACTCTTGTGTCAGATCCTCCAAAAACATAACTTTTGAAGGACCTTACACGCAGTCGATGATATTTTTGAAGAGTCTGAACAACAAAAGTCGACAAAAATAAATAAAACTAAAGGACAGAATTATTTACCTGCTGAAGTTGCATCTCATCAAGTGAATAGGCAATTTTGAGATCTTTTTGAGACAATTTAAATTCCCCAGTAATAACACTAAATCCAGGAAAATATTGTTGTGTATTCCACCAATACATAAGCCATGGGGCATAATATGCAACTTGATAAATCCATTGATCTCTAATTAATTGTTTATCATAAGCTTCTTTAGTCAAATTTGATGGAAATCCAGGCCACCAATAATTAATTGCTGGTGCTAATAATGCAGCTCCTGCTAATCTATGTACACACAAAAAATGTGTAAATATTTCTTACGTTGATATGAGTATAGAACTTAAACTCTATAATATTAATCAGAACAAACAAAAGTCATGATAATGTTGTGAAATTACAAAATAATAACAAATGTTATTTAAGTTGTATATGCACACTGATAATGTAAAGATTATTTTATCATTGAAATTTAATATGTGATAACATGTTGATTAGTTATCATTTTTATTAGAGTTTACCAAGAGATTTACTTGGAGTTTTACCTAATAAATGACCAAAATTCAAAAATAGCCATTTTTCAGATTTGTAATTGAAAAATAACCTCAAATTCAAAAATTATTAAAAAATAGCGATTTTTAAAATAATTCAAAGTGGAACTTTCTGACATAAAATTTAAATTACTCAAGCTTCAAAACAGGTACCAAACATCGAACAAAAAACAAATAAAATATTTGTAGTAGTAAAATTTGATGTTACCTATGAGGTATGTACTTTAGGCAACCCCAAACAAAGTGTGCACCCATTGCAAATCCAATAACATAGAATTTATTTCCAAATTCCAATTGATGAGCAACTTCTTCAATATCAAGAGCTAAACTTTTAAAACTTCTCTTTGGATGAGGATCACTTTTTCCATAACCTGGTCTATCAAATGACACAAAATATACCCCTAGTTCTTCAATTGATTGCTATGACCCAAAAAAAAAAATCATTAGTCAATTTTTTTTTAAAAAATCTTCAATCAAGCCTTGAGAAAATGTAGAAAATTGAGGGTGTTTTTGGTATGACAAAAAATATTTTTACTAGAATTTTTGTCTTGAAGACTTTATATGAGACTAGCAAAAACTGATTTGCTAAAATATCATGTATCCAAGTGGATTTACATGCATCTGAGATATATAGACAAATCTTTCTTACCTCCCTCCCATCTCGCTCGTCACTCCCATATCTCGTTCGCGTATCTGGTATCCCCCAGACATGCGTGTGATTCACATGTATTTGGGATACATAGACAAATCTCGCTCACCTTTCTCTCTATTTCAGTGTATCTGATAGCAAAAAACATCTATCTAGGTATATCTGACTTGAAATCTGGTATGAAATTATTAATCACTGAACTAAAATGTAATTATTTTAAACTATACGGAGAATTAATAAATATTATAGGAATCATTGTATAATTAGGTAGTTTCTCCTTCTTCTTTTTTTAGTGGTGAATGACTTCTATCCTATCAAACACACTCGAAATAATTCAATATATATAAGTTTTATACATACCGGAATTATAAGTGCAGCTTCAAATTTGCTACCACCAAAGCTATGAACATATATAACATTATACTTAGCAATATTTTTGGGCACACCATATTCTTTATACACCAAATTTCTTCCATCTCTTAGCTTGATTTTTGGTGTTTGTGATGGAACACCAGCAGTGCTACAACTTCTTGGAGGAGGAGGAATAATAGCTCGATAAATTAACGATAGAAGTACAACCGGTAAAGCTAGTAGTACAACTCTCTTCATCACGAACACGAACACGAACACGAATAATTACTAATATTACTCAGAATTTGTTGTTAATAACTAGTTATATAATAATAGCAAAGTTTTTGAAAGAATAACATAAATAGCAAGTAACTCCAATGTGTTTTGTCGATATATAATAATAGCAAAGTTTTGGTACAGTTGGTAAGTGGGAGTACGTAAAAAGAGTCGGTCCATGCCCCCACCACCCTTATCTTGATCTGACTAATTTAAATTTATATCACGTAACATTTTTAAAAAGAAGAGTATTCTTTATTAAGATTTTTTTTTATTTTCAGTACTCGAATTCGAGACTATTAATCTCATCATGTCCTTGATGGTATCAACATACCAAGTGAAATCCCACTAAGTGGGATCTGATCAGGAGGGTAGAGTATATGCAGATCATATCACTACCTTGTGGAGATAGAGATGTTGTTTTTGAAAGACTCCCGGCTCAAGTGTATCAAACACAAGTAAATGAAGAAGAAAATATAGTCATTAATAAGAAAAAGCAGTGCAATTAAAGTCTACAAGAAATTAAAGGAATACTAACAAACATCAAAATAGTGTGATAATAGAAAACATAATATATAAATGACAAGAACTATCAGAGTACGACTAGTACTATGACTACTATCCATTTATTCTAATACGCGACCTCCACTCTTTTCTATATCTAAAATCATGTCCTCGACAATATGAAGTTGTGACATGTCTTGATGGTTTCAGACGTTGTAATTAAATATACATTTGTTGGTCTCTTTGATAGACGTACCCTTCAACAACTTTATTAAAGCTAAATAAAATATTTCTTTTAGTTCTATTTTTATGTGAAATTATTTTTTTAGTTCATTTTAAAAAAAGATTTACATCTTCTTTGAAAAGAGTTCCTCTCAGAAGGACTGATTGGCTGCCGTTCAAGAAAGATTTCGAAGGT
This sequence comes from Solanum appendiculatum, assembly GCA_018342035.1. NCBI lineage: Eukaryota > Viridiplantae > Streptophyta > Magnoliopsida > Solanales > Solanaceae > Solanum > Solanum appendiculatum. The sequence goes on along the minus strand of JAGDQO010000392.1, from coordinate 794,279 downwards.
ATTCAAAAAATGTATAAAAAGTACTATAAGTTATAATTTGATTTATCATGTGTTAGTATGATGAAAAGAATAAATTTTAAAATGTTAATCAAAATTTATATAATATGATCTAGAAAAGCAAAAAATGCCATATAAATTAAGATAAAAGGAGTAAAATTTAATTTTGTTTAAGTTGTAGAGTTAAAGTTTCATTTCATTGTCAAGTTGCTCTTGACTCTTAGCTTATATATAATATATGTAACCTTTATTTATTTTTTGTAGTGGTTGAAATGATGACTAATTATATACGCATAAATTATTGGCAACGACAATAATTTGTGATAGAATAATTAATAGCTATTTTTAAAAATCATATATATATATATATATAAAGTAGTATTTGGATTAGTTTATGCACATTTCAATAATTTTATTGGATACGTATTATCTCCCAAATAGCATGCACATGTACCAAATAATCTGCACAGATACTCTAGTTTATAAATATTTCTAATGGTACAACAACAACGTAACATACCCACAATATTACCATAAGCGAGGTCTAAAAAATGTAGGGTACATGCAAATTTTATATCTATCTTTGCAGGATAGAGAGGTTATTTCCAATCTATAGACCCTCGACTCAGATAATAGACCAATATTTTCTTTTCGTATTCATAACGAGTTTACATAGTTTCTTTTCGTATTTGTAATGGTAATGGACCAATATTTTCTTTTCGTATTCATAACGAGTTTACATAGTTTCTTTTCGTATTTGTAATGGTAATGGATCAATAATTTCTTTTCGTATTCGTAATGAGTATATAATTTGTACTCCAGATTCTTTTAATATAAAAAAAATCGCTAAATATTTATAAGTATTTTAATATGAATTCAATTATTGCTATTATATTAACTACTTGATCAAGGTCGATGTAGGAAGTAATAAACTTCAAATCCTTAATTCAATCCTAATTAACGCTAAAATCAATTAGAGAAATGAAGTTTCTTGCCATAATTCTAAAAGTGTACCAACTAAAAATTAAGTAATTAAAAAAGAAAAAAGAAAAGAAAAAGAATGGAGATTTAATAATTCAGGTGGTATACAGACAGATGAATATGGCAAACAAGAAATATAAGTATATAATATTTATACACCACTTGGTACTAGTGATATTTTTTTTATTTATATTTGTATTTCATATTCAATAACTTAGATTAATTTTCATAAGATTTATAATGATAATTGTGAATTATAATAAGCTAATATTTATGAGATTAGGTGAAATGAGCTCTTCTCTTATCGTATAAGTTAATTATTGGATGTAGATGTTGTGCACGAGCAACATGTGGATTTTGGATGCAATTTTTAGGTGACAGGATCATCTGAATTCAATATTTCTTATATTGAACACGTGAAAAATATACTAAATTAATATTAATAAATTTTAAATATAAACTCATAATTTTAAAAGTATAACAAGTTTGGTATTTATAAGAAAATTTAAAGATCGACTCCACTAAATTAAAATCATCTAATTATTCCGCCTAGATATATCTCTGTGTGTATAGATATAACTTCTTACGAATATAAGATAATTTGAAATTTTGAAAACAAGATAGGTTATCTGCTACAATAATAACAATAATACACCCACTGAAATCCCACAAATAAGATGTATTATACGCAATTTTATCCCTACCTTATGAGATAGAGACGTTGTTTCAGATATACCCTCAACTCAATTAAATCATAACAAAAAAAAAAGAAAAAAAGTTTGTTACCATTTACACCAAGTGAAAATGACTCGATAATGTAAAAATTATTTACTGACAGAATATATTACTTAAACTCTTGATCTTTATTCAAACTGAACATTAAACAAAAGCATTTAAACATCCAAATTGAGAACTAAGGTTTGAAATACTAAACAATTCTTACTCAAGTTAATTTTTTCCAACCAGAAGGGACTTCCATATAGCATCTTTTACACTATGATCACCATAAGGAAAAATATGTCCAGCATCTTGTAGTTCATGATAATTTATCCATGGAAGATTTTGCGCGATGAAGCGTTGTAATTTAACAGACACAATTCCATCTTCAACGCCATGCCATAAATGTACAGAGCCTTCGTTGTTAGGGAATAGGCTCTTTAGATCCATGGGATCGAATTCGACTTTACCAAAACCAATAATTAGGTCTCTATGGAGTGATTCAAACTCCCCTTGTTGTATAACATATGCCTGCATTTACATATTATCATGAACAAATGTAAAAAACAACATCAAATTGAACGTACTGAAAATCTTATGAGAAAATATTAGATAACTTAAAAAATTGTACGTTATTACAAACGTTAGACAACAACCTTATGTTTTGTCTGTAAGGTTGAGAAATATATGAGAAAACAATAGATCCGAGTCTAACATTGTTATATGAAAGGGTAATTTTCTAAGGACTATGTTTATGTCTTTTAAAATAAGACAAAATCTAAATGAGATCCTAAAAAGAGACATTTTGGTAAAATCATCTAACAATGGAAGTTTGCCCAAAGGTAAAAGGCAAGATTGGAAATTTAAAATCCGATATCCTCCTTAAATTCTCCGATCCAAATTAAATGACAGAAAAGTTTCTATATTTATACCTTCTCTAGTTTTGTTGTTGGAGGGGTGATTATACGTTAAACTATCAAAGAAATTAAACCACGATAAACTAATATGATCATGACAAGTCGAACATGTAACAAACTAATCCTCGAAATTTAAGACCACAAGATTAAAGACTATTTTGGTACATTCTACATGTCTTTAGTCTAAGACCATATGACTCAAAAGTTTATTTTATTTTCTTAAATACCGTGCCAAGTCAAAACCAGACAAACAAAATTGAAACGGAGGGAGTAACAAAAAGAATAATGCACCTCTTGAAGTTGCATCTCATCAAGTGATGAGGCAATTTGGAGATCTTGTTGAGACAATTTGAATTCCCCACTTATAACACTAAATCCAGGAAAATATTGTTGTGTGTTCCACCAGTACACAAGCCATGGGGCATAATGTATAACTCTATAAGCCCATTGGTCTCTAAGTAACTGCTCATCAAACGCTTGTTTAGTGAAGTTTGCTGGAAATCCGGGCCACCAAAAATTGATTACTGGAGCCAATAGTGCAGCTCCTGCTAAGCTACCAACCGATAATCGAAGAACAAAAAACCTTAGAGATAGAAATTATATATAAAACGGAAAAGGATCAAATTTGTCCCTGTACTATCTGAAATTGAGCAATTTAGTACTCTTCGTTAAACCTTTAGTCTAATATTATTTGATGGTTTAGGAAAAAACTCATTTTCCTCCCTATGCAATTATGTCAAAAGTGGAAGGGTAAATTTGTCATTTTGCTTGAAGAATTTGGATATGTGGAGTCCACCTATGTTGCTAGAAAAATTTAGCAATTTTGAATAGTAAAAAAGGACAGTTTGGTGCACAAAGCATTTTGCGTTAATTAGAAGAGTTTGAGGAAGGGCTAGCTAGCTCCACTCCAACAGGCGTGATGTAGAGTCCACCTATGTTGCTAGAAAAATTTAGCAATTTTGAATAGTAAAAAAGGACAGTTTGGTGCACTGCATTTTGCGTTAATTAGAAGAGTTTGCTAGCTCCACTCCAACAGGCGTGATGTAGACAACCTAACTGCTTTCATGATTCGAATGAACACCTATATATATGTCACACGTGCAGAGATAACTTTACCGTTACTCTGAGACTCTCCTTTAAATAGTGATGAACATAAGCAAGAAATGTTAAAAAAATATGATTTGATCTTACCGTTGAGGTATGTACTTAAGGCAACCCCAAACAAGTTGACCACCTAAAGATAACCCCATAACATAGAATTTAGCTCCAAGTTCCAATTGGTCAGCAAGTTCTTCTACATCAAGAGCTAAAGTTCTAAAATTTCTCTTTGGATGAGGATCACTTTTACCATAACCTGGTCTATCAAAGGACACCAAATACACCCCTAGTTCTTCAATTGCTTTCTGTGACAAAACAACAAGCTTTTTCAGTACAAATTTTGTCAATCTTAAGCCTCAGATTTATTGTTTGTTTGGCCAAACTTCTGAAGTCCAAAAAAAGGGATGTTTTTTTTAAAGAGTTGAGGTTTTTGATTAGGAAAAAACTATAAGTATTTTTAAGTACTAGCAGAAGTTGTTTTTCATAAGCTGGAAAAAGTAGTCTTCCCCCGAAGTATTTTGGAACCTTGGTCAAGCACAAGTTGAAAAAAGTATTTTTTTTCTGAATGATTAGCCAAACACAAATTGTTGCTTTCCAAAAATACTTTTTCGAAGAACACTTGTGACAAGAAGCATTTTTCAAAATAAATAGATTCCGGAAGTTTGGCCAAACACGCTATACTTCCTATGTTTCATTTCATACGACACTATTTTCTCTTTAACTTGTTTCAATTTCAATGTAAGAATGACACACTTCTATATTTGGAAACATTTACCTTTAATGACATGCTCTTACAACCACATAGAAATATCATGACATATTTAAAATCATAAGTTCTAAAGGTACATCTAGTATATGACATTTCTTAAACTTCGAATCAGTCAAAAGCTAAGTTGCGCGGACTCTCATTTGTGCCAGATTTTCCAAAAATACGCTACTTTGGAGAATCTGACGCTTATTTATGAAGAGTTCGAGTAACATAGGTCAAAAGGCGTCATATAAAATGAAACAAAGGGAGTAGATAAGAGAAATTCAATAGGACAAGAGTATATTATGCATACCGAAATTATAAGGGCAACCTCAAATTTGCTTGTACCAAAGCTATGGATATATACAACTTTATAATTGGCCAATTTTTTGGGCACCCCATACTCTTTGTACACCAAATTTCTTCCATCTTTAAGTTTGATTCTTGGGGTGAGGGATGGATCACTTGAAAAGCTACAAATTTTGGGAGGAGGAGGGAAAATAGCTTGAAAAACTAAGGCTAAAAGCACTAAAAATGTGGCCACAATAGCTTTCTTGATCATTGTTGAGGACAAGAAGCAATAAACTAAAGTATGAAAATAATTGTGGTAATCAAGATTTTCACACTTGCTCTACTCTTCAAGTCATATTTAATAATGTAATATAATAACCATTGTGGTGGTGAAGATGACAAACAAGATATTATATTATAACAATTGGAACTAGTGTTTTTTTGTGATCCCCTATTATTTAAATTGGTATTTGATATTTATACTTTCACAACTAGATATTTTCCATAAATTGTAATGATAATGGTCCATATCAAAATCAAAAACTATATATATGCAGAGGGAAAAGTCCAAATATACCCTTGAACTATACGATTTTTAGAGTAAATATATCCTTCGTTAAAAATGTGACATATTTATACCTTTGTTGTTACACAAATGGCTCAGATATGCCTTATTTGTTTGACAAAAAAGGAAATGTAGGAATAAAATAAAATTCCATCTATAGATAAGAAAATGAACTTTGATTTAGCAACAGAAGCTTGACGAAAAAGGTGCGGTGGCTCAAGGCGGAATTGGAAGTTCCGTAGCTGGAATTGCCACAAAATTCAGCAGTACATTGTGCAATCAACTTTGCATATGAATATAGAAGTCATTACAGAAAGAGACCTAAGTGAAGAACCAGAGCATAACAACTAGCAAGCCTAAAAGATTTTGAAGAAAGTTCATATAAGCTTTCACACAATGTCTAAACATAGACGATTTTTCGATGAAGATCAAAACAACCATCACATTAAAACTTGAAACACTAATGGCTGACAAATTGCAGAATCTGCATGAACCATACTGAGTAAAGTACATGAATAAGCAAGACATAGTCCAGAGATTTTTTGCTCATCTTAGAGGTACTTGTCGCAGAAAGAGGAAACTGTATATGGGCAAAAGGTCAGAAGCTAAATTTGACAGCAAACAGGCTGAAATCATGATCATTATTCAGCACAATCAAACTAAAGATAAATGAGCAAATAAGTTCGAGTCAACAACCAGAAAAGAGAGAACCAAAGCAGAACTTACACATCAATGTTATGTATGCAGCCAAGTTCATTATTCTACAAATTAGATTAAAAGAAAGCTCGTTCATCAAGTTGGGTGACCAGTAATGACCCTTTTTATCCCTACAAACTTTGTTGGATCACACTTGACACCTTAACAACAGTAAATGCAGGTATACCTGAACATATCAAATATGATATTTTCTGCAAGCCCACTTAACTAAGACACAACTCACAACTGAAATCAGGATCTTATGATAAGAACAACAGGTTTTCAATGTAGCCCCATTGACCTGCTCAGAAAAAGCTGATACATTCTTTTGAATTTGCTTTATCGAAGTCTTCATCTCATGACTGAGAAAAGCAAATTACTGAGATAAACTACACGCAAAGTGATTAGCACAAACATCGACAGAAGTTGATATTGGACCAGTTCAATCTCCACATACTAACTGATCAAAATACTTGGACCCATATCTAAACTAAGAAGTTACTTCTAGTTGATACAAGAAGACACCAGAAATCTTTAAAAGTTGAGGATTGCAGATCCAAAATAAAGCTCCATCGTCTCATCCAAAAGGAATATGCTCCGCTTTAGTCTAAGAAACTATTCTTTTGTATGAAGTCTCGTATGTTTCGTCTGTATAGATAGTCGCTGGCTCACTTCCACTTTACCATACCTTCTGAACATGAGACAGTCTACCATCCCTAGTTGCAATCAAATTCTCTAACAATATGCATGATAAACAGGAGGAGGAGGAGTGACAAGAACATCTATCACCCTATTTTCTATATCCTTATAGAAAGGTACGCGACCATAATAGACACCTTCCACCTGGTTTTCATGACAATGTACATCACAAAAAGATCACACCTTTTGCAATCTTCACACGAAGCAAAATGGAGTATAACATCAAGACATGTCAACAACAGCACCACAGAAGTCCTTCCTAATCTTTTTTATTCTAATTTTTAATGTTTTACACAGTAGAATGAAAACACAAAGATAAAACAGTTCTAATCGCATACAAATTTGAAAACCAAAAACTTTTTGCACAACACGATAACCATCTTCATTCACAAAAGGTTTATAACCTCTTAAAATTCAAATCTTTCAACAGATAACAACCAAACCAGAATAAATTAATTAGATACCGTAAAATTAACACGGCATAGTTCAGTTTTCTACACTCTTCTTCAGTAACTAAGACAAAAATTGAATCACAAATCAAATTGCAGGCTGCAAAATGCCAACTTTTTCAGTTTAATTCCTTTCTGCAAATATCAAAATATCACTAGCAAAGAAAAAAGCATGTAAATTAAGAAACAAGCATACGCAATTAGCCCGCGATGCTCATCTCCATATGAAGCCAGCTCAACCAGAAGCCTTGTACAAACCCGAGTTGACCATACAACAAAAACTCCGGTCAACACCTTGATCACCAATCCACCAGGCAAAAACAGTGATAACGCCGATAATATCACAATGGGCAACATACAATAACCGATCAAACTGACACATCTGTACAAATTCAAGTTCCCATTTCGACCAGCGAGCATATTAAACACTACATATAGAAACATCGAAGCCATTACAACCCATCCCAATATTATCCCAAAATGGATCTTTCCAGCTAGCAATTGAAACAACCCAAACGCCATTAGAAATATAAACGGCCCTGAAAGATCACCATCTTCGTGAAGATCTGGTTTGATTCGAAATGGATTGAGAATGGAAAGAGTTTTTTGGTAAATTTGCTTTGTATTAATCCCAAGCTCTTCTAATAGCGGCGGCTCATCTTCAAACCCAATTGATCCACCGCCGCCGCCAATGGTAGCGGAGGCGAACTGCGGAGTGGAAAATGAAGTTGATGCAGCTGCTGATCCGATGTCGAATGACATGAAGGGTATTCCAGGGTTTGAAGATCTCGGCGGCTGAAAAGGAGCCGTCGGTGGATTAGCCGGAGGACGGCGTTGTTGTACTGCGGAGTTTCCGTCGGACGGGAAGATCACCGGAGGAACGTTGAATTGTTTCGCCATTGTCGGAGATCTGAAATTACAGAAAATTAGGGCTTTTTTGAGAGAGGTTGAAACGGAATTTGGGAATATATGACCCGAAATTTGAAGGTTCGGGTCGTCTCGAAAGCATAGAAGTGATACAAAGGCACACTTTTCAACTTTCGGGGCAGTTTGTTTTGATATCGTCATTTATCGGGTATTCATTTTTCAATTTTTTTTTATATGTATATCCCATCTTAGATATACGAAGTCTGAAATTAAGTCTGACGAAATTTAACTTCGAAAACAATGTCTGAAGTTATAAATAATTGAAATCCAGACAAAAATAGCTAAACTTTAAATAATTTTTATCTAAAATTTATACATATATGACTAAGGTTTAAGAAAATAGCTGAAGTCATGCAAAAATTACTAAACTTGAAGCAAAATGTCCGAATATCAATCATATGTACCTGAATTTTAATTATATGAAAAAACTTCTTGTGCAATGCCTGAAATTTAATCATATGGCTGAAGTTGTCTCAAAACGAAACATATGCTAAAAAAATTTAAAAGACACGTACAAGATAAATGATGAAGTCAAAATTTATGTATTCGTACTTTGCCCCTTTCCGCGATCTTCATATACCATTTTTTAAAAAAAAAAATTCCTCTAGTATCTATATATGTATTGAGATTCAATAATATTCGTATTTGTTTTAAGAAATTCCACATTAAAGGAAAAACACTCCTTAATAAAAGTAATTTTATACTCAAAATTCAAATTGAAACTACTAACTAGGAATAAAGTACTTTTAGTACTTGTCATTTAGCATTTATCGATAGCTTCTTATAATACCTCTAATAACTACGAAAAACACTTGATAAATTTTCAATAAACTAAAATTTTACATGCTAGTAAATGTTTTATATAGTGTGATATATAAACATATCAAAATAGTTAGTACTAAACAAATCTGAATTATGGAAGGAGACCATATATATTATAAGTAAGATAAACTTACCATTCCAACACTCCTACAAATTCTCTGAGTAGACCAGTGCCTTATTTTAGTGGAGAAAATCCTTTTCGTCGAAAAATTATATTGTATAAATAGAATAATGAGTTTTTACAGTTTGTTTGGATAGTTGTTATATTATTTCATATTGTATCACATTATATATATTATGTTATATTATATTATTTTGATGAATATATACATGTGAATAGATCGTATTGTTTTTCGTCATTACATAATATCACATATTAATAATTTAAAAGATAAAATTTACGAAAAAAGTAGGGTACAATATAGAAATTATTATAAAAAGGTAGGATAAATAATAAAATATGATTATTAGATAATAAATTAAAAAAACGAAGAGAACAACGAAAATAACGACATAATCACACAAAATCATTCATTAAATATACAAAATGAGACTTTTTATTATTACATAAAGATAAATTTGATACAACAGATAGCCAGGGGCGGATCTATGTGTATGTGTGGGGGTGCCACGACACCCAGTGATCTCCGTTAAAACTTTATATATATATGTGTGTGTGTGTATAAAAGATGAATATATACTTCTTTTGTCCCTAATTACTTGTCCACTTTTGAATTGACACACTTGTTAAGAAAACAATTATTAACATAGTGAGTTTACCATTTTACCCCTATTAATTATGAAGTGAATGAATTAAAAACTTAAGATTTTCCAGAAGTTCTACCTTTTTTAAAATAATTAATTGAGGGTATAATAGAGAATTTTTTTTTTGTCCTTTCTTGATTTGTCAAAATGGACAAGTAATTAGGGACAACTAAAAAGGAAAAATGGACTAGTAATTAGGGACAGAGGGAGTATTAAATTTGCCACCCACTAAACAAAATTGTAAAAGGTGTCATTGGCAGAAGACACTGTCTTTAGTTTTTTTTCTTCCATTGGTTCTTATTTATTTGCTATTCTTTATTAATTTAAAGGGAGAAGGGTCTGATATAACCCTCAACTTTGTCATTTAGAGCTAATATACCTCTTGTTACAAAAGTGACACACATATACTCCTACCGTTACAAAATAGCTCATATATACCCCTACCATTACAAAAATGGCTCACATAAACCCCTACCGTTACAAAAGTAACAAAAATAATTTTAAATATATTTTTTCAATTAATTTTTTAAAAAATCATGTATTTAATCTTTTTCACACATAAATTATTTTTTTGACTTCTTTGATTAGTTTTATTTTATTTTTTCCCATTCTTTAGTATAAAAACAAGAGAAATAAAAAGAAAGAAGTGTGAGTGGAAAAAAACTAAAAAGTATTACAAAAATTAAAATTAATTTTTTTACGGTTATATTGTAATTTAGTTTTTGTATCCGTAAAAAAAATATTTGGGGCATCTATAATAAATTTTACAAGAGAATAAGTGAAAAAAATAAATATGACCATAAAAATTTAATAAATTTAAATTAGTCGATGAATAAAAATAGTCAAAAAAAATAAACGTGTGAGAAGGATCAAATATACCCCCCCGCATGTATTAGCTTTTTTAAATTTTTTTAAAAAAGTTTAAAAATTATTTTTTACTTCCGTTAGAGGAAAATGGCATATGTGAGCCATTAATTTGTATAACAGTAGGAGTATATATGAACCACTTTCATAACGAGGGGTGTATCAGCTCTAAATGGCAAAGTTGAGGGGTATATCAGACCCTTTTCCCTAATTTAAATAGATTCTTTTTTGCTGTAATTAATTCTTAATTTTTTTACTTTATCTTTTACTAATTATTAATCTCTTGATCTGAGTATTGCGTGTGTATTCTTTATCAATTAATGAGTACTAAATTATGAACGTCACATAGATATTTCTAAGAATATATTTAAATAGTATTTTCTTAAAAATGATGAATATTAATATGTTAGAGTTCTTTTAATTTAAAGGTTCTTCTGATCTTCACTGACTTTCTTGCTAAGTAAAATGATCGGGTTGAAACTACAATTTTTATTCTTTCTCTATTATATATCTGCAACAACACATAAATGCAACGAAATATGAATATATTAAGTCAACACTATTAGATGATTTATGCAAGTTCAAATTTTTAATGTGGAAATTCCCTTTTTTTTTCGCAAAGTTTCAGAGAATATGACCTCTAATTCCTTAAAATAAAAAATTGAATTGTTTAGTTATCTCTAACCTCAGAATATCTAAAAGAAAATATTACTAACATGCATGTTTGATTAATTTGTTTATAAAAATCGAAAAAGATAAATAACCCAAATTGTAACCTAAAATTGAAGGAATCGACCCATTTATCTTACTTGAATGGTGTGGCACTCACGACCTCAAAATCCTAGATCCGCCTCCAAAGATAGTTGTTAAAGATTCCAAAACATGTGAAATAATGAAAAAGTATGGTCTAAAGAAAGAAAAAAAAATGTCCTTAAAAAAAGGAGAATAAGAATATTTTTAATATTATTATTTATATATATTTACGACCCTGTACTGCATGAAGTACTGCATGTACTACTACTACCAGAAAAAAAAAATTAAGTAATAATAGTAAGATGTATAATTGTACAGTTCTAAAATTTGATTTAAAAAAATATTGATAAAAGAAAAAAACACTTCAACGGAATTCAACATCTATTATATATACCTAATAAATAATTTTAATTATTTATAAATTGTACTATAATTTTTCATCAAAGAAGGTTCTAATGACTCCTTAGCCCCATACTGTAGTTAAGGTATATTTTGATAAATAATTAGTAAAATTTCACGTAAGCAAAAAGAATTAAAGAAAACACATAATAACTCGGATAATAAACATAAAAATTCGATATATTTTAGATGTGTTTTTAATCTTTCTGTCAAAAAATAAAATAAACAAAATACAGAAAGAATCTATTTTTTTTTCTCTCCTTTTCTCCTTGTATAAATTAGCAGCCTTTCACACCTCTCAAATCACAAAAAATCAAAGGTCAATTTTTCTCTCTCAAACTTTGTATATCACCATTTTTATTTTCTTGAAAAACCTTACAAGTTTCTTGTCAATTCAACCTTCATCATGTCTCAGGTACTTTTGAATTTTCTTTCCTTTTTTTGAAATTTTGAATCTTTGATATGTGATATGTATTGGGTAGTTTTCAAAACATGATTTTGAATTGATTCTATGAAGGGGTTGATGGATTTTGCATTGTTAGTGGGAATTTTGATTTGGGTTGTTTTTATTTTAGCTGAATGTAAAAGGGGTTTGGATGAATTTGTTGTTAATGGGAAGAAAATCTCTAATTAGTTTGAGATTAAGGTGTAGCTCATTGATTGATTGAATGGGGGTGGGGTGGGTTGGGGGTGGTGGTCTATCAGAAACAACCTCTCCGCCTCCCAAGGGAGGGGTATGGTGTATGTTCTACCCTCCACGGACCTCACTTGTGGGATTACACTGGGTATGTTGTTGACTTCTTGTTGTCTTTGATATGTAAAGAAGCTAAGTTCAACATTCAAATCTTGTTTTTGATGGTAATTTGTTGAAGGGTTTGATAAGATTTGCCTGTTTAATAGGAATTTTGATCTGGGTTGTTCTTGTTTTAGCTTAAAAGATGTGGGCTTGGAATCATTTTTTGTTTTAATTGGAAAAAAATGAAGCTTTACATGATTTTTGAGCTTCAATTGATTGATGATGGATGAATTTGTTTGTTTACTACTGTGCCTGGTGTGAGCTAGAACAGCAGGGCCGTTAAGTGCATTGATCATTTCAACAATTTATTGAATAGTTTAATTATTCCTTTTCAGATGTAATGATAGTTTGATCATTTTCCTTATAAATTGATTGATTGATTGATTATGAGCTTTTTCCTTTTGTTGTAATGTTTAGGCTTCAGTTTTCCCTCTTCCATAAGTAAAGATACTAAGTTCAACAGTAGAATCTTGGTTTTGATGATAGTTTGAAATAATTTGTTGAAAGGTTTGATTAAATTTGCCTGTTTAGTAGGGATTTTGATCTGGTTAATTCTTGTTTTAGCGGAAAAGATATGGGCTTGGAATATTTGTTTTTCTTAATGGGGAAAAAATGAAACTTTACATGATTTTGAGCTATAAATGTTTGATGATGGATGAATGCTTTTACTAGGAAAGCAGATCCATGAACTTTGATAAGCTAAATTCGAGAATTCAATAGCTAGTTTGATTATGTTCTTTATAAATTAGCTAGTTTAATTCATTACCTTCTGTTTTTGGTGAATATTTATTTCATTTATTATATATTTTCTTGATTTTTTTCCGGTTTAAGAGTTGGTCCAAGTCATCCCATGAGTGGCTAACTATCATTGTTGATCTAGAATAGAAAGAGAACTTCCATGCGGCAATTTGCGTCAATGAGGGAGCTCTTAGTAGTAGAATCATAACAGAACTGAATTTACTTATTTTTTGATGAGGTATAACAGAACTGAATTTACTGATTCAGAAGAGTGCTTTTACAATAAGAGTTTTTCAGAGAAACGGAATAGGAATTAATTGATCAAATTTGAATGAATGAATTCTTTGGTTTTTGGTCCGGGGTTTGGTTGGCGGATGGAGGAGGAACGGTTTTTGTGAGTGTTGTGACTCCGTTGAAACCTTAAATGTAAGTGTCTTAAGCTGGCAACAGCTTCATGATGTGCTGCCTAACAGCCTAGGTGACGAGTGTGCTATTTACTTATGATTTACGCAATCTGAACTCTACATCTCTGCAACTATCAATTTAACACCAATTTTGTTTACCCCTTGTGCTGGCAGACTGTTGTTCTCAAGGTTGGCATGTCATGCGAAGGCTGTGTTGGTGCTGTGAAAAGGGTTTTGGGGAAAATGGAAGGTAAACAGTTGTACTTAGAGTCCTAGCGCTTTACAACATTTAACTTTACTAGCCTCCTGTGTAAGATTGCCATAATAAAATAGGATTGCCTTTGTTATAATTCCTTGTTACAAATAGAATATATAACTTCCTCGGTTTCATTTATAATCCCTTCTTTCTTTTCAGCCTCTTCCAAAAAGAGTGATACTTTTCGACTCTAAGCTTCTTATTTTACTCTTGATGGCATGCTATTATAGTCATATAAACGTTATGACATGTTTAGGGTACTTTTGATGTGTCAAAAATATTTCTTTCTTTAACCGTGTCAGTCAAACACCACCATATATAATGAAATTAGAGAGTTAGATCTTTTTTCCCATTTTCTATTACTTCAATATAGTTTATATCATATGGACACTTCTATTGTGCATTCTCCCATCACTTTCTGCAAAGACTGCACTTCACATGCTTGCTTGCTTCTAATTACATGGGAAAAGTTGTCTCATCAAATCTGCTTCTCTCTGAAAAACCCGTTAGCTCTGGTTTGTTCATCCATCGTTGGGTAAACTGTGAAATGGTTGTTGGTAGTCTACTCTATGAGTAGAAATGTAGAACCAAGAATGCTCTTTGAGAGTCCTCGTCATCTTTCTTACCCTACAAGATGGCTCTATCATGCAGCCTGAAATTATTGGATAACGTTAGGCATGACTAATGAACGAGAGTCTGAGTTTTGCTTATTTGCTTATATTTTAGTTTCTGCCACCTAATAAAATTTGCTCTTGAATTGACTAATATATCAACTCATGCCTTCTTCATAAACCATATTCAGGTGTAGAAACTTTCGACATTGATCTGAAGGAGCAAAAGGTGACCGTGAAGGGCAATGTTCAACCAGATGCAGTTCTCCAGACCGTGTCCAAGACTGGAAAGCCAACATCTTTCTGGGAAGCAGGCGAATCGGCTCAAACAGAAGCTGTTAGTACAGCTTGATGGTGTATAATGGCCTGGAATTGTATGTTAAGGCTCGAGCATTATATGACTTTATCAAGAATTCCCCTGTGTTATAGTTGAAATCTGAATTGCAATAAGTTCTTGAGGATTCGTGTTGTTTTCTATGATATAGATGGCGAGTACATTGATGTGTTATATCTCTACTTCTTCAGATGATATTGCCTTGATTTATCTCTCTAGTTAAACATCTGAGAAAACCAAATGATGTTAAAATGCTTTGTTGCCTCTGTTGATGGAAGTAAATTATTTGCATCATCACATAACTACTACTGAGCCTCAATTCAATTAAGTTGGGGTCGGCTATTTGAATCTAACTGTTGAATTGTGAGGATCCGTCTAGGCTGTCAATTTATTGCAACTCTCTTTAATTAAGTTGGGGTCGGCTATTTGAATCTAACTGTTGAATTGTGAGGATCCGTCTAGGCTGTCAATTTATTGCAACTCTCTTTTATCTAGGCTTGAGACCAACAACGTGAGTGTGCTCCCACAGGCGGAGTTGAATCATTCTTATTATCATATCTCTGATGAATCATCCGAGTCACGCATCAGATGATTCTGATTACGGTATAATACCAGATATACTAGCATAAAGTAAGACTGATTGTTGTTGCACCTAAAGATTTGGCCTAGTCGTTGATGAAATAGGTTGAATTCTTCCTATTTGTTCAAGCCTTAGCCGTGGAGGTAGAAGGTACTGTGGAATAAGTTAAGATGTGTAAGCTGACCAAACACAATCTTCACATACACTTAAAATTCTAATATTATGCAAGAAGTTGCAGGTAACTCGTGAAATTAGTTGAAGTACGTAGAAGTTCTGATTTAGTCAGTCTTGGCATTATTTTTTCTTCATGGTATTGTCCATTAATTAGAGAACCATAACTAATTTCATACTCAAGACTCAAGGTTGTGTTTGGTGGCATTCTTGTTAATCCATGAGACTATCACAACCAAATAAGATCCAAATGTCAAATATTGTTACGAATGCATAACAACCACTCTTTGTAACATCATTTAACTATAACAAGCATATATAATCTAAATATCAGATGTTACTGAAAGTGTAGAACAATCACTCGTTATAACAAACAAACAAAAAGTCTTAATAAACCGCGATTATAGAGAGGGTTGACTATATTTTGGTTGACCAATTTCAATTAATGGCCATATTCAAAGAGTGTTAATTTACTTGGAGGTTAAGTTCAATTTACTGATCGTGCAGTTTTTTTTTTTACACAATCATGTTTTTTATAAGGTAATAATGACTTATTTGTAAAGTAATTACATGTAAATCTCTATCACAAACATTATTTGGTAACCTAGTAAAAATAGTAACCAATTCGCTATAGCAAACATAAATTCTAATGATAGTGCAATTATAATATCTGTCTGTGTATATAACTTAAATCTATTTATTAGTATCAGAGAGCTTAGATGAATAGGCACAAATCCATTAGGGAGCACTTTAAACCCCCCATTGTGGGACTTCCCAGCTCGAATCTGAATTTAGTCGAGCTCCAATATAGGTACCAAACACCAGATAGGAAATAAAAAAATAATACTATAAAATAGGCACAAATGCAGCTATACACAAATTAATTAAACAATTCTTGCCTCTACTTGTTCTTCTTTAACTCAAGATTATTATTTTAATGGTATAAATTATCAGAAAAAAGTCAGACTTTATAATAAAACTTATAATAAGGAGTTGACATTCAAATCTTTTCTATAAAATGAGAACATAGTGGCTACCAAGTAACAACTAATAAAATAAAAAACCAAACTCAAACTTCAAATGGGATTTGTTTATCAATTTTCAACACTTAAATGCTACCAACTATTCAAATAAACAAGCATACTAAACTTTAAATTGAATTTTTTTTATCCATTAAGATATGTATTTAACTTATATATACTGACAGTATAATAAACTTTTTACCTTATCAAATGTATGTTAACCTATTGTAGGATAGGTTAATTAGTCGCCTTATTTTTCAGGTTACTAGTCACACTTATCGTGGACCATTACATGTAGTTTTCAACCTGATAGTGTAAAATAATTAAATTGTCACTATATAGAAGTTAAACTCGAAAGAAATATATATCAGTTTTCGATCATTTGAAAGAGTGAAAAAGTGTTTTCGTAGCCAGAGGTTGATGAAAGATTCAACAATGAAAAGAAAGATTTGACTTTCTGTAACAACTCAACGGGATTCCTTTCTTTGTTTGTTTGACTCGAAGGAGAAGTGCCCGTTGAGTTCTTAAGAATCATAATGTGGTAGCTGTGGAACTCTTCAAAAGTCATACAATTTTTTTAAAAAAAGTTTCAATTTTGAAGTTTGTTTTACAGGTAAATATGTTCTGTTTTTAATATTGATAAAAGATTCCATAACTACATAATTGCAAACTATAAAATGCTTCATGGTGTTTCATAAATTATCCATCATCACTTGATTAAAGCGCGAAAAAAAGACGTTGTAGCTAGCTGAAAAAAAAGATGGATTCAAAGGGCTTCAATTGTTCTGTTATTGTACTTGTTTCTTGTTTGATTTTATCTCTTTCATTCTCATCGTTGGCCAAACGACAACCCTCCTGTCCACTTGAAGTAGGTTACTATCGCTATACTTGTCCCTCTGCTGAAGCCATTGTGAGAAATGTTGTGTACAAAGCCGTTACTCGTAATCCAGGCATTGCTGCTGGTCTTATCAGGTTTTATTTCTCTTGATAATCTCATTCTTCGCGTTATATTTCTCTTCATGTTGAACTGTGTGATCATTTCATCTGAACTCTTAAGTTGTTAGTGTCTTAGTGAGATATCACACATTTAGTTACTTGCTAATATTATGTCTCAACATACCTCCTTACGCGTGGGCCTGAGTTTTCTTATGTAACAAACACGTGGAAATACGTTGAGATTTGAAATTGTTATCATGTTGAATTGTGTTACTGTCTCATTAAGCTTTTAGATGAGATGGTTGCAGAGTTCAAACGTGTGTTACTCTTGATAATTTCATCAACTTAATACTTTTTTATGTACTTTAGGGATGTGATGCATCTGTGCTATTGGATGGACTGAATTCAGAAAAGGAAAGCATAGCAAACAAGAACAGTTTACGAGGTTTTGAGGTGATCGATGAAGCTAAGAAGCAGCTCGAGGCTGCATGTCCTGGAACTGTTTCATGTGCAATCAAGAGCTTTGCAAGAAAAGGTATGTCAGTTGATGAAATGGTAACACTCTCTGGTGCACATTCTATTGGTATTTCTCATTGTGCTGTTTTCGCGAATCGTCTTTACCTGAAAACAAGCAACATAATCCACCAATTGATCGCGAATACGATAGGATGTTGAAGTCTATTTGTCCACCAGAATCACTTACAAATGGAGCAGGACTAGCAAATCCTACTAATTTTGATGTTATAACACCAAACAAATTGGATAACAAATACTACATGGATTTAAATAGTAAGAAGGGACTTTTAGTTACTGATCAAACATTAATGAGTGATCCTAAAACCGCGAAAATGGTGAACTTTAACGCGAGATATGGACGTGTATGGGGTAAGAAATTCGCGGATGCAATGGTGCATATGGGAACTTTAGACGTCCTCACAGAACGAAAGGGTGAAATCAGGAAGAACTGTCATTATGTGAACTAATTTGTTATTTTTTTCGCCTTTCTGAGTTTCGTAGAGCTCGATTTTCGAGTACTATTTCAGGTTTCTTGTCATAGTTATTATGAGTTGTAGACATCTCATGTAAGTGAGGATGTTTCAATCTTTGTTCAATAGTAATAGATGAATCTTCTTAATAAAAAGTTATTCTTGTTTGAAAGCAAAGTTTCTTTATGAAAGAGTTTTAAGGCTCATATTCATGTTGAGTACTACAAGTGTGGAACTTGGAATCAATAAACTAATTAAAGTGAAATCGAGATAATCTTGAATTCCTGTTTCGTGAAACATAAACTCCAAGAAAAGCGGTGTTCATCGCTGCTCGAATACAAATATACAATGTGTAACATTTAATATGTCGTCGTCAATGGACCACAAAATTTGAGTTCAAACAAAATCGGTCTGACATACTTTAGAAAATTGATGGACTAATACGCACAAAACATCATGATAATCGTGAATTCTTGTTTCATGAAACATAAACTCCAAAAAAGTGATTCGAAAACAATGAGTATCAATTAATAGGTTATTATCAATGGACCCACAAAATTTGAGCTCAAACAGAGTCAATAACACATGCATAATCTGAAAAATTCATGAACTAATAGACACGAAAAATAAAGATAATCCTGATTTCCTATTTCGTGACGCATAACCTCCAAAAAAGCGACTTTCGCCTTTCGAGAATAGTGAGTATCATTTCTATGGACCCACAAAATTTGAAATGAAACATAGTCGGTCACACATTTAGAATAATTCATAGACTAATATGTACACGAAAAATCAAGATAATCTTGAAAAACCTGTTTCGTGACACAACTCCAAAAAATCGACTTCCGCCTTTTGAAAATAATGATCATCATTTAATAAGTCGACACCAATGGACCCACAAAATTTGAGTTCAAACAGAGTCGGTTACTAATCTTGAGCGTATTTATACATCCAAGTACCACATTTTATCCATGTTTTAACTTAAGTTCTGAAAATTAACTCACATATATTCATGCGTTTTGAGCATTATTGAAACAAATAAGCTAATATATGTGATTAGACATGTTTCAGGTTAAAATACAGCAAGAATTGACCCAAAATAGTAAAAGTAGAGCATCATGGACGAAAAAAAAAAACTTTATGCAGTGAAATAGTTAGGAAATTGAAAATACAATTTCAAAAAAGAAAAATTAACTTGATTTATTTATTAAAACAATTTAATATATTAATCATAATATAAAAAGTTAATTTGGAGGAAATTAATTAGTGATCACGAGTGAGATTCCTGTATTTTATCACAACATATAAGCTAAGTTACTCATTTAGTCAATAATTTATTGTTGTGATCTGGACTTAAAAGCTTTTTAATTAATTTACAATGATGAAATTGTTGTTATTTAGTCAATAATTGATAATGTTTATTTGATTTAGTTTACCTTTACAATCAATTTTCATCACAAGACATAACGTAAAGGTGTGAAAAAACAAATTAAAAAAAGTCTCTGAAATAATTGTCAATATCTTGGCCTTAATTAATTGGGACCGACAACTAAGCATTCCAACTTCTATGATGCATCTCAATTTGTCTTTACTGTAACAATTAAACATTCCAATTTACAAAATAATTATCTAAACACTTCTAAAATTTATGTGTCACGTCAGTGCTGGGTGTCTACGAGATATAGTCGGGACGAGTTGGGATGTTCAGATGTGCATTTTCAAAATTGGAGTGTTTGATTGTTAGTTGAGGCGAAGTAAAGGTGACTTATTTATGTATTATGTCTTTTTAAAATTTGAAAGCGCAATCCCTATAGCATAAAGTACAAGCCTCGATGTTGAATTTTGATCTTTTTTTAATTTTATTTTATATTTTCTTATATTTGAGCTCAAGAGTTGAATAAGTAAAACAAATGCCATTTATCAATAATGTCCATGAATTTTGACAAATAAGCATAGGTATTTATTTCTTTAATAAATACTGACATTGGGATTATAACCACGTATCGAGGTTGTGACCGATAGGATAGTAAGTACCATTTCATTCTTAATCAATTTTTTTTGAATTCAAAGCTTTGGAATGAAATCAAATCATTCAAAATAAGACTTTATGTTCTTAATGTGAATTCGGATTAGTCAAACTTCAAAGCAGACACTGAAACTTGAAGAAAAAAAAGACATTAGGACCATGCATGCATTAAACTTGGCATTTTTATTGTATGATTATATGTCCTTGGAATTAAATGATATATAGTATTGTGTAAAAGAATTTTACATTATCAAATCACTTAAATTAATAATTATAAATATTACTAAGTAACCTTTAAAAGGGGAATAATTTTCTATTAAAAAAAGAGAAGGTGAAAACTACAAATATATTTCTATATTATCAATATATATAACTTAATTAATATCCTTTTAAATATATAACATCTTATTAGGACTTCTAAAATAAGTAAGTTGAATTCTTGCATGGAATATAATGAATGAAACAAGAAAAAAGGGAACAAATAAATCAAACAAAATGTCATTGCGTTATTTTATGAGAAGAATAATTCAAAATAAACGTCATACGATACACGAAGCAAAGCCTTAGAACTCTATCGCATCGATCCAAATTCGTGTACAAATCGAATTATGCCAACTGATAATAGATAGGTCGATATTGCTCATATAAAATCGTATCTATTACATCAAATACACCATATTCGCATTTGATGTTTATATTGAATGTAGTAATTTATTCTTAATTATTAAATTTAAATTAAAAATACAAATCTTTTAACTATAATTAAATGATAAATACGTAATAGTTTTTGGTGGAAATGCAGAGAAAGGAAGAAGGAAAGTGAAATCTAAAAAAAAATATTCAAGACTCTATTTTTTAAAATTTGATTTCTCACTCGATGTCTATTATTTTCATATTTGAACCCTAACTAATTCATATTTTCTTTGCATTATATTTATTTAAAGGGGAAATCCCTCCAACTAAGATTTCATTTTCATATCCAAATGTGAATTCGAAATCTCTAATAATAACCAACAATGGAGTGGTAAGCACTCCTTTATTCTTAACTTCTATACAGTGTCAACGTTTTTCTATGATCTATATCCTTAGTATGTTGTTGATTATATTGTGTTTTGTTTATCGCGCTATTTTGTTGTTGTTTTTGCTTTCTTGTGGTAGTAGACCTTGCAATGTTTCCTTGTTATATCTATTATGTTTTCTTCATTGCCTCCTTCTTCTTTGTACCTGAATTGGTTGCACTTGAGTCGAGGGTCTTTCCGAAGTAGTCTTTCTACCCCCATGAGTTAGTGATAAAGTCTGCGTATATTCTATCTTCCCCATATCCTACTTATAAATTTCACTAAATATATATGTTGTTGTTGTTATTAAATCCTCAATTAATCTAATTTATTCTGCGTAAAATTCATTAAAAAGGCAACTTCCTACAAAAATTCTTTTTTTTTATTCGAAATTCAAGCCCGAAATTTCTGACTATGCTACGCTACTTGGTGGTGAGTCACAAGTAGATGAGATAAGGCAATAAGTTAGTGCGTAAAGCACCTTGAGAGACAACAGTGTGAGTCCGTGGGTCCAAGAAAATTACTTGTCAAACATTAGCATTTATTTGACTCCAAACATTTTTCACACATAATATTACGTAGGGATGGCAAAATTAAACCCGATCCATTTAATTCGTTCAAATTTAAATAGATTATTGATCTGTCTATTTGTTAGTTCAATTCGTTTCAGCTCACTAAAAATTGAGTTAGTATATAGTCTAAATTAACGCATTAAATTTTTTATTAAAATATTTTTTAAATTTTATTTGATATGTTATATATAATTATAATATAAAAATAATAATTTTTACTACGTATTAATTTTTTTCATTAAAAAAATATACACTTTCATCCAATCATAACAAACCTCTTTTAAAGTAAAAAAAAGTTGATGTTAAGTAATGAAAAGTCTCTTAAGAAATCATTACTTATAGTTTTTTCCAATTGGAAATACACCTAACTACATATAAGGTGCATATTCATTGGTTTTTTTCGAACATAATAATATACTCAGTATAATTATATTTTATATAATCAAGAAATTAATTATATTTTATATAATCAAGAAATTATACTAAACATATTAGAAAATTATTAAATTAAAAATATATCTTAGAAGGAGTGAGTTATTTCTTTTAAAAAGGTGTGCTTAAATGAAAAAAAACACTACTTAATATGAATCTGAGAGAATATAAAAAAATGGTCAAACTTACTGTTTACTTTTTCTAAAAGATGTGTACTCCCTCCGGCTATTTTTAGTTGTCATGTTAGGCTTTTCAAAAGTCAATTTGACTAATATATTTTTAAAGTTAAATTAGATTATATTAATTTTATATTTTAAACAAAAAATTTAGATATTCAAAAACTATACGAAAAGTACTATAAGTTGTAATTTTTTGCATATCAAAATGATGAAAAAATACATCGTAAAATGTTAGTCAAAGTTCTTATCATTTGACTCTAAAAAAGAAACCATGACAACTAAAAGTGAACGAAAGGAGTATAAATTATACAAATTTTGATATCTAAAAAAAAAAGTATCTATGTCATTCAATTTAATTTAAGCCATTGAATGGACGACTATTTAGGCGTTGCATGATAAAAGACTCCTCCTTTGTTTTTCTCTTTTCAGTATATATAGAAAGATGAAATCATCAAGAAATGTGATGTGTATACAAACAAATTGAGTTTTTTTTTTTTCAATATAATCAGACTATCCAACTTCTTTTTTTGTTTTCTTCTTGTTTTAGAGACTATCCATAATCTTTTGTGTGTATCAAGTTGTTGCAGAAATGTAAGGTAAGACTGCGTATAATAGAGCTTAGTGCATCGGACTATCTTTTGTGTGTATCAAGTTGTTGAACAAATCTTGAATTGGAAGCAGGGGATTACAAAGGTGAAATTTTTGAGTTTCTTGAACAATGAAAAAGTGTATTTGATTCATTGAATTTTAATCTTTTTTTGTATATGAAGAAGGTGCAATTTTGAGTTTACTGTGTGTATATGAAACTTGAAAGTAAATAACTTAATTTATTCAATGTGTAATAGTCGAAAACACACCTGAAGTATCCTGATTTTTTGAGTTTCATAGTGTGAATTTCCTACCTGAATTATCACCAATTATTTATCAAAATACGCCTCAACTATCAGTTGTTCCTTTTTCCTCATTGAAATATCATCTTCTTTTAGGTAGAAGGGAATAACTAAGAGTTGAGGTGTATTTTGATATGTAGTCGATGATAGTTCAGGTAGGAAACTCGTAAAAATGTGATCTTTGGTGAAAAATCTTGAACCGAAAAGGGTGTTTGATTCAGAAAGTTTAAATCTTTTCTTGTTATCCTAAGATCTTGAATTGACAACAGGTGATTCCAAAGGTGCAAATTTGAGTTTTACATAAAAGGGTGAAAATGTCAGCAACTATAAGCAAAGATGAATTGACCAAGTCTCTAAGCCAACGATCGATGAGTAGGAGCAGGAGAATGAGTTTTGAATCAGCAAGTGTAAGAAGCTGGGCTTCAGCAAGTGTTTCGGAAGTTTTTACTGCACCAGGAGGTGATGTTTTCCAGAGAAATGGGAGAGAAAACGAAGATGAAGACGAGCTAAAATGGGCTGCAATCGAGAGACTTCCAACTTATGATAGACTGAGGAAAGGGATTTTGAAACAAACATTGGATGATGGAAATATTGTTCATCAAGAAGTCGATGTAACCAATCTTGGATTGCAAGATAAAAAACAGTTGATGGAAAGTATACTTAGGATTGTGGAAGAAGATAATGAGAGGTTTCTTCTTAGGCTAAGAGACAGGACTGATAGGTAAAACACTTTAATCTTTCTTGATATTCATTACTTTATAAAGGTGGTATCGGGGTCAGTTTTTGCATACCTCGACTATTTTATCAGGTATTTGCTACCTCATATACCATCACAAGAATCGGATAACTCTGTCTATTGAGGACATTGTGTCTCATGGTTTTCAATAATCTCTTATTTTGGTGTTTTTGATATTGTTCCAATTATGGAAGTTATTTGTATATCAATAGGAATTTTGATGTTCTTTTTTGCATGATACAGGGTTGGAATTGATAGTCCAAAAGTTGAAGTTCGGTTTGAGCATCTTTCCATCGAAGGAGATACATATGATGGATCTAGAGCATTACCTACTCTGTGGAATGCTACCATCAACTTTGTAGAGGTACTATTTCCTTTCAACAATTATATTGATTCAGAGGTTTTATGTTGTTTAATTTTGCTAGTAGAGTGAGGACTCTGTGCAGCAAGGTACTTGTCCTAATCAAGTTTCTTTTTTATGTTCAATTCATAGGGGGCTCTTGAAAAAATCAAGCTTGTCCCTTCAAAGAAAAGGGCCGTCAAGATACTTTGTGATGTCAGTGGAATTGTAAAACCATCAAGGTACGTTCAATAAACGACATTCCATCTATAGTCTATTTAGCGAAGTGTCCAAGATCTGCTTACTTTTAAAAAGTGCTTTTCGTCAAATGGACACTCCATCTATAGTTTGTTTGGCGAAGTTTCCAAAATCGGCTTATTTTGAAAAGTGCTTTTTCATCAAATGGAGTCTCAGAAAACTACATTGTGCTTGTTGTATCTTATAGGATGATACTACTTCTTGGGCCTCCGGGAGGTGGGAAAACTACATTGCTAAAATCACTTGCTGGAGTGCCAGACAAGGATCTGAGAGTATGTGATTCTTCAACGTTGAGAAATTACGGTGTGAAGTGTTTAATCTATGATGTATATCTAACTACTAGTTCGTGTGTTTAGGTTGCCGGAAAAATCAGTTACTGTGGTCATGAGCTCTCAGATTTTATTCCTCAAAGGACTTGTGCTTATATCAGTCAGCATGACCTTCATCATGGAGGGATGACAGTCAGAGAGACGTTGGATTTTGCCGGACGTAGTTTAGGAGTTGGAACAAGATATGATCTCCTCACAGAACTGTCAAGGCGCGAAAAGGAATTGGGAATCAAACCGGATCCCGAGATAGATGCATTTATGAAAGCTACAGCAGTTGCAGGCCAAGAATCAAGTCTAGTCACAGACTATGTTCTTAAGGTTAGATCTTGATACAAGTAATAATTATTCCACGCATTTGAGAACCGGATTAGGGGTATCTTATTATTGAGGAAATCTGCAGCTTCTTGGACTGGATATATGTGCTGATATAATGGTAGGTGATCAGATGAGAAGAGGTATATCTGGTGGACAGAAGAAGCGGCTGACGACAGGTTTCTAGACTATTGCTCAATCCATTTCCTCAATATTTGGGAATTTTTTAACTTTACCCTTAATGATATGCTTTTATAGCCAAATAAATGTTATGACATGTTTATTACCACGAGTTCTAAGGGAACTTTTAGTATGTGACAAAATTTTTTCTTTCATTCTTAAT
Source organism: Solanum appendiculatum (assembly GCA_018342035.1). NCBI lineage: Eukaryota > Viridiplantae > Streptophyta > Magnoliopsida > Solanales > Solanaceae > Solanum > Solanum appendiculatum. Next base: position 768,282 of record JAGDQO010000392.1, on the reverse strand, counting down.
TTCATGCTATGTCAAAACTCAAAAGTTCTTCTTTCATTCTTAAATTTCATGTCAAGTCAAACGAGTATATCTTTGATCAGCTTCTCCTGGCATATGCACCTTATGACATTTGTCTCAACTTTTTACTGAATACAGGAGAAATGTTGGTTGGTCCTGCTAAAGTTTTCTTTATGGATGAAATCTCGACTGGCCTCGACAGTTCTACGACATTTCAAATTACCAAATACATGAGGCAGATGGTCCATATCATGGATGTAACTATGATAATATCCCTTCTTCAACCTGCACCTGAAACTTTTGAACTTTTTGATGACATTATTTTGCTCTCGGAGGGACGAATTATCTATCAAGGTTCACGTGAGAATGTGCTTGAGTTTTTTGAAAGTGTTGGATTTAAATGCCCAAAAAGGAAAGGAATTGCTGACTTTCTCCAAGAGGTTACTTCTCTAAAGGACCAAGAACAATATTGGTTCAAAGAAAACCAACCTTACAGATTCATTACAGTGGCTGAATTCGCAGAATGCTTTAGCAATTTCCGTGTTGGACGTGAACTTTTAGATGAACTAGAAGTTGCTTATGACAAAAGCAAAGCCCATCCTGCTGCAATTGTCACAGAAAAATATGGTATCTCCAACATGGAACTCTTCAAGGCATGTTTATCAAGGGAATGGCTATTAATAAAGCGGAATTCGTTCTTATACATGTTCAAGACATTCCAGATTACTGTCATGTCAATAATAACCTTTACGGTATTCTTTAGGACAGAGATGAAAGTTGGACAGATTACAGATGGAGGCAAATTTTACGGGGCATTGTTTTTCAGCCTAATCAATGTGATGTTTAACGGTTCAGCAGAGCTTGCAGTGATCATTTTCAGACTTCCCGTGTTCTTCAAACAAAGAGATTCTCTATTTTATCCTGCCTGGGCTTTTGCTCTCCCCATTTGGCTTTTAAGAATTCCCCTCTCCTTCATGGAATCTTTGATATGGATTGTCCTTACTTATTATACCATCGGTTTTGCTCCTGCTGCAAGTAGGTATGTACCTGTCGTTCACTCCTAGAAACGAAAATAAGATTCATGGTCAGTATGAATATATAGGAATATACCACAATGAGCTCAAACTGATCAAACTTCTATTATTTGGACCTCGGGAAATTTTCAGGTTTTTCCGTCAATTCGTGGTATTTTTCGCTCTGCACCAGATGGCATTGTCTCTCTTCCGCTTTATTGCTGCAATTGGAAGGACTCTAGTAGTTGCAAGCACTATTGGCACTTTTAGTCTACTGATAGTCTTTGTGCTTGGTGGTTTCATTGTCGCAAAAGGTCTGTTATGACACCCTCTGGATTGATAAATTTCTTTATAACAGAAGATTAGTTCAGTTACAGATTGTTAATTTGTACATCAGGGATCTACAGGTGGACATAAATGACCAATATTCTTAATGTCATTGCTTATTTATTGTTGTTAGATGACCTCGAATCATGGATGAAATGGGGCTACTATGCATCTCCCATGTCATATGCCCAGAATGCATTAGCCATCAACGAATTTCTGGACAAAAGATGGAGTACTGTAAGCTATACAATTATGGTTCACAAACAGTGACTACCCTCAACATTTCATTATCCTTACATACCGATCCTTTTCTTTTCAGCATAACAATGACCCAAGTTTCTCCGAGGAAACGGTGGGCAAGGTTCTTCTTAAGTCAAGGAGCATGTATTTAGATGATTATATGTTCTGGATATGTGTCATTGCCTTATTTGCCTTCTCATTTCTCTTCAACTTCTGCTTCATCTTGGCGCTGACTTACTTAAACCGTAAGATAGAGATGCTCTCTTATATTTAAAATTTTGGAAACTCATTTGTTGCTCTCTCATCCATTATTGTAAATAAAATGCAGCTTTTTCTGATTCTAAATCTGTTATTATGGATGATGACAAAAGTAAGAAAAATGAGCAAATAAACCGTAACTCCAAAGAATCAACAGAGAAGAGTTCAGCATCTACCACTGCTACGTTTGAAGGTTTGACAATCATATACATATCCATTTTCCCTGTCATTATATTTCTAAATGCATCTTCCTTTAGAGATATTCGTGTAAACTTAAGCAAAAACTATGTCGATATACTGTTGAACACTATAGAAATCTGATTTGGTCATATGCTGAATGATCATTGCAGGTATAGATATGGCTATAAGGAATAACTCAAGTATTGACAAAAGAGCAGCCAAAAAAAGAGGAATGGTGCTTCCTTTCCAGCCATTGTCGCTTGCATTTAATCATGTCAATTACTATGTTGATATGCCAGCAGTAAGAAACATTCATCGGGTTCTAAGAGTTGATACTGTTATGATTAATTTCTTACTCATCATCCGATTGTATGCCTGTCAGGAAATGAAAGCCCAAGGAATTGAAGAGACTCGACTCCAATTGTTACGAGATGTTAGTGGCGCTTTCAGGCCTGGAGTCCTTACAGCCTTAGTTGGTGTAAGTGGAGCTGGGAAGACTACTTTGATGGATGTCTTAGCAGGAAGAAAAACTGGTGGCTACACCGACGGAAGTATCGTCATTTCTGGTTATCCGAAAAATCAATCAACTTTTGCTCGGATAAGTGGTTATTGTGAACAGAATGACATTCATTCTCCACATGTTACTGTTTATGAGTCATTGATATATTCAGCTTGGTTGCGTCTCTCTCCGGATGTCAAAAAGGAAACTAGGAAGGTATTTACTACCATCACTGTTGTCCCTTTTGTTTTTATTATGTTCATGTTCGCAAAAGTCTCATTTTTGCTTCTGCTTATGTTTCGAAACCTTGCAATATCCAGTGAATAAGCATCTTTTTGTTAAACCAATTTTAAAATAAATCCACCAGTGTGAGCTTGCTCGCATTGTCGGTCCCAAATCCGATAAAAAAGGAGGGTCACGATAGGCTGACAGCCAGCGTAAAACTAGCCTATTATGATGAATTATCACAATACAAAATATAAGACCCTGTCTTTCTTTGGATTGAGGCAAATGACCCTGTTAATTTCATCGAAAAGAAGGTGAAGGACTAACTTGCCTAGTATTTTTGTTCAGAATTTCGTCGAGGAAGTAATGGAACTAGTCGAGTTGAATCCTCTCCGGAATTCTCTAGTTGGCCTGCCGGGGGTAGATGGTCTCTCAACTGAACAAAGAAAAAGACTGACCATAGCTGTTGAACTGGTAGCAAATCCATCTATTATTTTCATGGATGAACCTACATCCGGACTTGATGCTAGAGCAGCAGCAATTGTGATGCGAACAGTGAGAAATACAGTGGATACAGGCCGAACTGTCGTGTGCACTATCCACCAGCCAAGCATAGATATCTTTGAAGCTTTTGATGAGGTAAATGATTGGAACATTGGCTTATGCTCCCTCGGTTCTGTTTTATGTGTCACTCTTTTCTTTTAAGCCTTTCTTTTAAGCCAATACCGAAAAGAATAGCAACTTTCTATATTTGGAGTCAGTTTAATTTAGATTTTCCGTTTTACTCATAATGACATGATTTTATAGCCACAAATATGTCATGTTTAGGCCACAAGTTCCAAAAGCCTTTCTTTCTTTATTAAACTTCGTGCTTAGTTAAACACCTTTGCATAAAATAGAACGCAGGGAGTATAACTTTCACAAATCTGCAATTCTTGTGTGTCACTGTTCTTCTCACGCGAATGACTACCTTTGCAGCTGTTGTTAATGAAAAGAGGAGGACAGGTCATTTATGCAGGGCCTCTCGGACATCATTCTCGCCTATTGATTGAGTATTTTCAAGTGTGTATCATCTCAGCCAAAATTTTCAAGTTGTCGTGACATTACTGTATAGATAAATCAGTAACTAAAAACCACTTTTTTCCAGTCTGTTACAGGAGTTTCGACTATAAAAGAGGGATATAATCCGGCTACTTGGATGTTGGATATCACCACTCCAGCAGTTGAGGCTCAACTAAATGTGGATTTTGGAGACATTTACGCGAACTCGGATCTATATAGGTAATAAGAAGATAACATAGTCTTTTTCATTTTACTTTCAGTACTGCGTTACTAACTAGCTCTCCGTCGTTTACAACTCAACTTCCACAGGAGGAATCAAGAACTAATCAAACAACTAAGTGTTCCAGTACCAGGGTCCCGAGACCTTCGTTTTTCTACGAAATATTCCCAACCGTTTGTTGATCAGTGCAAGGCTTGCTTTTGGAAACAACACTTATCCTATTGGAGGCATCCTCAATATAATGCCATAAGGTTTTTCATGACAGCAATTATAGGGATCATATTTGGAATTATCTTCTGGGATAAAGGGAACAAAATGTAAGTCATTGTCTTGCAATAGAATTTGCTTCTTCTGTCATCACTGTTTTAATCGACGAATCAATCAACTAGGCCTCATTTCATGGAATCCCTTGCTAGTTTAACTTGACGGGATAATCATGATAACAGGTACAAACTGCAAGATCTATTGAATCTAGTTGGAGCTATGTATGCTGCTGTTATGTTCCTTGGCGGAACAAATACTTCAACTGTGCAGTCCGTAGTGGCAGTAGAAAGAACAGTCTTTTATCGAGAAAGAGCAGCGGGGATGTATTCTGCGCTGCCTTATGCATTCGCTCAGGTAAGAGAAGCACCAACAGAACATTAATTGTACAGTAAAAGTTTCCTCTTAGAACAAATATGTCTATAGGCATAATACATAAATAAACACTCAAACTACGCCTCAGCTGACAAGTAAGCACTCAACTATATATGCACATCTAGTCACCTCAACTCATCACCACCATGTCAGTTGAACACTCCAACCTACAAAGTGATCATCTAGACACCTCCAAAATTTATGTGTCACGTCAGCATTGGGTGTCCCCGACACACAGTAGGTTTGGGTTGGAATGTTTAGTTGTCAGTTGAGACCAAGTTGAGGAGTCTAAATGTGCACTCTCAAAGTTGGAGTGCTTACTTTCCAGCTGAAGCCAAGTTTGTGTGTGTGTTTATGTATTATGCCTATGTCTGTAAATGTAGAATCAAGTCATCGTCGAAGAACTACATCTTTTCTTTTGCCCTCTGCAGGTGGCCATAGAGACTGTCTACACCGCGATCCAGACTATGCTTTACAGCCTCCTTCTGTACTCAATGATCGGTTTCCACTGGACAGCTGCTAAATTCTTTTGGTTCTATTTCTTCGTTTTCATGTGCTTCGTCTACTTCACAATGTACGGAATGATGCTTGTAGCACTCACTCCAAGCTATCCAATTGCTGCCATCATCATGACATTCTTCCTCAGCTTTTGGAACTTGTTCTCTGGTTTCCTTATCCCGAGACCAGTAAGTACAATAACCCCTACAATATCAAAATGTGTTTCATTTCTATACATTTAATCATCCCCAGGGAATGGAATTAGTAACTTACAACAAGCTTAAATACATTACTAGAGTAAAACTCTTTACACTATTGGTGTATATAAGTTAAATCCTACTCTCCGTTTCAATCTGTTTATCTTACTTTCCTTTTTGGTCCGTTTAAAAGAAAATGTCCTTTTTTTGGCAACTTTTTAATTTCAACTTTCCACATTGCATGTTTAAGTAATAAAATGAACGTAATTAGCACCACTGAAACAAATCCGACCAATGAATCTTAAAAGTACTATGCAAACACACAATTTTAGTCCAAAAGAAGCAGAACAACAACAACAACAACATCTATGCCTCGTACCCTAACAAGTTAAGGTTCGCTATATGAAACCTTGTTGTTCCATTTGAGCTCAATTCATGTCATCGTCGCATAAAAAATAAGCAGAACATGACAAGACTGAAATCTATAACATGGAAAAAGATCTTTGCATCTGACAACATCAAAATGTTTGCTTTTGCAGCAAATTCCGATATGGTGGAGATGGTATTACTGGGGTTCTCCAGTAGCATGGACAATATATGGCCTTGTAACATCTCTGATAGGTGACAAGAACGATAACGTTGAGGTACCAGGCGTTGGCGAAATACCATTAAAGCTATTTTTAAAAGATTATTTGGGATTTGAGTATGACTTCTTGGGAGTTGTTGCTGTTGCTCATGTTGCTTGGGCTGTTCTGTTCTCCTTTGTTTTTGCCTATGGCATCAAGTTCTTGAATTTCCAAAGGAGATAAGTTAACTTGAAGACAATATAAAGTTTTGTGTACACAACAATTGTTGCTTAGACTCTCCAAAAATGTTATCAAACTCGTGTCAGATCCTCCAAGAATGTGCTACTTTTGGAGGATCTAACGCGTACCTGACACCATTTTTGAAGAGTTCTAGCAACATAGATTATTATATGATTTATTTAATTTTGATGTATAAATTTCTCTTCTACTCTTGTGATGTTAAATAAGTAGAATACACACATATGAGGTATCAAATGGACGGGTTGTGTTACATTTGTATGGATTAAACCTGGCGTTCAACTTAATTTTTTTTTTCATTTTTTTGTTCTTGAATAATTTGTTTGATTACCAATTCTAACTAATGAAAGTTTTTTTTTCTTTTCCAAATTGATTTGTTACTGAATATGTATCAGTTCAACTCACTCAAGTTAAGACGAGTTATATTTTCATGGGCTAAAATTTGATGAGAAAAATTGACAAATAGTTTTTTTTGGACCGCTAATTAAGTAAACTTCTATTGGAGTTTGAACATTTATTAGTTTGAACTCCATGAATCGTTCCTGAAATTAGTGATAAAGGAACTCCATCAAATCGTTCATGGAATTTGAGACTCCAACACATTGTGATGTATAGTTCCACTTGTCAAAACTTTGAACTCCAATTTCAATTACGACAGATTAAATATCAAATAATTTTATTAAAAGGGAAAACACACAAATATGCCATCAAACTTTGAGAAAAGGCTCATCTATGCCATCTGTTAAAAGTTTGGCTCATCTATGCCATTTCAGTTAACAAACAATGGCATGGATGGGCCTTTTCTCAAATGGAACTGGCATATATGAACCAAACTTTTAACGGATGACATAAATGAGTCTTTTCTCAAAGTTCGATGACATATTTGAGCATTTTCCCTTAAATGAATTACTAAAGAAAATGTAGAGTTCTACTTATTTAACATCACAAGAGTTCAAGAGAAAATATCTTACAGAGGAAACTTATACATAAAAAATTAATGTATCATCTATATGACACAAGTATGAACTATTTTGAGTATCATGCAAGAAATAAATCGTATGAGGGTCTATGTTGCTCGAACTTTTTGAAAAATATCATCAGGTGCATGCCAGATCCTTCAAAAGTAGTGCATTTTGGAGGATTCGACAAGAGTTTGACCACATTTTTGGAGACTCTGAGCAACAATTGTTTTCTTTGCCTAGCATTATGTACATTTAAAGTGTACACTAAACTTAATATTGTCTACAAGTTCATTTATCTCCTTTGGAAATTCAAGAACTTGATGCCATATGCAAAAACAAAGCAAAACAGAACAACCCAAGCAACATGAGCAACAGCAACAACTCCCAAGAAGTCATACTCAAATCCAAAATATTCTTTTAAAAATAGCTTTAATGGTATTTCGCCAACGCCTGGTACCTCAATGTTATCTTCCTTATCACCTACCTGAGATGTTACAAGACCATATATTGTCCATGCTACTGGAGAGCCCCAGTAATACCATCTCCACCATATCGGAATTTGCTGCAAAAAACAAATTTTTTTGATGTATCAGATGCTGAGATCTTTTCCCATGTTTTAGATTTCAGTTAAGTGCTCATTGCTTCTTTTGACGTGACGATGATATTAGTTGAGCTTAAATGCAATCGTGAAGATTCATATAACTGACTTTAACTTCTTTGAGACTCAGACATAGTTGTTGTTGTTGTTCTGCTTCTCTAAAATGTGTGCTTTTTCATATTACTTTTGAGATTTATAATCATCCTTATTTCAAAATTTGAGTTATAGGATATAGTCTCGTTTCATTTCAATGTTGCTAATGACAAGAATTCTTACATTATCAGTGTTTTAAGCATGTTATAGGAGGTAGCCTGTCTTATTTTTGGGATACTAATCCCCACTTTTTATGGAAGGTTACTTGTAGCGTCTTTTGAGTGACCTTATAGTATAAAAATGCTTTGACTCCGTCAGTGTAGAGAAGTTAAACTCAATTTGATAGTACAGGGGTTATTGTACTTACCGTTCTAGGGATAAGGAAACCGGAGAACAAGTTCCAAAAGCTGAGGAAGAATGACATGACGATGAAAGCAATCGGGTAGCTTGGAGTGAGTGCTACAAGCATCATTCCATACATTGTGAAGTAGGCGAAGCACATGAAGACGAAGAAATAGAACCAACAGCATTTAACAGCTGTCCAGTGGAAACCGATCATTGAGTATAGGAGTAGGCTGTATATAAAAGTTTGGATCGCGACGTAGATAGTCTCTATGGCTACCTGCAGAGGGAAAAATGGAATATTTAGTTCTTCCATGATGAAATATTTGTCCAAAATGAAACTCTTACAAGTTATGTTCTGTTGGTACTTCGTTTACCTGAGCAAATGCATAAGGCAGCGCGGAATACATCCCTGCTGCTCTTTCTCGATAAAAGACTGTTCTTTCTACTGCTACAACTGACTGGACAGCTGGAGTATTTGCTCCACCAAGGAACACAACCGCAGCATACATAGCTCCAAGTATATTTAATAAGTCTTGTAGTTTGTACCTGATATCATGATGATCACATCAGGTTAAATGAGCAAAGTTTGAGGCGTACTTAATTGATTCATTGATAAAACAGTGATGAAAGAAGGAGAAATGAATTCTTCTGTAAGCCGATGAATTACATTTTGTTCCCTTTATCCCAGAAGATAATTCCGAATATGATTACTATCGTTGCTGTCATGAAAAAACGTGTGGCATTATATTGTGGATGCCTCCAATAGGACAAGTGTTGCTTCCAAAAGCAAGCCTTGCACTGATTGAGAAACGGTTGTGAGTATTTCGTAGGAAAATGAAGGTCTCGGGACCCTGGTGCTGGAACACTTAATTGTTTGATTAGTTCTTGATTCCTCCTGTGAAAGTTTGAGTTGTAAAACAGCACTGAAAATATAATCAAAAGGACTATTTTATCTTTTCTAAAGTTACCTGTACAGATCAGATTTCGCGTAAATATCTGTAAAGTCCACATTAAGTTGAGCCTCAATTGCTGGAGTGGTGATATCCAACATCCAAGTAGCTGGATTATATCCCTCTTTGATTGTAGGAAACCCCGAAACAGACTGAAAAAAAAAACAGTTTTTAGTTACTGATTTATCTATACAGTAATGCTGCGACAACTTGAAAATTTTGAATGAGATGATACTGACTTGAAAATAATCAATCAATAGGCAAGAATGATGTCCAAGAGGCCCTGCATAAATGACTTGTCCTCCCCTTTTCATTAACAACAGCTGCAAATGTTTTCGATCACATGAGAAGAACAGTGGCATCACAAGAATTGCAGAGTTTTGACAGTTATACTCCCTCCGTTTTATATGTAAAGGTGTTTAACTGAGCGCGGAGTGTAATAAAGAAAGAAAGACTTCCGGAACTTGTGGTCTTAAACATGACATTTTCGTGGAAAATGAGAAGTTTAAGTTAAACAGTTTCCAAGACTAAAGAAAAGAGTGCCATATAAAATAGAACCGAGGGAGTATAAGCCAGTGTTCTAATCATTACCTCATCAAAAGATTCAAAGATATCTATGCTTGGCTGGTGTATAGTGCACACGACAGTTTGGCCTGTATCCACTGTATTTCTCACTGTTCGCATCACAATTGCTGCAGCTCTAGCATCAAGTCCTGATGTAGGTTCATCCATGAAAATAATAGATGGATTTGCTACTAGTTCTACAGCAATCGTCAGTCGCTTCCTTTGTTCAGTTGAGAGACCATCTACCCCTGGCAGGCCAACTAGAGAATTCATGAGAGGATTCAACTCGACTAGTCCATTACTTCCTTGATGAAATTCTGAACAAAAACACTAATCAAGTTAGTCCTTCACCTTCTTTTCCATGAAAATTAACAGGGCCTCAAGACAGATGAGGTCATCTATTCTGTATTGTGACGATTCATCTTAATAGACTAGTTTTATGCTGGCTGTCAGCCTATCGTGACTCTCCTTTTTTATCCGGACTTGGGGCCAACAATGAGAGCAAGGCTTAGAAACATATGCAGGAACAATAAATGAGGCTTTTGCGGACCAAGTGACGAGATGATAGGAGTAAATACCTTTCTAGTTTCCTTTTTGACATCCGGAGAGAGACGCAACCAAGCTGAATATATCAATGACTCATAGACAGTAACATGTGGAGAATGAATGTCATTCTGTTCACAATAACCACTTATCTGAGCAAAAGTTGATTGGTTTTTCGGATAACCAGAAATGATGATGCTTGCGTCAGTATAGCCACCGGTTTTTCTTCCTGCTAAGACATCCATCAAAGTAGTCTTCCCAGCTCCACTTACACCAACTAAGGCTGTAAGGACTCCAGGCCTGAAAGCGCCACTGACATTTCGTAACAATTGGAGACAATTCTCTTCAATTCCTTTGGCTTTCATTTCCTGAAAGCCATACAACCAGATGATGAGTAAGAAATTAAGCATATCAGTATCAACGCTTAGAACATGATGAATGTTTCTTACTGCTGGCATATCGACATAGTAATTGACGTGATTAAATGCAAGCGATAATGGCTGGAAAGGAAGCACCATTCCTCTTTTTTCGGCTGCTTTTTTGTTATTCCTTACAGCCATATCTATACCTGCAACAATCATTCAGTTTTGTCAAACCTTTTGTGGACATGAAATCTAAAGACATGGAAAATGGATATGTTTATGATTGTCAAACCTTCAAACGTTGCGGTGGTAGATGCTGAACTCTTCTCTGTGGATTGTTTGGGATTATGGTTTCTTTGCTCGTTTTTCTTACTTTTGTCATCATCCATAGTAACAGATTTAGCATCAGCAGATGCTGCATTTTGTTTACAAGAATGAATCAGAGAGAAACAAATGAATTTCTGAAGTTTTATAAATAGAAGAGAGAATTACTATCATACGGTTCAAGTATGTCAGCGCCAAGATGAAACAGAAGTTGAAGAGAAATGAGAAGGAAAATAAGGCGATAACACATATCCAGAACATATACTCATCTAAATACATGCTCCTCGACTTAAGAATAACCTTTCCCACTGTTTTCTCAAAGAAATATGTGTCATTGTTATTCTGAAAAGAAAAAGATAGGTACATAAATATAATCAAATGTTGATAATAGTCATTGTTCACAAACGAATCCTAGAGCTTACAGTACTCCATCTTTTGCCCAGAAACTCGTTGATGGCTATTGCATTCTGTGCATAAGACATAGGAGACACATAGTAGCCCCATTTTATCCATGGTCCGAGGTCATCTACAACAATAAATAAGCAATGCCATTAAGATGATTAGATATTTATGTGAACATCGATCCATTTTAGTGATCTAACTTCATTTACACATCCCTGATGTAAGAAATGACAATCTATTACTCCCTCCGTTTCAATTTGTTTGTCTTACTTTCCTTTTTAGGTTCGTTTCAAAAAGAATGTTTGTCTTACTTTCCTTTTTAGTTCGTTTCGAAAAGAATGTCTAAGGCAACAAGATTAAAGGACATTTAGGTTCATTGTACATATCTTTAGTTTAAGACCAAAAGACTCAAAATTCTTCTTTACTTTCTTAAACACCGTGTCAAGTCAAAACCTGACAAACAAATTGAAACGGAGGGAGTATAAAGAAATTCATTATAGAGAACTGACCTTTAGCAACAATGAAACCACCAAGCACAAAGGCTATCAGTAGAGTGAAAGTGCCAATAGTGTTTCAACTACTAGAGTCCTTCCAATTGCAGCAATAAAACGGAAGAGAGACAACGTCATCTGGTGCAGAGCGAAAAATACCAAGAATTGGCGGAAAAACCTGAAAAATTTCCAAGGTGCAAATAATGTAAATTTGATCACTTTGAGCTAATTGTTCATTGTGTATTAAACATTTACATTGATCATAGATCATATTCTTTAGTCTCTAGGAGTGAACAACGAGTACATACCTACTTGCAGCAGGAGCAAAACCGATGGTATAATAAGTAAGGAGAATCCATATCAATGATTCCATAAAGGAAAGGGGGATTCTTAAAAGCCAAATGGGGAGAGCAAAAGCCCAGGCAGGATAAAATAGAGAATCTCTTTGTTTAAAGAACACGGGAAGTCTGAAAAGTGTCAATGCAAGTTCTGCAGTACCGTTAAACATTACAGTGACAAGGCTGAAAAACAATGCCCCGCAAAATTTGCCTCCATCTGCAATCTGTCCAACTTTCATTTCTGTCCTAGAGAATACTGTAAAGGCTATAATTGCCATGATAATAATCTGGAGTGTCTTGAATATGCATAAGAACGAATTCAGCTTCATCAGTAGCCATTCCCTTGAAAAACATGCCTTGAAGAGTTCCATGTTGGAGATACCATACTTTTCTGTGACAAGTGCAGCAGGATGGGCTTTGCTTTTGTCATAAGCAACTCCTAGTTCATCGAAAAGTTCACGTCCAACAAGGAAATTGCTAAAGTGTTCCGCGAATTCAGCTACTTCAATGAATCTGTAAGGTTGTTTTTTTCTGAACCAATACTGTTCTTGGTCCTTTAGAGAAGTAACCTCTTGGAGAAAGTCAGCAATTCCTTTCCTTTCGGGGCATTTAAATCCAACACAATCGAAAAACTCAAGCACGTTATCGCGTGGACCTTGGTAGACTATGTGTCCCTCCAAAAGCAAAATAATGTCATCAAAAAGTTCAAAAGTTTCAGGTGCAGGTTGAAGAAGGGATATTATCATAGTCACATCCATTATATGGACCATCTGCCTCATGAATTTAACAATTTGAAATGTAGTAGAACTGTCAAGGCCCGTCGAGATTTCATCCATAAAGAAAACTTTAGCAGGACCAACCAACATTTCTCCTGTATTCAGTAAAAAGTTCATACAAATATCATAAGGTGCATACACCAGAAGAAAAGAAAGCTTGAATGAGTACACTTCTTCCTAATGGTATACTCGTTTGACTCAGCATGAAATTTAAAGAATGAAAGGAAAACTTTGATACATAATAAAAGTGTGCCATTAAGGGTAAACGGGAAATTTGAAGGCACAGTTCCACCAAATATAGAAAGATGCATCTTTTCATAATAGACTAAAAAGAAAAGAATGTCATATAAAAGGGAACGGATGGAGCAATAGTCTAGAAACCTGTCATCAGCCACTTCTTTTGTCCACCTGATATACCTCTTCTCATCTGATCACCTACCATTATATCAGCACAGGTATCCAGCCCGAGTATCTGCAGATCACCTCAATAATAAGATACCCCTTATCCGGTACGTAGATGCACGGGATTATCAGGATCTAACCTTAAGAACATAGTCTGTGACTAGACTAGATTCTTGGCCTGCAACTGCTGTAGCTTTCATAAATGCATCTATCTCAGGATCCGGTTTGATTCCCAATTCCTTTTCGCGCCTTGACAATTCAGTGAGGAGCTCATATCTTGTTCCAACTCCTAAACTACGTCCAGCAAAATCCAACGTCTCTCTGACTGTCATCTCTCCATGATGAAGATCATGCTGACTAATATAAGCACAAGTCCTTTGAGGGATAAAATCCTTAAGTTCATGACCACAGTAACTGATTTTTCCAGCAACCTAAACCGATGAACAAATAGTTAGATATACATCATAGCATAAACACTTTACGCCGTCATTTCTCAAAGTCAAAGATTCACATACTCTTAGATCCTTGTCTGGCACTGCAGCAAGAGCCTTTAGCAATGTAGTTTTCCCACCTCCTGGAGGCCCAAGAAGTATTGTCATCCTATAAGATACAACAAGCACGATGTGCTTTTCTGTGACTGATGAAAAACACTTTTCAAAATAAACAGAATTTGGAAACTTCACCAAATAGACTATATGACTAAAAGCAATTTTAAAAAATAAGCAGATCTTGGTAGCTTCGCCAAACAGACTATAGACGGAACGTGTTTATTGAACATACCTTGATGGTTTTACAATTCCACTTACATCACGAAGTATCTTAACGACCCTTTTCTTCGAAGGGATAAGCTTGACTTTTTCAAGAGCCCCCTATGAAATTTGAACACAAAAAAAGAAACTTGATTAGGACAAGTACCTTGCTGCACAGAGTACTCACTCTACTAGCAAAATGAAACAACATAGAACCTCAGAATCAATATAATTGTTGAAAGGAAATAGTACCTCTACAAAGTTGATGGTAGCATTCCACAGAGTAGGCAGTGCTCTAGATCCAGCATATGTATCTCCTTCAATGGAAAGATGCTCGAATCGAACTTCAATTTTTGGAATATCAATCCCAACCCTATATCATGCAAAAAACATCAAAAAAAATTCCTATTGATATACACATAATTTGCATAATTGGAACAATCTCAAAGCACCAAGAAAAGATTATTGCACTCAAGGATGAAAACCATGGGATACAAGGTTCAAATCCTAACAATGACAAAAGGTGATTTCTTTCCATCTGACTAAGCGTCTGACCCTCAATGAGCAAGTACCAGGTAAAATAGTCGAGGTATGTACAAACTGACAGGGACACCACCTTTATACAACATTGAAAAGAGAAAAAGAGATTGAAAATCAAGAAAGATTAAAAGTATTTTACCTATCAATCCTATCTCTTAGTCTAAGAAGAAACCTCTCATTTTCTTCTTCAACAATCTTAAGTAAACTTTCCATCAACTTCTTTTTATCTTTCAATCGAAGATTAGTAACATCAACTTCTTGATGAACAACCTTTCCATCATCCAATGTTTGCTTCAAAACATCTTTCCTTAGCCTATCATATGTTGAAAGTCTCTCTATTGCGCCCATTTTAACTCGTCTTCGTCGTAATTTTCCCTCCCATTTCTTTGGAAAACATCACCTCCTGGTACAGTAAAAACCTCCCTAACACTAGCTGATCCAAAACTCATTCTCAAAGACTTAGACAATTCATCTTTGCTTATAGTAGCTGACATTTTCTGTTAAAAAAAACTCGAAAAATTGCACCTTTTTCGAATCCCCTGCTGTCAATTCAAGATTTTATCAAACACCCTTGCTTTTTCATAATTCAGAAACTCACACTAAATTAAAGATAGAACCTTTTTTTTTCTTGTATACACATCAAGAAAGTTGTTTACTTTCTTTGAAATTCTTCACACACAAAAATGCAGTTTGTGCAGAATTTTCACCTTTTGTTATGCACATGAAGAAGGTACATAGAAGAATTAATCTAAATAGTCGTCTCACGTCTGATAGATTGGTATGTTACTAATATATCTCTTCTTTTCACTTAGATTTTTCGTGAATATATAATGATGAGATAATTAGTGCAACTTATAACGTTTTCTTCATGTCATACAGGTTTTATATGGCTGAGAAGAGAACAAATCAAAAATGTAGCTAAGGAAACTCAGGTCAGTTAATACCCTTCGCAATCATGGAGTGGACCCAATCAATCGCGGAAGTCAATGTGGTCACTGCCAGTATTTAACAGTTCAAAAAAAAAAATAGCCCGTGGTTGTATAGTATATGTATACAACTGTGCATAATCTATATTTATCGATTAGAAAAGCTACATTGTGAATTCCATCTGCTGTTTACAAAGAAAGTAAATGTACTATCTCCTCAAATTCTTTAAGCTAACTCTAGTAAAAGATAAGGAAGGAACCATTGAATAGTATCCCTCCATTTCAGTTTGTCTGTCTTACTTTTTCTTTTAGTCTGTTTGAAAAAGAATGTCGCTTTCAATATTTAGTAACTCTTTACGTCCAGCATCCTATATAGCATATCTAAGAACATATGAAGAGATCTTATCCATTTCATCACAATTTTTTCTACTCATTTTCTGTTTTTCATTTACTCTTCTCTCTTCTTTCCTCCAGGTTACGGGTTTGACAGAAACCAGTACTTTTGGCTCATACTTCGTATTTGTGTTAAAAAATCATTTCATATATGTAAATAATCTCTTCAGAACGCAATGTATTATGGTTAAGAAGCGAGAACTCATGAACTAAAATTCTGACTCCGTCATTATCTTTTAACAATAAGAAGAACTCAGTAGAAACTAGAAAGATCAGAGCTGAAATATGAGTAATTATTTCTAAGGACAAATAATCATACAATGATTCAAAATTAAAAAAAATACAATGAATGTATTCAAATTTTTAGGTGAAAAAAGGGGACACTTATGACATTACCACATCAACATTAATGTAAAAATTCAATAATTGGGCATGCATGGGTCCCTATGTCCTTTTTCTTTTTTTGGTCTAACCGATTTTCGATATCTATTTTGGGCATGATTAATTTGAATACATGTTGGGAATTTGTTTCATTTTTGGGTTAAAGCATTTTTCACGGAAAAAATAATTTTATTCTCAGGATTCAAGCTTGGAACTTTTGATTCAAAATGAAGAAGTATTTAATTACTATCCCATTGTAACCGTTATGCAGTTATGCATCCTAATGTCAATATTAAAAAAAATATACCTATGTATATTTGTCAAAATTCATGGAAAAAGTCACTGTCTAGACATTACAATCAGTTTGGACATCAATCTACCTATATTTCGGAGAATCTTAGTAGCTCAGTTGGTTGGCTATTTGAACTCTCACCTTGTTGGTAAGGGTTCGATTCCCCACATTGTAATAAATTGGATAAACTACATTATTAGACATACATTACTACCATATATACTAATCTTACCTCTACTTTCAAATAATTACATATATTACCACTTTTAATATTTTATACCATATATTAAAGATACAATCAGAAGATATCTACATCCCTTAAAATTAGAATTGATTAATTATCTTTACATTTAAACTCCACAATTAAAGTTTTAATAACAACCAATCTCCAACCCTATCAATATCTCCCCACCACACACTAACTAATGATTAGTCAATTTTTTTACTCTTAAAATAGTTTCTGCCGCAACAACTAGATCCATGCAATAGCTCTAGAAAATGGCTATTAATGTTATGTCCAAGTTCTTCATCAATTTCTTGCCTCTCTCCTTAAATTAAATGCATCAATGCATATTCATATGATTAACATATATCTTTTTTTGTTTTCAAATTGTTACTATTCAGAGATCGCATCGACGGTGGAGAAACTACCTGGAGTGGTGGAGGCGATTAGGAGGTCGAAAGGCCCAATTGGAGGAGTGTTCATGTGGAATTTTTGATAGATATAGCGGAGGTCCGTCAAATCTAAGCGTAGTGAGCAGTGAGCCATATCGTTAAATCAAAAAGTGAAGCAAACACCGCTGCGGTAATAGATGTACATGTATCTAGTTAAGAGTTCATGTATCTGAGTTAAGATTATATGTATCTATGAGAAAAAATTTCAGATGCTAAAAAAAGGAAGAAATTTGAAATTTTTTACTTTTTTTTATTAATGATACGACAGATACTCTACAGTCGTGATTTTTTCCTAAATTCATGCATTTCAGTTATATTCCATATATAGATACACATAATTAGATGTATATGCTTACTATGTGTCTGAGATTCATGTTTTTGGATATAACGTTTGGAATTGATACTGATACTCATGTATCTAAGTGTTTAGTTTGTTGGATACAACATATATTGATAATAGATACATCAAATTAATGAATTTATTATTTTAAGAGTAATAAAATGAAATCAATCAAATTACACGGTCAAGATATATATGTTTGTGTCTTTTATTAATAATATTAATGAATTTATTATTTCAAACAATAATAAAATGAAATTAATTAAACATAGATACACTCCTTGATTTCCGCCTTATATTAAGGGATTTGATTAATTTAATTTCCAGAATTAATTGTCCATATATTCTGAAAATCCTCAATTACTCCTCTAATTAAGGAAATCAATTACAACCAATTAATTTAAACAAATAAAATATGTATCTCAATTTTAAAATTCGGCAGATACATGTATCTCACGGATTCAAACTCATGTATCCTAAGCACGAAATATGGTAGAGGAAGTAATATTTGAAACTATCGAGAATCTTAGTAATTAAGACCTAAACTAGTGGGATTTATGTAGTTTACCCTAATAAAATCCATCTATAGACTATAGTTCTATATGTATATCTCTTAATTAAAGACTTGTAAAGACAATTAAGAGTTATACTGACTGATTATGAAATGAGGTGGCATTTTGTCATTTTAACTATTTTCATGTCCATTAAGAAAAATTATCAATATATATATATATATATATATATATGATATAGTTTATTAATAAGTTACATATTTATTAGATGTTTTTTGAAAATTGAGTAGTGTATACTCCCTCCATCTCAAAATGTCATACTTGTTGTCATTGCTAAAAATATTTATCTCAACATACTTGTCGTTTTATTTAACCAAAACAAAATTAAGTTTTTTTTTCTTGTTTTACCCTTGCATTGATTACATCAATGGGATGATGTTATGAGTTCACATAAAATAAAAAAGATTAGTGTTGCCTTGTGCCTTAATTTTTTTAAGGAGCGTGTAAATGAAAAATACGACAAATATGTTATTACAATTGTTTCTATTTAGTCGATATTATAGAATTTGTAAACATTGTGCTATTACAATGTTTATTCAAAAAGAAATATTGTTTTTATTTATGAATCAATCAAATGTGACAATACTTTATTTTTAAAAAAATCGAATCGAAATTAGAAACTAAAACTCGTTTAAAATAAGATAAATAAATAAATGTATATGGAGGAATGAGAAAGAAGAAAAAAAGAGAGGTAAATACACTAATTAATAAAAGATTTAAAAAAAAAAACTTATTTTGCTTACTTAATCGAAAAAATTAAACCAAATCCAACAAAAGAGCATAAAATTTAAAATATTTTAATAATAATATAATAAATAGACAGTAAATAATTTTTTGGGCTTTCACAACGTTGATAACTTCATAAATGGGCTATAAAACTCAAAATAATTACATGTTCATACCTAAAGTCAAAGTAATTCAAGAAATATTCATTCTCTCATAAATAATTACAACTCATACCCCCTTCATTAAGGCTGATAATTTTCACGTAACTGATACTAAATCAGTATCATATATTGTATTGGTATCATTAAGGCTGATAATTTTCGCTTAACTGATACTAAATCAGTATCATACAATGTATTGATATCATTAAGACTGATAGTTTTCGCTTAACTGATACTAAATCAGTATCATATACAGTATATATATATATGTGTGTATATATATATATATATATATACATATATTGTTTAAGTATCAATTAAGCGAAATTATTTAGTATCAGTTAAGCGAAATTAGTTGGGAGGTATATAGTGTAATTATTTAGTGGAATATGAATATTAAAGGGTATATATTTATAATTATTTTGCTTTTATGGGGTATTTGCTTAGTTTCCCATAGTAATGGTTTTATGGTTAGCCCGACCCTATGATGACTATTGTTCAATGTCCATGTTTTTTTTTCTTAGAAATTAAATAGCTAACATTTTCAATCTTTTTTCCTAAAGAACATAACGGCTTTGAAAAAAAAGAAGGCATAAAAGTTTATTTGCTTATAAGCATTTATTAATATTGATAAATTTCACTATAATAAGAAATCGAAATTTGTTTGATGTCTACTCGCTCTCATCCAAAAATATATTAGGATGCAAATAATTCACATCCCTATCGATATGGGAACTCAATTATGTTAGAGTGGGTAAAAGTCTCACATTGGTTGGAGAATGGACTGGTGATCTCCTTATATGGATTTCGGCAATCCGCCCCAGGTGCCATATCTTTACAAATGATATATTTTGCTTCCACGTACTATTGTTGAATATAATTAATGAATAGTTAATTAGTTGATTCTTTATTACTATAGTTAGTTGGAGAGAAAATTGAATTTAATTCTTTTAGTTGACTTTTTTATTAGATAGGCACTTAAAGTTAATGTAATAAATATGGTTATTTCTTTTATTTTATTTCAAGCTAAATTTTGCTTTTTCATACATTTTTTTATTGTTACCTTATTATAACACATAAATCAAGTTTATTTTCTTTAATTTATGACTTCATATTCATTGAATAGTGTGGCCATATTCACTGAATAGTGTGGCCACTATTCATAACAATTGGTAGTTGTGTCTCAACACCTCAACCTTTTAATTCAGTTAAGGCTTATAGGTCATGAATATTTGAATCAAATTAGTTTGTTTCTATTGTTTGAGCTGGGTTTTATTTTTTATCAATTATTTTGTCGTGTTGGTTAGACCATCACGAAGAAATCATGAATTTTCATTAGTCGAACTTGTTGTGTTAGTCAATTCTGACTCACTATCCTTACCTCTTTAAATTAAAATTATCTTCTTGTGAAAACTCGTTCTTTTCTTATGTATGAGATTTATCTTTATCATATAAGGAATTTGAAATATATATATTATTTTTTATTTTGATTAACTACATTCTTCAAACTTAGGTTAATGTTGGATTTGACTAGTTCAAAAGTGGCAAACTAGTATTGATTAATACTAGAAAAATGTGAGTTGGTTTAATAATTATTAGTCCTTCCAGTGTAGATATATATGGGACCTAGGCCTTAAATGTACTTGTAATAAACAAAAAGTCTTTCAAACCAATCTTGGTGATCTATGTTGGTCGAACTATTAAAAATTTTGTTAGATACATGTCGTTTGAAGAATTTACTATGAATGCGATAATATTTTTAAAAAGTTTAAGCAATAATCAATGTGATTGTCTCATTGAATCCTGAAGTATAGGCAGATTTTTTATACATGGAATATTAAATTATTCCTTAAACAATGCAATTCCATGTTGAATTATTATAACTTTAAAAGTAAGACAGATTACTTATTATAACATGTAAATGTATAACCGAAAAATGTGGGGAAAAAAAAACTTTTACACTATATATGGATATTATTTAAACTCGAAACATTATAAAAGTACTATTATCTGCGTTTATCGAAAAATCAAAAAACTGAATCAAAGGAAAATCGAAAGATTAAAGTACCCGTTAGTTAGACAATTTTTTTAAAGTTTTTAATTCTAAATACAGTAAAACCTCACTAAATTAACACTCGGTAAATTAATAATCTTTCTAAGATAATATTTTCCTCTGATACCGATTTGGGCCAATGGAAAAAATCACCCATTTCGATAAGATAATAAGATAACATATTTTCTCTACATAAATATATGGTCCAATTAATATTATAAATTAATATTTCTTGAAAAGTACAAATATATGTAAGATTCTATTATGTTTTTTTTTTTTTGGTTAAAATTTAAATCTAATTGAAGTTCATCTCTAACTTTTCTTATTGCATCAAAAAGTTTCGGTATTTTCTTTTCTAACTGCACCATAAAATTGTGAAGAGTTCTAGATGCGATAAGTGTTTCCTTACACGTAACTAGTTTCAAAGGTATTGTATCATCTTCAACTTCATCATCAACATTGATTTATTCATTGCACTTTATGCATAATAAGTTTATTTTTTATGTGAATACAATAAATATGATACATAAATTAGTAAGATTCAACGATTTTAATATAATCAAAATTAAATTAAATAATATCTTTACAAAATAATAATATGTCATGGTACCGCCTATATTAATTTTGTGAGATTTTACTGTTATGCTTATTTGATTTGATTTTGGTTTTAAAAAATTAATTTAAGTATAATTAAGAGGATTTGGAGAGAGGGTTGACATATCCTATAAGGAAATAAAAAAATGTTTCTTTTTTAGGACAAACACCTAAGCTAGTATATATATATATATATATATATATCATATATTAGGTTACAATAATGTATCTTAATTACAAGGTTTTTGTCAAATTTCCCAAAAAATGCAAATACAACAAAAACCTCAAGTCTCGATTAATGATCTTTGAGATAACATTTTATGTTTAATAATCTTCTTTCTTCCCATTAAAGAAGTTGTAGCAACTAGTTTATTATCGAAACATTGGAGATTTTTATGGAAGTTTTTAGCTCGCATTTATTTTTACATAAATTATGATTATAGGGTTGATGAAATCGATGACGATGATGATCATAGAGATGAAGAACTATGTCCATGGTACGTTGGATTACGACATATTGCAAAAAAAAGTCTCATGGACAAGTTTCTTTTGTCACAAATTGGCTACGTCAAAAATATTTCACTTGCATCACGGCCTCCCACAAGATTGGGACGTTGACATGCTAGGATGGATTGAATTCTTGAAAAATGAGAAAAAACTCGAGGAGATTTCACTTTCTCCTTACCCATTTGTCATCTGGACCCCTGAACCCATCCAAACCCAACATTTTAAACACATTTTTTGATGTGGTCTTGTGCGTGTTGCACAAACACTTACACGTTGGCTAAATAAAAAAACTTTTTAATCCACGTAAGAAACTCTCAGTCCACATAAGCAGTGACTAGTATGAACAAAGAAAAGTAACTTTTCATTGTTCATCTAGACACTTCATCTTTCCCCTTCTCCCGCGACTTTTCCCACGAAGAACAAAGTCATTGCGGCGATTTTCCCTTCTCCGGCGAACTCATATGCTCAGTTGAAGGACATTTTATCATCGCCTTGTAAGTTTCTCAGTTTTTCATTGTTCATTTTCTTAGTTTGTAGTCCTTGCATTTTGCAGTATGTATTTGTTTGATTTCAGGGTTGATTGTCAGTGGATTTTCTGAAAAAATTTGGGGATTTTACTTTGGTTTGTGTCTAATGTTAGTGTAATATGCTTTCGTAGTGGGTGTTATGACTTCGAGGGACTTCAATGGCATATTTCGTTAATTCGAGTAGATTCTAGGGTTTATTCGTAAAATCTCAATTTTGACTGAAATTAAGCCTATTTTTTTCGACAATTGTCATGGGTATTGATTGTGTTAGTGGTTCATTCTTATACATGAGAGGTGTATACAAATCTTGACACCTTGTTTCCTTAAAAAATTAGGGCTTTTTGTTATTTTTACTTTTAAAATTAGAATCTTTTACACCTTATTTTTCTTATCACTTTACAGGTATGGTAAGTAAATGACTTTAACAATAGTGACACTTCAATTTCACTATGGAGGCTGTTTTCTATCTGATCCTGAGCTAAGGTATGTCAATGGAATCACTGATCTTGAAAAGATTCATATAGATGTAGATGAATTGCATATCATGTTGTTTCATAAAATAGCAAGGGAATTGGGTGTTGAAAATGTTGAAACATTTGGATGTAGAATCAACAAGAAGGGTGGTTATTACATGTTAAATACTGATTCTGATGTTTTAAAGTTTCTTAATAGTTTGAAGGGTGCAGATTTTGTTGATGTATTTGTGGTACATCCAATTAGTATACCTTTAGTTGTTGAGGAGCTACCTGTATTGCCTAGCACTAATGCTGATGTGTCCTCCCCACAAAAAGATAATTCTGATGTGTCCTTCTCCCCACAAAATGATAGGGCTGATGTGTCATCCTCCCCACAAAATGATAGGGCTGATGTGTATTCATCTGAACCATTTGATGAAAATGAAACTAGGAATTTAAACCAAGATCAGTCCCCTAGAGTTGAAGATTAGACACGTAGAGTAAATGTAGAGCTTCATTCTGATTCTGATTCTATCTATGATCTTGATGAAAACATTGATGATTTGAGTGATCTGGATAAGGAGCTGCTTCAAGCTAGACAATCTAACATTCAAGAACAAGTTAAAGAGAGGGTTGAGAAGGCTGATAGAGTAAATCTAGATGAGATACCATCTGGTCCTGTAGGTATAGATACTGGATTTGAAGACATTTATAAGGAGAAGAGGGGAAGATTTGAAGGTAATTTGGGTGGTGATGACTCTTATTTTGATAGCTCAGATCTTGGTAGTGACATTAGTGAGGATGAAGGGGATGCTGTTGAGAATGATGAAGTGGTAGATCCACCACCTAGAAGTATAAGTACCAAGATCTACTTTGACCCAACTGCTAAAAAAGTTTTATTTCAATTGTATATGATTTTTTTGAATCATATTGAGTTCAGGGAGGCACTGTAAACTTACTCAATTCAGAAGGGTGTGAATATTAAGTTGAAACCTAATGAGAAGGAAATGATAAGGGCAAAGTGTAAAAGAAAGGGTTGTCCTTGGCATATTCTTGGAAGTATTGATTGTAACAATGAAAACTTCAGTGTTAAGACATATTTTCCTATCCACAAGTGTTGTAAAAGAACAAGAAACAAACTGTGCACCCCTATTTGGATTAGTAAACATTACAAGGAGAGGATTATGAGTTAGCCTACCATCAAACTACATCAGATTCAATCTTTGATACAAAAACAGTATGGTTTGTATGTTAGTAAGATAAGTTGTAGAAAGGCAAAACTGAGAGTTATGAATGAACATTTGGGAGATTTCAGAGAGGAGTTTGCTAGGCTGTATGATTATGCTGAGGAATTAAAGACCACAAATCCTGGAACTACTGTATCTATTAGGACATCCAAGAACACAATTCCAAGAAAAGAGGTGTTTATGAGCATCTATATTTGTCTTGGTTCCTTAAAAAGTGGATGGAAAGAAGGGTGTAGAAGGATTATTAGGGTTAGATGGTGCATTTTTCAAGAGTGTATGTAAAGGTGAATTGTTATCTTGCATTTCCAAAGATGGAAATAATCAGATGTACCCTATAGCATGGGCAGTAGTTGATAAACAAACCAAGGAAACATGGTCTTGGTTTCTCAAGTGCATCAAACATGATTTGGAACTTACAGAAACTGAAGGTGAAGGACTAACAGTGATGTCTGATATGCAGAAGGTATTACTAACTTATTTGTTAAATTTATTCTTTCTATTTTCTGTAGTAATTGATATTTAACATTGTTGTATGACTAATGTTCTTTGTTTGACAGGGTCTTCATCTTGCACTTACTGAACTATTGCCAAATGCTGAAATTAGATGGTGTGCTAGGCATATATGGGCAAATTGGAAGAAAGAGTGGAGGGGTGAAGAAAGGAGAAGAAAATTCTGACAGGTTGCCAGGGCATCATTTGAGGTCCTTTTACAGGTAAAACTTGATGACATGAGTCAGTTAGGACAAGGTATTGTGGAAGATTTGTTAAAATATAACAAAGAAGCATGGTGTAGAGCATTTTTTAAAGAACATAGCAAGTGTGATGTGGTTGAGAACAACATGTGTGAGACTTTCAATAGTTGGATTTTGGGTGCTAGGTTCAAATCAATCATCACTATGCTAGAGGAAATAAGAGTCAAAGTCATGGAAAGAATGAATCAAATGAGAGAATTTTCAGAAAAATGAATTACTGATGTATCACCAATGGCTATGAACATTCTTAGAAAAAATGCTGAAATTGCAAATAATTGTGAACTGAAGTTTAATGGTGATCTTGGCTTTGAGATTCATGATCCACCATATAAACATGTTGTTGACTTAAAAAAGAAGGTGTGTAGTTGTAGGTTATGGCAACTAAAGGGAATTCCCTGTGGCCATGCACTTACAACAATTCATTATAAGGATTTGATTGTTGAGTCATTTGTGGATCACTGGTATAAGAAGAAAACATGCTTGAAAGCATATAATAGGTTTATACAACCTATGACAAACATAAAGATGTGGCCAAAAAGCTCAAGACCAGCCATTGAACCACCTGAAATTACTGCCATGCCAGGAAGACCAGGTAAAAACAGGAGAAAAGATAGTGATGAACCTGTTAAGAAGAAGTTTGGAAAGGCTACAAGGAAGGGTAAAAAAATGAAATGTTCTGTGTGTAAGACTTTTGGACATAACAAGAAAGGATGTCCAACTCTGGTAAGTTGTGCTTTAATGTCTCTCTGTTACTGAATTTTACTCTTTGTAGTTATACTTTTGACTTTAAGATATGTTTATAGAAAAATGTTGGAACTTCAACTACTGGAATTGGAACTTCAATTACTGATT
Organism: Solanum appendiculatum; assembly: GCA_018342035.1. Taxonomy (NCBI): domain Eukaryota; kingdom Viridiplantae; phylum Streptophyta; class Magnoliopsida; order Solanales; family Solanaceae; genus Solanum; species Solanum appendiculatum. The sequence goes on along the minus strand of JAGDQO010000392.1, from coordinate 742,214 downwards.
TTACAAATGTTGCAATTGGAAATCAATCAAGTGTAAATGTAGATCCAAGTTTGAGGCCTAAAACTGCCTCAGCATCTGGTGGAAGGCCTACAGGTGCTACATCAAGTGGTTTGAGGCCTGAAACTGTCTCAGCATCTGGTGGAACGCCCATCAGTACTACAACAAGTGGTGTGAGGCCTGCAACTGCCTCAACATCTAGTGGAAGGCCTAAAAATGCTACATCAAGTGGTGTGAGGTTTTCAACAACTCCATTAGGTACTCAAGAATCAACTTGTAGTGCAGCTGGCCAAAAAAGAAAGACTAGCACAACTTTGAGAGGTGGTGCAACTCTTGGATATAAGAGACCAAGACAAAAAAATGCAAAAACAGCTGGTTATGGTCTCTTATTTGGATCTGGTGGAAGTGTAATTGAGAGAGTATGTATTTTATCATTTACACATTTAATTGCCTTAATTGATATTAGTTCATCTTTAAGTGAAGATTTTTGTTGTTTTCTCAGTCTGGAAATACTGATAGAGTGTTACATAGTGCTACATTGTCAAGTTCAACTCCTACCAATATTGATCTTGGTTACAAACCCAATGGACTAAGGTGGAAGGGAAGAGCTGCAGTTACTCAAAGGCAGCTAAGAGAGGAGAGTTACAGAAGCACTCAAGCCACAACAGATACTCATGCCACACCAAGCACTCAAGGCACACATTAGATTTCTCTTTGTTTAGATTAATGACTTAATCCCAACTGACTTTATTTATCTTAATGACTAGATCCCAACTGTTTTGGTTATGCCTTAATTGGGAAGACTTTGTTTTTGTATATGAATTTGTGTTTGAATGAAGTGAATGTCTTTGTTAAGTTGTTGTTCAGTTTTGTGTTAAAAGGCTATTGTGAAGCCAATGTCTGTGTTGTGCAATTGACAACTGTTGCATATAATTGACAACAAATTTGTGTTTGAATGAAGTCAATGTCTTTCATTATCAAATAACAGCTAATACAAATCAAAATATCTTAAAAATAACAGCTAGAAACCAAATCACAACAGTCACAATAACAGTGATATCAACACTAGTGTTTGATCCTTGTCTTTCTTGCCTTTCATGTCTTCCATGTCTTCTATGTCTTGATTGTCTTGCATGTCTTCCTTGCCCTGAATTCGTTGATGGATTCTTGATGTTGTATTGTTCTTGGCATGTTGAATCATTTACTTCAGCCCATCGAAAGAATCCACACCCATTACCAGATGAATATTTTTGGCAACCCCAAAACATTCTTCCAGGATTAGTTGTTGTCCTTGACATCTTAAGTTCAGCATAGATTCCACAGTAGCAACATCGAACCCGCGTCATGGTGACGACTAACAAAATCAAACCAACAAAAATACAATAGAATCACACAAAGAGGAAGAAGAGATGCCTTTAAATCGAAGGAAAAAAATAAAGGACAAGAAATTTGGAGAGACAAGATCAAGAAGAGAAGAAAAAAAGCTTCAATTTGCTCAACAATGGTGTTGAATGCAAATGAGGAAGAAGAGACACATTTAATGGCTCAAAAAGGACCGTTAATGCCTTTTTGGAACGTCTCACGCTCCTGTTTTGTGTGTTTCACACGCTCCATGTGGACTCTAGCCACATAGGATGCCAAATCAAAAAATGTGTTTAAAATGTTGGGTTTGGATGGATTTAGGTGTCCAGATGACAAATGGGTAAGTAGAAGGGTCCACAATACAAATCGATACAAGTACAAGGGTCCACCAGACCATTGTATAGATTCATCATATGCATGTATGAGAATTTTACCTATTTTGTGAAACCCTTGTTAAGTTGGTGATGCAAGATTTTTTATATTCATCTAAAGTATCTCATATTCATTGTCCAAATCTTCAAGTCAACCTCGAGCCATGTATATCTTCCACCGGCGGATAACCCTATCCACAAATGTCGTCATTTAGACAAATTCTCTACTCGATTTTTAATTTTCAAGTTGAGGTTTTGAATATTTGTGAAGTTACTCATATTGAAGTTACTTCATATTGTACATTGTCCTTCATTGATTGTATAAGCTCAGCTTATATACACTATTTGTATTTGGATTGAGGTTTATTGTACTTTGCTAACTTTACGTAAGGTAGAGTTTGATTTTTGGGGGTGATAGTGGAAAAATTGACATAGTCATTCTTATTATCACTTTATACTCCCTTGAGTTGTCATGCTTATTTTTTGAAAGTTAATTTGACTAATCTTTGGAAGCTAAATTAGATCAGATTAACATAATATTTTAAAATTATAATTTAAATATTTAAAAACTACATACATGAAAAGTATTTTAAGTTACACTTATTCTCATATCAATATAAGATAGTAAAAGTGGACAGAGGGGGCATTTGAAAAAAAACAAACTTTTGTGAGTAAAAGTGAATTGTCGAAAAAAACTAGACCAACTTTTTAAATTTGAAATTTTTTAAAGACAATTTTAAATTAGGATTCAAAATATCTAGTCAAACAAATATTTTGAGATAAGTTATTACAATTTGATCTTACATTTATTATCATACTTATTTTAGCCTTAAAACAAATGCTTAACAAGACTTTTTTGTTTTACTGATACATTATAAAAGCACTTAAAAGGTTTCTTGATTTAGTCTTCCTATCCTAGCATTCTCTCAAAATGCAAAAGGGAAAACGTCAAAAGCTTAATGATATCACCATTGATGGAGAAAGTGAAGCTCCGGACTTGATTAGCAAGCTTCCAGATGAACTTTTACACTCAATAATCTCATTTCTTCCAACTAAAGAAGCTGTAGCAACTAGCGTATATTCCAAACGCTAGAGATTCCTTTGGAAATCCTTGTCTCGACTTTATTTGGATTTATACCAAATCAACAATCACCGTGCTAGAAGTCTCGCTATTGCAGACAAGGTTCTTTCATCACTCTCTTTTAATGTCGAATTTTTTCACCTGCATCACTCCCCATGAACTTGGGTGTGCTCTGATTACATGCTTCGATGGATTGAGCTTTTGAAAAATGAAAAAAGACTAAAAGGGATTTCACTTTCATGTGATAGAACTACTACATTGAATTTAACCAGGTGGTTTCCTGTATCAAAATTGGGAGAGCGTATTATTCGTAAATTCTTTATACCAAAAGGAAACATATTCAAAGGGAGATTTCTTCAATTTGTGGAATTAAATGAATATGTGCTAAAAAATGGTTTACCTTTTAAAGGTTGTGTCAATATTAAAACTCTTAAACTTGGAGGTTGCTTATTGGTCAATAATACCCTAGTTGAAATCCTCAAGAATTGCACGGAGTTGGAGAAATTAACCCTTCATCATTGTTCCTACATGTCGATCGATGTGAGCATTCGTCATCAAAAACTCAAGTTATTAGAGATTTTTCATATGCATGAACAGAGTTTTTGCCTAATTTCTGAAAGTCTAGATAAGTTGGTGTTGGAAGATTGTTTGTTTTCAACCACAAAATCTCGTATTTTGTGTCCAAACCTTCAAGTTCTCCAGACAAATGTTGCTTGGCTGCCGGGTTTATGGGTAAGATTTTTTCTTTCTCCCCTATTATATCTAGTACATTTTACATTTGCATTTTAAGTGCTATGCATGTTCTCTAGTATATAATATTGGCCTAAGTAAAGATAGATGTTTTCTTTCAATCATCGTTAGTGTTTTTGATACCCTTCCTACTTACACTATGACAAATTTTGTAGGGAGTTGTAATGGAATTACTACAAGGAGCAGAGAGAATATTTTCACTAACAGGTGCATCATTTACTATATATACATACAAAATATTTTAATCCTATACATATAATGTGATATTTTGATGAAAGAGTTTTAGATGAATCATCTTTCGCTTTTCTAGCTATGGAACTACTTGACAAGAAGTTTTGCAATCTAAGTGTGAGAGATGTAAAATCTCCTAGCAACTGCTTGATGTGCTAAGGGTTACTGAGAACTATAAATATTTGACTGTAAATTTAGTTATAAAAGTAGTATTAATTTTTAATTCATTATAAAAATTCATACACTTAAATTTTGAATTTGTATTTGATTGTAGGTACCTCACTGTCAAAAGGAGAATCCACTTGGGATAGCCAAGCAAACTATAGCATAAAGTTCAACTCATTTTATCATATTTTGTACTAAGATCACCCCACCCCCACCCCCACCCCCACCCCCACCCCACCCCACCCCGTCCTTTTGTTACTTATACTTTGGATAAATTGGGATGAAGTATAGTATAGTAATCCCAGTATTGTTTTTTTAAATACAGTATTTCTTTTGGTCATTAATTTACTTAAATTTTATTTTCAGATTTTAAAATATGTTGTTATGTAACGACTGATTTAGTGTGATTGCGTAATAACTTTACTTTTCCCCTCATCTTGCCCTTATTGTTTTACCTGATAATTCTACTTTTCACCTTTTAACCTATCTCTTTTAATAAATAATTTTATCGTATATCATACTTTTTCTTTGTAATACTATAAGCTTAATGATGTGAAATACATAGTTAATACGAACATTATATTCATCAATAAAATACATTATGAAATAATAGGTAACAAATTAAATCCAAACAAGTCATAATAAAATGGTAATTAGCATGCTATGAGAAGTTCTTTTCCTACTGCCCCGCTGTCTTCGACATGGACCCGGTGAAATTGAATTCTCCTTGAAGATGCGGAGTACCAACGGCTAGACGGTAGATAGTCTGTCAAGTACCTCTTCCACGAGGTCAGATGCTGAAAGCGCTCCACCTGACCTGGACCTGTTATAAATAACAAGATGGAAACCAAAAACAAAAAAGGACTCGATGGGATTTCACTTTACTAAGTGATGCTTAATTCACCATTTAAAGGTTGCGTCAATGTTAAAACCCTAAAGCTCACGACGTGCATTGTATGCGAAGGAACCCTAATCAACGTCCAAGATAATTGCACGTTGTTGGAGAATTTGACCCTTTGTGCTTGTAACACATGGTTAGAGATCCATATATCATTTGCTCATTTAACATATATAGGTGGATCCAAGATATTGATTTGATGAATTCAATTTGCAGGTTTATATTTATGAAATTATAAGTTTATAATATAATATTTATTATAATTTTAGTAATTTTGCATATATATTTTTATGTTTCGTATCAAAAGCGCTGGGTTCACTTGAACTCAATAATTATTTTTTGAAAGATATCTTTATTAACCATTAACTTGTCATTTTTCCTTCTTGATGTGTTCCCTTAAATTTAATTCTGTGGCAATTAACCTTACAGGTTTCTTTTATGAATTCCTTATATAACTGACACGGGAGGTCCAATGTAATAGTTATGAGTTTACGTGAATTCATTAATTTTTGTCTGAATTATGTATTTAAATAAAAAATAATTAAATGTATAAGAATTTTTAGCTTAGTTATTAGTTTGTTGGTTTTATTATTAGGCAATTTAAACAAAATGTTCATTGGGTTAAATTTTTTACACAAAAAATAGCCCACTTAAAAAATATAAGCTCTTTATTACCGAAAATCATCATCTAGTTCTTCTTCTTCTTCTTCAATTTTTGCCTGAGTCATGTATTTAAATAAAAAATAATTAAATGTATAAGAATTTTTAGCTTAGTTATTAGTTTGTTGATTTTATTATTGGGCAAATTAAACAAAATGTTCATTGAGTTAAATTTCTTACACAAAAATAGCCCACTTAAAAAAAAAGCTCTTTACTATCGAAAATCATCGTCTTCTTCTTCTTTTCCTCCTCCTCCTCCTCCTTAAAAGCATTAATGTTTCATTTAATGATTTAGAAGGTGAAATATTCTTACACAAAAAATAGCTTCCTCCTCCTTCTTATGTGAATCGTTTCGAGCGAATTATATATCAAAGGACTAGAAACATCGAGGGGATTTTTTATCTAAAATTTGGGACTATTTAGAGGTGATTTTGAGTTGATCGAAACTGAATAGTCAGTGTATACTTCATATATGGTTAAGCTATATTCGATTTTTTTTAGTGTATCATTATATATAGTCAGTGTATAACTCATGTATAAGTAAGCTATATTGTATAGTCAATATATACTTCTTATGACTTTTGACTATTTTTTTTATGTAAATAAAACATGATTATATTTATTATAAATTAATTACTTTGTTATATATATATATATATATATATATATGAAACTAGCCCTTATTAGTTATTATTATGGTATACAAGCAAGATCCACTGTTGATTATTTATGTCCTCAAATCTTGCACTAAGCGTAAAATTTGCAATGAAAACATAGAAAATTTAATGAAGAAGAGATAAAATAGAGAAGTCTGACCTTTACGTATTGTCTTCTCCACCAACATGATCATGTAATAACATTTATGTTTTAATAAATTGTCATATTCATAAGACATACACAAATTTCATTGAGAGTATAAATACTAAAGTAAAAGTCAAAATCAAACAAACCAACAAATAATAAAACATCTGAAATTGATATAGACTAAAAGAAAAACTCTTTTACAGACTCCAAACTTGTACAAACTTTGTAGTTTCTTTTCCATTGATTTGGTTTATTATCTTCATAATCTCAAGAGAAGAAATAAAAAATCAAGAAATATCACCCATTGTATCTCTTTCATCATCCATATAAACAAAAGAAAATTTTGAAATCCACCCAAAAAAAAAAAACACAAAAGCTATATGAAATAAGAAGTCATAGAAAAATTTATATATAGCAATGAACAATTATAGTTAAATTTAAAATTTTAAAAAGTTGGATAAGAATGAAGAAGACAAAATGGGTCATTCAGTTAGAAAACGTAGGGTTAGATACTCATCTTTCAATTTTTAATTGTTCAGTTTTTTTATTTTTCAATTCGAATTTTAAAATTAATTAATTTAATTATTTAATAGTAGTCATCTTTTAACTTTAAAATTTAAAATAATTTTTTCCACGTTCAATGTTTTTTAGGAATGAACGTGGATGATTTAAAATCAATTTGTTTAATTATTTAATATTAATCATCTTTTAACTTTAACATTTCAATTAATTTTTTTCAGGTCCTTATAACCGTTTTTTTAAAAGTAATTTTATTGATTCCGTTTTATTTTGTCATGCTGACAATTTTTCTTCTATTTTAAAAAAATATATATAAATTGTGTGAGAAGTTATATTGATTTTAAACATTATGTTTTTTTAAAATGTTTTATTTATAAATTGTTATTTATTATTTAATATATCTATAAAATTTATGGTGCTGACACATGATATTTTTTACTTCTCCTATTATAAATAGATAGATTAATTTAAGAATATCTCTATAAAAACTCATGAACTTTAAATTTTGAATCTATATACATCAACAAGTTATGACTTATGGGTTAGTTCAATTTGCAATAACACTGCCATAAATTTGCAATGAATTATTATTTTTTCATTCCTTAGCCAGAACTACCCTGGATTCATTGTTAAATAGTTTTTTTTTTCGATTTGGCATATTGTATATAGCCATAATAAAGAAAAAAATTAATTTTATTAGATACTAAAATACTTTAAAAGAATAAATAAAACAATTAAGTTTAGTAAAAATTGATCGGGTTGGGTTTTGACCCGTTATGTAACCTAGGGGTGTCAAAAGAATATGAAAAACCGATCAAACAGACCGAACCGATTTATGATATTTTTTCAATAAAACCGTGGACTTTTATTTAAGTGTATAACCGTCCCGAACAATTGGGATGATCTTTTTAATTTATGAAAAAAATTGAAAAATTCCCGAACCAAACCGAATAAGCTTACATGTATGTAAATATATTTTATATATTAACAATATGTTAAATTTAATATATAAATATAATTTATAACATTTTTCAAATATAAATATAACCTAGGTCCTAGGCCTTTGGTGACTAGACGACTTTGGGTCTTTGCTCTTTAATTAGCCTTTACTTAATTAGGTTTACAAATTAAAAGATAGTGTAATAGATATTCTATCAAACAATAACACAAAACCTGTGCAAACACTCCTATTAAATGTTTAAGATCAAACAATACGGCTACAGGGTTTTAAATTCTTGTCTTCTTGGTGAAGAATTAAGGTGCTTCTTCAAGAACATATTTGCGAAAGAAATTTTTTAATAGTAGTATATTTTGAGGTGATATTTTTTTTAAAAAAAACCGAAAATTAACCGAACTGTACCGATACCGAAGAGAAACCGATATGATTGGGATGGTTTTAAAAAATCTAATTTTGGTTATGTATTATAAAATACCCGAAAAATTGGGATGATACAATTTTTAAAAAATAACCGACCGAACCGTACCATTGACACCCCTAAATTGTAACCCATTTTGACCCAACCTGTTTTGACCCAAGCAAATTTGGGTTGGATTGGGTCTTGACCCGATTGTTGCCTTAACCCATTATGACCCGTCCAATTGCCACCCCTATTTTTACATTATCTTTTTTTAATGCGATTCAGAAGTCATTAGTCATACTCTGTTAACTTTTTCAGATTTTATTGTACTTCAATAACTTTACATAAGGTAGAATTTGATTTTTTGGAGGTTATAGTGGAAAAGTTGATATAAGTTATTCTTACCGTCACTTTATACTCCTTTATCTCATATTAGTGGTCATGTTTTAATTCTTGAGAGTTAATTTGACTAATCTTTGAAGTTAAATTAGATTAAATTAATTTAATATTTTAAATTACAATTTAGATATTCAAAAGCTACATGAAAATTATTATAAGTTACACTTGTTTTCATATCAATATAAGATGGTAAAATTGGACACGGGGAGGACTTAAGAAAAATATAAAGTTTTGTGAGTAAAAGTGAAATTTGTCTAAAAAGTTGGACGATTTTTTGAAACTTGAAACTTTTTGAAGACAGGTCTTTGAAATCTAATCCAAAATCTATAGTTGAATGCTAGTATTTAGGGGTGTGCATCGGTCGGTTTGGTTTTACGTATTATCGGTTCGGTTTATCAATTTTCAGTTATAAAATACACTAAACCAATAACCAAACCAATAAAATATTTTTTATCCGTTTTTGGTTTATTGATTTTGGTCCTTAACGGTTCAGTTTTCGGTTTAACCAATAAGAAAATGCTTATAAAATAAATATATGACATCTCTAATAAATTTGACACGACAAGACAATAATGTAACTTTATAAATGCTCATAAAATAGAAACAATAATAACAAACATGAAAAGAGATATACAACTGTAATACAAAGAGAAATTGAGAGAAATATGATACTTTAGGTTTTGACATTTTGTATAATGTGAAGTTATGAACTCAAAGTCACAATGAAGTGTGAATTGAAGGCTAAGGACTAAGACAATAACTAGTAAGGTATTGAGATTAATATTTAATATTTATGTATAGGTAAAAGTAGTAAATTCCTAGTCTTAATGGGTTATCGGTTTACCCAATAACCCAAAATAAAAAACCAATAACGAACCGATAACCCGATAATTATTTTTTATAAAACCATTAAAAAATCATTAACCCAATAACCCAATAGCAATAAACCATAACACTTTTTTCGGTTCGATTTATCGATCGGTTCGGTTTTTGCACACCCCTACTAGTTTTAGCCATAAGTTACGTATTTTTATTGTTTTATGTCATGAACCACTACTTTGTCATACCACTTAGGCATAAAATTAAAACATAAGTGAGCTAACCTTAGTGAGAAGGATCTAGAGTCTTGGAGAGGTTTTTAGAAGACTCTAGAACGAATATCGTAGAAGATTTCTTGGAAGACTTTAAAATTCTCTAGGCTTGTAGAGAATTCTAGAAGAAGGGCCAATATATAAATATGTAGGGACTTGTGTAATAATTTTTATTTACACTTTAATCCCTAGGTGTGTAGTATAAATAGAGGGACATTCATTTGTAACTGAAGCAAGCAATCTTCAAGCAATACAAAAACCTCCTCTTAAACTCTCTTGTGTCTTTCTTCATTCTCTTAGCGGTTTAGTTTGCAAAGGCTTACTTGAGCTTACGGAGTGCTTAGTTGAAGTCTAAGTCCGTGAAATTTAGCTTTAAAACACTTTTTATTTTAGAAAAATACATTATAAAAGTGCTAATTAACTATTTTGGCTTTCTTTTCATACCCTAACATTTCTCTCAAAATGCAAAAGAGAAAATGTCGGAAGCTGCGCTATATCGCCATTTATGGGGAAATCAAAGTTCCAGACTTAATTAGCAATCTTTCAAGTGAAGTTTACACTCAATAATCTCACATGTTCCAACTAATTAAAAAAGTCATACCAACGAGTGTATATTTCAAGCATCAAAGATTCCGGTAGAAATTCTTATCTCAACTTTTTTTGGATCTATAAAAAATCAATAATATTCTCTGTACAGGAAGTCTCTACGCTATTGACAAGGTTTTTTGATAACCCTTTTCTAATCTTGATTTTTTCACTTACATCACTCCCCACTAGATTTGGTGTATTTCGAGCATGCTTAGATGAATTGAATTTGTGAAAAGAAAAAAAAACTTGAAGGAATTTCACTTTCTTGTTATAGAACCACTGTAACGAATTTGTCTAAGTCGATTTTTATAATGAATTTGGGAGAGCGTGTTGTTTAAAGCATTATATTGGGAGGAAACATATTTTTGGGGAGATATCTTCAATTTGTGGAGCTTAATAAACATGTACTAATAGATAGTCTACCCTTTAAAGATTGTGTTAATGTTAAGACCCTAAAACTCGGAGCTTGCTTATTGGCAAGAATACCCTAATTGAAATCCTCTAGAGTTGCGAGGAGTTTGAGAAATCTCTAATAACTCGAGTTTCTGGTGACGAATGCTCACATCGATCGACATGTATGAACAATGATAAAGGGTCAATTTCTCCAACTCCTTTCAATTCTTGAGGATTTCAATTAGATATTCTTGCCCAATAAGTAATTTCTGAGTTTTAGGGTCTTAATATTAACACAACCTTTAAAGACAAATCATCTATTAGCACATATTTATCCAGCTTCACAAATTGAAGAAATCTCTCTTGGAATATATTTCCTTCCGGTATAACACTTTTTGAACAACACGTTTTTTCAAATTCGATACAAAAGAAACACCTGGACAAACTCATTATAGTGGTTCTATCACAAGATGAAGAAGGTGAAATTCCTTTATGTCTTTTTTCATTTTTCAAAAATTTCATCCACCGGAGCATGTAATTGGAGCACGCCCAAGTTCGTGGAGAGTGATGCAAGTGAAAAAATTCAACATTAAAAGAGAGTAATGAAAGAACCTTGTATACAATGGCGAGACTTCTAGCATGATGATTGTTAATTTGGTGTAGATCCAAAGAAAACTGAGACAAGGATTTTCAAAGAAATTTTCAGCGTTTGGAATATACGCTAGTTGCTACAGATTCTTTAGTTGGAAGAAATGAGATTACTGAGTGTAGAATTTCATCAAGAAGATTGCTAATCAAGTTTGAAACTTCGATTTCTCCAATAATGACAACATAGCTAAGCATCTGACGTTTTCGCTCTTACATTTTGAGACAATGCTAGACTTTGAAAACTTGGGTAGGTTGCACCTGTAAATATCAATCAGTCATTACTACAAAAATTTATTGCTGACTTTTTAAATCTAAGTTTTTCCCGTCAAACGAATTTATGTTTAATTTTTGCCCCCCTCGTAAGGTATTTAATTTCTATACTTGTTGTTCATCTAATGAAAATTTACAAATCAACGTATTCTTATTCGACATAAGTTTAAAGTTTGTTTATCTTCTGAAATTGAAATTTTATTTCGCTAAACATAAGTCATGTGACATTGTTAATTGACTCAAGTCATATACGACCCCTTAAAGTCGTCCGCATATTTTACTTAGATAGCTCAATTTAGCCTTGTACCTATTGAACACCTTATTTGTTCAAAAGTGATGCTCATTAGACACAAAATGCCGACATGATAAAAAAAAGTGTACACCACCCTCCTTAAGCGTATAAATCAATTAAAAATAATATTTTTTTCCTTTTCTTTCCAACTTATACACCTAAATAAATTAATAATAATAATAATTAATTAAAAAAAGGAAAAAAAAATAACGTCTTCTGCCATCTTCAACTATTCCATCATCTCTTTACCTACACCCAGTCACCCACCCCCTCCACCTCTCTCTATCTCTTTCCCTCTCCAATTCTTCTTCTACTTTTTCCTTCTTTTTTTTTATGTAGATCTAATTAAAGTCTCAAACATTCCGGCGAAGCTCTATTATTTCCGATGAAAATAATATTTCAGCGAAATAATTGATTATTTTTTTTCGACAAAAGTTTTCTTGTAATTGTGATAAATGATTACTAGTGAAAAGAAAATGAAGACAATGAATAGAAGGTGTAATGCTATTAGAATGAAAAGTGAATGAGGGGTTAGCTTACCTGTGCATGAATGATATATTATCGACGCCGGTGAAAGTGATAAGATTCGATGAAAAAGAAAAAAGGAGTGGAGGCGATGGTTGAGACGCAGTGGCCCGGTGAAAAGGAAACAAGGTCCGGCAGAAAAAAAGAAGAAAGGGGTGGAGGCGATGGTATACTGGCGATTGAGGTGCAGCGGCCAGTGAAAAGGAAAATTAGTTTTGATGGAGAAGAAGAGGAAGGGGAAATTAGTTCCGATGGAAAAAGAAAAGAAGAACGGTGGGGTGGGGGTGGGTTAAATAGAGTTTTTTAAAAAATTAATCCAATCAACAATATCATCATTTCATTGGTTCATTTGGTATGTATATGCGTTAGAGATGCACACATCTTTGTCTTTTTTTTTATTATCATTTTGTGTCAAATAGGTATAAATTTATTAAGATTTAAGTGTTCAATAGGTACGAGGCTACATTGAAGTGTCTAAGTGAAATATGCGGACAATTTTAAGGGGCCGCATATGACTTAGGGCATCTCCAATGCTATTCTCTATTTTACTCTCCAAATATAGAATTCTCTATTTTTTCAAACAACCAACTCCAATCCAATTCTCTATTTTACTCTCTAAAAAAGAATCTTCTTTTCTCTCCTCAGTATTATATTGTTATTTCTATTTCATTCTTATTTCTTATTTCATAATATAAATCATTTTTTTTTTCAAATAATCACTTTATATAATTTTCATGTGATATAATATTTTATTTTTTCAAATTCTTTATTTAATGTAAAATTATATTTTATTTTAAAATTTTCTAAATAACGTAAATTGCAAGCAAATATTATATAATATAAAAATTAATGGACAATTTAAATAAAAATGAAGTCATTAATGAAATACAATTATATAAATATTACATAAATACTCAACTTTAAAAATTATTATGTTGCTCCACAAATGCTCTATTAATGCATTACGGAGTTCAAAATAAACATTTTTGTCCTTAATTTTTTTATATGTCTAGCTAAAAATTGTTCAAATCGGAGATTTTCATCTACCACCATTTCTGTCGTTGCAGTTAGAGTTATCTACATCCAAATAACGGGACGGCGAAAGGCTAGATAGATATATCAAACTCAAGGAATTTAGAGAAGAAAATAAAATTTTTAGGACAAATTTAGAAGCTGTCAGTGATCCAAATGTTTGCGATTACATGCAACAAGAATAACTATGAATAATTGAAAAAAAAGAAATCAACATGCACAACCGCAATCACAACAATTCTCTGGATCATACACTAAATTTTTCCGAATATTGTTAAATTTGGAAGCAACCTATCGGATTACTAAATTATTGTTGTGATAAATTAGTTATTATGTTATGTATTGTATTATTATCGTGTATTTAAATTATTATCTTATGTATTGTATTGTTATCTTGTATTTAAACTATTATGTTATGTATTGCATTTTTAAACTAAAAATTTCATCTTATCATTTTAATTTTGTGCATTCTTTATAGTGAAATTAATAATAAAATCAAATTACATTAGTGGCGAAAATTTAAAAAAATTGAAATATTATTAATTTGGGATGAAAATAGTGTATATTAAATAATATATTTTTAAAAATATCATATTACATATAAAAAGAATTACAAATATTAGCTATTTTCTTAATAACATTATATGTAAAATAATATATTAATTATAAAATAATACAAATCATAAAAAAGTAAAATAGAGAGCGTAAATAGAAGTTCTCCAAACAAGATGGGACCATTATTTTATTTTTTTTCCTGGTGGATCGAGCTTTTGAACCAAATCATCAATTTTTTTCCAATAATACCCCTCCCTACGTAATATATATTTTGAATATATTTTTTTCTTAAATATTTCTTTTTCCCCAAAACCAAACCCTAGAACACAAATACAATTTAACTCAAATCCAAAAAATTCTTTCGATTCCTTCAAAGGAACAATCCAATTTGCGATCGGCGACTTCATAAGTTGAAGCATTGCTTCAATTTTTAGAAAAAAGGTCCGTAATTTGATCCATATTTGCGGTTTTTTTGTAAACAGAATTATTTTATTATTTTCGTTTAATTTTTGTTTTAATTATTGAGTTTTTTGTAGATGTTTCGATCATTTGCTGGAATCAATTAATTGGGTTTTAATTATTTTTTTCAGATTTTTTTTTTATTTTCTCACAATTTTGTTTTATGTATTTTGCTCAGTGCCTAAGCAAGTTTTCTAATTTTTTTTTTTTGCTGAATGAAAGATTGATTTTGTTATGATTTTATGAATTTTATTTAGGTACTTCAGCATTTATGGATTGGTGGTTTTTGTTAAGGTTGCAATATTTATGAAAGATTCCTTTTTTTTGTTTTTTGGTGTGTGTGTGAGATCATATACTCAGACCTTGTTAATTTTGTGCTCTCAATGAGTATCGATCGAGTACTTTATAGATAATCATATTTTTGTGTGAGATTTCTCCACTTTTGTGTATATATGCATTCTGTGGGGATTTTTCTATTGAATCAATTAACTTTTAAATCGATTAATTGTTTGGGTATTGATGTAAAGATTCTGTCTTTTCATGTATATCTTGGGATTACTGATGATAATATGTTTTTTCGGTCTTGATAGAAAATGTATCTTTACCAAGTTTGGTTTGAAGTTTTGATGTTGTTATGGTTTTGTAGTACAAAGTTTTGTGTTGTGTTTTAATGTGCTTTTGAAATAATCAGGTTATCGGGTTTGAGCTGAGTTACAAATCATGAGGTTTAAAAGGGGAAGCAAAGTTGAGGTAATGAACATGAAGCAGTCACCTGCATCACGGCGTCGTGCAGAGATTCTCTCTGATAATGGGCATATGTACACTGTAAGGTATGATTACTGTCCTGGAATGGAAAGCAGGGGGAGGACTGAGAGGGTGGCAAGAAAGAATATCAGATCTTGTACACCATGTGTGGAGGGTTTGGAAAATCAGGAAATTGGTCAGGTTGTGGAGGTATTTGATGAATCATCTTGGAAGATGGCTACAATTGTGAAGGTTCTGGATAGTGACTACTATTTGGTACGCCAGACTGGATGCCTGAAGGAGCTCTGTGTGCACAGATCAAACACGAGAGTGGTACAATGTTGGCAAGATGAGGAACGGAACTTGATAAGGAAGGTGAGTTTGTAGTCTCCCTCCTTCTCCATTTCCCTAAACCTTGTGATATTCTCTCCTAATACTTTTCGTTTTCATTCTGAGATTTTTGTTTGCAGATGTAGAATGATAGAAGAAATTTAGCATTCCTCTTTTTTCCCAATCTTCTTGGTTGCATTGTGGCTAATAGAATTTCCCATTTATATTTGGCCTTTGCTCGCTTTATTTTGAGGATTTTTCCTTTTTATTTTGTGTTCCACTTATCCTTTTTCATTTTTTCTTGATTTGTGTTGTTGTTTGGTTCTTCATCATCATCTTTCAGTTTTAGTCTGAGTTGTTTAGTTTGTGTTTGTTGACTATATGTTTGTTTCTTCTTATAGGAATCTGAACTGTGTAGAAGATCTGACCAACTATCAGCTTTAAAACCTCCTAAAAAGGTGAGCAAGGTCCTGTCTTTTAGTGCAAGGAATAGATTTCATGCCGGGGATGATCATTTAGCTTCTCTGGAGTGTACTGAGTTGCGGAAGTCTCATATTAGCTCTTCGTTATTGCTGAATGGGGTATCCCAAGTTGCCTTCTCCAAAAATGAAACCTTTAGAAATATTCAGGATTTAGAGGCAACTGAGAGAGCTTTTAAGAGACGGAGAGTGGTGCCAACTGCCTTAAAGGGACAGGTCAATGTTAATGCCAAGTGCAAAGAGAATATAATGGCTGAGAGGTATGTGCATGATTCATTGAACGATGTATCTGATGGATATTGTGCATTGGAGCAAACCAAAAGAAGTGGTTCCGTTGGCTATTTCCTTACCAGAAGTACAGAATCTAGTGATTCTCGTAGTGATGCCTGTTCCGTTGGTAGTTGTAGTATCAACGAAAAAATTTCTAACTTATCCCCCGAAGAAGTCTACTGTCAAGGAACTGAGCTTCTTTCCAGTGATGCAGAGTCTTTTCATGATTCTGCAGATAAGGAGGAAAGGCACTCTCTTTCTTCACCAGTGAAAATAGCAGCAAGTATTCATAGTTTGGAGTTACATGCTTATCGCTGCACTTTGGAGGCATTGTATGCGTCCGGTCCCTTAAGTTGGGACCAAGAAGCATTGTTAACTAATCTTCGCATCTCGCTCCATATTTCAAATGATGAACATTTAGCAGAGCTGAAGACTTTAATTTCTGCTGGAACTGGTATTCATGTCAGTTGATTTTTATTTCTGCCTCTCACCTTTCTTTTCATTGGTTGGATCTCATCCACGTTTTGCCTTGGATGACATTGTAACAAGCATGAGAATAGGTGTTTTGTTGATATTTTTGACTTTGTTGTTTACCTCCATCGCTGTAGACAGTTGAACAATTGTAACTATGTTATCATGCCTTATATTCTTGGAAAGAAATAAACTTCTATCTTTTTCGAATGCATTTCTTTGTGAACCTTGTATAAGAGAGTGAAAAATCATGTTGTATTCTTCACGAAGAACCTGTGATACTTTATGGTGGTAATCATTAAAGCTGCTAGGAACATTTTTCGCTATGTGACTGTCAACACTAGTCCTTGTATGGAGATGTCAACTGTAAGTGATCAGACAAAAAAAGACCCGCTGTTCAAGGGACTGAAGGTGGACTTTTAAAGTATCTAAGCTTAGTCTTTATCTAGTCTCAGATATCTTCCTCAAGTAGATTCCTTTTGTTTTTTACTGTGTAAAAATTGAAGCATGCAGTGAGGACGATTAAATTTTAGATTGTGAGTACTTCATGATGATGTGATAATCAACAGTATGATGTAAACTAAGTTTCCTACTTCAGCAGATGCTATCTCAAATATAGATCTTGGTGCTTAATTTTTCATAATGTCGTCATATTGTGGATTTTAATTACCAATTTCTTTGGTGTTCTTGTTGGAAGCATATTCATTTTCCAAAGCTTATTATTCATAAGCATGTGAATTTTCCAGGGCAACAGTTGGACGTATACATCCTTTGCCTTCAAAAGTCAAAAGATGATGCTTGCATTTGCAGCACCTCTCCTGGCATTATATGGAGGACTCCTACAACAACTGTCCCACAGATAAGACAATTCATGGCTTTTGTTGTTATTACTATAAAGCTTCATGATTTGTTTTGTCTGGATAACTTTGACATTGGCATGTTTTTTGCTGAAAAGTAAAGCAATCAAATGCAACTTCTGTGTATAAGGTCTTATAATATGCTGTATCTATGTCTATGGATCCTCTGATTGCATATGTACTGCTTTACACCAGAATATGGTGGAAGACTGACTTCCTGTACATACAGAAAGAATTGTTTCCTTTTTATCAACAGAGTTTTTTCTTGAGCCGAGGTCTATCGGAAACAACCTCTCTACCTCTGAGGTAGGGGTAAGGTTTGTGTACACTCTACCCTCCCAAGACCCCACTTTGTGGGATTACACTGGGTGTGTTGTCGTCTTTTTATCAACTGAGCAGGAAAAGACATTTGCATTTAATTGGAAAGCTGGAAAGTGGAAACAATATAGTTTACAAAATCTCAAGGTATTGCAGATGAATGTAAATCAAAGGCGCACTAAAATGAAAATGTGTAATCAAATTATTGGGTTGTGTCTCTTAGCAGTTATACCAGAGCTTTTGGTTGCTAATTCTACGGTAAAGATTAATCTATGAAAGTGTATGCCTCTTGTGACAGCCCTAAACTGTTATTCTTGTTTCCAGTATCAATTCTTAATGATTCATTGTTCTCTAAATCAACATCTTTGTAACTAAACATTGACAAATGTAATATAGTAACTGTAAAGTTAATTGACACTTTGCTGTAGTATCATTCTGAGATATATCAACATTAACCTTGATTCCTTCCAAATCTTTTATTTCCCCCAAAGAAGACATTGTTTCCTTAATTTCTGCTGTCTTTAGTGCTAACTTTTTGATTAACTACTAACCGAGATTTCAAATGATCAAAATAAGTGTGTTTCTTGTTTGATCTTTTTTTTTCTGGGAAGGTGCTTCCATGCAAGAGGTTTGGAATTCTACCGAGAATTAATGTGATCTTTGCGCTCTATTACTCATCCTTTGTTGGAGCTTCATTACTCTTAGTGAGGATAGCATGTGTAGTTCTGGGAGGTTGAAAGTCATGCTTGTGGTCGCCAGAAGGGCTAAAGAACACATGGTTCATCAGTTCTTGAAGATGCTGATGCAGGTTTGCTGCCTTTGTTATCCTCTGCAAAAATTTGTTTGATCACTTTATATTTTTAGTTCATTTGGTGCTTTTTGCAATTACCATCAGCTCTTTCCGTAGCAGGTGTAGAGTTCCAAATTACTTTCATTTCAGAACTCGAGCTTGGAGGTAAAAGAAGGATATGTATGTATATCTGTAACATAGATACAACAAAAAGACTCCTGTTTTTGAAGAGCAACACATCTTATAATTAAGTACTAACATGATCTCTCTTCTTCTTTTTTTTGTGGAAGGAGACCATCTTACTAAAATGAGCGTCACATCTAATAGTTACTAAATTGATCTCTTTTTTCTTTTTTGAGAAAAAAAAGATACCATGTTAAGTCCTTTTGATACACTGCTTCCTTTCTCTTGTATCCATGAAAGTTGAAAAATTCTCTGGCAAATACTGAAGGGTTCTTGTAATTAATGAAGAAACAAGGAAACATGTAAATTGCTAAATCTCTCTGTTCCAAATGTGGATAGAACTGATCATAACACAGAGAGAGAGAGAGAGATAGATAGAACCATCAAATTATGGCTAGATCTAGTTGGTCACTGCTACAAGAAAGTTGCAGAAACTAAGAGCAGTGACCTTTTCTTCACTATTTTCTGCTTTGTTTTTGTTTTTGTTTTTTTGTCAAAGAAAGTGGATATTAATGCCTTAACATCTGAATCAGTGAAGCAAAAATAAATTGCTTCTGAAAATTAATGGAAAGAGAAACAAAATGAGTTTATTCATATTACCATAAGATGATACATGAAGGTACTGCTAAAAACACTACTTCCATAAGGTCATTCCAAAGTTGCAGAATTAGTTGAATTCGTTTTAGATCCGCGTCTGTTACTGCTGATGCACTTTGTTATCTCTTGACTGCATCATGTGAAGGCATTCTTGGACTGATTCTTCTCACAAAGCTGTTTTATCACCTCAGCAACTCCATCCATCTGTTCCTCTCTTAGCACTCTTATATTCTCACCAAGACTATTCACCTTCCTCCTCAAATCCTCCCCAATTTTTTCGCCAAAAATCACTTCTTTGATAGTCTCAGCTATATAACCTCTATGAAGCTTCCCATTTCCATCTCTCGCGATCTCCACGGCTACTCCATTCTCCACAACCGATCTAGCATTCATAGGCTGATCTGAGCAGAAGTTCATAGGCATAGCTATGATTGGAACACCAAACTCTATGCTTTCAAGTGTGGAATTCCAATCACAGTGCGTTACAAATGCTCCAATACTTGGATGCTTCAGTATTCTTGCCTGTGGAGCCTATCCTTCAACTATCCTTCCCCTTTCTCCAATGCTTTCAAGAAAACCTCGAGGAAGTGCCTCTTCAAGGTTAACAACTTGTTCTCCTCTTGGAAACCTTACAACCCATATGAAATGAACATTGCTAAGCTCTAACCCATAAGCTACCTCTTCCATTTCTTCCTTTGTCAAGATATACTCACTCCCAAATGAGACATACACAGTTGAATGCTCCTTTTTCTTCGCTAGCCATTTAATGAGTTCTGTTTCCACCATAACCCCTGCATCTTCAAGATCTTGAATTACTACCCCAGTAGGCAGAATGTTTGTTTGGCCTATTTCAGAAAGATAATCTATGTACTTTGCATCTATTGCTCTGGAGCTATTCAGCAGCATGATTCTCTCACCTTCTTCCTCATCTTCAAGCTCAATGTGACGCTCTATCTCTAGCTCATAATCCTTAAGATAGAGAGCTGGGAAAGGGAATTCCACTCCGGGTTTGAGCTGGAAATGGCAAAAATAACAACACGTAGGTGCACTTGCATTGCAAAATCTTATTGCTGGGATGTTGAGTCTAGATGCAACCCTTACTGCCCATGGTTGCATTATATCAAATACTAACACATCAGGTTTTTATTCTTTCAGGATTTGGTAAAATTGTGGTTTTTCCATCATGAGGGCTTTGTAGAGGGTAGATTGAAGATGCAGTGGGAGGCCATTTGTTGTGTGGTAATGAGGAGGAAGTTCAGGCAAATCTGGTAAATGGAATTCCACTAGCTGAATTGAACAAGAGTACTTGTGTGGAATCTTTTTCTTGATGAAATTAAGATTAATGGGAGTTGAACACAAGTTAATGGAGAAGCCTCTATCTGAGAGTTTCTTGGCTAGCTCAAGGAAAGGTGTGAAGTGTCCATAAGCTAAGTATGGAAACATTAGAACTCTCAGATTTGTTGTATGTTCTACAGCCATGATTTCTCTGTGTTATTTTTGTGTGTGCGTGCAAGTGATTATTTGGGTAAGTGATGCTCTTTATAGAATTATTAAAGGTCAGACGGTGCACGAAGCATTTAGCGTTCAGTGCGAATCTAAAGAAGGACCATACCTCAATGGAGTAGGCAGTCTACCCCCACGGAAGAAACTTTATTGTCGCTTCAAGACTCAATAGTGGAGGAAAGAAACATTGGAAAAGAAAGAAAATGCATATGTGGAAATCAGTGTATTCATGCAGGTATGTTAGTGTATTTATTGGCCTTTTAATCAGTACATTAATACAGGTGTGTGTGTGATTATTTCTTAAGTGAAGCTCTTTAAAGTTTCAAGACTATGAATATTTTCCCACCACTAAATTTATTACCAGTAGGTTAGCACATTAAAGTTCAGATATTGGCAAATTATATAACACTTACTACAAGTTGCATTTTTCTCATATCAATATGGTGAAATATTAGTTGAAGTTCATGTAATTTGACTCTCGAGAACAAATTGTGACAAGCATTTGTGAAGGGGGAAACATAGCACCTTCAAATAATGGGGCTAGATCTATTTGGTCACTGCTACGAGAAACTTGCAGAAACCAGGAGCAGTGACCTTTTCTTCACTATTTTCTGCTTTGTTTTTGTTGTTTGTAAAAGAAAGTGGACATTAATGCCTTAACAAGTGAATCAGTGAAGCAAAAATAACTTGCTTCTGTTTGTGAGCAGGTTGCAGAGACAATTAACCATCTGTTCTTACATTGTAAAGTGGTTGGCCAGCTGTGGAATTTGTTTACTAGCTTCTATAAGTTGGACTGTTCCAGAGAGAACAGGACAGGCTCTAGAAAGCTGGAATATGGAGGGAAGTGGCAGCACAGACGAGTAGATGGAAAATTGTCCCAGCAGTTATTTGGTGGACCATATGGAAAGAAAGGAATTCTAGGAGTTTTGATAACAAAAGCAGCCCTCTGCACAAGATTAAAATGAACTGCATTATCACTTTTTGCTATTGGTGTAGTTCAGAGTATATAGATGACCCTGTGGTTATTGTAGACGTTCTAGGGTCCTTATAAAGATGGAGGAGGATCTAGGGATAGTTTCTTTTTTTTTTCTTTTCTTTTCTTTATCAGGGAGGATATGATGTAAATTTTTGGATACCAGCTTTGAGCTGATGATTGATATGCAAATGTTACCATTATCAAAAATAAAATAAAATAATAACTTGCTTATGAAAATTGAGTAAAAGAGAAACAAAGTGAGTTTATTCATATCACCATCAAATTACATATAAAGGTAGTGCTAGAAACACTACTTACTGAAAGAGGTCATTCATACACAAACATTTTTTTTTGGTTGATACACTTTGTTATCTCTTGAATGCATCATGTCAAGGCATTCTTGGACTGATTCTTCTCACAAAGCTGTTTTATCACCTCAACAACTCCATCCATCTCTTTCTCCCTTAGCAATTTTATATTCTCACATAGACTCTTCACTTTCTTCCTCAAGTCCTCCCCAATTTTTTCATCAAAAATCATATCTTTGATAGTCTTAGCTATATAACCTCTATGCATCTTCCCATTTCCATCTCTGGCCATCTCAGCAGCTACTCCATTTTCCACAAGCAATCTAGCATTCAGAGGCTGATCTGAGTAAAAGTTCATAGGCAAAGCTATGATTGGAACACCAAACTCTATGCTTTCAAGTGCGGAGTTCCAACCACAGTGAGTTACAAATGCTCCAATACTTGGATGCTTTAGAATTCTTGTCTGTGGAGCCCATCCTTCAACTATCCTTCCCCTTTCTCCAATTCTTTCAAGAAAACCTTGAGGAAGTACCTCTTCAAGTTTAACAACTTGTTCTCCTCTTGGAAACCTTACAACCCATATGAAATGAACATTGCTAACCTCTAATCCATAAGCTACCTCTTCCATTTGTTCCTTTGACAAGAAATTCTCACTCCCAAATGAGACATACAGAGTTGAATGCTCTTTTTGCTTCCCAAGCCATTTAATGAGTTCTGTTTCCTCCATATCCCCTGCATCTTCAAGATCTTGAATTACTACTCCAGTAGGCAGGATCTTTGATCTGCTTACTTCAGAAAGATAATCCATGTACTTTCCATCTATTGCTCTAGAGCTATTCACCAACATGACTCTATCACCTTCTTCATCCACATCAACATCATAGGGATGCTCTATCAGTTTCTCATAGTCCTTGAGATAGAGAGCTGGGAAAGGGAATTCAACTCCTGGTTTGTAATGGAAATGGCCAAAATAACAACACATAGCTAAACTTGAAATGCAAAGCCTTATTATTGGGATGTTGAGACTTAGTGCAACCCTTGCTGCCCATGGTTGCATTATATCAGGTATTAACAGATCTGGTTTTCTATCTTTCAGGATTTGGTAAAGTTGTGGTTCTGACATCATGAGGGCTTTGTAGAGGGTAGATTGAAAATGGAGTGGGAGGCCATTTGTTGTGTGGTAATGAGGAGGAAGTTCAGGCATGTCTGGTAAATGGAATTCCACCAGCTGAATTGAACAAGAGTACTTGTGTGGGATTTTCTTCTTGATGTAACTCAGATTAATGGGTGTTGAACACAAATCAATGGAAAAGCCTCTATCTGAGAGTTTCTTGGCTACCTCAAAGAAAGGTGTGATATGACCATAAGCTAAGTATGGAAACATTAGAACTCTCAGCTTTGTTGTTTCATGTTCTACAGCCATGACTTCTCTGTGCTCTCTCTCTCTCTCTCTGTGTGAAAGTGTTTGTGTGAAAGTGAATGTGTAATGAAGCAATTTATAGAAGGATAATCCACATATATATATTTAAGACTCTATATTACATCCTATACATCTACTAATTAATATCCCTCTGTTCAACAATAGTTGTCCACTATACTAAAAATAGATGTTCGACAATATTTGTCCAATTTAAAAAATTAAGAAATAATTTATCTTTTGTGTCTATTTTATCATTGCTATTAAATACATTTTATCATTTAACACATTTCTCAAAGTATTAGATTTAATAAAGTCAAAGGATAATATAGTAATATTACCGCTATTATTTATTGTTTTTTAAGAGGTGTGTCAAGTCAAGTTAATAGCGGACAACTATTGTTGGACAAAGAGAGTAATTTGTAATATAACAAATTAATTACGAGTGATAACAGATTCAAATTAATTAATATTAAATTAAATTTATTTTAATATTTAATGCAAGTAAGAGAAAGTAAAAAATATATACATTAAATATACGAAATCAAATTACTATATTTTAGGGAGGAGTTACCGAGGAAATGAAATCACAACAATTCAGGAAGGAGTTATTGAGGAAATCATATTACTACAATTCAACCATGTCTTGTAATTTCAAAACTCTCTCCATAATCTTCTTCAAAGAAAAATTCAAATCATATTTATAGATTTCGATAGTATGAAAAGTGACATTGTTATCATTCCAATCAGTTCTACAAAACAATCCGATAAAAAAGGAAGTGCAAGAATGTCGTCTCTCCTTTATCAGACGATTTTGACTTAGATTTTATACCAGAAACACATCACGAAAAAGGTAAAAGAAATTGTGAAGGGTGAGTTTTCACAAGCAAAAAACCCAAGGCCTAGTGTGGATGTGAAGAACAACTTGAAGAATTTCAAGTCTAAAAAAGAAAAAGTTGTTTCAAATGTATTAATAGTTCAATTTTTTTTTCATCTTTTGATGATTTTTATTTTTTAGAACTTGTATGTTGTTTTTTATAATTTTACTAAGTGATATATATTCTGCACACAATCTTTGTTGTACGAATTATGAATGAACTTGAAATATGTTCATATGTTTGAAAAATAGGCATGAAAATGGCGTTTTATTATTGGTAGATATGAATATGAAGTAGGTAGTCAAAGTGCATTCTTACTATTTTATTTTAATAAAGCTGATTTTATATATCGGTGTGAATCATTGTTGGTGGATGTTAGTATGAAGTAGGTATTAAAAGTGCATTCTTATCACTTCACTTCTGATTTTAGTAAAATGTGTAAAATCTATATTAATATAGGTTCCTAATCCTTTCTTAAACGGTATAAAATTACTCTAAATTACATATATACACAACATTAAGTTTCTTATTTACTATTTTTCCCTACCCTTTCTAAGTATTTCTTAATTCCCTATTTTTATTCCCAAAAACCCATATTCCGGATACATAACCTATCCCCAAGCCCACGAACTAAAACCCACGATTTTCTCATCCTTTTTTCACTCCTCAAATCACTCCCCCTTTCTCTCCTAAATCTTATCTGTTTATTCTCTAATTTATGTTTTGAAGTTGAAGATTTTTCTCTCTCCAGTCCTTGATTTCTTCCATTGAGGTATTGTTTCAATTTTTTTCAATTTCTTTCGATTGGAGTTCGATTTTTTAGTATAATCCTGATACATTATGGATTTTGTTCCATCATTCAGTATTGGTATTACTCAGATTATGTCCCCTAACACAAATCATATTTTCGATTCTGAAGAAGTTGGCTCGCCACAAAACAGATCCAAGGAATTGCATGATACGTTTGCTATGGCTAAAGTAAACTTTGAGAATTCAAATAAGGATGTTCAATCTACTTCAAAAGAGCTGGTAGTGAAAACCCCCCCAAAAAGGGGTCGAAAGGTTGCATCTGCTTTTGTTCGCCCTTCTTTAACCAAGATTAAATTTTCGGTATCATTACACATTTTTGTGAGTATTAAAGTTGAATTTTGTTCAATGTTGTAATGTATCAGATTACCTGATTTTATTTTGTTTATATAGAAAATCCTAATTTATTTTTCATTTTTTTAATAGATTTGATAAATGTCATAAGTTTTAGAATGCGTAATTGATAACTTATTCTATGGTGGTTAGTATATTAGCAGCAGAAGTGTTTCATTTAACATGATACAATATATTATCACTTGATGCATGTTCAGTATTGTATACGAAATTATGTTTGTATCATCAGGATTATAACATTTGTTAATGAATGTATCTTATTTAAATGTTTGTCTTTTGTTCTGTTTTGATTCTCAACATGACCTATAAGAAATACCAGATACAAAAGTTTAAATGATTTTACAATGTGTATCATTAATTCTCGTTGGATACATTAATATAACCACTGTTTAGTATTTGTTAATATTTGTGCATTAGTATATGTTAATTTTGATACAGTAGTCGATTCACTATCTACAAAAATAATGTATCAGATACATATGCTTAGTCAACTAAAGTACTGTATCAGATACATAATTTCATGTTCAAATCAATATAAGATTTCAAGAAGTAACAGATACAATTTAAAACAATATAGATTTATCATATATTTTAGATACACTGCAAATATAATTTCTATTTGTTATTATGTATCGTGTCCAATGATTGTTCACTTTTTTGTACAATACCAACCCTTGAAATATGTCATCAAACATATTCCAACGCACTCTTTGAAGTTTGGTGCTACATACAACATGGGCTTTGTAAATGATTTTAACAAGTCAATAGGGGTAGAGTGCATTGAGTTGTTCAAACAAACAATTTTTGGCCCATACATCAACATTCCGAACTGCAATTACCAAGGCCAAATAACCAAATGTATCTTGCTTTTGGAGGTGGAGCAGGACAACAAAAAAAATGAACTCCATATTCGCCATTCAAATGGCAATATTCTCCATTTTAGTATAAAAGAATTCACGATCATAACTGGACTTAAATGCACTGGCAATGCTGAGGAATTTAAGTATTCAGATTCCATGCAGAGCCGATTAGTTCAAAGGTATTTTCCCGGATAAAAAAATAGTGTAAACAAGGGAAGGCTCGTTGAAAGATTTCTAATGGGTGGTTGGGACAACAACCAAGATGCATTACAAATGGCAATCATGTACTTCATTCATACCTTTGTCTTTTCCCAACTTGGCGATACACCAATACCTGTTGATGACTTCCTAATGGTTGAAGATGGGAGGTATCAACAGTTTCCTTGGGGACAACTTGCCTATTCGAAACTTATTACAACATTGAGGCAAGAGTTCAATAAGGAAAAACAACTGTATCGTTTGAGTGGCATGCCTTATGCTTTACATGTTTGGATATACGAGTGTGCTTCGGTCTTAAATCAACAGATTGCTGTTAAAGAAGGGAATTACATTCCTCGGATATGCAATTGGAGAGTTGTGAGTATTAAACCCAAATTTGGCATGTTTATGTCAACCATTTTCACTGAGGTAATGTTAATATTTCATTATTGAATTCTTTAACATGTTTCTTATCTTTTCGATTCACTATTTTATATTTTCACGTTGAGTTATATTTTATTTTTTCAGAATGTGTGTGTTGATATTCAGCCAACACCGGAGGAAATAGCAGCACTTGATTTGCCTAACACTAGTCATGTTTCTCACTCGGAACCCTCTACATCAACTGTTATTCCTAAGGATGTGCAAGCACAGGATTTTCTTTTTTGAGAAAAAAAGATACCATGTTAAGTCCTTTTGATACACTGCTTCCTTTCTCTTGTATCCATGAAAGTTGAAAAATTCTCTGGCAAATACTGAAGGGTTCTTGTAATTAATGAGGAAACAAGGAAACATGTAAATTGCTAAATCTCTCTGTTCCAAATGTGGATAGAACTGATCATAACACAGAGAGAGAGAGAGAGATAGATAGAACCATCAAATTATGGCTAGATCTAGTTGGTCACTGCTACAAGAAAGTTGCAGAAACTAAGAGCAGTGACCTTTTCTTCACTATTTTCTGCTTTGTTTTTGTTTTTGTTTTTTGTCAAAGAAAGTGGATATTAATGCCTTAACATCTGAATCAGTGAAGCAAAAATAAATTGCTTCTGAAAATTAATGGAAAGAGAAACAAAATGAGTTTATTCATATTACCATAAGATGATACATGAAGGTACTGCTAAAAACACTACTTCCATAAGGTCAATCCAAAGTTGCAGAATTAGTTGAATTCGTTTTAGATCCGCGTCTGTTACTGCTGATGCACTCAGTTATCTCTTGAATGCTTCATGTGAAGGCATTCTTGGACTGATTCTTCTCACAAAGCTGTTTTATCACCTCAGCAACTCCATCCATCTGTTCCTCTCTTAGCACTCTTATATTCTCACCAAGACTATTCACCTTCCTCCTCAAATCCTCCCCAATTTTTTCGCCAAAAATCACTTCTTTGATAGTCTCAGCTATATAACCTCTATGAAGCTTCTCATTTCCATCTCTCGCTATCTCCACGGCTACTCCATTCTCCACAACCGATCTAGCATTCATAGGCTGATCTGAGCAGAAGTTCATAGGCATAGCTATGATTGGAACACCAAACTCTATGCTTTCAAGTGTGGAATTCCAATCACAGTGCGTTACAAATGCTCCAATACTTGGATGCTTCAGTATTCTTGCCTGTGGAGCCTATCCTTCAACTATCCTTCCCCTTTCTCCAATGCTTTCAAGAAAACCTCGAGGAAGTGCCTCTTCAAGGTTAACAACTTGTTCTCCTCTTGGAAACCTTACAACCCATATGAAATGAACATTGCTAAGCTCTAACCCATAAGCTACCTCTTCCATTTCTTCCTTTGCCAAGATATACTCACTCCCAAATGAGACATACACAGTTGAATGCTCCTTTTTCTTCGCTAGCCATTTAATGAGTTCTGTTTCCACCATAACCCCTGCATCTTCAAGATCTTGAATTACTACCCCAGTAGGCAGAATGTTTGTTTGGCCTATTTCAGAAAGATAATCTATGTACTTTGCATCTATTGCTCTGGAGCTATTCAGCAGCATGATTCTCTCACCTTCTTCCTCCACTTCAAGCTCAATGTGACGCTCTATCTCTAGCTCATAATCCTTAAGATAGAGAGCTGGGAAAGGGAATTCCACTCCGGGTTTGAGCTGGAAATGGCAAAAATAACAACACGTAGGTGCACTTGCATTGCAAAATCTTATTGCTGGGATGTTGAGTCTAGATGCAACCCTTACTGCCCATGGTTGCATTATATCAAATACTAACACATCAGGTTTTTATTCTTTCAGGATTTGGTAAAATTGTGGTTTTTCCATCATGAGGGCTTTGTAGAGGGTAGATTGAAGATGCAGTGGGAGGCCATTTGTTGTGTGGTAATGAGGAGGAAGTTCAGGCAAATCTGGTAAATGGAATTCCACTAGCTGAATTGAACAAGAGTACTTGTGTGGAATCTTTTTCTTGATGAAATTAAGATTAATGGGAGTTGAACACAAGTTAATGGAGAAGCCTCTATCTGAGAGTTTCTTGGCTAGCTCAAGGAAAGGTGTGAAGTGTCCATAAGCTAAGTATGGAAACATTAGAACTCTCAGATTTGTTGTATGTTCTACAGCCATGATTTCTCTGTGTTATTTTTGTGTGTGCGTGCAAGTGATTATTTGGGTAAGTGATGCTCTTTATAGAATTATTAAAGGTCAGACGGTGCACGAAGCATTTAGCGTTCAGTGCGAATCTAAAGAAGGACCATACCTCAATGGAGTAGGCAGTCTACCCCCACGGAAGAAACTTTATTGTCGCTTCAAGACTCAATAGTGGAGGAAAGAAACATTGGAAAAGAAAGAAAATGCATATGTGGAAATCAGTGTATTCATGCAGGTATGTTAGTGTATTTATTGGCCTTTTAATCAGTGCATTAATACAGGTGTGTGTGTGATTATTTCTTAATTGAAGCTCTTTAAAGTTTCAAGACTATGAATATTTTCCCACCACTAAATTTATTACTAGTAGGTTAGCACATTAAAGTTCAGATATTGGCAAATTATATAGCACTCACTACAAGTTGCATTACTCTCATATCAATATGGTGAAATATTAGTTGAAGTTCATGTAATTTGACTCTCGAGAACAAATTGTGACAAGCATTTGTGAAGGGGGAAACATAGCACCTTCAAATAATGGGGCTAGATCTATTTGGTCACTGCTACGAGAAACTTGCAGAAACCAGGAGCAGTGACCTTTTCTTCACTATTTTCTGCTTTGTTTTTGTTGTTTGTAAAAGAAAGTGGACATTAATGCCTTAACAAGTGAATCAGTGAAGCAAAAATAACTTGCTTCTGTTTGTGAGCAGGTTGCAGAGACAATTAACCATCTGTTCTTACATTGTAAAGTGGTTGGCCAGCTGTGGAATTTGTTTACTAGCTTCTATAAGTTGGACTGTTCCAGAGAGAACAGGACAGGCTCTAGAAAGCTGGAATATGGAGGGAAGTGGCAGCACAGACAAGAGTAGATGGAAAATTGTCCCAGCAGTTATTTGGTGGACCATATGGAAAGAAAGGAATTCTAGGAGTTTTGATAACAAAAGCAGCCCTCTGCACAAGATTAAAATGAACTGCATTATCACTTTTTGCTATTGGTGTAGTTCAGAGTATATAGATGACCCTGTGGTTATTGTAGACGTTCTAGGGTCCTTATAAAGATGGAGGAGGATCTAGGGATAGTTTCTTTTTTTTTTCTTTTCTTTTCTTTATCAGGGAGGATATGATGTAAATTTTTGGATACCAGCTTTGAGCTGATGATTGATATGCAAATGTTACCTTTATCAAAAATAAAATAAAATAATAACTTGCTTATGAAAATTGAGTAAAAGAGAAACAAAGTGAGTTTATTCATATCACCATCAAATTACATATAAAGGTAGTGCTAGAAACACTACTTACTGAAAGAGGTCATTCATACACAAACATTTTTTTTTGGTTGATACACTTTGTTATCTCTTGAATGCATCATGTCAAGGCATTCTTGGACTGATTCTTCTCACAAAGCTGTTTTATCACCTCAACAACTCCATCCATCTCTTTCTCCCTTAGCAATTTTATATTCTCACCAAGACTCTTCACTTTCTTCCTCAAGTCCTCCCCAATTTTTTCATCAAAAATCATATCTTTGATAGTCTCAGCTATATAACCTCTATGCATCTTCCCATTTCCATCTCTGGCCATCTCAACAGCTACTCCTTTTTCCACAAGCAATCTAGCATTCATAGGCTGATCTGAGTAAAAGTTCATAGGCAAAGCTATGATTGGAACACCAAACTCTATGCTTTCAAGTGTGGAGTTCCAACCACAGTGAGTTACAAATGCTCCAATACTTGGATGCTTTAGAATTCTTGTCTGTGGAGCCCATCCTTCAACTATCCTTCCCCTTTCTCCAATTCTTTCAAGAAAACCTTGAGGAAGTACCTCTTCAAGTTTAACAACTTGCTCTCCTCTTGGAAACCTTACAACCCATATGAAATAAACATTGCTAACCTCTAATCCATAAGCTACCTCTTCCATTTGTTCCTTTGACAAGAAATTCTCACTCCCAAATGAGACATACAGAGTTGAATGCTCTTTTTGCTTCCCAAGCCATTTAATGAGTTCTGTTTCCTCCATATCCCCTGCATCTTCAAGATCTTGAATTACTACTCCAGTAGGCAGGATCTTTGATCTGCTTACTTCAGAAAGATAATCCATGTACTTTCCATCTATTGCTCTAGAGCTATTCACCAACATGACTCTATCACCTTCTTCATTCACATCAACATTAATGCGATGCTCTATCAGTTTCTCATAGTCCTTGAGATAGAGAGCTGGGAAAGGGAATTCAACTCCTGGTTTGTAATGGAAATGGCCAAAATAACAACACATAGCAAAACTTGAAATGCAAAGCCTTATTATTGGGATGTTGAGACTTAGTGCAACCCTTGCTGCCCATGGTTGCATTATATCAGGTATTAACAGATCTGGTTTTCTATCTTTCAGGATTTGGTAAAGTTGTGGTTCTGACATCATGAGGGCTTTGTAGAGGGTAGATTGAAAATGGAGTGGGAGGCCATTTGTTGTGTGGTAATGAGGAGGAAGTTCAGGCATGTCTGGTAAATGGAATTCCACCAGCTGAATTGAACAAGAGTACTTGTGTGGGATTTTCTTCTTGATGTAACTCAGATTAATGGGTGTAGAACACAAATCAATGGAAAAGCCTCTATCTGAGAGTTTCTTGGCTACCTCAAAGAAAGGTGTGATATGACCATAAGCTAAGTAGGGAAACATTAGAACTCTCAGCTTTGTTGTTTCATGTTCTACAGCCATGACTTCTCTGTGCTCTCTCTCTCTCTCTGTGTGAAAGTGTTTGTGTGAAAGTGAATGTGTAATGAAGCTATTTATAGAAGGATAATCCACATATATATTTAAGACTCTATATTACATCCTATACATCTACTAATTAATATCCCTCTGTTCAACAATAGTTGTTCACTATACTAAAAATAGATGTTCGACAATATTTGTCCAATTTAAAAAATTAAGAAATAATTTATCTTTTGTGTCTATTTTATCATTGCTATTAAATACATTTTATCATTTAACACATTTCTCAAAGTATTAGATTTAATAAAGTCAAAGGATAATATAGTAATATTACCGCTATTATTTATTGTTTTTTAAGAGGTGTGTCAAGTCAAGTTAATAGCGGACAATTATTGTTGGACAAAGGGAGTAATTTGTAATATAACAAATTAATTACGAGTGATAACAGATTCAAATTAATTAATATTAAATTAAATTTATTTTAATATTTAATGCAAGTAAGAGAAAGTAAAAAATATATACATTAAATATACGAAATCAAATTACTATATTTTAGGGAGGAGTTACCGAGGAAATGAAATCACAACAATTCAGGAAGGAGTTATTGAGGAAATCATATTACTACAATTCAACCATGTCTTGTAATTTCAAAACTCTCTCCATAATCTTCTTCAAAGAAAAATTCAAATCATATTTATAGATTTCGATTGTATGAAAAGTGACAATGTTATCATTCCAATCAGTTCTACAAAACAATCCGATAAAAAAGGAAGTGCAAGAATGTCGTCTCTCCTTTATCAGACGATTTTGACTTAGATTTTATACCAGAAACACATCACGAAAAAGGTAAAAGAAATTGTGAAGGGTGAGTTTTCACAAGCAAAAAACCCAAGGCCTAGTGTGGATGTGAAGAACAACTTGAAGAATTTCAAGTCTAAAAAAGAAAAAGTTGTTTCAAATGTATTAATAGTTCAATTTTTTTTTCATCTTTTGATGATTTTTATTTTTTAGAACTTGTATGTTGTTTTTTATAATTTTACTAAGTGATATATATTCTGCACACAATCTTTGTTGTACGAATTATGAATGAACTTGAAATATGTTCATATGTTTGAAAAATAGGCATGAAAATGGCGTTTTATTATTGGTAGATATGAATATGAAGTAGGTATTCAAAGTGCATTCTTACTATTTTATTTTAATAAAGCTGATTTTATATATCGGTGTGAATCATTGTTGGTGGATGTTAGTATGAAGTAGGTATTAAAAGTGCATTATTATCACTTCACTTATGATTTTAGTGAAATGTGTAGAATCTATATTAATATAGGTTCCGAACCCTTTCTTAAACGGTATAAAATTACTCTAAATTACATATATACACAACATTAAGTTTCTTATTTACTATTTTTCCCTACCCTTTCTAAGTGTTTCTTAATTCCCTATTTTTATTCCCAAAAACCCATATTCCGGATACATAACCTATCCCCAAACCCACGAACTAAACCCACGATTTTCTCATCCTTTTTTCACTCCTCAAATCACTCTCCCTTTCTCTCCTAAATCTTATCTGTTTATTCTCTAATTTATGTTTTGAAGTTGAAGATTTTTCTCTCTCCAGTCCTTGATTTCTTCCATTGAGGTATTGTTTCAATTTTTTTCAATTTCTTTCGATTGGAGTTCGATTTTTTAGTATAATCCTGATACATTATGGATTTTGTTCCATCATTCAGTATTGGTATTACTCAGATTATGTCCCCTAACACAAATCATATTTTCGATTCTGAAGAAGTTGGCTCGCCACAAAACAGATCCAAGGAATTGCATGATACGTTTGCTATGGCTAAAGTAAACTTTGAGAATTCAAATAAGGATGTTCAATCTACTTCAAAAGAGCTGGTAGTGAAAACCCCCCAAAAAAGGGGTCGAAAGGTTGCATCTGCTTTTGTTCGCCCTTCTTTAACCAAGATTAGATTTTCGGTTAATGCATCTGGCTTGTAGTAATCAGAACAGTAAGGATGCATATAAGTAACATTCTTGCTCTTTAAAACAACAATTGCGTGTGAACAAGGAATCTCGTCTAATTGAAATCTACCACAATTACACATTTTTCGCTCAAGGCAAACAATGTATCTTCTTCCAGATTCATAAACTGAAAAAATAAACTCAGACGATGGAACAACTTGCAAACATTTAAAAAAATAATGTTACAGTATTTGGAATTCCCAATTCTGATAATATACAGATACATCACTATAGATACATAATATACATATAGATATTGTGATACATACCCGCATTCTTGCACATTTAGCTGCGTTTAACATCAAAACTTCCTCAAATCGTCTCCCTAATGTTTCCTTTGTATATGACACTAATTCTCTGTTTTTACAATTTCAAGAACCAAACAGAATACGTGTCTCTTCCAAGAAATCTAATATAGGTAACTGTCGTGCCTCAACAAGGCAGCCATTGATACACTCAGCAATGTTTGATATCATCATCCTCCCTTTGTTTACTGTTGCATGAACTCTCGACCACTTTCCATACCCAGCATCATTTAGGTACTCCTTAACCCTGTGATCAATTTGTGCTACTTTAGCCATTAACTTGTCAAAATCTTCCTTTCGATAAGCCTTGGCCATTGAGTAGAACAAATCACTGAGGGTCGTACGGCTCCTCTTGAAGTTTGTACAAACATTCTTCCACATATGCCATGTGCATGCAAAATGAGGTAAACACAATGCTTACACTCTTCATGATACTTTCATTTCTATCCTATACAACACACATCTTTTCACGCTCCCCAAATGCATTTTTAAACTGTTCAAAGAACCATGTCTATGAACAGTCATTTTCTGTGTCTACAACACCATATGCCAATGGTAATATGCAACCTGATCACAAATAAACACATATGAGTTTTATGAATCATAACAGTTATTTAATGTATCAACTAGTATTTAAGACGTTAAAATAACTGTTACAACGTTACATACCTGCACCATCGAGTGTGCTGGTTGAAACGAACGTCCTTTTGTAAGCTCCACCAAGATGTGCGCCATTAACAACAACCACCGGCCTACAGAACTCATAACCCCTTATAAATGGCCTCAAAGCTATGAACAGATACATGAATTCATTTTCATCTGACTTGTGCATCCGTATATAGGAATTTGGATACACAGTATTTAGCATGTATATGTATCGTGGCATTTGCCTATATTTGTCAGCCGGTTTACCTCTTATCATTTCTAGTGCACGTTCCTTTGCACGCCATGCCTGCTGGTAAGTGATTTCAACACCATATAAGGCTCTAACATCTTCTACTACATCTTTAGGTGTATGAATTCATTTATGGTGCAGTAGTTTAGAAGTTGTCACACGCGCAACAAAATCGACCGTTGCTTGAACTTTGGATAGCCTCCTATCTCGCAATAGGCATGTATGTTCATTATTGAAATATCTCACTTTGAATATTTTTGAATTCTTCCTACACGAAGCTTTCATACTCCAAACACATGTATCCGATAAACAAACCAACACATAGCTGCAAAAAATTCATAAACATAGATCTGATACATTACAAATAACAAATTATACAATTCACAAGAACTAAACTTGGTATATCATTTGTTACCGATACATTAAAAAGAAGATAATATTTCATAAACATTTAAAAACATGCACATTAGCATATCATGTATCACAATAACAAAACAATGCAAGATACAATATTACCAATTAGATTATTAGACCAGATACATACTATTTATCAGATACATATTGTTATGCGTTACTTAATATATGTATCAGACACTTAACCATATCAAGATACATTTTTTAATCATATGTACCAGACTTACAAAATTCATATATCATGTGTATCTCATACTTTATAATAAACACAACATTGAAAGAAAGATCTTAAACTTCAGCACAATTCCAGCAAGTCATAATGTATTTATTTTTCCCAATTAATGTATCAATACCAATATTTCACTATATACCATCATTAACACGCTTTAATCGATTGCATGAAGCAGGCACTTAACAATATAATGATACATTGTTCACTCCTATTTATCAGATTTACGATTCATATATCATATATAGCTGATACTTTATAATAATACAACATTGAATCACTGATCTTAAACTTAAGCACAATTCCAGCAAATTAATGATTTATCACTTTTTTCTTATTAATGTATCAATACGAACATATCAATATACACCATCATAAACCATAATAACTTGATTACTGTACAACAATAATAAGCATACCTTTTGTTATCAGATCTTTTCACTCGAAAATTGAAGCTATGCTTTATTTTGTATTTTGCCAGCACAGCCACTAGGGTTTCTTTATCTTTGTACAATTGTTTCACATTCACATCCGTACTGTTTGTATCAGTTATATAATTTGTCAGCTCCAATTCTGGTATGTAACATGAATCACCACTTCTTGATTCAACCATGGTAAGAGCATGTGCGTCACTTTTTTCACCTTCAACACACACAATTGCACCGGTCGATACTTCATAATTTTGTATCTCTTCAACATCTTTATCTAATGTGTCAATACACATTGGATACATACCAAATCCAACCTCATGTTTCTTTACTTCTATGTACAATTTCACTCCCATATCATTCATAATAAACATTGGAGAGGAATTACCTTGTACGATGTATCGGATCTCAATTTTTTTTCTTGTTTCGTCAATATTCAACTGACTTGCAATGGCAGAAATAAGATCCACGAATGAAATATTATCCCCAACAACTATCCCATCACTTTTGTATCCATCATATATAACATTGCTTTCCCAGATTCCTGAGTGCCTTAACGAGATCGAAACATTCATTATGTTTATGTTGCAATTACTGGAAAAACAATGTCTCAAGAATGCAGAATTCTTCGTCAAACAGGGGAAGCAAAAAATAAATTAGAATTTTGAAATCTTTCCTTCTGTTACGATTTCATACAGTCTGGGGGTTATTGAAGAGAAACGTAAGCGTAATTAGTGGGATTTAATTAGATTTACAGTTTTTTTTCCTTTTTTAGCATAACTAACTGATTTCTTAGTGTATCGCAAATAATGTATCCGGCTTACATCTTATGTATCCGGCAGGACTGATTTTTAAGGGATTTGTGTAATTATCAAAACAGTAGGGATAAATTGTTATTTGTTCCTTAAACTATGGGATTTATAAAATTTTCACATAAAATTAGCTCCCAATTGATTAAGTTTGATTCACTACTTATTACCACTTTATATATCAAATAAAAACTTGTTTTAATACCAATTATATATTCTACCATATATAATCTATCTATTAAAAGTGCATTCTTATTACTTTACTTATAGTGAAATGTGTGAAATCTATATTAATATAGGTTCCTAATCTTTTCTTAAACAATATAAAATTAGCTCCCAATTGATTAAGCTTGATTCACCACTTATTACCAATTCATATATCAAATTTATATACTTTGTGTATAATTTATTAATGATTAAAAAACTTATTTTAATACCAATAATATACTCTACCGTATATAATCTATCCTTTGTAAATCAATTTCCTTCGCATTACATATAAGTCATAATTTGTGAATTATACTACTAGATCTAGTAGCTATTAAAATAGGTAACTTTTTTATGTTTGTATAATGTTTGAAATCTATACTAAAAAAGATTTTTAACCTTTCCTCAAAGTGTATAAAATTAGGTCCAAATTGATTGAGTTTAATTCATCATTTGTTATCAATTTATATACCAAAATTATACACTTAATGAATAAGTTAGTGAAGCAATTTTCATTAACATTACATACAAACCTGTTTTAATATCAATTACATACTCTACATTACATATTATATACTTAGAGAAGCAGTTTTCATTAATATTATATACAAACAGTTTTCATTCACATTATACTAATTATATACAATACTGTCATTAACATTACCATGTTTTAATTTTCTGTATATTTACTTTGTTAAAAAGTTTTTTTATTATTATTTCAGAAAAAAAAATCAATATAGATACTAAAAAAAAAACATACCAACACTTTCTCATCTACCACAAAAAAAAATACTTAAAAAATGTCAACAGAAAAGAAGGAAGAAAAATAAAATTTACTGATTAATAGGACAAAACAAACTAATTGAGAGAAATTTATGGAATGCAATATTCCAATAGTAATACACTCCTAAATTTATGGCAAGTATATATTATCATCAATCTATTATTAATTTATTTATTGTTTACACGTATTTTTTAATAAAACTAAATAGGTTAGATGTTGTTAGTATTCTAATGTTAAAACTTGAAAACTTAAAAATCCTGTTAAAACTAGTAATAATAACATTTAAATATGTCATTTATTCAATTTTCTCGAGACAAGAAAAATCATCAATTGTCATGTAGAAGTCTAATGGGGCTCACCTTATTTGGATGAGTCCACACTAAAAACATATGCCATATTGATATAGCCATCCAAGCCAGAAAAATATCTGTAAGACCATCTCCGACCCTTCTCTATTTTACTCTCTATTCTTTATAATTGGAGAGTAAAATAGAGAATCTCTTTTCCAACCACTCTCTATTTCATTCAATTATAGAGAGGTGAATACACTCTCTATTTCACCCTCTAGTCTTCAATTATAGTTTGGAGAACTACTATTCACACTCTCTATTTTACTTTTTGATTATAATATTATTATTTCTATTATACAACATTTTGGAAGTAACATATTATAAATCATATAAGGCCATTAATTAAATTTCTAATATTCGTAATTCTTTTTAAATATTATATAACATTTTAAAAAATATATTATTTAATATATACTACTTTCATCCAAAATTAATAATATTTTAAATTTTTTTATTTTATTTTTGTCACTTTAAGTGATATAATTTGTTATTATTATTATTTTTCACTATGAAGAATACACAAAATTTAAATGATAAGATGAAAATTCTAATTTAAAAATACAATACATATCATAATAATTTAAATACTAGATAACAATACAATACATAACATAATTTTAAAAATCACAACAATATTTAGTAATCCGGTAGGTTGTTTTAAGATTTAAAAATATCTGGAAAAAAAATTAATGTATGATCTAGAAAATTATTGCGGTTGTGCTTATTGATTTCTTTTTTCAATTATTTGTAGTTGTTCTTTAAAAATTTAGAATAAAATATAATTTTATATTAAATATAGAATTTGAAAAAAAAATATTACATGAAGATTATATAGGGTGGTTATTTAGGAAAAAGAAAGAAAGAATTTATATTATGATATAAGAAAATAAAAATGAAATAGAAATAATAATATAATATTTAGGAGAGAGAAGAAGATTCTTTTTTGAGAGAGTAAAATAGAAAATTAGATTGGAGTTGATTCTAAAAAATAGAGAACTCTATATTTGGAGAGTAAAATAGAGGATAGGGTTGCAGATGCCCTAAAGGCAATTATTTTTTTAATATATCGAAATTGCCCCTTGATCGGAACGAAAAGTGATTCAGAATTTTAAAAAAGGGAATTCAAAAAATGAGATTTGAATTTGAAACCTCACTGTGGATTTTGAATTTCTCTAATCTACTGAGTCAATCTCTAATTTTATGTTTAGGAGATTCAAAATCTTTATATACGTAATGTCAATGACTATTTTGTAATTTTGAACTTCTCTAATCTACTAAGTTAATCTCTAATCTTATGTTTAGGGGATTCAAAATCTTTACATACGTAATATCAATGACTATTTTGTAATTTTTTTAACGTATCGATCACATGGAGACAACTACCTAATCCAACTGTTCTTAGGGAATCTCAAAATATTTGTCCTACTTACCCCTAACCAAAAGTAAATTGTTTGATCAATAAAATATGTCGGTGTATTTATTAGACTTGTGCACTGATTATATGCATTGAACTGTACTATACTCTGACTATATTAAATTCTATATTTTAAAAGAGGACTATAATTAAAGTATTTCTTGATTTTTTAAAATAAACAAGGAAAAACGAATCACTATTTTATTTTTAATATATAGCAGTACATATAAAAGTGGATGGACTTTTCTTAAATTAGAAATATCTCGTCTTAATAATGAATCAAATGAAAGTGAAAAAAATCAAATCACACTTAGTAGCTTATATTTGATAATTCATATCATATTCAAAAATAAATAAGTAAAAAACACGTTGATTATATCAAATTTGGAGACCTCAATAATTTTAGTTCATCATGGGCGGAAACACTATTGCTGAGATAATAACTTCTATATGAAATGTTGATATGAATAAACCCTATTGAAATATTGTAAATTTAAAACGATTTAGTCAACCTGATCTACGAATCTATTCTAATCATCTCGAGGTATTACTTTCTACTTCTCGAGGTATAATGACAGACCAAGAGGCTCGACTAGAAAGAATGGCTACAAGTGCATTGATTTGAAGCCTTCAGTTAAGGCAACCACTTTGGCTGATATCTGGGGTTGCAACTTTGATATACCTTGACGGATTTCCT
Source organism: Solanum appendiculatum (assembly GCA_018342035.1). Taxonomy (NCBI): domain Eukaryota; kingdom Viridiplantae; phylum Streptophyta; class Magnoliopsida; order Solanales; family Solanaceae; genus Solanum; species Solanum appendiculatum. Next base: position 701,571 of record JAGDQO010000392.1, on the reverse strand, counting down.
GTAATCGATGATGAAAAACGCTATTACGAGAATTTCGGGAGGGGGAGGGAATTTACAGACATTCGAGGTTTACACCAAATCAATAATAACAAGATATGTGCATGCACTTTCATCACTAAATAATGGTTAATTAACGTGTGTGTTTTCACCTCGAAATATTATCTAACCATAGAATAGGTAAATGTGGTTTAGTGTGGGACGGGGTTCTTCTTTCTATCAAAATAAATCGAATTTGAAAGCACATAAGTATAGGTAGGGGTGAGAAAACAAGGAAGAAGTTGAATAAAACTGAAAACACTAATGTTGAGACTGAGTAGACTACCTCAATACTGTAGCGTGGTGAAAAATGGGTTAAAACGAGTGTTTTGTTCCGTATCCATTTTGCTTGCTCCATTATCTGCAAAACCAAAAGTTGGAAGAGTTGTATCCAACATCAAGATAAATATTATGCAAGCGTTTCAATGATTCAGGTATACCTCGTATAGATGGGTATGACCGTGCTCTCGTGCATGCTCAACACTGCAGTTGTCATCCAAGAAAGTTGCCTGTCAAAGAAGAAATAACGTCCTCAAGATGAGATTAAAGCTCGATTCTAATTGCTGCATCAAAATGCTTCCATAAGGTACAACAACATACCCAGTGTAATCCCATAAGTGGGGTCTGGGGAGGGTAAAGTGTAAGCAGACCTTACCCCTACCTTGGGAGGTAGAGAGGCTGTTTTCGATAGACTCTCGGCTCAAGGAAAAAAATCAAAGCAAGTCGAAAAAAAGAATTAACAGGAGTGAAGAAGTCATGGCAAATGCTTCCGTGAAGTGAATTAGGAAATTGTTCTAATTGCTTCCTCTGTTGACCATTCCATTTTCACTAAGCCAATCAACGTTACAAGGATAAACCAGTTTGCCTTAAATGAACTCACAGCTAAAGAACTATGACATTAGAAACAAAAAAGGACTCCAAAAAGTTGATTATGTATGCCAAAAGGAACATGTCTTCCTTTTTGATGTCACTTTATCAAACAAATATTTCTACTCTTTCTTGTCAACGCAACAAATAATCAGGTAACTTGACTCTCTCTCTCTATTTATGACCGAGAAATCTGTCTAAAGCTAATCCTTTAGGACAACTGTAGCCTTCAAAACTCGGGGAGCGACCACCCCTCTACTCCTCCAGTTAAATACCAGAGTTAGTTCGCTTGGCGCAGCGCTCAAACTTGTGACCTAAGACATGAGTCCCTCAACCTTTGCCAATTGAGCTAATCCCTGGACGCAACTATTCAGTACGTAGCTAAACACACAACAATTCTCTAAAGGAACTCAAGTTCATAACACAGTATGGACTTTCATCCTTCTGATATTATTTTCATTTTTGCTACTGCTGCAACCTCAATGTTTATGCATTTGAAATCTCACAGCATTCTCGAGAGAGATGAACATGTCAGTCTGGCAGTTAACCACTTAAGATGGTAGGGTTGTATATCATAGCCATGCAATCAATCGGAGTGAAAAACTATACAGATGTCACAGCATGAATTGCGTTAATTAATCATGTTTTTCCACTCTATATATCGTTCAAGGACAATAGTTGCAGATTGAACCCCAAAGCACAGAAACAAGAGGAAACTACAATGAAGTACTGAAACAACAGCTAATTGATTTTCCATATCCCCGGAAAACTAATAAAAAGGTAAGGTAAACCACGTAACTGTTGTTCTGACTATACGCATAAGAAGCCACTTTGGTGTCGTTTCCTATTTCTTGTTACCTTTTAGGCCTATAATGATTAAAACTCAACCAATATGGTCTAGACGGAACCAACATACAAACTTAGAAAGTTAGCAAGATAACTACAACCACAAATACCAATTAAACATTAGTTTGAGAGTAGCATATGTCAATTAGTAAAATGATGAAACCCACAGAGGACACTGCTTGAACATGGTTATACCGATTAATTTGAATGCTTATCCATCCAGCTATACCTCAGTTATAAGAATTTTTGCCCGCAAAGCATCAGCACTGCGAGGATCAAGATAAAAATCTGATGCTGTATCTCCCGTGAAGGCTACTTCTGGACACAACACACTATCTGTAATCTAACAAATGAACATTTTCATTAGACAAGAAATAATTTCAGTCACCACTCTATCATAACAAGTTATGTAACAACTTATGAACCTGAACACCAGATTTCTTCAGTTTCTCAATTTTTTTCCCCTCTAGATGAATGTATTGCTTCTTCAGCTTCTTTCTGACTGAGTATATTACATAACCCTGGAAAACCCAAGAATGAAATAATAAGTCAATAACTTGAAATGAAAGGTTTCAAAGTACCCAAATTCGGCAAAGTAGAACTGATGCAAACAAACCTGGCTAGGAATAACATGGTGAGTTCTAACTGGCCTTACTACCAGGTCATTCCGCATCTCATATGTTTCCCCTGAGTGCAAAGTTGCAAATACATTTTACATATGGAGATAAGAAAAATAAATGGAGAAGCAAAGCATATAAAGAAAATAGAATATTTACCTACATCTAAGGCAATCAGATCCAAGTTTAGTTCTACCTGACTCATAGATCTATGAACATCAAGCAACTTCTCTACATCCTCTTTTATGGAAGGAGGCACAAATACAGTTGGGGGCTTCAAGCCATACAAGCCGCGAGTAGCAATATACATAGGAAGTCCACCCTGAGTCAGAAGATAAAGCAAAAGTCAACACTGGCTTCAAATTTCAAATCAAGCCATAAGAAGAAGTGTGTTTTTTGAACCAAGAATTGTGCATAGGCTCATGGATTATTACATAATTAAAACAAATTTCTTCTTTCTGAGAACATCAATTGCTCAAAGCTTAGAATAAACAGAAGAAAAACTTACAATGTGGTCAAGATGCGCGTGAGTGATAAACAAGAAGTTTTGATGAACAGCCCTTGAAGGACATCTCCCAATATCAAAAGCAGCCTTTAGTTGTGGCACAATAACACAGGTCTCATGCCCACCAATCGAGTGCCCTTCAATTGAATAACCTTCAACATTTAACCCTTTGCGGATTACCTCGGCCCTGGCTTTTCTATACTCTTCTTCCTCTATAGCTCTCTCAATGGCAGACAAGAAGCCGGTAGAGGAGCTTTTGACAGCGCATGGAGCTTGAAGACTGCCATGTGTTTGCGTCGAGATACCATGACTTGGTTTTTGAACATTATATTGAGTTTGGTTTGAGGTGGAAGGGTAATATGTGGAGAATAAAGTAACTTTTGGGATTGTAATGGCTAGTGAGATTTGCATATTTGAATTGAAGAACACATACAGATGTACTCTGAGCAGGAGAGAAGGGGTTGAAATGGTCTTTGTGCTTCAATATTTGGATTACAACTCCTACATTTAAACGTCATTCAGTTAAATAACAGTTTCTAAATCCAAAAACACCTAAATCTAACAACAAAAAACACAACATGATTACAAGTCTACGGCACATGATATTAAGATATACATATTCAAGTTCAACTATGACCAAATCCCATACTAGTTGGGGCAGCTATATGAATCCTTTGTGTCAATTCTGCTCGCCTCTATTCATGTTCATTACAACACAAGATAATTTGTCCTTTTATGCAAATTAATACTAATTCTCTCAAACTAAGATTCTGAATCATATTAAAATATCGAAAATACAAAGAATTTGCAAAGCAAGTTATGTTAGCACATATTTCTATTTATAAACACAGAAATTTACTAACGTGCTTTTCATACTTAACTTGACCCCTTCAAATTTACATGGTAATTACCTCTACAAGAAACTATTACTTTGCCTACATCACTTTAATCCAAGTTACTAGCATTATACCTTCAATGATTTCTTCTTAAAACTTCCAACAATCCTGTTACGATTAAATCACTCAGTATGTACTCTGTACACTTCTACAACCACTCTATACAAGAAATCAAAACAAAAGAATAAAGGAAAATCTCTGAGATGTGAAATATAAACTATACCTTCAAATACTCCTTTCTTCCCTAACTACTCATCACTTTTCGTATCTCGAGTGTCAATTTGACTAATCTACGGAGCTAAATTGGATAAGATTAACTCAACATTCAAAAACTAATAATTAGCTATTCCAGTAATATACGAAAAGTACTATAAATTGCAATACTATACGAATATTCTTTAAATTGTAAAAAGTTGTGATTTTTATTATCTGTTTCATACATAAACCTATTTCAAAAATATTAGTAGGAAACTTTTACACAAAAATTACAAGCCATTAAAGCAAATGCAAATGATGTAATAATTTTGGGGCTTATACCTGAAATGAAGAATGAAAAGAACCAAAGAAGTTAGCTTTGTATGAAGAGAAACTGAGTTAAAACCAGAGCGCCGGCCGCCGTCAAATTTTCCCGGTTCAATTTGCTGTCAGCGCCGGAAAGAGCATGTATTTTTCCGGTGATATTTTGTAAAAGTGGTATGGAGAGAGAGGAGGGATAAGGTTTTTAAAATGGGAGTTTTTTTTTTTATATATATATAAAGAGCTACGCGTGATTAAGTTCACTAGTAATTTTATAATATAAAAAGTAAAATTAACATAAGCTAAGTAAAAAGGAATGAAAAAAGTAAAATATTTAGTGCGATAAATATTTATCTCAATATTATTTATTTTTAATTAAAGATATTAACTTCGAACTCTCTTATTTAGTTGATCTAAAGTATTGTAATTAATATTGATATGAATATATATATTAGCTAATGAGGGATTAATTATTTAAAAATAAAACATATTTTTAGAATAAGTAATTCATGATTTCGAGTAATAACATACTATTATAATATTAGCATTAGTTGTTGAGTTTAAGGTTGAAATTTGTATTCTCACACAAAAAATAACTTTAATATTACTTCAAGATTCAAATATCTAAAAAGGGAAAAAGGAAAAAAACATTTTTGTCAAAAAACTGGCAATAGAGAAAGGAAAAAAGAATAAGGTAAGATTCGAATATTCGTCAATTAATTGAGCTACTAAAATTTTAGAGTGATTATTTGTGCATTGTGGTGAAATATACAACTTGCTTTCTTCATTTCCAAAGCTACCCTTTACAGAAACTCATGCCAACACATTAAAGTAAAGCAAGATTCAACTACTCCCTATTAGGGTCTCAAAAAAAGCTGAAGTTAGTTTCAATTTCAAGGTGGATAAAGTTCAAATCTTTGTCTTACTAATTCTTGTTTTCAACATTTTTCTGAATAAATCTTTGAATTTGTCTGTTTGGGTGCTGTTTTATTCACTTCATTTATTTGCAGGAGCTGAACTTTGAGCTTATTTTTACAAGATGACAAGTAATGGGAAAAAAGATCAATATTAGAGGTACTGAATCTTTATGTATGGACTGTTAGATTTAGGCATATTTCCTATCTGGGGTTTAGTTTTGTTTGCTTTACAACAGTTCTTTAGAGCAAATATCCAGTAAAAATTGTTTCTTTATTCAAGGTGAAGAAAGTTCAAATTTTTATTCAAGTATTTGTCTTATTATGTTAACTAGCATTCTTGCTTTCAATTGATGGGTTCTTTGATTCTTTCTGTTTGGGGTATTCAAATATTTTTTTGGGTGCTGTTTTATTCAGGAGCTGAATTTTGAGTTGAATTTTACAAGATGACAAGTAATGGGAAACAAGATCAAGATCAGAGGTACTGAGTCTTTATGTGCTTTACTGACATTTCTGTGTGTATAAACTGTTGGATTTAGGCATGTTTCCTATCTGGGGTTTAGCTTTGATTGCTTTACAACAGCTCTTTACAGCAAAAAACCAGTAAAGATTGTGTTTTTACCCTGCTAGTGCAACAAAAGTATGCAGTAGAAGTGAAGATGTTTTCTTTCATTAAGGCGGAGATGGGGATTGGGATATGAGATGTGGTTGTTATGTTTCTTGTTTCTTTCTGGTTCAATTGTAGGACAGTGCAAAGAAAAGGGAAAATTTTAGGTAGTAGTGGTAGACTCAATATAGTGATTCACCTAAGAACTAAAATCTATTTTGTTTTATTTATTTATCTAAGAAGTTATGTGCTTAAATGAAGAAGTGGGGATTCATATAGCTGACCCCAACGTGTTTGGGACTGAGGCGTAGTTGTTGTAGTTGTTGTTGTTGTATGAAGTAATAAATTGAATTCAATCTCTATTGTTTTATAGAGAATATCACTTGCGGAAGTATAAGGTTCTCTATGAGATGAAGTACTGAAATGCTTACTCTCCATTGATAAAGAAGAAAGACGAGAGCGAATCCCCAATCTCTCCGATCCTTCTTTCATGTTCATTCCAATGGATTTGTCAAAATCATATGCTGTTGGATAGTTTATTCCCTTCTATCTATTGAGTTGGTTGTTATTTAATAATGGATCCTAACATGTTATATTTTTCCATGATCAGGAAAATCGTTGGCATGGAAGATTCTAGCATGACAATTGAATTTCTCCGGGCACGATTATTGGCTGAAAGGTCTGTGTCACAAACAGCAAGGCAGAGAGCTGATGAACTAGCAGAGAGGGTTAGTCTTTAGTTTAACAGTGCATAAACATCAAAATGTTGAGTCTTTCTTCCTTCCTCCGCCCATCACGAGCTTAGTCTATTTTACCAACATCTAATTGATCATTCCCCGTTCTAAGAGTTTCCGCCATTGCAGTGGGAAAGATAAATGTTTAGTAATTAATGTATTATAGGTCTTGGATCTGGAAGATCAGCTAAAGATTGTGTCGCTACAACGAAAGAAGGCTGAGAAGGCCACAGCAGCTGTTCTGTCCATCTTAGAGAACCAAGGAATATCTGATGCTTCAGAGGAATTTGATTCAGGCTCAGATCAGGAAGCAATATTTTCTGATTCTAAAGGCGCTGACTCCACTGACAACAGAAATGAGCGAAAGCCAAATCCATCAAATGTGAAAGAGAGAGAAAATGATGCAGACATCTCAAGCTCCGAGATTGTATCTTCTCCATCAACTGGCAGAAGTTTGTCGTGGAAAAGTGGTAAACATTCTTTGCCATTGTTTGACAGGAAGAAATATACTGATTCTGCCTGGAGGAGATCTGGTAGTTTCGCGTCAACTGGGACTTCTTCGCCTAAACGGGCAGGAAAATCATGCCGACGGATAAGGCGCAGTAACACCAAGTAAGTTCTTTAATAAGTTATCTGATTGAAGTATTACATATCATGATGATTATATCCTTGATGCAGAAGCCTTGGTCGAGTGACGGGGTCACATTTAGCTTGACTTTATTGCGCAGGAACTTCAGGAAGGCATTTTTCACAAATGTCAATATCTGAATCCCCTGACTCTTGATATTCTTGACCTATTATTATTTGTTTCGTCTCATGCCAACTTCATTTCATTATACATTCTGCTTCTCGAGGGAAGAATATATTCTTTTTAGGATATTGCTTCGGGGGAGAGGAGCATTGTCAGTTACGATAATGCTCGGTCAATTCCTGATACATGTATTCACAAGCATCATGCATATCTCCTTGTGCATTTAGATCACTAAGGCACTTTAAGCATCTTTCTCTTTATCATCTTTCATTTTTTAACCTCATTTCTTCTGTGGACCAGATCGACCACTGATGAATGCCCCCCCGAGCGTCTTCCTTCTTTTGCTAATAATGGGCCTCAATCCTTAATGGACAGTGCTGGCAATAATGATGTGAAAGATCCACTTCACTTTCCTACTTCAGAGATGTCAGAAAATCAAAGGAAAGCAGATGAGAGTGATGAAGGCATGGAAAGAGCTTTGCAACATAAGGCGCAGCTTATAGGGCAATATGAAGCTGAGGAAAGAGCCCAGAGAGAATGGGAAGAAAAGTACAGAGAGAATAACAACTATGCACAGGTATATATATGAATTTTTGATCAAGCACATACATATTATTCATCTATTGGCTACTTGATCTGTGCAAAGAAACTGATGTTGAAGGTAATCGTTAGACTACTATACTCAAAAACATAACCAGCAAATGCTCATCTCGACTGGTCGGAGATTGATGAGTAGTTGGTCAGTTGATCATATATTTCTTAACTTGTACTGTTAATATTTTGCTTCTATTTGTGGTCTTGATGCATTTCACTGCTTTTGCTTTAGTCCAGTACAGACCTTCATAATTCATTTCAGTTGACTTTCATAAACTACTCAGGATTCATGTGACCCCGGGAATTACTCGGATGTGACTGAAGAAAGAGATGACATGAAGGCATTTGAGCAACCATATTCTGCTGAAATGATTAATTTGCGAAATCATGCAAACAAATTCCAGGAAGCTGATATTCCCTCCACGAATGGAGTTACAGACAATGTTCCATCCACTCCTCATATTGATACAGGCTGCAGGAAGGATCAGAACTGCAGCAGACTTATTAATTCCGAGTCCCCAGCATCAGTGTTTGCACTTTCAAAGTCTAATGGGAGTTGTCCAGAAAATCATGGCCCGACACCTACTTATAGTCACCATCAGTTTCCATCTGCAAATGGTTCCCCTATACACCCCTTGGAAAATACTATCTCGTCTTCTGGAGGTAGCAGTTCACAAGCTGGACAAGCCTTGGTTTCTGGGGATGCTTCAGAAAACATAGGTTCTATCCTGAGAGCACTTGAACAAGCTAAACTTTCAATTAACCAACAGATCAACGTCTCGCCATTAGCAGAAGGCGGATCTTCCATAGAACATTCTATTGCTACAGCTAGAATTGAGGACAGATTAGACATTCCTCCTGAATTCCCTGGCCTTTTTAGACTACCAACAGATTTTCAACTTGAAGCAACTACAACAGCCAGCTACCAAGGTTTTCCGTCAAGGTTAAGTTCAGCGAATCATTTTCATGAAACTGGCTATGATCAATTCTCTACTACCCCTTACATGGAGTCTCCATCAAATGCTCCTACAGGTCTACCATATTCCACTGGATTGAACTACCTTAATCCTCCCTCGAGTTTTGGTCATCCATTGTCTAGCAAATCAACCTACCCCACCTATCTGTTTCGTCCCAATACAACAACTACTACGTCTCAATCCCAAGCAAGTTGGAGACCGTTATATGAATCCTCACCGGCCACATTCTGCCCCGTTGTAGTGCCAAACTTATCCTCAGTTGAAGAAGTATTCTTAAGATCCCTTCCGAGGAACGAGACAGGTATACCCCCATCATTTCCTGTCTCACATTATGATGCTCATCTGAGACCAAACATGTATGGATAGCTGGTATTGCTCAAAGCACTATGTTTCATTAAGAGATAGGCTCTAGTTTCTTCATCCAATATGGTTTCTTGGACCATTGTGAGAGGTGTAGCTATGTATCTAAGATTTTGGAGTCTCTTGTTGTATTAGATGTGTATTTTGTAAAGTTTTCTGGAATCAATAAACTTCGTCTACAAATTACCTTTAAATTTCTAGCATTGAACTCATTGGATTTCAATAATTATTGGTTTTAAACCTACTATTTGTTGCAATTTTAATGATTTTTTACAATAAATTTATCTTTTACGTCGAAAGTATTGAGTTCAGATAAACCTGAAACCAAGAGTTTCTTTTCATTTAATTGGTGCATATGATGAACAATCCCCTTCAAGGAGATGAAATAGAAAGAATGTTAAATCCTAAAACACCATGTATAGAATAGATGTTTTTTTTTCTCTAAAAAGATAAAAACTAAAACACCTCCAAGAATAAGAGGTTTATTGCCACATCACTGCATGCAAGGAGAGTTTGTTTAATTCGTAAATTGTCTCGTATCATAATTTCAAGACTGATGAAGATTCTCCCTTAGCATGGACTTTCCATGTTGGTCACTACTACTCGAGGTTAAGGACGAGGTTGAACCGTCATTTTAAAATTTGTAGTCCGATACATTTCCATTACGTTACCTAACCAAATACATCACCATCATATACCAGCCATCATGAGTTTCTTCATAAAATGACCTAGTCAAAATGTCAAAGTAAGTGTCTTTGATAAGATTTGCTTAATATATAGTATATTATATCCCTGCAAGCCTGTTTACTCTTGACCAAGAAAACTACACCACTATATAAAACATTTGTCATATGAAACATCCCAATTGAATTCCTAAAATCCCAACTTCTCAAAACTTTTATTAGTCTTTAATCCAAAATTCCTTTTTCCCTTCATTTTTGTCACGAAAGCATAGCCACCATAATAAGAAGCAAGAGAAGCAGTTAGAAGTACTCATTTCACGCCCTTGAATTGAAAAATCCAAAAGAAAGATTCGTTTCTGACTTCATAGAGATAATCTTGTTGTTGCTTGCTAGTTGGGCCGAATCTTAGATTGAATATGCTTCCAGAGTTCTTCAAAGACCTCTACTTGAGAATTGGAGACTTATTCAAGAACATTATTTTTCATAACAAAGATCAAGAAGATGAAACTCATCAAAATATTGGTTTTGAAAGGAGTTGTAGTGATGAATCATTGAAATACAAGAATAGAGGAATTGATGAATCTCAATTAAAACTTGAGAGATTTAAGGTGAAAACTGCACTGGTTCAATCAACAGGAGTTGGTACAAAGACTACTTAGTTCCAAATAGATCTTTGAACAAGAAGAATCATTTCATTAATTTTTTTTTGCTTTTGACTTTATGTAGAAGAAAATGTTCAAAAACTTATTTATTTGTTCTTTTTTGGTGTATGTATCATGTTATTTAGATCAATATATGCTTCTTATGTAATCATGCACTCCCACTTTTCAATTTGTTTGTCTTACTTTCTTTACTTTGTGCAACTCCACATCAAATCAAAATCAGACAAGCTAATTGAAACGGAGAGAGTAATAGTTACATATATGTGATATACAAAATCAAGTTTTTGAAACATTTTATGCATAAATGTCTAATGAGTTATTAAACCGGAGCGTGTGAGTTGAGAATCATGAGGTCTCCGATCCAAATCTCAATAGAGGCAAAAAACAGTAGGTGATTTCTTTTCATATGTTCAATCGTTTAGACGATATGTGTAACACATAAGTATAGTTCAATATCAAAACACTATCAATATAAGGATGATCTTGGGAGAATACACTCCACATTCTAACATTATGCATTAGTTGCCAAAATCAACTATAATTAGATGAAAAAAAAGAGAAGAAGAATACAGTAAACATAGGATTCTGCTATGCTATATTAAGCAAACATTTTTTTTCTTACTACAACTACTAGTATGCTATTCACTCTCTTCATCGCTATCCGCCAAGGAGACATGATTCATATTCTTTTCTAGAGGAGGAAGTCCATCGTCAGAATCATTAGAAGAATTTTCACCTTCACTATGAGATCCAGAGTCTTCTGCTTTTAGAGTTTGTGGAATAGGTGAGGTTTGTGCGGAGAGCCACTCGTTCTGAGTTGAAACGATATCAGCACTTGTTTGACATTGCGAGTATGCCTTCAGAAGTTCCTTATTGAGGGACAAAAACGCGTGACCCCATTTGAACTTGCTGAGCAATAGATTTCCAGTTTCCTCCTCGCCGCATATAATTAAACCTGCTGCTAAGGCCTCAACACAAGATAGCTGACACGGACGACCATAGTTTACTGGATTTGCTGCTACTAACCATGGTAAAAGACGAGGTGCAGGACAGCGCAGTTTGGTGAAAGGTACATCATCCAAACGTGCCCATGAACAATCGACTACAGACATTCCCTTTCGATCAATTAAACTACTATCTTCTCTTGAGATACACTGTGATCCAGTAGGACTTAAACAAACGCCACCGAATCCACTGCTAACACGCAGCTCTCTCAACAAACCAAATCTTGAAAGCTTCCGTCCAGTGCACCTTTTAGCATCACACTGACCAAAATCCCACATAGCCAGCTGAATTTTTGGACCGGTTGGTTCCTCTTCTTCCACAAATTCTCCGGGTAAAGACTCTTCAACCTTGAAAGAGTCATCAGGTTGACGGGTGCGGCTGGATTGTCCTCGATGAGAGTGGTGATAGGTTTTAGATCGCCTTTGCTTGTTACCACCCATTTATAAGAACTGGTTAACGATTTGATCGTACTTCTTGAACTACTACTTAGATGGTGTTCGTCACTGAAACTTCAAGCAACTGATCATCTGCATATTGTCAAAATGGTTCAATGAGGTAAATAGCTTATAGAATAAAAGGCTCCTCTATCAAAATAATGAAAGAAAAATGAACTATAAGTTGCAACTACAATGATACAGCAACAAGTTGACACGCCTTACTTTTAGACATCAGGCAAAGAAGTGAAGTTTTCTTTGAGGAAAAAAAAACTTTGAAGAATCCCAATCACCAAGTGGCATAGAAAGACGATGGAACAAGATTGGTGATTGATAGAAAAAATGCAACATAAACAAAAGTTCAGGTACAACAACCCAAAAATTTGCATTTACATGTTGAAAGCAGCCTACTAACTGATCAGTTACAGTGGATAGCATTCAAAATATTCTATAAGAAAGAGGGTAGGACAAGTAATATTTTTCTTCTTTACACTAAAAAGCGCATTTGAAATTTTAGTTTTCTTATTCGAAATACTCATAAGTTAGTACTTCCATAACAGTTCTAAGTCCTATGCCACACTCTTGCTCTTCCTGTTCATATTCACAATATTAAAAGAAAAATGGAAAAAGTTATCATTCAATCAAGTGTTAGACAGGTAGAACAAAATCACATTGCTGCAAAACTTCAAAATGATATTGTCTCACTTGAGAATACTGTCTATCAGTAGAGCAACTGAATTTGGACCTGACTTTAGCCGACGTGAACACAGAGACCACCATTGAGTCGGACAAGCTTGCTTTAGTTCCACAAGATCTTGAAAGGGTGGTTAAGACATTGATAAAAGTTCGTTACGATAGTCCATAATGTTGTCATTTTTTAGGGTGTAATGACAACTTCCCAACCAATAGGTTGGAAAAACACTCAAATGGAAATTTAGCATCGAAAACCAATTGGAACATAACTCTACCTTAGGTAATAACTCCTAGATAATTGACTTCAATAAACGCTTAACAAACGAATCACTAATCTATACCCCATGACCTAATCAGGAATATATATATATATATATATATGTGTGCGTGTGTGTGTGTGTGTGTGTGTGTGTGTGTGTGTATGTATATATATATATATGTGTATGTATGTTTGGCTAGTATAAGATAAGCTCAAACTAAACCACAAGTAAAGATCTCTAATCTAGTATTCCTGTAGTTCGAATAGTAAAACGTGTTTGGATTCTGAGATTATGCGATTATAAAGTTAATTAAACTCCTCTTTTCTACAGTATTAGTAATACTATAAATGACATCGTCTGAACATGTCAAAATCTGGTTTTTGAACTTGAAATACATTTTTTCAATAACTCTCATTGTTATCCAAGATATTGGAGACAAGGTGGAAGTAGCTTCCGTGGAGGACAACTAGGCTGAGATGGTTCAGCCATGTCAAAAGGAGATGGTCAGACACCCCAGTGAGGAGGTGTGAGAGGTTGACGTTAGAGGGCCTGAGGAGAGGTCTAAGCCAAAGAAGTAGACAGGACATGGCATGCCTTCAACTTACCGAGGACATGACCCTTGATAGGAGAGTGTGGAAGTCGAGGATTTGAGTAGAAGGCTAGTAGCAAATAGTTTCGCGTCTTGTCCCTCATACTAGTAATAAATATTAGTATTACTTTACTATTTTCGTATTTCTCACTCTTAATTTTCTATTACTACTTGTTGTCTCGTATGTCTCTATTTTCTTACTATCATGCTATAATTACAGCTGATGTCTCCATAAATAGTGCTTTTGCTTTTTTTGAGCCAAGGGTCTATCGAAAACAACAACTTTACTGAGTAGGGGTCAGGTCTACATACACTCTAGCCTTCCCAGACCCCAATTGTGGAAGTATACCGGGTATGTTGTTATCTCATTGTTATCCATGATCTGATAGGAGTCAGGACTATACAGATCATAAATTAGATTTTTGAGATTTCACGTGAGAAGCATTATCAGGTCGAGAAGGAACAAATAGCAATATTCTAAAAAGTTTTCTGGCCTCTCTTCGCTCCTTACTCTAAACTATTGCAAAATTAGAGCTGAATTGAGATAAATAAAAGTTCGAGCAAGAACGGATCTGCTTTACTCCAGACCCAGGGGCGAAGCCAAGGGAGTTTCGAATTACATTGTATACATAAGGTTAAAAAGACTTTCGTTTTTATGTATACAGATGTTGAATCCCCTTGTATTCTTCGTGTGTTTACAAATCCTAACTCTGACACGAGCAGATGGAGAGTATGAATAAACAAATTCAACTTAAACCCATCATTTTCGACACCGAGCACAAATACATGTGATTGAATTTTTTTACATAAAAATCAAATTTGAACCCATAATTTTTATTTTTTTTTAAATTAAGGTGTCTGTGTACTTAGACCAATTCCACAGAATACCTGCCACCTCCCACCACCAACCGGGGTCCGAGGAGGATAAAGTATACGCATACCTTACCCCTACCTCAAACATCGAGAGGATGTAACCCTCTACTCAACTAAAGGAAATCTAACAAAAATAGTACCTCAAAATTTGATTTTAACCTATAATAAGAACACAAGCAACCCAAAAAAAGAGCAAATAATAGATTAAGAAAAACACATAACAACATACATGAATCCAATCAAGAACATAACAACAATAATCAAGAAAAATTGAAACATCTTTAGAAGAACTTACAAGGACGAAAAGCATAGCTGATGAAGAACAATTTTATTTTTTGGTTCCTCAGCGACCCAACAAGGGTTTTAGAAGTGGTTAAATGCATATAATAGCCTATTTAGGGATCATCATTTAACTTATAGCCATACTATATAAAATTTTGTTAAAGTTTAACGGTTTCAGAATCAACTTTAGTACGTTATTGAAGTTAGTAAAATTTGTATCCGAAATTTGACATATTTATTGTGAAAGTAGATTTTTGACATTTTTTTTTTCCCATCCGGGATTAAGCGAATTTTAAGCATATATGATTGAACTTTAGGGTTTAAAATTTGGAATTGATATTTAAGTTATAGCCAAGTGTATAAAAAATTTAAATTTAGTCGCATCGCAACCAAATTCATGTGTGACTTATGTTGCAAAATTTTGTGTATGAGTTTGGTACATTTGATTGTGCAGACAAAATGATGATAAGATTTCATATATAAGAGTTTTTCGAAGAAGAAAACAATTTTTTTCAATAATAATCACTTGATTAACTTCACTTTTCATATTCAAAATCAAAGACACTAATAATTTTAATATTGAAAAGCCTTAATGATGTTATTAAGTGGTTATAGATGCAACCTTATAAACGTCACATAAATGACAAGACTCTTTTCCTACTCAATTTATCCATAAATATCTCAATTGTATATTTAGTTTTATTTATATTAAATTTTTGGATAAATTAGCTAACTACTCAAAATCCCTAACATAATTATTAAAAACCTCTACACTTTAAAATAATTATTAAAAATGTCAAAATGTCAATATTTTAGCAAATAAAGCGTATCCTAATATAATTAATTTATCTTCCTTTTATTTCTCAAATTGGGCCCACTTCTTGACTCCATTACAGGTGAAAGAAAAATAAAATACCCCATTACCCACTTTTCTCTCTCTAAATTTTTTACCCAAATTCTATCCTTTCTCTTTTTCTCTCTCAGGAATTCTTTCATTATTCCATATCCTCAAGTAACTTAAACCTTGCCTTTTTAAAATCAAATTCCTCCATTTTTCTAAGAAATCTCATAAATCATTCAAAAGATTTTTGTATTCCTATTAATATGTACTGTATTCTTATTAATATGTACTGTAATTGAAGTTCAATGAAATCAGTCGAATTCACTTCGAAATTCCAATCGATTATTTCAAAATTTTCTTCTCTAATGGAAACAATCGCAAATCAGTCGAATTCACTTCGACAAAGGTTGAAAATCTTTTGAATGATTTATTTATTACTAACACTTTTACTAAGTGTCTTTACAAGTACACTCCGGAGTCGCTTCCCATTGAAGCTATTCCAATGGAGTTCAAATTATATTTTTTATTCGTTATTGTATATATATTGACGTTAGGCAAACACTAGGCCGCTTCTTATATTATCGCTTTACTTTATTATTTGTTTACATTTCATGTCTATTATATTTGTATATTATTTTTATCTCCTACTCAATTTGAAAAAATGAATTCAGCCAGGACCCACAGTTGTGGATTTCGAAGGATGCCTAATATCTTTTCTTCGGAATCACTTGAATCCCCTACCTAAAATATTTTGGTTTCGTAGACTTTTAATGTTAGTTAATTAATTGGTTTCCTAATTTTCCTAAAATTAGGTGGCGACTCCTTTAAAATTGTTTTATTCTTTAAATTCTTTTAAAGTGGATTATTTTTTGAGTTACCACACCGTTTCTCCTTATTTGAATAAAGTAGGGATGTAAACACTTACAGTATCTTAAACGTCTCTAAATACTGGTATGAGTTGACTGCTATTTTGAGAAAATATTACTTAACTTGATAGGTGAAATATAAGTTGAATTATTTAGTTAGTTCGTCAATGTTTCGTAATTACAACAATTGTGGCTGCTACGTGTGGCATGATTAAAACATGCCAAATCTAGTTATTGTGTTTAGCATGACAAATAATTCATCTTTCACTTTCAATTTACATGAAAGTGCATTTCAACTTTTAACTATCTATTCTATTTAATGTCTTGACATCTCGAGTGAATTGCTAGATTCTTAAGCTTAAGTTTTTTTTCAATTTTTATGCACGAGACATGCTATTATTTTGTATTTTTTATTACCATTTTGCTGGATCAATTATTTATTACCATTTGTAGGTGAAGCAAAGCAATAGGAGGCAGATTAATTGGTCATGCAAGGCCTTCACATATTCTTGGAAACTCTTGGTTTTAAACATAGTCACTTTATGTATCTCTACTCTCTTGTATAATTTCTTTTATGCATGATTAATATAAGCTAGAAATTTTGGATTATGATCTTGTTGATGAGTAGTTTCCTTTGGTAATTTGTATAAATTTTAGTGTATTACACTATATTATAAGTAAATAATTATTGCAATGAATCATTCAAATAATTTTTGCAATAGCTCTTACAATAGGCATTGTTGTAATGCTAGATAATTGTTGCTATAGCTCTAAATAATTGTCGCTACAGCTCCAAATGACAGTTGCTTTAAAATAAAATATATTGCAATAGCCTTAACAACCGTTGCAAAAGTATAATATAGCAACGACTTTGGATTGTATTTGTAGACAAATTAATTGTTGCTACAGATAAGCCAACAGAAACACTTCTATAAAGCGTTGCAATAGACAATCTATTAGAACAGTGGACCGATTGATAATGTATAAAATAGATCAGAGCTTTAATTTCATAGTAAAATAGGTCTGACAATAAGATGTATGGAATTACATATATTGTATTGTTAATTCGATTTTTGATTTGTGTTTTCGAGATGACTAGATCAATCGTGATACATTAGTGTTTATGTATCTTGTATAAATTGATATGTACTGTATTCCTATTAATTAGATACATTAAATAAGTATGTTTTGTTCGTTAAGTGTTTGCTTAGAGTTCGACACATTACTGTGTGATAGTTATTATGTATCAGATACATGTAGTATTAATTTAAATTATTGTATCATGATCAAATATTTAGCATGATACATTACTTTTTGGTATCTTGTTGTGTTTGTCAAATATTATACTTTATAGATGATATATTATACATGTAATTTGTTGTAAAAGCATCAAAATGTTCAAGAATGAGGGTATGTATCATATTATATTTATATTTTGTATCTGGTATTAAGTATAAGTTAGTAAATAACAACTAAATATAATGAAAGTTTAACTTCATATTATCAACTTTTATGTATTTATGTATCATGTCCATAAAATTGTACATGATACATTACTATTTATAACTTTAACTTCAGGGTAAAAAGATCTGATAATGAAGGATATGGAATTACATGTATTGTGTTGTCTAGTCGATTTTTTAATTTGTGATCTCGAGATGGATAGCAACACCTGATACATGATAAATGATACATATCCTGATACATGATAAATGGATAGCAACACCTGATACATATCCTTCTAAATTTGAATAAGGTAGAAGATACATAGCAACACCTGATACATGATAAATGATACATTTGTTAGAATTTTTGTATCAAGTATCAATATTAATTAAGGTTATGTATCAAAACTAATATTTGAACGCAATACATTGTGCATGATAAAAATGTAATGTATCATAATGTTGAAATGAAGACATTATACATTAGTTTAAGAAAAACAAAATCAACTAGATACATTAAAATCTGAACCCATATGTATCAGAAAGGATGAACAACAAAAAAGTAAAAAAAATCAACAATTTGATCTACTAAAAGCAAAAAAAAAAAAAATGACGAAGAAATCCTCCTACACCTTTTCCTTTTCTTTGTATCAACTTCTGTATCTTTTTTTCATTGTCAACAATGGTGTCACCTATGAATCTCGATCCAAAGCCCTTACCAGTGCCACCACCATCTCGACCCCCCCCCCCAATTTTAAGTGTTTTTTTCACAATCATTTTAGAAGTCGAAGATGTATCCTTCTCGAACTAATTGGGTAAGCCCAATACTGAAAGATCGACCTTCATCCATACGTATCAGCAATTTTATAAGATGAAAGAACTAAAAAAAAAATTGATGAAGAAATGGCATAAAAGGAAAATTTGTAAAAACGTCCATTTGGGACATGGCAGAAGAGTCCATTTGGGACATGACAAAAGAGTCATCATGTGAAAAATGAAAAAAAATTTGGCATAAAAGGAAAACTACAATTTGGTTTTAGATAGATATATTGTGGGAGTGATTTTAGGCGTGAAAATAGGAACAAAATCATTGGGTTGGAAGGGCTGTGAGTAATGTATCTGGAAAAGAAGAGAGAAAAAAGGAAAAGAGGAATTTTTATAATATTTTGAAATGGTAGAAAATTTTAGAGAATATGAAAAGAAATGTTGTGTAGTTAGGTAATTTTTCTTTAATTATATTAACAAATTTGATATTTTAGTTGGGCCCGTGCACAAAATAGTCCAAGGGTAAATTCAGCCCTATAAAGAAGGAAAAGTGAAAATATAGTCATATTTGTTAGGTTTTGTTTGACAGAGAAGCTCGTCTACCAGCTTGGCCATGGCGATTTATGAGATGTGTTGTTCGGTTGCTTCTATTTTGATGAAGATTAGGAATCTCTTTCGTAAGAATAGTTATGAAGATTAGGAATCCCTTTATTACCATTTTGATGGATCATTTTTTTATTACCATTTGTAGGTGAAGCAAAGCAATAGGAGGCAGATTGATTGGTCATGCAAGGCCTTCACATATTCTTGGAAACTCTTGGTTTTAAACATAGTCACTTTATGTATCTCTACTCTCTTGTATAATTTCTTTTATACATGATTAATATAAGCTAGAAATTTTGGATTATGATCTTGTTGATGAGTAGTTTCCTTTGGTAATTTGTATAAATTTTAGTGGATTACACTATATTATAAGTAAATAATTCTTGTAATGAATCATTCAAAATAATTTTTGCAATAGCTCTTACAATAGGCATTGTTGTAACGCTAGATAATTGTTGCTATAGCTCTAAATAACCGTCGCTACAGCTCCAAAATGACAGTTGCTCTAGAATAAAATATGTTGCAATAGCCTCCACAATCGTTGCAAAAATATAATATAGCAACGACTTTGGATTGTACTTGCAGACAAATTAACCGTTGCTACAGATAAGCCAATAGCAATACTTCTATAAAGCGTTGCAATAGAAAATCTATTAGAACAGTCAGACGACCGTTACACAAAACCGTTGCGATAGGCCTATTGCCACGCGAGCAGATGGGTACGGGTCTTAAATCGTTGCAATAGCCCTGTTGCAACGGTTTTGGTGTCTATGGCAACACTTTTAGAACCTTTGCCTATGCCTATTTTCTAATAGTGATGGTATCGCTCGAAAATGAGATTGGTTTTGCTGGAGCGTTCCTCAGATAAGAAATTGTTGGTTCGATGTACTTGTTATATTTAGAAGCTTAGACGTAGTGTTTGTGACTTATGCATCTTGTTCTAGACTTTGATAAAAGTTGAGAGATAATAGAAATTTTTTTTAAAAAAAATCACCACTAACATTCAGCAAAAGTAGAGCGGTAAATTAAGGTGGGAAAACTAAGCTGTTGCAATAGATATTTTTTCAAAGAACCGTTGCAATAAATACATCTATTGGGACGATTATGATCATTGTTGCCGTAGATACACCTATTGCAACGGTTCTCATACTTATGCAACGGTTTATTTGTAGAAGTGTTCCCATAGATCTCATATCCTTATGCAACGGTTACAACCGTTGCAATAGACATCGTATAGCGATGGTTATGGAACCGTTGCCAAAAAACGTTGCAATAGGCCAAATTTCTAGTAGTGTTAAGGACCCAAATGGGAATATGCTCTCAGCCACAAATTATTGGGTGCAATACTTTTTTGCTATGTGAAGCACACAAATTATTGGGTGCAATACTTTTGTCATGAAATACAACTTTTTTTTAAATACAAATTTTAATTGTTACTATGATTGTAAATTTGTATGTTTTGATGACTGGAATACAAATTTTGTTGAAATTTTAAGAAAGAATATACGTTTTTGAAAAATATACAAACTAATGTTGTATCCTTTCTGAATGAACAAGTGTTTACATAAGTATATGGATACAAATATGTTTCTTAAATAATTACAAATCTATTTGATATACCTATTGGAATGAATAGAAACTAATAAAAAATACAAATGTCATTATACAAACCCAAACATGAAAACCATAATGAAAACAAATACACATATCATACATATTGGAATGAATACAATCAATTACTTTTGAAATTGTAACGGATGAGAATTTTAAGTTATATGTTTCTTTTTAAAAAATATTTTCTCTCACGATTTTCTCCTTTTTGTTATTAAATAATTATATTCTTTCAAATCAAACAAATAAAAAATACATAAATCAGAAGAATAACAAACTAAAATATTGACATTTTTAATAAATATTGAAAATGTTGATAAGAGGTCCCATTAAATGTTAAAATATTGTAGCATGTATTGACCATTGTTATCCATTCTACTTATGCTCCAACATATCATCTTTTAACACCAATTACATATCAAAAGTTTTTGCCCTTTTTGAATATATCAAATTTGTATAGTATTATTTGTATCGGGTATTTACGATAAATTATATCGACTTATTATGGTTAAATAAAAAAATTTTATTTGAAAATGCATATTATGCCTCTATTAATTTAATTTAAATATCGAGGGTAGATAAATTTTTTCGACACTTTATGTTTTTATACTTTGCCCATTAGACTTTTATTTATTAAAAAATATATATATGGTGATAATAATGTGAGCAGCTTTGACCATTTCCTCTCTAATTCCATTTCTTTCTTTTTCCTTATCAAATATTTTATGATGGTGAGGTATGTCATGATGAATAGTGAGGTAAGAAAACTTGTTCACTTTTCTAAAACTTTTAAGGATAAGGTTTTTTGGCCAAGCCAGGTCAATTTCAGGCCACCAAACTCTGCGATCAATGATTCCATAAATATATTTTCTTATTAATAAAAGAAAACCTTAGATTTATTCTTTTATATATTTTATTTTTACAATATTGATCGTTCACCTAATCTTGTTGACATTTTGACAATGGAAAGTTCAAATCTTTTATAGATTCTCTAATTCTATACACTAAATTTAATGTAATATATTAAGAGACTCACTAAGATGTGACTTTAATGTCTTGAATAGAAACTTAATTAATAAATAACTTATGAAGAAGACAAGTATGTATGCACGAAATAGAATCTTTATAATAAAATTAGGTTGATGATTAGGCAATATAAATAATTAATTTAATTATTTTATATAAATATCGAGTGAAAATAAATATTTATTAAATAATTAGTCGAAAAAGAAGTTTAAAATTGTAATAAAACAACAATAAGTTGTTAAAATTGTGGATTTAGGGGCTCAATGAAGATACAATTGGCACTATTTCAACCAAACATATCATAGTGGAATACTTTCAATCATGAAGTTATACATTTTATAATATATAATGTAAATTATAGATCAGTATATTACAAGTAACTTTTATAGCAATTATTTGATTAGTAGCATGAAAACCATGATAGTGACCTATTACAATAGTTTAAGTATATTAATAATGTGAATTTTTATTATATCATCAATGTATGTAAATTAAACTTTTATCTAATTTTGTTGGAAAGACATTTCAATAATCAAGAAATCTAGAATTTAATTTGTTTGATTTGTGAGATAAGAGATTACAATTTTAAAATAACTTGCGCCTCATGATTATGTTTTATTTTAGAATCAACACATAACTATATTACAATTATGGTATTAATTTTTTCCACAATATATATGAGGTAATAATTTCAAAATTACTAATCTCAAAGTAGGAGTGACCTCGGTGGAGGACTAGATATGGAAAGCGAGATTGAAATAGTTCGAGCATGTCAAGAGGAAATGTACAAATGTCCCATGAGCGCGAAAGCGTGAGAGGTTGACCATGGATGATTTTAAGAGAGATAGAGGTAGGCGAAGAAGTATTGTGGAGAGGTGATTAGACAAGAGATAACACAGTTCTAGTTTATTGAGGGCATGACGTTAGATAGAAGGTTGTGGATGACACATATTAAGAAACAAGATTAATAGGTAGTAGAACGTTGTCTCGTTTATCTAGTCATAGTATTTCTCTTGTAATTTCTTATCCGTTAATTTCTCGTTTATCTCTTGCTCTTCGAATATCACACTTTCTTAGTATAGTTATTGTTTTTTTCCTTTCAAAGTGTTCAATCATACTTTCTATAGTATTTTGTCATAATCACTTCACTTATTTTAATTTTCAATCTATTTTCCTTGAGCAAACAATATATGATAAACAATCACTATCCAAAACGGCCTAGGAAAGCCTTTCTTTATGGGATTTCCATTCTAACTCTCTCATTCCGGGCTAACTTACTTATTGAATGTCTCCTCTCCTTACAGTCAAGTGGCTTTCAGCTCCTGATAAAATCTTCTTACCCTGTATTCGCTCCGGGTCTCATTTTATGAGACCAGATATGTTATGTTTATTGTTGTAATAATCTCAACATAAAATAACAAAATGATACATTTGCTGATTTGCACTTCTCCAAATAGTCTAAAGTAATAAGAGTCAACTTCCTTCACATTAGACATATTCATGCAAGCATAGAAGGGGAGAGAGACCTGGAGAAAGAGTCAATATCTGGTAAAGATGGTAACTTTGACAACAAAATTTGCATATTATGTAGATTAAACAATTTGGCTTCCTTTTAAAGTAAGTTATTCAGTGTGGGGAAGGTCAATTTTTTGGAAAATTGAAAAAATATTACAAGGGGTATTTTTTTTCTTCCTAGTGACAAAAGGGGGTGGGGGATTTTGATTTTTCTTGTGATTTTACAAGTTGTGTGTTGTAAAATCTGTTTCGAATGGTAGTAACAGAACAAGATTTGGAAATTTCTTGGAAATTTGGTTATTGGGTTGTTGAATTGGAAGGTAAAGTTGCAATCTTGGAAAAAAAAGATGACATCTTCAGCTGTAAATTTGGTGATGACAGTGATTGGGTTTACAGTGAGCATTATATTCATAGTATTTGTGTGTACAAGGTTAATTTGTGCAAGAATTCAGTACTTGACAAGGAGGAGGTCTTCTGCATATACTTCTAGATCTGATCTTAGCATTGTAAGTTCTTGAATTCAATATTCTTGAAATTTAGTGATTTGTCATATATGTATATGTTTCGTGTCGAAAATACTGGTTTAGTTGAGCCCATATTTCATAGGTTTGGAGCAGCACGGCTCAGGAAGGAAAAAAAATTGACCTTGTATATATAAGATAATTTTCCAGTGAAGAGAGTTCGGATGAACCCCTTACGTCCCCTAGCTCCGCCCCTAGGCTCACACTGAGTGTTGTAGCTAGGAGATGTTTGCTACTTTTATGTTGGGAGAAACTGAAATTTGAGCTGGGGTAGCAACTATCTTATCATGACTATAGTTTTTTTTTTGGTTCAGTAGTCTAGCTGGTACATAATCTTGTAGGTTTGTGATGCTTAGTTTGTTAGGTTTGTGGACTTTTAGGATGCTTTTTCTGGCTTGTCATATTCTTTGATTTGAAATATTTCAAACTTCAAGTTGTGCTTGTAGGTCCTATTCCCCCTCACTTCATATCCTTTACCACATATGTAGCTATATTTACTTTGTACTTGTTGAATTGCTTACTATATAATATATTCACCCAAGGTTGCGGCATAGTGGTCGATGAAGTGGGTTGAGAACCATCCTAGGTTCAAATTCCAGCCGAGACAAAAAACATTAGGTTATTTCTTTCCATTTGTCCTAGCCTTGGTGGATAGAGTTACCTGGTATCTGTTGTTGGTGGGAGGTGATAAGTATCCTCTGGAATTAGTCTAGTTGTGCAAAAGTTGGCTCTGACACCATGGTTATCAAAAAAAAAAAATTTCTTACTCTATATATTGAATTCCTTTTCTGTTTGTGTTCTGCTTTAGTGGATCTCTGTCTTTATATTGGTGGTTGGTATACGTAGCCAATAACTCAAGAATATTGTCTTTCTACTCTGAAGCACAATGTTTCTTTTTTCTTGTGAATTACTTGTCCTGCTTCCCTTAAACAATAGTTTCTGTTTACCTCATACAGTTGGAACGTGGTTTACATGGTCTGGAGCCTCTTGCTGTTGCCAACTTCCCCACGAAGAAGTACAGTGATGCATTTTTTTCATTTGCAGAAGATACTCAGTGAGTTGAATCTTTTCTCCCAACTCATATATTGGACTATCTTACATAAGCTGCACTTGTTTCTAGTTGGTTGTTTTTGACTTTTTCATGAAATGAACTATTTGAATTGTAGATTCCGGAAAGAAGATCTATTTTTGATGAAAAGGAATCGAAAAAATTGATCCTTATAGTAAGACTATGAATATGTTTTTGGATTATGTTAACATTGATAACTTGTGAAGTCCACGCGAGTTAAATCTTAATGTGACTGTTAGAAATGTATCTGAAATTTTAATTCAATAACATTCAGAAAATTAGGATCAATTAGACAGTATCTGCTAACTTGAAAAGTAAATATAGGTAAGATAGTGGACAAGATTATGTAATGCAAAAAAAATTGTTAGACTCTTTAGATGGACATGTTTGAAGGTGATGCTGATATTTTCATTCAGGAAGAACTGGTGCTCAGCTTAGAAATGTTTAAGCCAGCTTTCATTTGCCATCTTCCACTTTTTGATTGAAGGATCAATGAGAATCACAGTAATGAGTTTCAGTTATTCACAGAAAGTTGAAAAGGATGAAACAATCGACTATTTACAAATTGGGAAAGACGTGGGAATGAGCTGACTTTTTCCAGGTCTCATGTGTTCACTAGTACAAACTGTAAAGCAAAAGAAATTTGATGCCAAATCTGCATGACTGAAGTATTTACATCATACGAGTAGTTACAAATTGGAGTTTCTTCAGATAAGTCAAAGAAGAATCAATTTTGGCTTAGAAAAAATGTTGGACTAAAAAATCATGTATTAGATAGTAAGTGTGAGATTGAGGCTATTATATAGCATGGATTCTCCAATGTCCTATCTATACTTTATACTGTTAGCTCATAACGGTAGGAAAACATCAACTCGTGAATTTCCGACTAGTATACACTAAGCATTAGCGATACATATGTTCTTGTGTGTTCAACAATATGTCAAAGAAAGGGAAGAGACAGAGGATCTGTTTGGAGATTACTAGAAGCGGTATGTGTTACTTTCTAGTTTATTTTGGACATAGAATGCTCTAATTGAGGTCATGCAAGTATGTTCTGGTGGACTTTGGCCATCATCCATATCGTTAGAGGAGGCTGAAATTCCTTGTGGTCACTCAAAGATTTGGTGTTGTATAGGTCAGTTTAGAATACATAGTGAGCCAGATGAGGAGATCAGTAGTTTGATGGGGATTTGATACTGCTACTGGTGTACAGAAAGCTTGAAACACGTTGTTCCTTGGGCTGTAAATCATCATAAAACCTTTGTAGCATCTTTGTTTACTCTTTTGGTCTCTTTATGAGATTAAATTACTTTACTAATCAAAAGCATCTCTTTGAAACTCGAACCATGGAAAACATAATCGAGAGTCACTACCCTAAGAGCCATTTCTGTTTTACTCCAGGAGAAATAGGAGTTGTTGAAATTCTATAATATGAAGGTGGATCCAACATGCATTCCGAAGTAGAGTATAATGGATATAGAGGATTCTTATGGCTGATTCCAACTCATTTGAAATTGACATGTAGTTAATTACTAATTGATAGTACATTATTCAACAGTTGAACAAATGTGGAAGTAACATGTATTTTCTTGATCCAATTGTGTGATAGGATTCAAAGGGATACCGTTAATGAGTTTGTTTTGAAGTCGACATATGTTGCTTATATTGTTTTTGTTCGTCGTGTTTTAAGTGTCTCCTCTAGTGTACTTTTGGAATTTTTCAATCAATCACCTTCTGACTTCCTTGTGTACTTCATTGACATAGATGCACGATTTGCCTTGCTGAGTACCAGGAGGAAGATACATTACGTATTTTGCCATCATGTGGACACTACTTCCACGCCACATGCATCGACATATGGTTTCAGCAGCACTCTACATGCCCTGTTTGTCGGATTTCCTTACGCGAGACTGCTGACAAAAAGTGCTTCTTGAAGCCGTTGTTTAGTTCAGCTGTCCGATCTCAATACACGATGGACTCCCTGAATGTTAATTCGAACCAATGCTCGTCATCTGGGCAGAGACTTTCTTCAAGATCACACGACAACCAGAGAACGAACCCCACTACAGCAAGTGCATCAAATGCATAAGCCTTTAGGCCACAAGAGTACAAACGGCGAAATTGACAGACAAAAGGTATTTACAATGTTGTGATAACATTCATCTAAGTATCCAGATTTTGCTCATCCCTTTTGTTAAGTATAGCAAGGTGATATCTATGTACAATAAACTCAATACAGTCCGGTCCTTCTCCGAACCCTGCAAATAGCAGGAGCTTAGTGCACTGGACAACCTGGACTGACTTTTTCTCATTCAAGGCAAACATTTTTTTTTCTCATTTTGTAAATATATAAGTTCAGTTTAGGTGATATCAGTCTTGTATATAGGGGCGGAGCTAGAGGGACGAAAGTTCTGAACCCCCCTCAATGGATAATCAACACTGTATATATAAGGTCAAAATCTTTGTTTACGTTTATATAGTAGATAGATGATAAACTTTCTTGGTGAAAATCTTGTCTCCGCCATTATCTGTATAACAACCATTATTTTACTTGAAAATAGATACGTATATGCCTTTCTTTTTATTCATATTGATATGTTTGCTTGGATAATGACTAGACATTGCAGTAAATAGCCGCTAAATTTGATAGGTACATATAGACTATTTAATTTATGACAACAATAATTTTGAAGTTGTACTTTTATTTTGTCCTCCTTTTGAAGTTAAAGAAAAGTAGAAAATAATAGCATATGATTATTCCCATCTATGACCGACGCTTGCTTGCAGGAAAATAAACACTTTTTTTTGGCGTCATTTGCACTTTTGACTCTATTTTTGCCTAGTTTTTAAATTTTGTCCCTTAAGATAATAATTTTTTTCGCGAGATATAAATTTGTAGTTGTTTCGTATCATAATATCACACCAGTTATATCTTACGCTTTTGAAAATTTTGTGTCCTACTATGTACAAATTCAATTGCTAACCATAAAAATTAAAAAGCAGATCATTTAAAGAATAAACCGTGCAATTAATATTTTTTTCTTTTTCAAGGGCCCTCTTGCATTTAACTTTTTGGGCAGGGCATAATGAAACTTTATTGTTGACTTAATTAATACTAACAACTAACAAGAAACCAAACAGAGGGAAAAGATAATAACAATAATAATAACTAGTTTAATAAAATTAGACAATAATAAGATCTAAAAAGATCATAAATAAAATACAAAAAAAAAAATTCAAACAAAAATAAATGACTGAATAAATTAAACTAATTATAATAACCTCCACTTACATTCTTGGTTTAATTTTAGCTCTTAGAGTATTTTTCATCACCACAGTAAATTCCAATTTTTCAGTAAAATCCACCGGGGTATTTTCCGGGTCGGACCATTCGAATTCTTGAATTAATCGGGCCAACATTAAACTCACATGGACCGTTGCCATATTCAAACCGGGGCAAATCCTCCGGCCCATACCAAATGGTATCATTTTCACACCCGATATACCCATCATATCCGCGTCCTCCTTGCCCGAAAAAAACCTATCCGGGTCAAACTTCTCGGGTTCGGACCATAAATTCGAGTCATCTGAAATCCCAGGTAAGAAAATTTCCACATTCACATCCGTTGGTATATCGTACCCGCCCAATTTAGCCGGCTCAGTTACTGCATGGGTTAGTGACATGTACGTAGGTGGATGCTTACGCAATAATTCTTTTATCACCGCGTTTAAATATGGCATTTTTTCTATGTCTTTTTCATCGACTTTATTTTCTCCAACGGTATTTTTTATTTCTTCGTACAATCGCGATTGTATACTTGGATTTTCAATAATTCTCCCTATGGCCCACTCTATTGATGTCGCCGTTGTGTCTGTCCCTCCGTTAAGAAACTCTGAACATAATGTGACTAGTTCTGGTTTCGTCGGTACTGAATTTCTACCTGTTTTAACAAAATTAAAGATAATTAGAACACAAATTTAGAGTTATTGAATTCTAAATTTATAATTTATACGTATCAAAATAAAATTTTAAAATTAGTTCAAATCGAAGGTACTAAATTTTATCGAACACAAAACCAAAACTTATAATATATAGTAAAATCTCAATTCATATCACGAAATTTAAGAAAGCTTTTTTTTTACATATAATACGCTTACGATCTTAAATATGCTATCACATTTTTATAACTATAAAAATATGTCATTAAAATAAATTAAGAAATTTAAAGAAGTAAGTAATTTTTTTTAAGACAGACTAATTAAAAAGAAAAGAAAAAACTACAATAACAATAACATATTGATCAGTTTAATCATGAAAGTGGAATCCGAGGAAGATGGTGTGTAGATAGTCTTACTAATACTTTGTGAACATATATAGTGAGGCTAACTATTTTCGAGAGACCCTCATAACAAAAATCATATATACAAAACGAATACGACAAGTAGCAATAAAAAATAATACGATAACTGAACATTTACGTACCTTCAATTTTGAGATCAAAAAGTGTGTCAAGATATGAAAAAGAAGCTGCAGTTGCATCAATTTCTGGACTTTCTAGAATCTTCTTACGTTTTTCAATAAATGGCACAATTGTTTCAATTTGTTGTTTTCTAACATCCATGGCCCGTTTTCTTTGTTTAGAGAATAACGGGCTTAAAATTGGTAAATAATCATCTAATCTTGGATCAAGAGCAATCAAAACACTTTTCATCATTTGATCGATCGTTTCAATCGTTTTTTCATCCATCTCGACTCCAAAACACATAGCCAGAAGGATGCAAAAGACGGCAAATCGTGCGTTTTTCAACACCCAAACAACGCCGTCATTTGCATCCGCCTCGACCCGAATTTTCTCTATCATCTTATCCATAGCGCTTTTTCGTACGGCCCGAAACTCTTTTAGCTTTATTGAGCTAAGCCCGTTTTGTACCATATTTTTCCGCAATGACCTCCAAACCGGCCCGTATACGGCCGCATTGACCGTAAACTTGTCACAACTAAACACGGTCCTGGTCGGGTTTTCGCGAGGTCTACTCGCGAAAACCTGACCTTTCTGGACCAATGCTTCATGGACTAAGTCCGCGCTGCTTATAATGATCATGGTCCTAGTACCCATTCTGAGAGTAAAAATAGGGCCATACTTCTGACGAAGTTCGCGCATGATCTGGAAAAACGGTTTTCCAGATCGTGCGACTTGTAAAAGGTTACCAACTACCGGCCATCCCGGTGGACCGGGAGGTAACCTTAGTTTTTTTGATTTGTTTTTTTTGGTTAACAAGTAAATTAAGCTAGAAATAACAAAGGCTAAAATAGTGAAAATGAGATGATAATAAGGGGAAAGTGAAGAAGTTGAGAAAAAATCCATTTGAAAAATTAGAAGAAAATATTCTTTAGTGTGTGTTTGACATAAAAATGAGAAAATTTTGAGTATAAAAAGAGGGAGATAGCTTGAAATTATAGGTGGGGAAATGGGGAAATAATTAATAAGGAACTTTTTCAAACAGGAGAGAAAAATGTGGGTGTTAATTAATGCAAGTCAAGATTATTACATATCATTAATGATTCCGTGAGATGAATTGGATCCCTCCATTTTTACTTAGAAGTATCGAGTTTAAGTCGTGGAAATGAAAATGATTTTAGTATATATAAGGAGCGCGTGATTCTTCATTATGGATAGTATGCGACATGAATCGATCAGATTCAATATATCAGAGCTTAAAGCAAATCGATAGGATATTGAATGGGAAATCGAAAATAGAAAAGGATATATGATTATGTAAGTTTGTGTTGGATGTATTAATAACGTAAAAATATTTACATAATCGATTAGATTATTTTAAAAAGTAGTTGCTATTTTTTAATGATGATATACATTAATAATATAAAAAATTATTACAAAATTAATTATTTATACGACTTATTTCAACGTTACAAATGGACGTAAAAGATGGGATAGAAAAAACGGTGGAGTTGGGAGTTAAGTTATATCTTTACAACAACCTCCTAATACTCACTAAATTGGGACAGAAAAATTAATTAAGACATGACAAAAAAATGTAAAAAGTATAAAGTGTTGACTTTAATAAACATTTATGTAACATGCTTGGCTTTTTGTGCACAAACTTTTATATTCTCCGTTTATTTTTGTTTATTTTTATTTGCTCATATTTAATTTAACGTATTTGAGATATTCCTTTCATTTCATTTTACTTGTTATAATTTTTTAATAGTTAAACGATATAAATTTTGATTAATATTTTAAGATATATTTTCATTAGATTAATATGAGAGAAATTGCAATTTATAGATTTTAGTGCTTTCGATATAATTTTTGAATATCTAAATTTTAATTTTTAAATATTGAATTAATCTAATCAAATTTAACTTTAAAAGTCAGCCAAATTGATTCTTGAATGCGAAAAGTGACAACTATTTTGAAACAGTGAGAATAGCAACTAATAAAATAAATGTATTATATTACTATTTTAATATAATGAATTCAACATTTTGAGAAATAATTATAATTAATAGTAAACGTAAATAAGAAACTAAGTGATAAATTATTTTTTTATTTATCAATTGAACAAATAAAAATAGATATTTATTTTTAATACAGTAAAAAGGTAAAAATAAAAGAAACGAATCATGTCAAGTGCAATAAAACAAAGGAGTAACATTTTATCATAAATAAGAAATGTGAAAGTTATCATCAAAATTATGGCGGGATGAATTTAATTTCCTCATCCTTAATTAGAAAGAGGATATTTGCGATACGTTAATGAATATTTTTGACCCTTTTCCATTACAAAATTTTAAAAATTATCTTTTCATTGTTATAAAGAGTGATATGATTTTACATGAGTAACTCATTTTGTTGCTGTCATATTTGTCTGTCCGTCGCCTAACAAAAGTCCAAATCATGATTTTTGCATTTAATAATAACCAATTTTATTGTTGTGACTTGTAAGTTGCAACTCAACTTAAATCCTTGCTATTTTTATAGGGGAAACTCTCATTAAAAATCAAATTAACTTTTAGTAGACTATTAATTGTTCACTCTATTATTATTTTCATAAGTGAACATAAATTAATAATACAATTATTTGTTGTACTTTTCATCTATCAATAGTTAGTTAATAAGAAGGTAGGATTATAACATTGACGGAATCAGAATTTTTTTTATTTCAAGTATATTCAAGAGAAAGAGATCAATTTCCTTCTTAGCTAGAACTTTAAGTCGATTTGAAATTGAGATTTAATATCTATTATATGTATATATACATATAAAAAAAACATGATCTTATATACATACAATGTAATTTTCGATAAAAGAGATTCAAATGAACCCCTTATAACTTGTACCTCTAACTTTGCCCCTACTATCAAACTATTAGTCTTACGATACATGATCAAGATCTTTAGAATAATTAAAATCCATCGACGAGTATTAGTCAAACGATCCTTTTAAAGACTTGGGATCTCAATCGAAAATTTCGAAAAGTTATTTAAAGTTGCTTGTTTTAGAGTAAAATCTAAATATTATTGATATGAAATCGCATATCCAAACGCCTACGTAGTTTAAATATTTTGGTGAGAAAATATATATTTATTACAGTAATGAGTAAAGAAAAAAAGAAAACTATATTATATAATTAAAACAAGAAATGGGAGGGTGAGAGCAATAAATATAAGGTGGTCATAATTGTTGACTGTTAAACAAAAAAAATACATAAAAGGTGGGGGGTGGGGGATAGGAGTGGGGGTGGGGTGGGGTGGAGGAAAAATTAATGAAGCATGTGAAGTTAGTTGCATCTGCAAACTCCAGAAAGGCACAACTCTACTCACATCACATCTGGTGGACTGTTTGAAATCGAAATATTTATTCGTATCGAGTGTTTATATTAAATTATATAAATTTACCATACATATATGTATTGATTTAATATAAGAATCGAATATTTGGATTTTATTGTGCGGGTAATTTTTTACCTCACGTAATGTGTGAAAATAGTATCATTAAATGCGTACGAGGTAAACAAATAGATTTTAAGTTCGAGATATGAGAATAGAGATATGCAATGTAGGCTCCAAAAGTATTCTAAAACGGTTATGAGGAACTAAAATT
Organism: Solanum appendiculatum; assembly: GCA_018342035.1. Classification (NCBI taxonomy): domain Eukaryota; kingdom Viridiplantae; phylum Streptophyta; class Magnoliopsida; order Solanales; family Solanaceae; genus Solanum; species Solanum appendiculatum. The sequence continues at coordinate 668,482 of JAGDQO010000392.1, read as the reverse complement.
TCCATTTTAGTATATCCTTTTATATAGTCAAATGAACTTTTATACATATCTTCAAATTTTTTTGAGGGAATTTCAACTAGTACTATGTTACATAATTGAGAAAAATAATTCTTTTGCTTTTTTCGTTTTTTGATGTTGTAGAAATCTCAAGAGTTTGAAACTATTGAAAAAATCAATTTTACTAGAACCATCATTTAATAATACACTAGTCCAACAACAACAATAAATACAATATAATTCTATAAATGAAGTATAGAGAGAATAAAATATTCGTATTCTTTCTTCTATCCTTACATGATAGAAAGATTGTCTTCGACTAATCCTCGACAATCCTCTTTCTTTATCTGAATTTAAAATCAATAATGTGAACAGAACTCTTACAGACATAATTAAATAATAGTAATGTACTAGTCCAACAACAACAACAAATATATATTGTGTAATTCTATAAATAGGGTATAGAGATCGATAAGATATTTGCAGTCTTATTCCTATCTTTATAAGATAGAAAGATTGTTTTCGATTAACCTCTGACAATCCTTGAACTTGAAATCTTACCGACTTAGTTAAATTATAATATACTTATAATGAGTAGAAAACAAAAAGAAAATAAAAGAAGGATAAAATGTGTCATAATTTTGTGTCAGCATCTGCAAGTTCAGTGAACATAAGAAGTGCAAACTGGTAGATTTAATTATATGGCTCACACACCAAAAATCAAAACAAAATTCAACCCTATCCATTTTGTCCCTACCTTTAATATAATTAAATCTTCTTCTTTTTTCCCAATCTTGGAATACGGCTATTTATTTTAATTATATAGATGGATGGTTGGGACAATATGTTAACAAAAAACTAAATTGTCTAGATGGTTTGAATGTTCTTGTGATGGTAGTTAAAGCAGTACAATGAATATCCATGAGCTACAGTCAAATCTTTGAATGATATCATCATTTGTCTGGATAATTTTTGACTGTCGTAACGAAATATTATTATAAAAAATATGTGTAACACAACGTACATATTGTATATATATAAGCTGTATTTGATTCATTATGTTATTTCTATTTTCTTGACATGTGTATCGCGCATATACATTGAGTTTTGTATTTCACGATTTTGTAAAGTAATATTAATATTATTAAAGCAACATTTTTGAGTGAATAATCATACATGAAGTAATAGCATTATAATTTTTTGTGAATGATTAATCATTACAGTAAATTACTTGTCGAGATGAATATGATTGTCTGAATCTATAAAAAGATAGAACTCTCAAAGTTTAATTAGATACATATAATTTATTTTCATTTATTTTAAATTTTGTTGAACTTTGAGGTGATTTAGATACTTGTGTTATAATTATTCTGCATTTTTTTGTAACATAACGACCGCATAGCGCAGTGGATTAGCGCGTTTGACTTCGGATCAAAAGGTCGTGGGTTCGACTCCCACTGTGGTCGCTCATTTCATTTTTTTTTTTGCGGATCCAACAGAACTTAGTACTAGAGTCAACTCGTTTTTGCGGATTCAACAGAACTTAGTACTAGAGTCAACTCGAAGCCTTTTTTTAAATCTTTTGTAGATTCAACCACTCGAACTATGTCTATATAAACACACATTATGATCACGCTCATTCTGAATCAATCAACTTTAATTATCCTCTATTCATGTCTCTATTTCTGAACATTTTTAGACGGGTTTAGTGAATTCAATTGGAATCACTCGTGTCGACTTGAAGCATCGAATTATGTGTGTATATGCACATAAAAAACCCTAAAACTAAAATGTGTGTGTATATTCACCCTCATTGAATTGGCCTTTGGCTCCTACCTCCATGTGGTGTACCCTCCCCACATCGTGTACCATTCACTATTACATAAAGGGAGTTTTCTCTCACACTTTATTGATTCAGATAGTACTCTTACGTTTACGATGTCTTCTACGAACCCTCTAAATTTACTCGGTGTTTCTTAACATTCAAGCTAGACATTAAGGAAAGCTAATTAGCATTTCATATATAACAACCAAACCATTTTTTCCAATATACTACAAAAATACAAATATTTTAACCATTATATTGAATAAATAACTACAATAGTGATAGGCAGCATACATATCTTAGTTGCTTATTCACATTATATATAAATGTGCAATAGAAAAAAAAAAAATTTATATATACATAGCAAAAGCTCAAAGCCGTGGAGACGTATAAATGACTAATACATAGAAGCGGCTTGACAAGCTACTACCAATTGCAACAGATATCACTGAAGCATTCACATTTGAGAGTTTTTTCTGTTGATTTTACTGATTTTATAGTTTCAATTCGAACTGCACTGTGAATATTTATGTACAGTATAAGTGTAGAAGGTTAAAATTGGAGCTTGATTGCGAATGGGGAACTGTTGTAGATAGAGAAAATGTGAAGTCGTCTAATTACTCCGGTAATGATCATGGGAGGAAACAGAAGTCAGGCGGCGGCAACAAGCAGAGGCAGATCACTGTGTTAACTGATAAGAAAAAGGAGAATGCTGAGGAGAAGTATATAATTGATAGTGAATTTGGAGTGACTTATCTTTGTATAATTGAAGTAATAGCTTGCAAGTCGATTTCGAAGAGAAAGCTGAGGACAACTGTGGATGTGGAGGATGTAAGACGAGAAGTTGCGATTATGAAGCATTTGCCTCGTGATTCGAGCATTGTAGGCGTGTGAGGATGATAATGCGGTGCATTTGGTTATGGAGTTATGTGAAGGTGGAGATGGGCAAATAAGAAGGAGAATTCACAATTGGTGTGAAGTTACGAAATTTTTTTGTTTGAATTGTAACTGAGTGAAGCTTTTGTTCTAGATTTTATTTTCTGATCTTATGCCAACTAATGTGATCTAGAAAGTGTTATTAATCTGATCTGTGGTGAGACAAAGAACTCTCAGGATTCATTCCCTTGTTGTTACTCTCTCCGAAAGTTGCTTTTTCAAAAGTGAGGATAAAAGAGAAAATCCATTATTTTGAGCAATGAGATGGTATCATGAAGATGAAAAAAGGATTCTTGGTTTACTTTACCAAAATGTTATTACAGTAGGATCGTATGATGGTCACACTTGGTGTCTTCTAAGTCTATAATGAATGTTGTGCTAACTAAAAGACTCATGGTTCATTCAATAGCTTTAGAAACTGAAATCCTAGCAGAGAATTAGTACAATTTTACATGGAAATGGTAATAAGGTTGTCTATTGTGTATTGATGCTATGTGCTAAAATGCAGATGAGTTCAGCTATTTGCTGGGCAAATGTGTGTATTTTTTTGTAAGCATAGATAAGTTCAATTTGGTTTTACTTCATTATTGTAGCGAGCTTTTATATTAGTTTTGTTTATTCCTTACATTTTTCTTGTAGTTACATTTCTGAGCATACTAGGTGTTTGAGAAAATGTCAAAATAAGAAAGTCCTTTTTGTGTGAGTTGTTGTGATGTAATCTTTTAGTTTTTTATACTTTAAGCTCTTACTTTCTGAAGAAAAGGAAAAGATAGGTGTATTTTTTGGGGGCATATTGATTGATTGAGACAAAAAGATTTTCACATGTGCATAGGAAGACTAGAACATGTTTAATAAGCCTTAGTCGACCTCCGGAGGACAACAATTTTCTTTTCCAATCTGAGATTCTCTTTTGTTAATTTAGGATAATGAAAACGGATATATCTGTTATATCCGATTTTCTTTTTTTTCCTACACTTTGTCTAACTACGGAATGACTTGCTTAGTTTTTGTTATTTGCTACATTTACTACTGGAGAGGGCAAACCTGAAGGTGGACATTGAGGTGTGTCCATTGATTTTGTAATTGAATATGATGAAGAGGTCTTTGTTGGTCAATATAAAGCACAAGAAAAGGACATGCCTCACATGTTATTTAATGATTTGGACAAGAAATATTTCAATAGTGTGATAGGACATTTGCATGGTAGATAGTTTAACTTGTGGTAGAGAAAGTAATTAAATGTAATTTGGAAGAACAATTGGAGCTATGCACCATTATTTATAAGCAAATTCTGTTTTAGATGACGCTCTGCATTCAATGCCATGAGAGTATTTTGGTTTTGCACCTATTACTATCTTCCATTCAGGATAATCAAATTTCTAGATTATCATTGTGCTACTCATAAATAATTAGATATGTGTGCATTCTCAGACTAAACATATCTAGATCTGCTTTTGATGAATGACCCAACAGCACATGCTCTGGCCTCTGGATCATCATGAGGAGTTATATTATGATAGGAGAAGGCACAATTTACATTTCAAGTGCCTACATGCTCAGGACCCTTTACGGTATGAAGCTTTTTTCCTTACTTGAAATGTGATGTAAATTATGTTTGACACGATCATCTGCATTGGTGCCACAATTATTGTTTTTTTCCTTTTTCATCTCACACCCCTCAAGTTCCTTTTAGTAGGACAATGAAATTCCCAAATGTTCGTTTAGCAACTCAACAAAATTTTCTACTGGTGTTTGATTGTCATACATTTCCGAAATAGGTAAGCTTCTTCTTTGCCTTACATTTTTCGGTATGGCATATTAGACTTTTGGTATCAGGAGTAAATAATGTTTTACATAATATTGGTTTTGTTAGATAAATGTGTGGATTCGTGTGTTTGGGTTCTTGTGATATGACAAGTTAGTTTATCTAGAGTTGTGATATAGTAGAAATAATTGTGAATTAGAATTTTGTGATTTGGGGCTGATCGATCCATCTCATAGCTATTGTGGGTTTGGTTTGAGCTGGTGAAGGGATAGTGAAGCTTACTTTTATATTGTGCGTTTTTGTTCCATTTTCTTGGATGACCGAGATGTCTTATGCTTTCGCTTCTAGACTCGGCATATAATGGGTTTCTCTGTTTATTTTATGTATAACATTCACTGTTTTTGACTTCGCGCTGAGTTTAAGAAAGTAAACAACTTTTGATTCGTTGTATCTTAAACTAAATGTATATAGAATGTACCAAATGTCGTTTAAAACATGCCATTTAGAAAGATGTAATTAAAGAGTTGCCAAAAGGTCAAAGGACATTCTTTTTGAAACATAAAGTAAACAAATTGAAACCGAGGGAGTATTTTTTTTTTTCTGCGTGTGAGAAGTGCTACTCTTTGTAGTTTTCTTGTAATTTGATGCTGTTTCCCAGTGATCTGCATCAAGATACCTTCTTTAACTTCTAAATAATTGAGCCTGATTATTGTATTGGTTTGAAACAACATTATTGTAGAAGATGGTACGAGTAAGTGTGTTGAATGACGCTCTCAAGAGCATGTACAATGCTGAGAAGAGGGGAAAGTGTCAGGTCATGATTAGGCCTTCTTCAAAAGTCATCATTGTCATGCAGAAGCATGGTACTTTAACTTCTGTAGATTATTTTTCTTCCTGATTATTTCTCAACCTCTTTATATTCTTACATTTTCCATTGTCGTGTAGGGTAGTACATTGGGGAATTTGAGTATGTTGATGATCATAGGTCAAGAAAAATTGTTGTTTAATTGAACGGTAGGCTGAACAAATGGTGTCATTAGTCCTCGCTTTGATGTTGGAGTAAAGGAGATTGAAGGATGGACCGCAAGGCATCCATTTATGTGCTTATGGCCTTATGGTATACTTTTATCATCTCTCAGTTTCTTTTCCAAAATGATCTGAACATCAATGAAATGGTTGTGGCAATATGCTGGTTATATTTGTCAATTATGGTGAAGGAATTTTTATTAAAAACTTGAGAGTGCTAAACAGGGGAAACAGAGGACTTAATTAGTGTTATATATAAGGGTAAAGAATAATTATTTTAATAGTGATAAGTCATAATTTAGTAACTATACTATTATAGCAGATAAAGTTCATTAGGTACTTTAATCTAACAAAAAAAAAGTGTTACACTCTCTTTAATTTGTCCCAATTTATGTGGCAATATCTTCGAATTTTGAAAGTTAATTTTTTGTAATTTCTTACCGTGAGCTTACACACGGTCAAATTTACAAGTTTTTGAAACAAAATTACATATTTGAAAATAACATAAAAAAATACTAATCGATTGTTTTACTCTCAAAATCTAAACGATACTACATAACAGGGGCGGAGCCACCCTTTACCGAGGGGCGTCAAGCGACACCCTTTCGCTGAAAAATTACATTATATATAGAGGTCAAATTTTGGTTTAGTAAATATATGTACAAGTATTGACACCTCTTCACACAAGTTGAACGTTTAGTCTAGTGGTTAAGGGATTGTAAAAATTTCTTGAGGTTGTGTGTTCTAGCCTTGCTGGCCTCGTGATTATTTTTTACTACAAACATTGACACCCCTTAATGAAAATCCTGGCTCCGCCACTGCTACATAAATTGAAATGTCATATAGAAAAAATATAGTGTATCTTCAATTGCGCACAAATACATTGTATTTGGCTTGCACATAGAAACAAGATAATATATTCTGTTATATTATATTTTGAAACAAACTATTTCTTTGTTTCGTAAATACACAAACTAACGTTCATAAGTTTGGGCCAGAGGATATAAATTCACTTAGGCCACAAAATCACGCTTCTTTTCTGATTTTGCCTTAAAATATTGATAAAAATTAAAAACTATAACAACTGAATCATCAAGAACTTGATAAATTCTATCAGTTGACCAAGAAAGGTTACAAGCAGTTCCAATAGACAACTGATATACCTGCAAATGAACAATTTGCAAAGAAGATTTTAACTTCGATAACGTAAGTGAGTTTTTACACTATCAGATTATCTAAAACATGAACTACCGTCTACATGTAACACATTCATAAAAATTAAGATTAGTGAGTGAGAAAGTGAGACAAATATATACCTTCTGCAACATGTTAAAATACATTGATGATATGAAAGTTAAATCCATCAACAATCTCATTGCACTATGTTCAAGCCAAATATTAAAACTACAATGGATATGTCCCAAGGTAAATGTCGTTTTCCCATATCGAGAATCAGTTTGACTTATCTTTGATGCTAAATTAGATTGGATCAACTTAATATTTTAAAATAAAAATTTAAATATTAAAAATTATATGAAAAGTACTAGCAATTTTTCTTACGTCAATATATGAAAAGTACATTTTAAATTTTTGGTGAATAAGTGGAGGATTAGCAATTTTGCTTGGCCTTTTAATGCAATACTAATTGAATTAGTACAGAAGCTACTAATTGAAAATGAATACACAACCTACTAATTGAATGAATACACTGCAAAAAGTATAATCCACGACATGAAAATGTAATTTGGTCTTGTATATACCTACGAATGGAATGAATACACAAGCTAGTCAAATTAATGCATACATAAATATATATACATTGCAGCAGAAATCATACATTTAAATGTATACAATTACCAATTGAATGAATAAGCAATTCTTTTATGTATATACAAACGATAATATATATATATATATATATATATATATATATATATATAATGTGATATATATATATATATGGCTGCCTCGTTCAGTTATATATACCGACACAATCAATGTAGCTTAAAATGTGATAGAAGGTCACTTACGAGATATATTGCTCAGACTCTTTAAATATATTATTGATGAGGTGTTGAATCCTTCGGGAGGATAAAAAACGATTACGATAATATTTTTTGAGAGTCTGAGCAACATAACATTTACCATGTTTATGAGGTTACTAACTAATGTTCATCATACAAATTGGACAATTACCTAATCTTGTAAATGCTATGCTAGATTGTAACTACTAGTTTTAAGATATTTCCTCTTTAGAGAAAAATATTTCAAATTTTATTAGAAAAAGATTATTTTTTTCTTCCTACAAATGGAAAAGGAAGGTATTAATTGGACCTTAATGACAGGATCATTAAAGAAATTTTATACTTTATTCATTTATATATAGTAATTATTATTCAAAATTTTAGTTTAATAATATTAATATTATTATATTATACGAGCTAATTGAACATGACACGATATATACGTGAGACTAATTGTGTGTACTGATATTTGGTCAAAAGTGCATATACTTAGATATTATTATTATCTTCGTTCTAATTTATGTGACACAATTAAAATTAAAATTTCAAATTTACATAAATTTCTCTGTGTGATGTATCTTTTGGCTTTTTCATGAGTTAAAGATCAGAAACGAACATAATTGCATATTCTTTCTCTTTTGTATAAATTTCAGCCAGCTTGCCCACGTTCTTCCTAAAACAAATTGAATAAGAAAAAATAAATTGTAATAGTTATTTTATTTTTTTATAACAACGATAGTGTTCGAGTTTATTTTTTTTGTGTGTGTATCTTGACTAATTACTCTGAATATATGACCAAACGCTAGCTTAATAGTTTGTCTTTTAAAGCTATGAGATTTTTTGAATAATCCAAGCTGGGAGGCTAACTCCTTCTACTCTCGACCAGTGGCCAAGCCAGGATTTTCAATAAGGGGCTCAAAGTCTGACTATAAGGTGACTCCGCCCCTGCTCTCAGCCTCTTTTGGTTATCTTACCACTAGCGGAACTCCCTCTTTGCGAGCTACTTACACTTCGGCTCAAAGCGAATAGGCTGGAATCTTGAAGTGAAAGGAGAATTCTTTAACTATTTGATATCGGCTTCTTTTCCTACCTCTTGCTTGGTTCGGAGAGCACTTGTTGGGTGAAATATTTTTTGGTTGCTAAATGTTACGGCCTAAATGCTGAACTATTAACCCTACTTGTTCGCATGGGTGTTCACCCCAAAGTGTTCCCGAACCGCATGCATACATCCGTAAGTAACTTAGTGCAACATGGAAATTATAGCTATCCTTGGATTGATCGTTTACTCGTAGCAAGAGCGCGAAAAATTGAGCGTTTCTTATCACAACCCTTTTTCGTAGCAGAAGTATTTACCGGTTCTCCAGGGAAATATGTTGGTCTAAACTGAATCGACTAACCGAAAATTCATGTACTCTCGTCCTATGAATGATAGCCTTTGCTATTGTGTTTACATTGTTTCTAAAGAAATAACTTGAAAGAAAAAAATCACAACAAAAATTTATCTTCTTTCTGATAGAAGGATGGCAAAGAACTAGTGTCAAAAATATGTGCATTTAAACAAGAAATTTGAAGTGAAAAGTGCATCTAAGACTGACAAAACTAGCTTAAAACAGGAGTCCCTCCCCTTACAAAAATTCACAAACAGGAGGGATAAAGAAAAGCTTACAAATCATCAAAACCAAAAATTATACCAACAAGAAAGATTGAAAAATAACTGCTAACTTCAAATCTGGTGTTAGAATTTTCTTCTAGCTATAAATCCCAACCATCCATCCGACGGTTAAATTCCGACTTACGATTGGTTATGCTTCCATACATTTCAGAGAATTTTTGAAGGCAACTGCTCCGAAGGCCATAGTGAATCTGCGTATTCTTGCTAATCGCGACACCAGTAAACTTTGAAGTATCGATTGCCCATGCAGGTTTCACGTATTCGACTGTATTTGAAGAGCTTGCATTTGCGTACAGGTAGTTTAACAACACGTCTTCACAGTTGAAAAGATTGTCTACTACTTCTCTACCTGGTGCTGCCTCTTTGCTACAATACATTTCAAAAGCCATTTTAGTGTCCATGAAGGCTGCTCCAGTCAGAATCACGTTATATCCATTGTGCTTCCGAGCGTGTTTCTCAGCCCTGTACTTCAACGGGCTACCATTTGCTAGTCGGGGGTAAAACCCTACAATTCGCTCAGGATGCTCACGCCATACCTTAAATCCTCGTTCAACGTCATCACAAGGCATCATAATGTCATCATCAAGCTCGAGAACAGCTCTTGTCTTTATGGAAGGGTCAACCTTGAATCGATTATTTAGTGAGTTTCTTTCCTCGACTCTAATCCTTACTGGCACTGCAGAATCAAATTCACTCAATTCTGGAGGTTGTCCTTTATTCCACACAACAACAATTTCACGCACTGAAGAACATCTTGAGTAATGCTTGACGTACATTTTCAGATTCCAGATCCGAGCATCGTAGGTCATTGTTAATAAAGTGAACTGAGAGTACTGACCATGCAACGGGTAAGCTTCATGCGCACCACTACCTCCATATATGTAATTAACTCCAGTACACATTAAGACCACCGTTACTAAAAATATTAAAGTAAGAACCAAGCTTCCACTACACGAGTTTGGTTTTATTCTGGCATGGAGTGATGAGCTTGCTCTATTCAAGTGGCTGCAGAATAGTCTCATTCTAGAATAGAACAAGCTCGACCTTTCCCAATCCAATGAAGCATCACTCCTCTTTCCAACATTATGCGGGCACCAACTAAGGGGAACTAAACCTTTAACAGCTCCAAGTAACACACCGAACAGTATAACCAGGGCTGCAACACCTAAGACTGATGCACAACCTAAATGAAACCGTCTACTTGCATCACCTGAAGGCACTCGATCCCCATCCATAACTCCAACCCACTCTCCGGAGCTTAATCGTTGCACATCAAGATGATGGCTGCGGGCACTGTTCCAGGCGTTTCTTCCCTTAATTGACTCTTTAAGGCCCGTTGGGACTTCAACTTCTTCGAACCTATCAGTAGTCAAAACTTCTATTTTGAAGAGACGTACCCTCCGCCCATATGTTTCACCATCGTCTTGGCCAACACGATAAAGATGACCATCAAATAGAAATGGTCTACCTCCATTTCGGGCTCCCATGCTTTTATCTGTGTTATAGATCGGATTTTTCTTATGTGGTCTCCAAGGACCAAGCGGTGACCTACTGTACCATATTTCCAACTGAGCATTATACTGTGCACCAATACCGCTGTGATCTGAACCAAGTAGCCAGTATTTTCCATCATGTGGAATGATAAATGAATCAACAAGAGGCTTTTTCATTATGATCTTTTCCAGTGTCCATTTCATGGGAAAATTTACAGCTCGATAAAGACGAAGTTGTCCTTTCGCTCTGCCCTCAGGCAGCATATATATCTGTAGACAATAATACAATTGATGAAATTTTATTTATTTTTATTTTTTTTGAGAATTACAATTGATGAAAATATTAATAACTAGTCAAAGCAAAATAAACCTAAATGTTAGCTGTAAGCAAGCAAAAATAATGATTCCCAAGATTCATTTTTTTTTTATAATGGTAACTAATGATTCCCAAGATTCATATTTGCTGGTAAGCAGCAAAAACTCTTGCCATTAAAATGTTTAACGACCTAAGTATTTACCTTGTAAGGAAAATGTAAGAAGAACGAAAATTAAGTAACACTCCCTCTGTTTCAATTTGTTTGTCTCCTTTTTAGTCCATTTCAAAAGGAATGTCTCATTCCTTTTTTGGCAACTCTTTAATTCTAGATTTCCACATGACATGTTTAGAACCCCAAGATTAAAGGGTATTTTGGTACTTCCTACATATCTTTTGTTTAAGACTACAAGATTCAAAAATTTTCTTTACTTTCTTAAACATCGTGCCAAATCAAAACTAAAACAAATTGAAACAGAGGGAGTAGAAAATTGTGTATCTTTTGTACTTGGTGCTGTCCAAAAATTTCTTCAATATTTACATAATCAAGTCATATAAGAGCATAATCATCTATAGCATTACATGGTATCAGTACTGTACAAAATTCTAGTAAGATGACACAGTAAATTTATGAGTTTTGTTCTACTGATAGAGGATTTAATCAACTAATAAGCGTCTAGTATAAAAACGAATATGAACATTCACACATGCCATCATGAGCCCTGCACACATTACTCACATATCCAGTGTTTGAATATCCTTCCCTTCCCTCTGGCCCCTCTATTTCCACCATTCAACCTCGTTATTATGATTTTTACGCATCAAGTCTAACGTTGTTACAGATGGAATTGAGTTATATGAATGCAAATTGTTCACGTAACCAAGAACTTACATTGTCATTATATTCAAAGACATATGGATAGGACAGATGCCAGTCTTCATCCAAAGCAATACCTAACTGCTCCCACGATGCTCCCTTGTCAGTACTCCTCGCAACTCCAATATCCCCTTGCATTGTGATTGAATTCTTTGTTTCAAAGAACAGGTAAAAGACATCTCCCTGAATTATATCATCAAACCTCAGATTAAGGATGTCCCACACCAGATCGGAATGCAAAAGAAGTTCAAAATTTAGGTCTTACAAAAAAAAAAGTTTAAAAAAATAATGAAGATCCTGTAGGCAGAGAAGTAGAGAAATCTAAATATTCTAGGCTTCTGGCACAACCAAACACCTAAAAGAAAGAAACTCAAACATAAATATCAAACAGAACCAAAAAATACATGTCATATATGTGATGTTACTTTCAGATGCAAACTATTATGGGCCCAACACCCAATTACATTACTGAAACGCAATAGTCCTGCTTCTAACGGTTAAATATTCTAATCAAGCCTGTAACTTTTATTCTTATTTTATTTTTTGTTTTTTGATAAGAATCAGCAAGACATACAAGGGATTTGAAACCCCGACCTCAATTGTAAAAGCGCACCCATGATTGATAGGTATCAGTTTAAATATAATTCCTTTTTAAGCTCTATGTTGGTGGACTAAAGGAGAAACCCTCGACAAGAGCTACCTATGTTACTTGTATGAAATGAGTGGAACAGAAGGGTGCCAATGGTATGGAGCTAAAAAGAATCATTTTCTGGATCATCTTGCAGTGTTTGGTTGAGGTATTAAAGTAGGTAAAATATAGTAATTACTGTATTCAAGGAGTAGGATAAGCTATAAAAAATACTATTTTGCTGATATTTATATGTACTAAAGACCCTAGGCAGTGCAAATCTCGACTAGTCAGGTTAGCGAGTTCAAGACACCGAACAGTTAAACAAAAAAAGAAATAAAGAAAAAACAATGGCATCCAACAATTTGGATTCTCATGACTTGCTGCTTTTATAGAGATAGACTGGTCAACAGTGGAGCATTACAATGTACAGGAAGGATGAGGACTTAATGAGATTGAAACCTTGCCTTTAAGTGGTACAAGAAAGAGTTGGATACATTCGGCTATAATTTAGAATTTAGATACGTCTCCTTCTAGGTATACACGCAGCAGGATAAATGTAAAATATAGCCATGGAAAGAAAGACAAGAAAGAGCCAAGAGAATATTGGTAAGAAACAACTATCAACATTTCCCATCCTAACTAATATATTCCCCCTCAACGCACTTGCAGTAATTAGAAATTCTACCCATCCCTTCCATAATGTCACATCAACTAACTATAAGATGCTAATAATTATAGAGGATTGATGTTAAATCCCCATCCAGACAGGTCTCATCAATGATACTCATCCATCATTTTAATAACATGATAAATAGAGCTAAAGATGCTTCATTTTAATAACATATCACAAAATCTACAAACGCAATTTACTCCGGGATAACATTTACAAGTAATTACCTACTACTCCCAGTCAATAATCAACGAATTAAAGATTACCTGAACGTAAAGAAAGGGGTCAGCAACAAAATTACTGGAAAACCCAGCCACAGAGGCTGAAGCACAGGTGATTACAGGATTGGCTACTGGCCATGCCGCTTTCTTATCTCTCCATATATTCATCTGCCAAACATTTCCAGACACAAAAGTCATATAACAATAAATTCCAAGAAATCTGGAACCTTAGGCCTTAAAAAAGATCAAAACTTTGAGCAAAAAGTTAGAGTGAACTTTCATCTCTATGCGCAACGTCCAGAAACTTTCCAAAAATAATCAACAGGATTTGCACATTTCACAAACACCCCAAACCCCAGAAGCTTAAAAGATCCAATTCAAACCAAAACAGTAACAAACTGAAATTTGAGCCAAAATGAAAGGCTTAAAAGTTTGAGCAAAAAGTTGTAGAGTACACTCATCTCTATGTGCAACCATCCAGAAATTTCCAACAACATTCAAATCAATCACTGCCCATTTAACAAGTACCCGAAAATCTCATCACCTTTAAAGATTCAAAATTCAAACCAAAACATCACAAAACTGAAACTTTGAGCCAAAATGAAAGGCATAAGACTTTGAGCAAAAAGTGAGTACACTCAAATCTAAGTGCAACCATCCAGAATACTCCAACTAATCACAAGGAATTGCCCATTTAACAAGTACACCATAATCCCATAACCTCAAAAGATTCAAAATTCAAACCAAAACAGAACAAAACTAAAACTTTGAGCCAAAATGGAAGGCTTAAAACTTTGAGCAAAAGGTTATAGAGTACACTCATCTCTATGTGCAACCATCCTAAAAATCCAGTCATATTCAAACTAATCACAAGGAATTACCCATTTAACAAATACCCATCTAACCCAAAACCTCAAAAGATTCAAAATTCAAACACAAAACAGCTCAAAAACTGAAATCTGAGCCAAAATGAAACCCAACAAGAACAAGCAGTTAACATCACCATAAGCAAAAAGAGAACCCCATTTACCCAAAATTCAGCAAAAAACAAACAAAAGAACAAATCATACAATATGAAAACAAAACAAAAAAGCTTACATCTTCGATGGGTTTGAGGGAAAAAGGAGAATCACCATAGAAAACACCAATTGACCAAGAACCCTCATCATCCTCTTTACATCCAATAGAAGAAATACTCGCATGGACATTTGGGGTCATCATAAAACGAACATAAATCCCAGCAATTAAACCCAAAGCTACAAACGACACAAGTAAATACACAAACCCAGAAGAGCTAACACACGGATCATACTTGCTCTTGTTATTGGGTCGGGTCCTCGTACCTGAAGACCCGGAAACCACAATTGGGCTAGAACCCATTAACAAAGAAGGTGAAAGATATCGCCGGAAAGTATCTCCGGTCGCCGCCAGCGAGATCTCGGTAGGCACGTGCTATGCACGTGATGTGAGAGAAAATGCAAAACAATTAACCAACATCCAAGATTTTTGCTCTTTCTCTTGGTGGGTCTTGCTCAATTGTTCTGTATTTGAAGAAAATTGAGAGAAAAATGGAGACTTTGAGAAGATTTTTGATCTTTTGGTTGTGATTTCGTTTCTCTCTCACACAGTTTTTTCTCTATATTTTGAAAGGAGTTGTTTTTCTTGAATGGTGAGTTGTTTTTATTGTGCTGCCTTTCATATAATTATTTTATCATAGTAATAATTTTTTTTAGAGTAAAGTCCAAAAATATTTCTCTTAAACATACAATATATCTTATTCTCATTATAAAAAAAAAAATTATTTTTGTTTTTCATCCAGCATTCGATACTCGCATTGGAGTCCTGATTAAATCTTAATCTCGCACTGTAGAACCTATTATGAGGATGACGCTTATAACAAGATTCTCTTCATACTCAAAACTCGAACCTAAGACTTCTGATTAAGGATGGAGAATATAATGCAGGGTTCATTCTGGGAGTGGCGCTTCAAACATAATTCTCTTCGTAACAGAGCTCGAACCTGAGACCTTGATTAAGGATGAAACTACAGGGTCCATTCTGGAGATGGCGCTTCCAATGAAATTTTCTCCATACTCGGAACTTGAACGCGAGATCTGTGATAAAGGGTAGAGAAGATAAAGAAAAATATATACTTTGAAGCATTGTATGTTGTGATGGTGGTGTTCAAATTAGTTTGTACATATATCGTATGTTGATTATAATATGAGATATTTGTTAATTTATGTCAATATAGATATTGAGTAGCTTTCTTTGATAAAATATCGAGTAATTTTCTTCACTAAGACTTTGATAATAAACTTATTTGTCGTTGCTAAGTGTATGAATAACCTCACAGTATAACAAATACTAAAATTAAAAGATATTTTTTTACGTTGTACATATAATAACTTGGATCTTGTTTTTTTATAATTTGATTGTTCTCATGTTTGGAAATATTACTAAACACCATATAACATTGAAGTTTCTAAGTCGCAAGTTTATCAAAAATAATCTCTTTATTCTCATAAAATAGAAGTAAGATTATGTATACATTAAGTGAGATTTTATTTAATATGTTATTATTGTTGTACCATATATGATATAACATTAAGACATTTATTGGCATAAAACAATTAAGCATTGAACACATTGAAATTACACTTTAATTGACTCTTCCATTAACCCCCCTCCACAAAACTAAATACGTTTTATGTCATATTTTTCTATGTTTAAATAAATAATAAGATCAAGCAATTAATTAAGTGTACTTCAATCTCAAAGTAATTATGAGATCTACTATATAATTTCTCAATAAAGTTTACAGAAGTTCATTTCTTTTCTAAAACACAATTATTTATTTTTATAATAGTATTATCTTATTTGATATTATCAATTATGGTCACTTTCAACAAGTTAATTTGCCATACTTTATTATTGTTAAATATTACACTTGAAGCCAATGATTAATGATATCAAATGTAATGTTTAATAATGATGTGTGGCCCCTTCTAATTTTAAATTGACGATTGCAAAGTTTTCCACTTCATTTTATTCCTATTCTTTTTTTCTAAAATAAAATTATGTTCATTTAAATTAATTCGTTATGTATTGACATATAAAAATATGAGAGGCGGATTCAGAATTTTAAATTTATAAATTCTGAGTCATAGATTTGAATAATAATTACGCTAGGAATAAATAGTTTATATATAATAAGTGTATTTCTTAATATAAATACAGAATTTGTTTCTATATTATGTCAAACTCGTAACTTATGGTTCATATGTTATTATAAAAACATCTTTTAAAGTGAAAACCTAAAAAGAAGAAAGAAACAGGACGTATTCAAATATAGTTGCCACATAATTTACAATTCAATTCTGAAGAAAAGTTAGAATTCATACTATGAAAGTGATATTTGAAAGAATTCAACTAGTCGGATTTTAATATAGATATATGATTTTTCATGAGAAATTAATTTAAAAAGTAAAAATAAATTATTGACATCTTTTCTTGAATTTAATGATCTGATATTAGACAATAGAACTTATTAATCTGAATAGTTCAAATTTACGGTTAAAATCTATTAAATAAGAATTACTCTCTATTAAGAATTTTTTTCATTTATATAGTCCAACCTCAAAACATTATCATCATCATCAACAACAACAACCCCCTCTTTTCTCTCCCTTTTCTTCTATTGAAAATTTATTTATTTGAGCATTTAAACTCGAGACTTTCGATTAATAACGAAGAGATTTTATGATTTTAAAATATGAGTGATGGTGCCCAAGATGTGGGAACCAACAAAAAGAGTATCCATTTATGGCTGGAAACAAACTGGAATGTTATTTAAAAAAATGAACTAAGATTTTTTTATATCGACTTTAGTATATACCGTTTTACCATTTTAGATAAGATTTATACAACCCTTCAAAAGGCATCAAATGAGTTGTTCAGCAACATGGCTATGCACTTTTCAATCACTACATTACTACATACTCCCATGAGTTTCATCGTCTCAAATTATGTGTCGTGATTTTTAAAAGCATTAATATATAAATATATCAGTTGAACACTCTAACTGATAAAATGATCATCGAGATATTTCAAAAAACTATACGTCATGTTAGTATCAGATGTCTATAAATAATAAGTATGAGTTGGAGTATTTAATTGTCATTTGAGATGTTTCGATGTGCTTTCTCAAAGTTTAAGTGCTTACTTTTCTGTTGATGCCAGATTTGAGTGTTTTTTTACTATGTGTTTACGTATTATGTCATTCTAAAAATTGTTGCCTCAAATTAGTTATCTTTTAGAAATTAATTATGTTTTGCTCACTTATCATCAGTAATAATTGTTTTTGAAGACAATAAACACCTTAATAGAGTAAATATTTAATAAAAAAATAATTGAAAACTATTTTAATTAATCTTTTCACAAAAAGCGTGTGAAAAACAAATACGATAGATAAAATATGACCAAAAAAAGTAATTAGTATCGGTTTAATAGAAGACTCACCTACCAAATTCCACCAATCAACAACACCACAAAGCATCCATATTACTCCTTCTTTCACCTTTAATTGTCTTCTATTTTAAAAATATTTTTTTATTTTTACTAGTCACTTTTAACATATCAAAAAAATATATTAAAAAATCATATTTTATTCTTAATATTAATTACTTATTCTTTAAATCAGTTTTCAAAACTTAATAACACTAAACATCAATTAATAGAGGTAGTATATATAGTAAAATAAATATGTTAATCACTATTTTCTTAATAAGCTGTATATAATGTGAATTTATATTGGTTGAATTAGAGAGTCCTAACTAAAGAGGTTTCTAATCTCTACAAAGTATTTTAAAAAGGTTTAAGTAGAAAGCAAACTAGGACCACATAAATGGAAGACGTTATTAATGACAAATTTCACAATTTCTTTAAATTAGTGTAAAATTCTTCAAAAATAATGTATTTTAAATTTGTTTATAGGAGTGCGATAATATTTTGAAGAGTCCAAACAATATAGCTCTTGAATAGACCTAATTCATACAAATATGAAAACAAATTAGTAAGATATGTCAGACTTGATAATCAAATCTTCAAAAAGGATAATATATTCCTTGAACAGAGATAAAAAGGATAATATATTCCTTGAACAGACATTTTGAATATCTCATAAACTCGTGGATATTCATAAAGAGATAAAGATATGCCAGACTCTTCATGTTAATCAAAAAGATCCACAAGTCGTTTCATAGAGATCAAGTCCAAACCATCCTAGTTTTAGAAATATGTTACTAATGACCCTCGAATCACGGAGAAATCTTAAGAAAGAAGAATCAAGTGATAAATAGATTTGTACCCACAATGTTTATCCATAAAATTATGTTTCTTCATATTTTATTTGTGATTACAAATTATTTTTTATTAGATTAAACCTTCTTGTTAACAAATACGACTTTTGAAAAATAATCGATTGAATCAAACCATTAAACTACTGTTCTCTTTTTTGAATAAATAAAAAATGTATACTCCTTTTTTCCATATATATATATATATATATATATATATATATATATATATTTATACCAAAATAAAAACAAATTTTTTTTCAAAAATAAAATGATTAACAGTTCTTAGGCTGGGTTAAAATGGGCTAAAATTACGTTTGTTCAAATTAATTTGTAAAATCATACTCAGTACTCTCTCTATCCTTGGTCCTTCGTCATGTAAATAACTTATAATTTAAGGTTTTAAGTAAATTCTCCCAAAATTTAAAAAAAAAAATTTAAATTTTTTAACCTCTGTTCATATCTTCTTTGCAGCTAACTTTTAACAGTTTTCTTTTCTAACCACACCCCGGGTACATGCTTCTTTTGGCACATCATGGCTCTGGCGGACTTTAAATCCCTAGGACTTTACAGGTTAATCCATTGATATTGTTAAAAACTGATCAGAGAACCATTTACAAGGAGATTAAACAATTATAGATATATGAAATCAAACATATTTACTTTCATACATAAACATTATGATACATTAGTAGGGAGAGATATTACAAAAAATCCAAACATAGCTACTCACATGGCTCCGGTTGAATAGAGATTTCCCTTTTGGGAGTCCCCGGTGAACTGGAACGTACTTGAAATAAAAATACTCTTTACAAACTTATTATAATTTAAGGTTTTAAGTAATTTCTCCCAAAAATTAATTTTTTTTATTTTTTTATTTTTATTTTTATTTTTATTTTTTAAAACTTTTTAACCTCTGTTCATATCTTCTTTGTAGCTAACTTTTAACAGTTTTCTTCTCTAACCACACCCTGGGTACATGCGTCCTTTGGCACATCATGGCTCTGGCGGACTTTAAATCCCTAGGACTTTACAGGTTAATCCATCGATACTGTTAAAAACTGATCAGAGAACCATTTACTATGAGATTAAACAATTACAGATATATGAAATCAAACATATTTACTTTCATACATAAACATTATAATACATTAGTAGGGAGAGATATTACAAAAAATCCAAACATAGCTACTCACATGACTCCGGTTGGATAAAGATTTCCCTTTCGGGAGTCCCCGATGAACTGGAACGTACTTGAAATAAAAATACTCTTTTTTTTTTATTTTGGAAACTGAAAATAGTAATTTCTTTCTCTGAAATTTCTCACTCTCACTCTATCTTTTTCTCTAGTTTTCTCCTTTCTTCTTATTCCTCTTCTCTCTTAAGGCTGGGGTATTTATAGAAGTCTTCGGATTTCAAAATCAGATTCCAAATTGGTTTAAGCATCTTTTAAAACCTGTCGTGTGCTCTGTGGGCCCCATCATCACATGGTTATGTCTGACTCCTTTTCCAATTCTTATCTTCTTTTGAGTAGTGTCTTGTATCATCACTGCTTACGTCTTAATTTTAAGTCGTCATTGCTTACGTCTTATTCTTGAGTTGGTCGTCATTGCTTACGTCTTATTCTTGAGTCGTCATTATTCTATTGTGTCTAAGTTATGTAAGCTATTGAGTCAAAGCTCATGCCTGAATCATCATCCTCATTTGGGTCTTGTGCGAATTGATCCATAGTAGGATTATATCCTGTACTTCCTGAGCTTTCTGATTCCTCTGTCTTTTGTTCTTGTCTTGGATGTTCTATAATCACCTCTTTGGTCTTTTCACTAAGCAATCTTCTTACCGCTTTGTCTACCATGTCTTCTATTTTCTTTTTTTGTGTATTTTTCTTTAAACAAAAACCCTTTTTCTGTATTTTGGGTGTCTGTGTTGAAGTTCCTTCTGCTTCCGTATTAAAACTTGCTGGTAGTATCTTTACACTTTTTAGCAAAGTGTCAGTTTTAAACGGGTTTGATAAGTCTTTACCAGTTACCGTTTGAACTGGACTAGCTACATCTTTATCCGATGTAGTGGATTCTTTTGCATTTATTGGGAAATGCACACCCATCTTATCCTTATTAGAGATGGAGAACTCTGGCTTTGAAAACTTTTGTTAATTTGGTATATTTCATAACAGAGTGTTTTTTCTTTGTCTTGCAATAGTCTTATCTGCTGTAGTAATTTTTCTTTTTCTAGCTTAAGTCTTTCATTCTCTTGATTCAATCGTTTGAAAGCATCTGTCATTGTAGAGCAATGATCACAAAAAATTATTTTGTCTGTGTCTTTTTGGATATTGTATTGAGGGACATTTGTATTTGGTTGTCTGAGGGCTGGGGTAATATAATAATTTGGTCCAACCTTTGAAAAGGGGGTAGAATAATTCTTTATTGCGTCTACTACCTCTATCCAAGTCTGAAATATTCCGGGTTTTTGCCCCTTTATTACCACATAGAATTTAAACTTTTTGTTTTGATTTTTGTCTGTAAAATAGTAACTTAAAGCATTTAAAGTTGAAATGAAATAACTATTGTCTCTGGGATGCTTATTGTAAACGATCCATAAATTGTCTATCAAGCATTTCTGTTGTTTATCCACTTTTACCTCTGTTTTGAGTCTGAAGCTCATGTTGCATGGTAGATAACATATCAAATTTTGTCGCCCAAAATATAGTCTTTCAAAATTCTGACTCTCAAGCATTGATTGTGGCCTATAATTAGTGTTACTCAGTAAAGTCTTTAAATACAAGTCTTTATATTCGTCTGGGGAGGAAGAGTCTTCCATTTTGTCTTTTCATTTTCCTGCATTCATAATAAAATAAATTGGTTAGTTTATAATAATTCTACTTAATTGGTCTGCCAAATTATTATCCTTTCCTTTGATATGCTCTATTTTTATATTATATACTGAAGTTGCGTCTAAGAAATTTAACCATCTTCTTTTACTGCTCTTTTTCTCATTTATTTTTTGGTAGAATTTCACTATTGCCTCACAATCTGTTCTTATTAATACTTCAGGTTGAGTTTGAACAGGGGAAGGAATTAGACAGTAACCAATGTTACATATATCATTGGTATCCAGGAAAGATTAGAAGAGCAAAATGTAAAAAATGTTATATAGAGGGATGTATACCATGTATAGAAAAGGAATTAAATTTACCTATATACAATAATGATAGAGACAAAAAACAAATAAATATTTCTCAGATTAATAAAAACGGAGGAATAGAAGATAAAATAAATGAACAACGAAAAAGAATAGAGAACCTAGAAAAAAGGCTAGAAAAAATAGAAAGAGGGAAAGAAAAAGTAGAAGAAGAATCAGAACAAGAAGAAGAATTTTTGAGCACTCTTTCTAATGGAATGATTTGTAATGAAGACAAAAAGATAAGTACGATTAAAATATTAACAAGAATAAGGATCCAAGACTATGAAATAGAAACACTGGCTTTAGTAGACTCAGGATGCAAAAAAAGTATAATAAATAAAAAGATTATACCCCCAAATTTAATAAAAGAATTACCAAGTCCACAAATATCCACAAGTCAATTGTTATTTGCAGATGAAAACCTTACATGACAAGTTATAGAACAAATATATTTGGACTAATACTAAAGAATTATTTGGTGTCCAATTTTCTTTATAACGATAATTGATAATCCTAATGGATTGTTTGGTATGGGCACCAAAATAACTTGTAGGATCATTTTATAGTAATAAAAAGTAATTCTAATTAATAAGATGTTAGCCATATATTTGCAACATATCACCTTGGATCTTGTTATCAAAATTCTATTTTCTAATATGAAGATTTAAATAGCTTAATTCGAAGTTTTAAAATATTTTTTATTTTTAGAAGTAGACAATCTTTCTTTCTTTATTCTACTTATATATAGACAAACTATGGAGTTTTAACCAAATTCTACTTCTAAAATTTGATTCCCAAACTAACTAATTAACGGACTTTAACTATTCAATCCAACGAAATATGTTGAAATAAATGTGTGCTTCTATAATTTTATTTTAGGGAAAAGGGTCAAAAATATCCCTCAATTTTATTTTATTGGTTGACTATGCCCTCGCCGTTAAAATTAAGTTATTCTTATCCCTGCCGTTACTAATTTCATCATTTGTGCCCCTCAATTGGATGAAAAACCCCAAATCAATCAAAATTAACCCGATTTTTAAAAAAAATAACTCACCACCCGAATTTTTCCCAAACCCAACCCAACTAACTTTAACACAAACCTACTTCACCCCATCTCTAAAGCAAATCTCAAGAACTCAATCCCTTTGTTTCTCGTAACCCACTAACCTCCCAAATTAGCCTCAAAACACAATTTCATCAGAAATGGATCGAATCGATACAAAAAATACTCTTCTACTGAGTTTCGTTAATATCCGTTGAGTTATTTACTGAATTTTGAAGATGAGTTTGATGATGATGGAGAAGAAACACCTTTGAGGCGGAGGACGAAACAGAGGCGAAATTTTCTTTCATTTTTATGATTTTCTTGTGAATTAGTTGTGAAAATAGATGTGCCTTGGATTGCTTTATGAATTGCTGGGTCTTGCTCTTTGTTTGTTCATATGTACACTGATTTAATTCGAAAGAACAAGAAAACATGGGTGTGATTTTCATATACCCAATTTGAAAATTAGATTGAAACAATTAATATTGTGGATTTGAAATCTGATTTTCAGGAGAACACTACACTTATTTTAGTTGATTTGGGGCTTTCCATCCAATTGAGGGGGCACAAATGATAAAATTAGTAACGGCAGGGACAAGAATAACTTAATTTTAACGGCAGGGCTTAGTCAACTAATAAAACAAAATTGAGGGGTATTTTTGACCCTTTTCCCTTTATTTTCTTCTAATTTTATTCAATATAGTCAAAATTAGAAAGAAAAATACTTAACAAAACAGACTAATTTCGAGTAGGTGATTATTTGACACATTTATAAATAAATAAAAGTCTATTACTATAAAACTAACTACGTACGATGGATTTTGTATATATATATATATAGTAAATAATTGACAAGGTGAAATCGAATTCTCACCAACAATGTAAAAGTTCAGGTAGCTAACTAACTGAGTTATTAAGATTTCCTTATGAGCTCGAAGCTTCCTTCGTAACTCTTTGGAACTTGTTCGTTCTAGCTCTCTCATATGTCTCATTTCAGAGGAAACCTCTAAGTGGCTCTATTTCACTATATTTCATCCATAACTGACTAACTGACACCTCTCACTCTCTGAAGTGGTGGATGTGAGATCCTTAGTAGTGGACAAAGGCAGTTTAAAAATTGTGAAGAGTTTTTGTTTTTTATATTAGTTCGTTTTAAGTGTAAAGTGTACTTAGATGAACACGGTTCAACATATTTTATATTGTAAAGATTCAAATTAACTAATTTATACCAATCGTCAACCTAGTGCATTTTCCCCCCTCTATTCAAACTTGAGACCAGCAATGTGAGCAAAGCTCGTTCCGATAGAATTTAAATATATCAGCACCTGTATCTGTTTGCACACAACTTTTAAAACACTTATATATGATTTAAACATGAAAGTCATTCGATCCAATCTATCTGGACGTTAAATAAAAAAAAATCACCATTTTATGAACTTTGCAAATTCTAACCAAATACATAGCAGACAAGACACTAGAGTGAAATAACCAAAGAGTTGAACACACTGAAATCATTTTTTCAGTAAAGGTTCAATAACATTTATAAAAATGGCCAAAAGAAGAACGAAATCCAGAATTTGAAGAACAGGAGCTAGAAGACTACTATTCCACTTTGTAACTGGAAACAAACTTTCAGTATACTGATAACCACTTACATAAGTAAAGCGTAAAGTGTCACTTACTTCATCACCAGCCAACTTCCCAGGAATAGTAAGCAATAAGACTGAATCACAGACAAAATGGAGAACACATATTGTATGCTTGCTTAGCCATCTCAGGAAATGCTGAAATTAATCATGTATCTTTGTCTAACTCAAGCACATTAAATTTGCTTTGAACTTGAACAAGATGCAAATGTCCACACGATTCACCAAAATACCTAACCTTCTCGTCAAAATGCATATCTTTCATAACAACTTCCTCCGATTTAGCATCAAAGTGAACAGAGGATGAATAGCACCATTCCAAACCACACCACTGTCAAAACGCCTAGTATAATTTCCATAGAAACGACAACAACATCTCCACGAAAAGTAGTACCTAAACGCTTTATAGTAAGGTGATTCTGAAGGATCAAATACCAGATGATATCCATAAACCAATTCATAATACTTAACATAAGGGAGCACTGCAAAGATACTTCATATTTCGTGGTGATCACACACATTAACAAGCCATTGCAAGATTGTGTAACCTTCACTGGATAATGCAAGAGTACGAGAATGATGTACAACCAAAACTTGCATACTACACCGAACCTGATGAGAGATCTTGCAGGCAAACCAAGTAGAATTTCAGATAAAAGGTCAACATTTCCGAAAATAACATCCATCCATGTAGTAACAAGAGGTTTTTTATGCATTTGGCTCGACTCCATCGTCAGTTCTACGATTAACAACAAAATAGAATAACGAATCAGCATGATAACCACAAGCATGACAAAAGGTAAGCAAATATGATAAGCTATTCAAGTTTCAAAAAGACTTATATTATAAGAATTTATAACTTTGTTGGATCAAGTTGTAGCTCAAATCTACGTCATAACATAATCTATGTAGCTCAGACTCTTCAAAATGAAGACAATTGAGTGTTGGATACTCTAAAAATAGTGCATTTTTGGAGAATTCCATACAGAATTGACCGCTTTTTTGAAGAGTCCGAGCAACATAGTACCAACAAGCAGAATGAAGCCAAATGTACCAATGAGTTACTTATGGGCAAAAGTCATTTTCAGTTGATTTAACAAACAATTCCACAATATTCTCAATCTTCAAAATAAAAAAATCATAAAGACCCTATGATTAGTACTAGATCATGCTAATTCTTAGTCGAATTTCGAAAGTCAAACTATTTAATTTTGACCTGGATTCAGGCACAAAATCTTCATTTTTTTAAAAATAAAACTTATATATTTGAAAACTATACAAAAAGTAAAGCTATATAAGTCACGATAATTGACAATTCAAATTATTTAAAAGATATATAAAAAAGTTACAGTATTTGAATATCGAAATCCTCACATAAATTGGATTATAAATGAACAAATTATTAATCTTACCAGTATGAGGAAAAGCCCCAAAATTCAACTTTTGATATCAAGAAGCAATGAAATTTTATGTGTGTTATTTTATTTTTTCTAATAAAAGGGAAACGAACAGAGAAGTGGGAAAACCTACAAAGAGAAGACGTGGGTAAAAGAGGGGAAAAAAAGCATATATATATGGAATGTAAATTAAGACCTTTCTTTTTTCATTTTAAAATTAAATGTTTTGAGTTTTTTACTATAAATAAAAAGAGTGGGAAAATGGTGAAAATTGAAAATATTCACTTTTCAAAGGTTAGATAAAATTATTTATATTAGAATAAAATAAGTAATAGAAATTAAATTGTTGTATCAATCGGTGTATGCGATTGAGTTACTGAGTTTAGATTAATTAGAAAGATAAATGAGTTACTAAAGTATAAAAGGTGTAACGGTGATGTGAAGGAGTTGTTATATAATATGAAGATCTTTATAAAGTCTATATATATATATATATATAAAATCATCTTACGAAATGATATTGATGTTGTGAATATTTGGTCATAGTCAATGATTGAATGACTTGATGATATTATAAAAAAAAAAACGGAAAAGGGTCATATTTGCTCCTGTACTCTCAGGAAAGGATCATATTTGCCCTTCGTTATACTTTTTTGATATATTTGCCCTTGTCATCCAACTTTAAGGCCATATTTACCCTCCATCCGTTAAATCCCCATATTCCCACCTAAAATTACCTATGTGACATCTATGCGAATTTTATTTTTCCCTAATTAAATCTAGTCTCTATTTAAATAATTTTAACCCATCCTATAGGATTAAATCCAATCCACTAACCAAAATGAACCCAACTTGATTTCTTCTTAAATTTTCTCTACACAGGCGTTTTTTATACAAACAAACAGAGAAAATTATGTATCTCCTCTTTCATATCAGATAACAATCAGATTAAGAACAAAATAATATCATTTTAACATTTAATCCAACATATTTTGTTAAGTAAATTAAAGCCAACTTTCTTCTCTATTCTCGACACACAAAACTGATTAAACATTTTATTCAAAAATAGATGCAATTTTTTATTGAGAAAATAATGTGCAACCTTGGGCAATTAGTAGTGACTAGTGAGAAATGAATTTGGGCAGTGGAAAGGATGGGTTTAATCGTGTAGGGCGGGTTAAAATGATTTAAATAGAGATTAGATTTAATTAGGAAAAAATAAAAACCACATAGGCGCCACATAGGTAATTTTAGGTGGGAATATAGGGATTTAACGAATGGAGGGTAAATATGGCCTTAAAGTTGGATGACAAAGGCAAATATATTTAAAAAAGTATAACGAAGGACAAATATGATCCTTTCCTAAGAGTACAGGGGCAAATATGACCCTTTTCAGAAAAAAAAAATGATTTTCAATGTTGTTATAGCATTGATGGTATAATTTTAATCATGTGGCATATTATGAAGAAAAAAGTGAAATACAAATATGATTGAGAAGAAATGTCATTGTTGGTGAAATGTATTTTGTTATTTATTTACTTTATATAATTATGAATGATCGAATTAAAATGTATATTTAAAGTGTATCATTATTATTGGATTATATGATCGACTCGTTCTTTCATGTGCAAATTTAATTTTTTTATTGGTTAAACACGTGAAAAGTTCTTTTCAATCGCTTTAAAGATTAATATAGTATAAATATTATTTTACACTATTTAATGTACTAAAAAGTGTATACAATATAAATTTCCAAAACATTTTTTTAATATAAGAGCACTAATAGTCTGATTCCCTTTAATTTTTTTGGCAATATAAAAATATATAAAAATTGCCTAAAATTCAATAAACATGCCAAAAAGAATATGGTGAGCTGAAAAGGTGAAAAAAGAGGAATGTGACGGTTTTAAAGTTACACAAAGTCAATAATATAGTTATACCACTTTTTTGCCTTAAAACGTGAATAAGGGGCAACTAAATACATAAAGTATCACGCGTTTACACAGAATTCAAGAAGAAAACGTATTTCATAAGATCGATATAATGTATGTAGATAATCTATTTTAATACAAACACGAATATTTTGGTTCTAATTATTATTACTTGAAGTCGTGTTATTCTAAAATTCAGAACTCATAAAGTTAAAATTTTGGCTCCGCAGTTGAAAAGGACATAGAAGAAAAGCTAGGTAGAACTCATGCTTTCATATGTTTGTGTAAGAATGAAGAAATATCAAAAGCTTCGTTTGTTTCTTTCTTTATTCTCACTCATTTACCTTCCATTGTACTCCTCTCTCTTTTTCCATTCATATATATATATTATATATTCACATCTAACTTCATAAACATCCCTCCCATAGAAACATTATTCCACACACACACAAAAAAATGTCTATGGATCAAGAATTATTAGAGATGAAATTACCAAATATCAAAGTAATTACTTCTTCTAATGATGATGAAGATGAATATATTAATTGTCAAACTCCAAAATCTTCTCAGTGTTTGATTCCAAAAATTTTTAGTTGTCCACCAGCACCTAAGAAGCCAAAAAGGGTGCCTTTTTCTTCATGCAAGAGAAAATTAATTGATGAATTCAATTTTTTTGATGAGCAAGAGGAAATTGAGTCATTTTTCAAGTTTGTTGATGTGAATTCTTCTACCAAGAAAAGAAGAAGATGTCTTGTGTAAATGATAAAAGATATATACTACTAACATTTTTACAAAAATTCATTGGTTTAGATGGAAGAATTCTTCCATTTTGGTTTTTTACTCGGTGTTCGGTATCTGTTTTGAGATCTTGACTGATTCAGAGTCGCGCCCTCATATCAAAAGGAAAAAAAATTGCTTCTTACTAGGATTTTTTTTTTCATTTTCAAGATTGGAGGAATCTTGTTCATCCCACAACCCACAACGACCCTGGGTGATTATAAGATGCTATAGAATTCAAGAACTTGATGTATGTATTTATCATACTTTTTTTGTCTTTTAGATTTTATAATATATTTAGATATGAAGAAGTTTGTAATGTTTTCAAGAATTCAGACAAATTTGATCTGAATCATATACTATATAGTAGATGTCAATGAAATGTTTACCCAATCTAATTGTATTGTATTCCCAGTCTAAGATAATTATTTTGTTGAGATTGATCTTTTGATGAATTTATGAGAATTGACAAATTTTAAACTTAGCATTTTCTGTTTTATTTATTCCCTTGTTCATTAGCTTATTAGAACTAACAAACAGAATAGGTTACCCAACAAATAGTGACAAATTTCGTAAAAAGTGAAATTTGTAATCTTGAATGTCGATTGGGGTGATGGTTGTGTATCGTAGGTAATGATGATGGTGGTTGACAACAGAATAAATTGTGGTAATGGTGGTGGTGGCGGTGGCTAATAATCGTGTTTAATGATAGTAATAGCTAATAGTGACAATTATTGAATAATGATCAACGATATATAATAGTGATTGGTGATTATTACTGTAATAATGGTTGATGATATGATGATTACAAATGGTGACTAATACTTTAATAGTGATAAAGACAATTCTTTGTGATTAGCAGCGGTGGTGATTGTAGTTAAAAATCATGATGGTTGTAAGTGATAGTAATTATAAATCATGAAATATCATCTTTGCATAAACACTTAAATGTATAGCGCCTTAATGATATTAAGATGTTACTAATAAAGATATTAATCATTCATATTTATCAAGTGCTTGTAAAAATTCAAAATACTCTATGTAATGATTAAGATATGAATTATTAAGATTTATATCTTCATCAAGTGCAAGTAAATATAAAAAAAAAATTAAAATTAAAATAATTCGAATTCCCAATCCCAATAAGTGGACTAGTCCAAATGTACACGTACTATTTAAATAGGTGAAGATCATACCTATTTTCTTGTGATTAATTTAAATAATGGTCCAACTAAACGTGGTCAATAACTACTTAGCTAGTTTTTTCCTTTGAATTGACTAGTTATTGTTCAAAAGTTTTGACAATGTTAATACGACTTACGTAAGTATTTACTTATTAAGTTTATTATTATAATATATGTTCAAAGTCTAATGATAATCAAATTTGAATTTATTGGTCTGGTTCAATACATTATCGATTTGATTTAACGATTATTTGATTTGTGTAAATTAACTCGAACACAAATTAAAGGAACATGCAGATGAAATCATGTTTAATGCCTAAGATTTTGTCATTTGTAGGAGTAAACTTCAACATTACATGTCCTTAAAATATTGCAAAGAAAAAAAAGTGGATTACCTACTATTAGTTGAACAAGATTAATAGTATTAATATTAACTAATTAAAAGTCACCTCTCATAAAGTAGCCTCTAAAGATGAGCTTACACTATAAGCTACTCTAAGCATAAAGAGAAAAAAAGCTAGAAAGAGAGTGTTTAGCTAATAAAGCATACTAAGCAAATAAAACAACAAATAGTAATATACAGAGAAGAAAAAAAATGTGATTATTAAATATTTAATTAATACTACTAATAAGAAGAATGTAAAGTAGGCCATGTTACCTCTCACAAAGTCGACAACACTCTACAACCTACTAACCTCCTAGTTCAATCTTCGACCTTCACCCCTTCCACCAAATAACTTACTGCTCTCTTGTAATTATAACTTACAGAAGCAACCACTTTAGACTTGCATTAGGATGATGACTCTTGCTGTCTCAAATCTGACCAGTTCCTAGAGGCTGCCTCGAAGTATCACCTGACGCCCAAGCTTGATAGTCCTTCACTAGCTGGATGAAAGAAACTCAGGGCATTAAAAGGCGAGATTTTCGATACAATAGAGTGGAAGCCATCTTAAAGAGAGACTACTACTTGAAATAGTGATGTAAATTCTCATGCAGGTTAAGAATCACGATTTTTGAAAACAGGAAAGGTCTAATTTTACAGCTAAACCCCAAAATTGGAAGTAATTGTAGAGTTCAGCTGATGTAATGTATAGTCACACTCACAACATGATAAATTATGTGAAAGAAAGACAATTCACAGAAACTCAGGACTCCATCATAGTAAAGGTTTACATTGATTCTCTAGTACTTACTTATCCACTCAGTTCTGGTTGATCAGGGTAGCCTTCTGATCGATATTTAATTTCAAAATTGGATTGAGAACAAGCTTATTTAATCAAGGGCATGCCTTCTTTTTTTGGTTAAATTTTTGTGCACGCACAAGGTATTGTTGATTGGTTCATTTTAGAGAACAATATTCTGTCATGATCCTATTTATTGGTATTTCCCCCTCCAACGCCGTAAAATTTATGCTAGAACTCTATTCATAGGGTTAAACACAAAACAGAAACAGAAACCAAGGACGCCATTTTATCGTATGGTAAATCTCACAACCAATAAATTACCCTTTCATTGAGAGACTTAAGAAAATGATCTCATATATACTGCATTAGGAAGCACAGAAATATACTTGCTACAAAGATAAAAAGAAGACATGTCTAAGACGAATAGGTGCTTTAAAATAATAATGGAGGGCATAAGATATTAAACATATCAACAACTCCTCAGTCCAAGCAAAGGATGAAGGATATATCCACGATAAAATATCAACTTTTGGTGAATCCAATCAGATGGTTGTTGCCCATCAATTAGTAAGGACATACTGATTCTGTACTTTACCTTAGTACTTCCAGGGAGTAGCAGCTAATGCCTCCCAATGCAGCCTCATATAGAGTTAGCACAATCAGATAATCAAATTTGTTTGTGCCTGTTACTTTTTGTAATGTTTTAATAATGACTTCTGAAATACTAAAAGTTATAAAATTTTCTTTGAGCGAGAAAAGATGAAAATGTGAGGAAGATGGTGATAAAGAAAAGGAAAAAATAATAGAACACAGTGAAAAATGAAGAGATACTAGTGTCAACTACAAAAATGACAAGGACAACAAGAAGATTAAACCAGCTGTTAGTCTTTATTGGAGATGGAAGGGACTCTAGCATTTAGAGAGATGGAGCAGGGAAATGACAAGAAACAATAGTTTAAAGGATTACAGTACAAGAATCTTTTTAACTGAAAGCGAACTGTCAAGAAAAAGCTAAGCGGACAATGAACAAACCTGTGCCATAAACCGAGGGAGCATGATCCTTAGTATCTGATCTAGGACCTGAGAACCAGTTGACTCAATTGCCTGCACTGGAATTGCTCGAAATGCAAAGGGAATTTCAATGTTAACCTGCATAAATAATCAATCAAAACCGAGACAAAATAACCAATATTGTAATGTTTTCACTTTTATTGCAATACGGACAAACTCAGATAGTACCTCAATAACAGCATCTGAAGTGAGCTGCTGCAAAGGTGAGTCTCTTTGCTTGCTATCATAAGATATTTTGTTCACCATAGAAGCTGCATGCCCATACTAAATCAGTGTCAAAGTACTCCTGAAAAGAATTATGTAATAAAATTCAGAATTGACACACACAAACTGAGCAATTTTTATTGCAGATCACAACTTGTCACACCAAGTTCTTTACCAAACAAAGAAGAAACCAGTTTACCTCAACTTACACATCAAAAACCATTAAACTAAAAACAATCACATGCTGACTTCAATTATGTTACATGATTACGTCAATTATCTATTTATCTTTAGAATGTTCACAACAGAAACCTCTTACCGACATCTTATCAACACAAATTATAATATAACTAGTGGAAGTATATGCAACATGCTAAAGCTGTGTTTTCACCGAACTTAACTTGAACTTGTGGGGACATCAAGTTTTACTCCCCAAGTCGATGCAGAAGCAATAATTCGGTAATCGACCTTATGCTGTAAATTGCCAACTTTTGAGGAGGATGACAAATGCAACTTTTTTTTTCAGGTATTACAGGAAGAAAGGTAGTTAATGGTGCATTAAACTGACAGACAGCACTAAAGCATTCATCCTCTCAACAGGACTGTTTTCTCTTTTGACAAGCAGCAAGAGTAAGATTACATAGTAGTTCTCAAGAGATCATGGACCTCTAGTGCCTTTTCCATGGATCCATTATCAAAAGAGAAAACAGATACTCTAATTTTATCTCTATTGTTTTACAAATGACATGTCAGGAAAAAAAAAATTAATTGGATTTATGTAGACATTGATGAATAGTTAATAGGACTACGAAAATCTTGCTATGGGCATCTCCTCACCAACATTTTGTTTCTTTGTAAAATGTGCTCCCACTTTTGACTCCCAAACAATTTATAACCAGATGCGAAAATACAACAGCCACTAAGAAGAATTTGCTCGCAGAAAGATATACAGAAATATCCAAATCAAAGTGAGTCCAGCATCAAGTTGCATCCAGAAAAGGTAATCTGGTTTTAAACGCATTTTTTCACCTTTATGGGCCAATACAACACAAATAGATCAAATTGCAGCATGACAGAACCAGTGCATAAAAATAAAAGCTTTGAATTCAACGTAGCATTTTTAAAGAGAATTGTGCACAAATATTGAAAATGATAGAAACAGCACTTAAAAAGACTACATACCGTTAAATTTATCATTTTGAGCGACCACAATAGGAGATCCCTCAAGCTGAGAATCAAATAAATAGAAACAACTACATGATTAGATATAACTATAAATTACTAGAAATGTTAAACAGCTGGAAAATCAGCAGTAACAAGTTATAAGAAAAAGCAATATACTACCTTGCAAGACAACAACTTGATACAACATCCATCAGGCTGCTCCTCAACTCTAACCAGCAAAACAGGACATACTTCAAATGCAAAGAACCTGAACCTATACACGTAACACCTGAACGTTCTATCATCCACTCGTTCAATCCTCTCTGCATCCAACACTGAGTACTGGCTCGCCGGCAAGCTCATATACTCCACTAAATCAACCAAAAAAAAATGAAATTCTCAACAAATAATAACACTACCACCATTCACTGCTTCAAATAATCAATCAACATGGATAACACTTCGTGAAGTTAAGAGTTAAGCACACTTGTTTTTTCCCTTATCTCCAAAACCGAGTAATAGCTCACTCAACAAATAAAAACACTATCACAGTACAGTCACTGCTTCAAATAATCAATCAACCTGGATTATACCTCGCCATCAAGCTCAAATACTCAACTAAACCAACCGAAAAAATAATAAAACATCGTAAAAACTCGACAAATAAAAATACTATCAACAGTCACTGCTTCAAAAATCATACCACTTGGATTATATCTCACCGGGAAGCTCAAACACTCAACTAAATTAACAAAAAGTAATCAAAAATCGAAAAACTCACAAATTTAAAAACAGCATCAACACTCACTGCTTCAAAATTCAAATAATCAATCAATTTGGATTATACCTCGCTGTCAAGCTCAAATACTCAGACTAAATCAACCAAAAAATAATTTAAAAAATAGTAAACTCAACAAATAAGAACAATATCAACAGTTACTACTCCAAACAATCAATCAACTCAGATTATATCTCGTCGGCAAACTCAAATACTTAACTAAATCAACCGGAAAAAAACTAGTGAAATAAAAACAATATCAACAGTTCAAATAATCAATCAACTTAGATTATATCTCGTCGGGAAACTCAAATACTTAACTAAATCAACCGGAACACTGCTTCAAATAATCAACCAACTTAGATTATATCTCGTCGGCAAGCTCAAATACTTAACTAAACTAGCGAAATAAAAACAATATCAACAGTAGCTGCTTCAAATAATCAATCAAATAGATTATACTAGTGCTTACTTAGCGGACGTTGAAGCTGCTTAACGGATAATGACTCTTTCCGGCGGCCAATAAATCGTGCTTTTGGAGCAGAATCAGCTGTAATACGGAGAGCAGTACATTTTGAAGAATCAACAGAGGAGAAGGTAGTAGAGAACCTAGGGTTTTTGTATTGGAACGAAATGTAGCTTAGATTTGTTAGCGAAGAAGAAGCTGAGCTCAACGCCATGGATATATTTTAGATTTGGTTGGTTTCGATTTTTTGTTTAAATGGTTGTTGAGATGTGTGAGGTTGAGGATAAAGTTCACGAGTGTGGTGAGGATTACAATATGTCACCCAAAATAAAAAAGCGTATTTTAGCTTAAGGTACAAAGGCGCACTTTAACTTTTGGTATTGACCCGTGACGAAGTACTTCTTTTTATTACATAAATATTATAGTTATAGTATCAATATGACGCGTTGTATCGTTTTTTTTTTTAATTTCATAAATATTATAGTTACAGTACCAATACGACACGGTATCTAAATATATTATATCATTTCTTTTAGTTACATAAATATTATAGTTATAGTACCAAATACCAATACAAATACTATAGGCTACATTATCTAAACAAGTTGTTGACAAAGGGGAGCATAAATACGAATAAAATTGCAATTATAGGATGGAACGAAAATCATGTTAACTTTGTTCTAACCAAAAAAATATTATTCCAAATAATAACACAATAGTTTGGATGAAAAGAATACTATTAAAATAGCAAAATCATTGGAAATATCAACGGCGCATTTTAGCATCGTAAGCACCCCGCCAACTGGAAATATCTACACTACTTTAGGTACGAAAAACTGTGTACTGATATTGGACTTTAGCAGCACATGACGCCGTTAAACTTCACCCAAGACCTAACCCGGCGTTAAATACCTTCAAACACGCTAAAATACACCGCCAATTTCAACTTATCAACAAAAAAACACAAAATCAATGAAGACAACTAGAAATCAAGCAAAATCAATGGAGAGAACTGGAAAATCAGGCAAAATCAACGAAGAAAACTATAAATTTTCATTCACAGTAAAGAGGACTAACAAAATATTAGGTAAAGCAGGCTAATTAAACTAATTTTACATCCACAAACGCTAATTCAGACCTTAACAGTAGTACACAAAACCTAGAAAATTAAGAGCTAGTGAATTTGGTAACAGCCTTAGTTCCTTCAGATACGGCATGTTTAGCCAATTCACCCGGAAGAACAAGACGAACAGCAGTTTGAATTTCACGAGAAGTGATGGTAGGTTTTTTGTTGTAACGAGCAAGACGAGATGATTCCTGTGCAAGTTTCTCGAAGATATCGTTGATGAAACTGTTCATTATACCCATAGCTTTGCTAGAAATACCGATATCTGGATGTACCTGCTTCAGCACCTTGAAGATGTAGATCTTGTAGGTTTCAACCGCCTTCTTCGATCTCTTCTTCTTTTTGTCTCCGGCAGCTGCACTGCTGTCCTTTGGTAGCTTCTTTCCGGCCTTTGGCTTCTTCTCTGCCAGAGATTTCTCGGCGACTGGAGTTTTTTCTGCTGCTGGTTTCTTCTCGGCGGGCTTTTTCTCAGCTTTTGGTGCCATTGTAGGAAGAGAAAGGGGTAAATTGACAGATGCTTTGAAGTGAAAATTGAAAGGAGTTGGAGAGTTGGGTGGAGAGAGTCTGATGGGGGTTTGGATTATATAGTGGTTTAGATGGGAATTGTGATTGGTTGATACGGAGTGACGCGGATCCTGAAGGAGAGCCGTTGATCTTACTATTAAATCAACGGTGGTGAGTAATAGCTTTGTGATCCCGGGTCATTTTTCTTGTTCTGTTACCTAATATGCCCCCATTCTTTTATACTACACGTATTTTGATAAATTAACTAAAGGATTGATCTCATGAAACAACACTAACTAGTGACTAGTCCATTGGGATGATTCAATTGGTTTGAACTTTGGAGGATAGTTATTTACACAAATGATTTGGGATCGATTCCCTTTAATTGTCTTCTGAGTTGAGTTTGTCATATAAAATTTACCTAGTACGATTTATATTTCATGTGTGATTTGCAGGTTATTACACAATAAGAGTTTACCCAATACATATAAAGTGTTCACTCTAAGGATTGAAATTGTGGCAAAGGTAATAGCAGCTACGAATTATCTTGGGATTTTAAAAAAGAAACAACACTAATTAAATTAATTTAAGGATACTTATCGGTTGATTTGATTCTATATATTATTGATTTAGTATATTGATTCATAAACTTGCTAAAGGATTTTCATTTATATTCATCAAAAGAGAGTATCGAGAGTAGTGGAGCTTGTTAAGTCCTTAGTTCATTGTGCTAGCTAAACTTTTATATGCTATTAGTGTATGATCAGATACAATATAGGTGGATCTTACGTCGATAAATTTTAGGTTAATTTGAAAAAATTTCACTGGTTTAGGAGGTAATTACTTGGATATATGCTAGGCTACAATATTATAAATCCTATAAGATTTTGATACATTCAGATACATGTATCTCGCTATACGTGAGGTCAAAATAGGTGTAATTTTATGTATCTGGTGTCTTAGATACATTTGCATATCTAGTGTCTCAAATACATGCAAATCACACCAGATACATGTATATAGTGTGATTCGCATATATCTGGAATACATAGACAAATCTCACTCACCTCCGTCGCCCCCCTCCCATCTCGCTCGCCACTTTCATATCTCACTCGCGTATCTGGTGTTCTAGATACATGTATATAGTGTGTATCTAATGTGATTCGTATGTATCTGACTTGAAATCTGGTATGAAATTATTAAATAGTGAAATAAAATGTAATTATTTAAAGGGGAACTTACATAAATCCTACAAGTTCTAGGAGCCAATTACTTAGATACACTCTACTTTGCAATATTACCTATCTTAATTACTAGATTTTAGTGCCTCTAGATACATCGAGATACATGTATCCAGGGGTCAAATTTATGTGTAATTTGTTCTAGATACATTGTATTTAAGTGGATTCGCATGTATTCGTGCGCCACTCTCACGTGTATCTGGTATCCTAGATACACGTGAATCACTACAGATACATACATATACATGTATCTAGTGTGATACGCATGTATATAGAATACATACGAATCTCGCTCGCCTTTTTGTGTATCTGGAAGCAAAAATACATATATCTAAGTGTAAGATAAGTAGGAAACTCTTGATCTCATGAAACAACACTAACAGTATTTACTTAGAACGGTTTATATTTCAGGTTGATTTGCAGGCTATTACACAATAGAAGTTTACTCAATGCATATAAAGTGTTCACCCGAAGGACAGAAATTATGGCAGAGGTGATAGCAGCTGTGAATTATCTTGGAATCCCAAAGAAAGAAACAACACTAACTAGATTAATTTAAGAATACTTATTGGTTGATTCCATTCTATATATTATTGATTTAGTATATTGATTCATAAACTTGCTAAAGGATTTTCATTTATATTCATCAAAAGAGAGTATCGAGAGTAGTGAAGCTTATTATGTTCTTGGTTCATTGTGCTAGCTAATCTATTACATGATATTAGTGTTTGATCAGATAATATAGGTATCAGATACAATATAGGTGGATCTTACGTCGATAATTTTTAGGTTAATTTAAAATAAATCACTAGTTTAGGAGCTAATTACTTGGATATATGCTAGGCTATAATATTACAAATTTTACCAAATTTTGATGCGTCCAGATATATGTATCTCGAGATACATGAGGTCAAAATTAGATATAATTTTATGTATCTGGTGTCTCGGATACATTTACATATTTGGTGTCTCAGATACATATATATAGTGTGATTCACATGTATCTGGAATACATAGAAAATTTTCACTTGCCTCTGTTGCCCCCCTCCCATTTCGCTCGCCACTTTCATATCTCACTCAGGTATCTGGTGTTCTAGATACATGTATATGATTTGTATGTATCTGACTTGAAATCTTGTATGAAATTATCAAGTAGTGAAATAAAATGTAATTATTTAAAGGGGATCTTACATAAATACTACTAGTTTAGGAGCTAATTACTTAGATACACTCCAATTTGCAATATTATGTATCTTACTAGATTTTGGTGCCTCCATATACGTCCAGATACATGTATCTCTGATACATCGGGTCAAATTTAGGTGTAATTTATTCTAGATATATTATATGTAAGTGGATTCGCATGTATTTGAGATATATAACAAATCTTGCTCGCCTCCCTTGCTTCTCTCCTATCTCGCTCGCCAATCTCACATGTATCTAGTATCCTAGATACATACAGATACATGTATCTAGTGTGATACGCATGTATCTGGGATATATACGAATCTCGCTCGCCTCCCTCCCCAATCTCGCTCGCCTCTCTCCCGATTTTTATGTATCTGGTAGCAAAAATACATGTATCTAAGTGTAAGATACGTAGGAAACTCTTAATTAGTGGTAATATACGTATTATTTTGAAAGTATAGATAATAATAGTATATATGATAGTGAAGTATGTCTAATTATGTAGTTTTTCCTTATTTAAAACTATAAGGAAAAATAATAAATTCAATAAAAATATTTGTGTAATTAGATAATTTCTTCTAAGTTTAAGCATTTATTTATTGAAATAGATTTTAATTATTAAAATCTTCTTAACATCATTAAGATATACTTATTTTTATGTTGCGGCCTTTGGTTAAGAATCAATTTTTATTTTCTTTGGCCCAAAGCATTTTACTCTTGAAATGAAACCTCCTAGGTATAAATTAGTAGGTCATTAAAATATAGATATCAGATATTAAATAAAATTATATAAAATAAAAGGGGAAACTAAGCAAATAATTACAAACATATACCCATTTACATTCATACCCCACTAACTAATTACACTATATACCCCCAACTAATTTCGCTTAATATATACTGTAATGGTATCATTAAGGTTTCTTGTTCAGAAATTACTCATTGGTCAATGATACCAATACAATATATGATACTGATTTAGTATCAGTTAAGCGAAAATTATCGCGAAAATTATCAGCTTTAATGATACCAATACAGTATATGATACTGATTTAGTATCAGTTAAGCGAAAATTATCAGCCTTAATGAATGAAGGGTAAGGGCTATAATTATTTATAAGAGAATGAATATTTCTTGAATTACTTTAGATTTGGATATGAACATGTAATTATTTTGGATTTTATGGCCCATTTATGAAGTTTTTTCAAAATAAAAACGTATGAGAATAAAATTCTACCAAAAACAAGTAGCACTAATAGTCTTTGATTTATTTTACCCCCATTTTTTTTCAATAATATCCTAATCAAAATACGCAAATTATATTCAATTTTCATGGTTGATCAAATCTTTTTTTATATAAATAAAATAAAATAAAAAATAGATAAAATAAAATTGAAGGTTTGGGAAAGGAAAAATGGAAGAGGAAATCGTAAGATATAGAACTAAATCCTCGTAAAAAAATAAAAATTTATATAACCAATGTCCAAATAAGTTATTAAGATTTCGACGGATCAGATCTAGGTCCATATTTTTTTCAGTTGACTTATTTCAACTTGACAATAATCATTGAAGTGAATTCTAGTGTTCACCATGTGCCAAGACACAATTTATATTATTCACCAAGTGTTGGTTTGGTTAATGTATTAAAATAATTATTTCAAATATAAAATTCCGCATAAATTGGTATAGTTGTAATATGACATTTTATTTGTGTTATATTAAATAATAATCATATTAAGTTATATAAGAATTTTTATATTATTTTATGCGAAATAAAACATGAATAAGAATGTGTGTATTGATAAATTTACTGACTAAGATAATTTTAAAAATAAAAATCATTTTAAAGTAAATAATTCACGCATAACAATCTTTATTATTATTGATCGATACCACATAATAAGCCGTTCACTATTAGCATATAATTTAAACTATTTTTTTCTGACTTCAACTTTGAATACTTTTTCTTTTTTCAACATTAACTAAATTTGTGAATAATTGAACACAAATAAATTGTCAATCCAGCAAAACTCGTAAACACAATATAATAAAATTGAAGAATGAAAATTATACCAAATTATGAAGAAAAAAAGAAGTTAGAGGATCTTAAAGTAAATTAGAGAACATGAAAAATGGTGTATTATATTTAATGATATGTTCAAAATAGTTCCTTAAGTATGCATCAAACAATTTAAATCCTTAATTCTGGTCTTCATCAAATATTGTGAAATCTATTATATTTATGGAGAATCATGATTTTATTTTAGTGGAAACTCACATTTAAAGGTATAATTTTGTGTTTTTTGATTTATCTACAAAGTCTGATGCAATTTTTTGAAGTGTAATTTTTATATCTATTGAATGTGTTTTAGTATTTGATGGAACTTTCTTGATGTTCGGGATTATTATTATTATATTATCGTCAGTTTTAACAAATATAAATTGTTAAACATTTGATGGAGTCTAAAAATATTAACTTTTTTTTAAAAATGAATTTCTTTTTCGCCAAACATATGTAACTATTTTTCTCATTTCCTCTTTTATTGTTGACAAAAAGACCAAAAAAATAAATAAATCAAAGAATGTGATATAATGGATGAAATTATCCCTCTCTTAATTAGAAATCTTGAGTTTGAATTAGGGCTGCGTATCAGTCGGTTCGGTTATATTTTGAAGTTTATCGGTTTGACTTATTGGTTATCGGTTTGTAGAGATGCTAAACCGTTAAAGAACCATTAAGATATTGACTTATCGGTTATTGGTTTATAGGTTATTGATCGTTATCGGTTTAACCGTTAAGATTTGACACAAGAAAAGTCATTACAAATCACTTAGAAACAAGATGACAAACCATATGAACCATGCACATGAGTTCACAAATAACATCTTGCTAAAAAGCAAACACTTTTACATTGTAGAATACCCAAGAGTTTGAGACAGCAAAAAATAAAAGTAGGAAACTAAACTCTAAGTCAAGGACTTTATATACAAAATGATAAAAATATATTTATTTAATTTACTATCGGGTTATCGGTTAATCCGTTAAGAAAGAACCTCAAACCGTTAAGAACCGATAACCCGATAAATAAAAAAATCAAAACTGCTAAATCAATAACTTTTTTTCGGTTCAGGTTATCGGTTTTGATTCGATTTTGAACAGCCCTAATTTGAGTCATGAATCGAACACGATACGAATTTAAAATAGTCGGGCTTCGATGTGGTATCAAAAGATGGAAGAGAAAAGTTCAAAATTCCATTTTTGTTATTTTATTTTTTATATTACCACTTCCTCAGCATATGCTTCTTCCACTCTCTCTCCATTTTCTCTTAAATCTCCTCTTTTTTTCACACAGTAGATATCTCTACATAAATCACAATCTTCACCTTCTTCTTCACAAATTGCTAATGTTTTGACTCCAATTTCATCTATAAATTCTCTATATTTATTATACTGATTTAAGTTATTAATGGCTATGGAAGGAGCAGCTCAATCTGACTACAATTCATCTACTGAAGGTATACAGGAACACTCTTCTTCGCCTCGCAAATCTCAATCTCCTCCTCCGTCCTCAGGTATATCTCTTTTTTACACTCTATTAGCTTCGGATCTACTATTTGTTGTTTGTTTGGTGATAAATTATGTATAATAATAGGACCTAAAAGTGTGACCTAGTTGTGATGAACTCGATGTAATTGGGTGGATAATAGTTAGATTTTTGGTTTGAATGCAAAAGTAGTAGGTGATTTATTGACATATGTTGAAAATTAGTCGAGATGCACGCAAACTGAACAACAACTAGGTCGGCTAGATGAATCCCTTTATTATAAAGAGAAACGGTGTGACCTAGTAGTCGATGAATTCAATGTAAATGGGTTGAGAATAATGAGGTTTTAGGTTTGAATGCAAAAGTATTACTCCCTCTGTCCCATTTTATGTGACAACCTTTCCTTTTTAGTCCGTCCCAAAAAAAATGTCACCTTACAATAACTAGAAACAATTTGATTTTAAAATTCTCCTTTTACCCTTAATGAAATGATTTACAACCACACAAATATCCAAGGATTGTTTTAAACCACAAATTTCAAAAGTCTTCCTTTTTTCCTTAAATATCGTGCCAAGTCAAATGGTGCCACATGAAACGGGAGGGAGTAGGTGATTTCTCTCCCATTTGTTACCTCGGGTAACAAGTATCACGTGAAATTAGTCGAGATGCATGCAAACTGACACTACAACAACAACTAGGTCGGCTAGATGAATCCCTTTATTTTTTTAAAAAAGGCTTGACCTAGTCGTCGATGAAGTCGATGTAAGTAAGTCGAGAATAATGAGGTTTTAGGTTTGAATGCAAAAGTAGTAGGTGATTTGTTCCCATTTGTTACCTCTGGTAATAGGTATCATGTGACATTAGTCGAGATGCTAGATGAATCCACTTTTTAAAAAAGAGAAATTGGTGGCGGGGATTACAAAGTGGTGAATCGAACTGTCACCTGATAAATTTCATGTAGCCGACCAACTGAGCTATTAAGATTCCTCCGGCTAGATGAATCTCCACTTCTTCATTGAAGCTCATTTCATGATTTATTTTTGGGTTGCAACTGTGTGAGCTTACAACACGAGCAAGTTACTTTAGCTTTTTCCCAAAAAAGGAACAAACTTGAAAGGTGACTGTTTATGTTAAATGAGAAAGAAATTAGAAGAAATGGGTAGATATCATATTCAATCGAAGTTAAGATAGAGGAAAGGCCTATTTATGGTTGGGATTGTCTGAACTTAAACCAACTTGAAAGATGACTGTTTATGTTGATTGAGAAAGAAATTAGAAGCAAAATGGGTGAGGTAGCAGATTCAATCTAACCTGAATAAGTTAAGATAGAGGAAACACCTATTTTTTGGTTGCAACTGTCTGAACTTACAAAATGAGCAAGTTTATTTAGCGATTTTGGAAAAAGAAACGAACTTGAACTTGAAAGATGACGGTTTATGTTGATTGAGAAAGAAATAGAAGCAATGAGGATCAGATATCTCAACCTCTTGTTTCTTTTATTTTGAGATATTCAGCTTCACCATGTTCCCAATGAAAGTACGCTGAATAGTATGATTGAAGGGGTGTATTTTCCGACCATTAGATCCCATAATCAACAAGCTCTCCACCCCCCCGGTGTGCAAAAAAAAGGAGGAGAAAGATCATTTAGAAATTTAGGGAGTTAAATAAGAAAAGGGAACTGAGACTTGTATTCTTGAGTTCCTGTTTGTGAGGTGGACCCTTCAGAACGAGCTTGTATGCTTGCTATTTATGGTCTGAAGTCTGTGCTTGCAACCAGATGCCGTGGTGGTTCTTTGAATTCTGTGCTGTATGCTTGTTTGCTGTCTTGAGTCAAAAACAATTTTGGTTAGCCTAGTTATGTTAATTAACT
Organism: Solanum appendiculatum; assembly: GCA_018342035.1. NCBI lineage: Eukaryota > Viridiplantae > Streptophyta > Magnoliopsida > Solanales > Solanaceae > Solanum > Solanum appendiculatum. The sequence continues at coordinate 624,174 of JAGDQO010000392.1, read as the reverse complement.
TGACAAGCATTTCTTGGTATAATTGACTATTTTAATTTCTATTGGAAGGAAGCCTTAACTTCTATAAACTAATCATGATAAGTTTTTGGAAGGGCATAACCTCTCCCATGTCTTGAGATAAAGGATCATTTTTTGGGTCGAGTTCGTTGCACCGGGTTTGCCTAGTGCGGGTTTCCTCTCCTGTGTGGTTTGTGAGCTATTGCATAGGAGGGCAGGGTTTTTACCTTGTGCGCACCCAAAGAGTAGCGGCTGCGGGTTTCCCTTGTCATAAAAAAATAAAGGATCATTTTTCATTTTATTTTATTGTCACATTTAGCCAAAAAAGCTGCAATCTTTGTCATATACTGCATCTCAATGAGCGTCATTGGATTTTGATTCTTATATGACACCTTTGCATTCTCACAATGTGCCTCTGTTAATGTGGTCGTTCTTAATTATTAACTCCCAAAGACTAATATTAACCCTCAAACACATCACCCTTACGGATTGGATGGGAAGTTTTTGCTTTTGGAAATACTAAATAAAAAAGGTGCTTAATCTCGAAAGCGTATGTTGCACCTAATTGTGTAGCAGAGCTGCATCTTTCAACCATTATCAACTACATACATGTGAAAAAACAACTATCTTTTGATGTGACAATGCACTTTCGTGATACATTTCTTACTACTCTTCCCCCTCTTGATAAGTCGGACATAGTGTTGTTTTGCAAAAGAATGCTACAAGGAAGTCCAAGTATGTACAAAAGCTACAAGTGGATCAACCTTGTAGCTTCAATAATATCATTCACTCTCTTTTATGCCAAAATTTTTACCTTAAAAGCAGCAATTTCTTTAAGATTGAAGGAACCATGTCAAACAGTGAATGGCCATCATTCCTTATGGGCATTTCCAATCTTACATCCATTTGTAGCAAGAAGAAATGTCTTTAATAGACGAGACTTTATCCATTAAAAGAATTATCTTTTTGCTACATTGTTTTTCCTCGTAGTCAGGGACTTATTCATTACAAAATTAGTTCTTGCATATACTTTACAGGATGCATCAAATGTTGTCTAATCCTTTTCTGGCTGACTTGATTCCCTGCATTGTGATGATACTATTGGTTAATGGGCTGTAATGAGAGATCACCTATCTTATACGTTTTGTACTTAACATGGGAATATATCTGTATTGCTGCTTTAGGGAGGTGAGAATATGTTTTAACTCTTTTTTCCGTTACTAGGGGTTGTGCCTATAAAGGTGCTTGGTATCATTATTCTGGCACTGTGTATACAGTTTCCATTCACATTTTATGATTCCGGGATCAAATTTTTTCATCTTGTTTTCAGTAATTTGTCCAAAATATTTAATTGATTACGCCACAGTATCTCATTCCCTTCTTACTTCTTCACAGTGCTGATGTTTCTCCTTTGTGTTTGTTATATTTCCAGACCACGAGGAAAACAAAATATCTATCAAGTTCCTTTTATCGAATGCTGAGGCTGGTTCAATTATTGGAAAGGGCGGCTCGACAATCATTGACTTTCAGTCTCGTTCTGGGGCGAGAATTCAGTTGTCACGTAACAACGAATTTTTCCCTGGTACCATGGATAGGATTGTAATGGTATCTGGGCCGACTGATGTTGTACTCAAGGCAGTTGATCTTATTCTTAATAAGCTACTGGATGAGGTAATATCATGTCATAAATCCCATTCTATGTACCGTTATTGACAGATGGCTTGAAAAAACTGTCTTTTCCAACTCAGAGTTATGTTGAAGATGGTGGTGATGTTGGCCCGCGATCAAAAGTTAAACTTGTTGTGCCCAACAGCTCTTGTGGTGGAATTATCGGGAAGGGAGGATCTGTGATAAAGTATGAATCTTTCCTCATTTTATGTCCTAAAAGCTTTTAGCTTGCTCCTCCCCCCCAAATACACTGCTTCTGAAAATCCATGCAGGTTTCCTTGTATCATTACTCATTAAGATAACTAGCTCTTCTTCCAAGCAAATTATTACTGATTCTAAGATGCTTGGTTTTGGTACTGATAATGTTAACTAGTTTCTGTGACGTGATCAATCTGAATTTGCTGTTTTATAGAGTATGGAATGGCAGTCTTGTGCTGGAATGAGTTAGCTGACTTTGCCTTTTCTATTTTCATTTTTAAGTTTCTGACTGGAAGTTTGATCAACTGCATGAGCCTTGCATCCTAGTTTATTACCACTTTAAATCAAATTGTATATGCCATTAGAAGCTTTGGTTCAAATTGTATATGCCATTAGACTGGGTTCCTTGTCCCATTTGAATATTTGAACTCATTCACTTTTAAACTTAGTCTTCATGGTTGAACTCTCTGGGTTAATGTGTTGGTACCCCATCCCACACCAGAATGTCGTCAATGTGTAACATGTGAGTGGTGGGAATAAATGCTTAGAGTTGTTTGTTATTTTGTTGTGCTTATGGCTTTATTGTTCGGGAGGTTCCTTTTTACCACAGATATTCAAAACCTAGGTCATCAAGGGTCCACAAGAAAAGTTAGGATAATAACCATACAGTTCATCTGCAAATTGAGGGAATACAGTGATATCAAAGGTGACAAGCAACAAGAAGCGCTGAAATTATTTGAGCGTCAAGAGCAAACACAAATAAAGCATGGGTTTTATGGACAGGAGAAGGGAAAGATAAAAATCTATATGTAGTTCAAGAATAATAACTATAAACCATAATATAGACAGAAAAATTGAAAATAATTAGAATTTGGCAAAAAAGGTGAAATATATATTGTTTAGTGTCCCTCTATTCAAGGAAAAAACATAGGAATGAGGTTCGTTCCTTTGCGCTTTTGTCCTGGAATGAAGCAATACTTGAGGATGCGAAATGCACATCGTATTTTGTTCTAGGTTTAGGGCTTAAGTGCATCTCAAGCGCCTCTTTGACAACTCTGACTGATTATATAGTGGAGTTCTAAGTTGTAACTATTGTGTGAAAATGCATTTAGAACTTCATCTGCAACTAAAATTATATAATGGAAACACATTTTACTAAATTTTCAAATACAATTTGAGATGCAGAACAAAAATGGTCGACAAAATCATCAAATTAACATAGATGGTTTTCTTTTACAGGTCATTTATTGAAGACTCTCGGGCTGGGATAAAAATATTACCTCAGGATGACAACTTTCCAGGACTGCATGATAGGTTAGTAATAGTGATTGGAACTGTAGGGGAGCAGATGCGGGCTATTGAGTTGATTCTATATAAGTTGGCCGAAGACACTCATTATGTACAGAACATGAATGCTCCATTTCCTTATGCAGGTATTATTCAAATTTAATTAATTTGTAATACTTCCATTTAAGTGATAGATCAGGAGGAATATGATCTACTCCTCTATCTTTATCATTATGTGTGCTTTTGCAATTCTTTTGGTATCGAATCATACAGGACCTGAGGTAAATGAATGGATGAGTGGAGGGACGACATTACTTGTTTCTTATCTGTCGTACTTTCTACCACATTTATGACCATACCTTTAGTAATGTTTTCCAAGCTATTAGGTGTTCTATTTAGGAGATCATTGTAGTAGTTGATTCTGCATCTTAAAGTTGTTCTTAATGTCATATTCTGAGTCCTAATTCTACTTTTACTGCCGCCTATTTTCTTAGCAGCTTATCTTGGAATGAACTATGGACCACCGAATGGAGTTGGAGGGAGATATCCAAATAACAGATATCAGAACAAGATGGAGCCTAATTCTGTGAGGACATCATTTTTTTGCCCCTAATGCTTTTGACTGGGTTTCAACCCGCCTTTGCTTGTATTCAACTTATTCTTTGTATTCGCTTTGAAGCTGATAACGACAATGCTCTTATCATGTTCCCAAATAAGATTATGCCTTTTTCTTTTGAACTGTCAGATTTTGTTATCAAGTTTTTGACCTGCGCCTACATTGGTGGTTTTGCAGGAAGATAGGAACAATTCTGTCACTATTGGTGTTGCTGATGAGCGTATTGGTTTGGTGCTTGGCCGGAATGGAAGGAGTGTAATGGAGATAAGTCAGGTTAGTAAAGAAGTCTGCAATCTTTTCCCTGCCTGTATATGTTCTAAGGGGTCGTTGGGTTTAGAAACAAGTTATGCAGGGATTGCAATACATGGATTAGTAGTGCAGAGATCATTTTTCATCAGACATTTGGTTCTTTGTACTGAAAAGGGGATAATGATGTATAGGATTAGCTATTCAAGATTCAAAATACAAACCAAACACGGGACAAAGAATACAAAATTTTATACAATGATTATTTCATCTTATACCTCAAACCAAACGAGTCCTAATGTATCTGCTGTTTTTGCAGGTGAGTGGAGCTAGAATAAAGATATCAGATAGGGGTGATTTCATGTCAGGTACTTCTGACAGGTAAGATTTCCTGATATGTTTGTTCCATTCGGCATGCTGATATATGAAGTATATCGTTACGTTGCTCGGACTCTTCAACAATACTGCTGGATGTATGTCTGATACTCCAAAAGTAGTCATTTTTGGAGGATCTTACACGGGGGGCTGGGCCAGCAATTTGAAAAGTCCGAACAACATAGGACTATATAGATAAAGAATTTATGGACTTTTGCAGGAAGGTGACTATTACCGGATCTCAAAGAGCAATCAGCATAGCCGAGTCCATGATATCTAAGAAAGTAGCAACAGTTACTGAGAGGTGATCTGATCGATTTTGATTTCTTAAAATTTTGTTTATGATTTTCGTGACGTATTATCTGAAATTTCATATGCATATGTTGATTTTGGAACTATTTTGACATTTTTATAGTTGATGAGTTTGTAAAATGCTGATCCATATTGGCCAGAAGAGAAGTTTCAAGTAAAAGAGAAAGACAGTGGATGAATTTTGTTGAGTCTTTGATCATTTGAAGCAGAAATTTGAGGCAATAGCAATTGATTCAATTGACTGAATATATATATGGTCATTTTATACAGTTGTAATTTTTAAGTAGGTAAACATTAAATTGAGAATTGTGATTTTTATTGGATAATGGCATTATTTTTGTTCCTTTATCATGTCTTGTAGAATAAATGGTCATTTTCATCAGTATCAGCAACACTATATGAGTCAAAATACACACAAAAATTAAGATTGAATCATTATCAGGAAGTTAAGTAAGGGATGGCCATGGGGCGGGGCGGCGGGGGCAAACCCGGGGAGACTTTAATCCGCCCCGCCCCACATAGACTGATTTACTATTTTCAACCCACCCTGCCCCGCATAAACCTGCGCTACATAAGTTTTCTTATTATTTTTTTTTCACTTTGTTATTCAACTTTAACATTCGAGTTTAATTTTTTTTGAATATTCAATTTATAAATTCTAAATATAAAATACAAATTAAAAATTTAACTTAAGCTGCTTTGATTCAAATTTAACGAAAAGGTAAAAAAAACAAAAAACATCAACAGTTAAACAGTAGAGGCTAGAGCATCAATATTACACTGTAAACCCGCACCAGCCCCGCCCCACTAAGAATTGGAAAAAATCTATTTCAACCCGCCCTGCACCCGCAATTATGTCACCCCGTCCCGCATAGGTCTAAACCCGCTCCACTCTACACCCGCCCTACCCAGCCCCATTGCCATCCCTAAGTTAAGTAGTCTGTAACTGATTAGTCAACGCTTCTAAGTGTACCTTAGTCAAAGTAAAATAATATGAAATTAAAAATTAAGATAGTTGTAAGGAAAATTATGGTGTAAAACATGTAAATATAAAACGTACATTAAAAAAATCATTACATGCATCCATGCAAAGTTTCACAAATAAGGTTTAGTGAAACCATGCATTTTATTTCACAAACTTCCTAATTTCCTATGCAAAATATATATATCTAATATACTTCAAGGTTCATCCCCTCCATTTCCTCCTCCATACCCTGATCCATAGCCGGAGCCGCTACCATATCCTGAACCATTGCCGCCACCTCCACCACCTCCTCCACCACCACCACCACCGCCACCACCACCACCGCCACTTCCACCACCACTTCCATAACCAGAACCACTTCCACTTCCACTTCCATAACCCGAACCATTTCCTGAGCCTCCTCCTCCACCACCACCTTGGCCACCACCGCCACCGCCACCACCACCCCTACCTATTCCTCCACCTGATCCATACCCTGACCCTGATCCTGATCCATATCCAGAGCCACTTCCCCTTTCTGAGTTCTCCCCACCGCCGCCTCCACCACCACCACCTCCACCACCGCCTCCGCCACTCCCAAACACATCATTAGCCTCACCATACCCATAGCCTTCCCCAGAGCCATACCCTGAACCATACCCTGACCCCACCCCCAAAGCTGATCCTCCACCACCACCTCCCCCTCCGCCTCCACCGCCTCCTCCCCTACCATAAAATCTTGCACCAAAAGCAAGATCCACAAAGAGCAATATCAATAATATTGCAACTCCAATAAGTTTGGAATGCACCATTATATTAACTCCAAATTCCAAAATGCAAGACTTATATATTATATATCAAGTACAATAGTACTAAACAAGTACTTGTGTTTATGAAATATTTATGAGGAAAGTGTCACTTGCCAAGAAAATAAATACTTATGATTGTGAATGATAAAGTTTAAGATTAGTGTTGCTATTTATAGGCACTCAAAATCCAACTTTTATAAGTTGCATGGTTTTCTAGTAGCCTCTTAAAGACTAATATTTTAATGGAAGAGGAAATTAAATATGAACATGTTGATTGGAGTTAGTGGTGTTGGTAGTGTATGTGGCTATATTTTATAATAAAGTATTTAAAAACTTATGATGGGGTTGTAAGTGGTGTCCCTTCGTCTAGCTTCATGCAAAATTATATCAAGGATTTAAGTTATACTCACCGTATTTAAGATTTTAAGTTTATAAGTTCTGAATTTTACGATAGAATATAATAGTGAATAAGTTCGAGATAAATAATTTACACATATAAAGTTACTGATTCTATCGAATCTATAACTTGTGGTGAAAATATGCTCCTGAGTTAGATTTTCTTCATACAATATCGATAAATTTGAGCATGTGCGTCATGGTAAGTTGATTAGTATTTTTATCTAGAGATGTATCTATAATAATAACGTCTAAATAAGCAATGATCTAATTATGTAAATATTTTTTTACACGATTGGTCCATATTATTATAGATACAGTTTGCTCCCACTTTCTATTTGAGGATTGATGAATTTCCACTCTGTCATTTTATGTTCTCAATTGACTACAAATTTGAGTGACTTCCATATGTGTTAGGTGTACATATTCCATCATCTAGTATAGTTTAATTAAGAATTTTTTTTTGAGTTTTATATAATGATATAAAAAATATTTGTATTTTTTATTGTGGATTTTGAATGATTAAATGTGTAATATTTTATGATCAATTCTTACCATACAATAATATATCGGAATGTGTTCACCTAAGCATTGTTATATTACTATCTGAGAATTTGAGATGAGTTTAAGTGGGAAATAATATAAATAGTAAGGTTTCATAGGTTACAAATACCAAATTCTTTGGAATTAAGATATAATTGTTAGGTATTATCGATATAATAGTGTAGGATCCATTCGGGGAAAGCGCTCCCTATCAAGAAATTTTTCATATTCAGGGTTCAAATTCGAGACCTTTGGTGAAGAGAGGGATTACTAGAAGATTTTCAACATATGTTGACTTTTGATTGGATATAGACATAATAGACATATGCAATTTATGGGAAGTCCTAAGGCACCAATGAATACCACCCATTAAAATAGTGCACTAACTCACTTATTCTTCGTTTGTCATTCAATGTTTGATATTTATATTAACATTTCAACTAATACGAATTTACGCCACATAATTCATTAAAGGACAAAATGCTATCTACCAATTAATTTTTTCATACATAAAATTCGAACTTGAGATCTTTAATAAAAGTTAAAATATCCTATTCATCTTACCATTACCCTTAATTTATAGCACCTATCAAGATCAGTAAGCTTTAATAGTTGTTTTAGCTTATATGTGGTAGACTATGAACCCTTGTGATAAATAGTGCTTCCCATGGGCCAATATGAAAAGGATAGGATTATATTCTTTCTTTGAATACCAAGGGTTATTAGAAGTAAATGACACAGTCAGAATTTTTAATAAGAGAATACATAATGTAACAAAACATAAACACATGAATAAATCAAAAAAATTTAACATATAATATACATAACTTTTTTTAATCTATCCACAATGTAATTTTCTGATAAAAAGTATATTATTTGACTCCTCTCGAACAAAGATAGTTCTATATATGTTGCCATTTGTTTGGGTTTAGACTTGGACATGCAATTTTTTTTGGGGAACTCCTTAGAACCAATGAAGACCACAAATTAAAATAAGCACTAAGTCACCTAATCTTTAAATTCCTTTTCATCAAAATGTGACAAATGTCATGTTTTTCTTTGTTTTGCTTTGGTGGCCATATGCATAGAGCACACTTTGCTTTCACTTTGAAAACTCAAACTTTGCTTTCCATTTGAAAACTCAATCATAACACATTTGACACCAAATTCAACAATCCAAGTCTTATAGTGCTCTTCCCTTGTTATTTACTTTAAAATATGGTGTTCGAATCCTCTTACGCGTAATTATATAAAAATAGAACTTTAGATAAGGAGATTTAAAAAAGGAATTATACTGTCACACTTAAATTTTAACGTGTGATCGGAAGTAATTTTTGAACTCTTTTGTTTTTATAGTAAAAATTTTACTTGTCCAATATAACAATTTATGTATCATCAAAGAAATTATCTCTTTATTATATCATAGTAATCAACTTACGAAGATTCTATCAAATTTCGAAAGCTCATAGTATTGGTCTACCACAACTCCAAACATAAGAAGCTGGGGGCATGCTTGCCAGTTTATGACTTGTCTTTCGTTATTGAAAGTGAATTCGTTTTCAATTATCCTAAATGAGCACTTGGTATTGCTCTTATCTTATTTTCATATATTTTTCTTCTTTTTTCTTTGTGCTATTGACTTGATAAATCATATATTACTGTAAATCAATAGCAATATTGAAAAATCCATTATGATTTTGCATCGTATTAATGTCAACAAATAGGTGTTGTTATAAGTGCTAAGGAAGTGAAATTTGTTGGTCAAATTGGGAACTCTAATTAAGCAAACTTTCTTAAGTGCTCAATTTGGAATTCTAATCGTGTCTCTAATTCATTGCACTAAAAAATTAGCACTAAAGGTAAATTAAGATTTAACAAGATAAACAAAATGAAGATAATATAAAGTCTTCACCCATCCTTTAAAAACTTGTGAACAATTGAACAACCGAGGTAAATTTCATTTATCCATAAACACATGTGAACAATTTGTACAAGTTACGACCACCCTCGTAGAACCAAGGAAATAGTGAAGTGTACCAAGTAACAACAACATACCTTCGTATAATTCTACAAGTGGAGTCTGAAGTGAGTAATGTATATGCAGCCTTGCCCCTACCTTGTGAAGGTAAAAAGGTTGTTTCCGATAAAACATAGTAACAAGTAATAACATGAAAACTAATAAGAATGGCATGTAGAAGATCAGCCAAAAAGGCAATGGCACTAAATAAAATCATCACAGTGTTTAATTGTTGTGTAAAATGAGTTTTGCAGCTTCCAAGCTGCACTGTGATACACCATTGAATTTTAAAATTTGTTCAGGAGTCAGAAACTGCATCAACTCACTTGAATGTCTAAACACTAAAATATTCCTGGTATAGGTTGTGTATCATATATAATAATGTTCACTTCAGTCAGAGATCAAGATAACCTGCCATGACTTTCAAAAGTAAAAACTAGTTTTGAGGCCCTTTTTTTGTTGAGCTCTCTAGATTCTTGAGGCCTTACGCAGCACGAATTAAGGTCCCAACTTTGAAGGTTGTGGAAAGAATGAGGACCCAAAGAAACAGGTAATAGAACCAGCACCAGGACACTGTTGAAATTGTCTTCCCAGGAAGAATACTAACTGCTGATTCCAAGTTACCGGAGCTATCACCATGCTGTGATAAGCCTAAAGATAGCATAACATTGTAATTCCCATGCTTGCCCACCAACCCATCCATTCCGTTGCCACTCACAGTCATGTTCGTTATTTGAATAAAACCAGTGGCGTGGATTGAACTGGATGCTTCTGAGGAAGAATTCATACGGAGAGCTGCATTTTTTGAAGGGAACTCCGAAGCAAATGCAGGAGGAGCAGGTATACCGCCCAACATGCAGCTTGCCTGCTTCATAAATGGATACTTATAATCTGCACCATTGAAAAATATGTTAAATAAGTCTTAAGAAACAGAATTGTTGGTTTGACTGAAATTCGTGCCGAGCAAATCTTCAGCATAGTCCAAAAAGAACCCTTATCACTACCTGATCCAAATTTAGATGGTTCCAGTTTCGACGATGATGCAACATTCTTCTTTTGATCCTCAGGCTCTCCAGTTGGTGCAATTGGTTGGTCATTTACCTCGCCAATGTTCTGTCATGAAAGTAACTAGCTAAGATTCAAGAAGACCAGAACATAACAAATACAAGAAATGGAGTCAGTAAGTAATGTTACCTTCTCCTCCAGAGATGCTAAGTCAGAGACATGATCATCACCTCCAATCATCATTGTTGAATTAAAACCCATACTTTGGAAGTCATCGTCTGCATCAAAGAATGTAAGGTAATCCTCAAGCATGTCAAAACCTGACGTATCAACCTCAATGGGTCTTGAAAGATCTCTAGCTTCAAGGAATGCTCCATCACTGAATTGAAGGTTATCAGTTGCAGTTATAATTGGTTCATCAAGCAAGTAATCCACATCTTCAGTGTTCATACTATTGCTTGGTTCACTCATGAATTCATGCTTGACAGGATTTGTATCTGCATTGATCTGTTGAATCGCAGGATCCAATGATTCCTGCTCATCCGGTTGCTGAAGCCAGTTTTGTGCTTCTTCAAAGGAGTTACTCATTTCCCCACTGTTGCTAGCATTTCCCTCGCTATAGCAGTTCAAAGGAAGTGGAGCATCATCCACAGGTGAGTCAGTCCCAAGAATCTGGTGCAAGAGAAACATACACCAAAATGAGAAGATAAATTTCACCTCTATCCAAAATAGATAGCAAATTTATCTAAATATAAACAGGAAACGGGCTGCTAGCCTTGTTTTTTTTTATTTTGAGGTAGAGACAGGATGATTCAAGATATAGAATCCAAAAGCTTCATCAACTCAGACTATGCAGAATTGATAATGAGAAATATCCATTTGTTACTCAGGTTGGTGTCAAAAGACACCATAATAGAGTAACTTCAAGGATGAATCACTATTTCCTATCAACATCCACATTTCATGGACATAAACCAAATCCCTAAGCAGATGTATAAGATGATTTTCAATAAGTGACTAATGATTTGCACTCTGTTAAAATCAGATTGGCATACTACTAACAGCTGTCCCTTCAAAACCTTTCACTGTCTCTTGGGAATTTCTCGGTTAAAAAAAAAAGGAAAAACCAGGCATCACGATGCTGCCGAGACACAGGAAACAGAGGAAAGTTAACACTTCTTGAGGGGGGAGGGGGGGGGGGGATTGGGGCAAGCAAAAAGAACTAGATTTTAGATGACCAAGGCATAACCCGAATAGAGAAAAGTAAAATGTACATCATAAATGGATATACCTGCTCAAGGTCATGTCCATCTAGATAAATATCATCTCCAAATTCAACTTCTTCAGCAGCCTCCTCCTTGGGAACAATTTCTAACTCATCATCCTCCCATTCCTCCTCAACAAAAGGTGCCCCATACTTTTCCCCATTCTTCGGCCCTGCACCACTCTTCTGGAAGACTCTACATAGCACAAGTGCATCCTTTCCACCAAAAAAGAGAAGAACATAAGTTAACGGGAAGAAACACATCTCAATATATAAAATAGCAAAAACAGTCAGCATCATCCTGCTCAAGAAAAAAAAAGGGGGGAGGGGGCACTATCTCCTTCTAGCTTCCTGAGAAATAGTCATTCACTATTTATCTTCAATCTCTCCTTTTCCCTGCAGCACCAGGTTTAGGAGAGGGGTTGAGAGACACGAGAAGCCATTGCATTGAACAAGCACAACCACATATTCATATGATCTCACCTGAACAATTCCAGCTTTAACCAACTCCTCATCAATTAGTTTGTACTCATGCATGACCCAATTAGTCCTCTGACCTTTTGGAGCCCGACCACTATGAAAAACTAGAGTCTTCTTCATACCAACAACCTTAGACTTATGTTGGACAGCCCTGTCCTTCCCAGTTGTCTTCCAGTAGCCTCGCTCTGTCGCCCGATTGGTTTTTGCTCCATTACCATGCTTCCTATCAAGCACACTGAAAAAGTACCATTCCAAATCTCTTGTTTTCAACCTCGACATACCTAAGACACAGATAAAATTATGCTGAGCTCAACCAATCAAAAAATAACTTCTTATACCAAGCTTACTCTAGGACTCGTGACTATAAACACCAATTCAGTAAAGCCATACTCAGATGTTTTCATAAAAAAAACCAAAATGGGCTACCAGGTTGTGATTTATAACTCCGTACAGAGGAAAATAAGATAGGAAAGCTATTGTCTAACATGCCAAATCACAAAAGAGGGTTGTGAACATATTCTTACAGGATAACATGCCATAAACAGAAAAATGATAGTAGAAGATGAGAATGTACTGTAGATGCTCAACTAAGCAGATCAATGAGTAATTTCTACTAAACAGACCTAAAATACCTATGCTCAATCATAGTCCTTAGGTCGTAATCCATGTTCACACTGTACACATTTTTTTGATAACCATGGTGCCGAACTAGCTTGCACGCACCTAGACTAAATTCCACGGGGTACATGCTACCTAGTACCGGATAACTCTGTCCACCGAGGCTTGAATAGATGGGAAGAAACCACCCATTGTTCTCAAGCCACTTCATTGACCACAAGGCAACACCTTGTATGTTTTTCCCATCGTACACATTGACATTATACATAACTAATCAATATAGACGCATAAATGTATGTACTGCTGACAAAATATATGCATACAGGTGACTCAAACACTCTGAATAAAAACTTGAACCACGAGCCAATATCCTAACTTACAATTGAACATTAGAAAATTGGAGTAAGAAGCAGACTAAGTCATCAAAATTTGGAAAACCAAATGAAATCAAAACCTACTTCGTCGGCAGAGGCAAATTAGACAAGCCAGAACAAATTGGCAATACCCCAGTTCAAAAATGCCAATCATATTTATGAACTAATAGTATTAACTGGCAGAACAAACTGGCAACTCTATACTAGTTGACACGTGAAGCTGAGTGACGAACTATATACCTTCAAGCTATTAACTTTAAGGGCATGAGAGAAAAGCTACCAAAGAACTCAGATAGATATCTAGTTCATTTAGTTGGAAATTTATCAATCAATAACTACATATCAATCCCAACTTAGTTGTGTTTGCCTATATAAATCCTCCATATCTGCTCCCTATTCATGTTCTCCCTTTAATCCTGCTTCGATTACTTCCTTTGTGCCGAGGGTCTTACAGAAACAACCTCTCTACCTTGTAAGTTCAGTGTACATCCTAACCTCCCCAGACTCAAACTGTGGAATTACACTGAGCATGTTACTTCCTTTGAGCTTAGGGTCTATCGAAAACAGTCCCTCTACCTTGTAAGTTCTGCCTAGACCTCACTTGTGTAATTGGGATTACACTGAGCATATTGATGTGGTTGTTGTCGCATCCTTTCCCAATTCGGAGTCTCTTGAATTTATTACTATCTTTTTTACTATAAATGTCATCCTACCAGGCTACCACTACCCTCAGGCCTCCTCTGACTCAAAACCAGCTATACAAAGCTCACACAATAGTCAAACATACACACCAAACGAATTCACTACATATGGTTCCATAGATCTAACAAACTAAAACCCAATTCACTCCAAAAAACACATAAAAGACCTTACTTTGCATCAATTACTCATCAAATAACAAATGAAAAAACAAAGATTCTACAGAAAATCAAAAAGGGTCTAACCCAGAACGAAAAAAGAAGGTTCTAAAAAGAAGAAAAAAAGGGTCTTACCCGGAAGATCCCATGGTTCAACTTTGTAAATATCGATCTCAGAAATAGCATCAAATCTCAAAGGTTTACCAATAATCTTCCGCCGGAGATAATACCTAACCAACTCCTCATCCGTCGGATGAAATCTGAACCCCGGCGCCATCAATTTCGCCGACCCTTTTGATTCCATCAGTCAAAGATAAGAAAAATGAACAATTTTGGATCAAATTTTGTGAAATAAACAACAAATTAACAGCTGAAAGTTGATACAACAACAAAAAAATCCAGAATTTTGGTGAGATTTAAAGGTTAAATTAAAGAGAGAAGACGAAGAGGTGTTGTGATTGGAAAAAGTTGGTAAAGAGAATTTATTTAGTAATATTATTGGGTTACGCTACTGCGATGATAAATAGTGGACTTGACCTTTAAAATACTGCTTAACTAAGCAAACATAGCTAATAAAATTTATCGAAAAAGAAGGAAGAAGAGAACTTTCTAGAAAGTAGAGCTTGTAGAGCTTACCCATTTGAGACCAATATCTTTGAAGAAATTTCGAACAAGGTTTAATTTAGTAAAAGATCGTGGTAAAATGATAAGTATTTTTTTATGTTCTAAATAAAAAAGGTCTCTAATTTATTGTTAGAGCAAGGAGTAGGGGTGTGTATCGGTTGGTTCAGTTCGATTTTATGTATTATCGATTTATCAGTTTTCAATTTTTAAATACGCAAAACTAATAAGATATTTTTTATTGATTTTTGGTTTTCGATTTAACCAATAAGAAAATATTTATAAAAACATATATGACTTCTCCAACAATTTGACACGATAAGACAATAATGTAAATGTACAAATGCTAATAAATTAGAAACAATAGTAACTAACATGAAAAGAGCTATGCAAGTATAACACAGAGAGACATTAAGATCCATATAGTATATAGTTCTTACTTTAGGTTTTGACGCTTTGTATAATGTGAAGTTGTGAATTCAAAGTCACTGTGAAGTGTAAATTGAAGGCTAAAGGGCAAAGACAGTAACTAGTAAGGTATTGAGATTAGTATTTAATATTTATGTACGGATAAAGTAGTATATTACTACATTTTTAATGTGTTATCGATTTACCCAATAATCCAATATTCAAAAACCAAAACTGAACCATAATCCGATAATTTTTTTTTGTTGAAAAACTACACAAATTGGACCCTTTAGGCAAAATATTTACCCAAATTATATATATATATATATACACACACACTCCGATGGTATGTATATTCTCCGATGATATATATATACACACTCCGATAGTATATGATATGTTGTGATGGTATCATTGAGAAATTATGAGTTCCTCCCTTGAAGAACTGCTCATTAGTCAATGATATTGTACTATTATATATATAATGTGTTGGAATCGTTGAGTAATGAGTTGGTTGTACATGAATGAATGTAGGAAACCTTAATGATATCGTATCAATATATGATACCGTCATGGTATCATTAATGTATGAGTAATTTTGTGAATGAAGGAAGGAAACCTTAGTGCTACCACAACAATATATTCATATATTGTAATGGTATCATACATGATATCAGGATTGTTACTGGTTATATGAAACAATACTTAATGATACCATGCTAGTCTATGATATATTGTGATGGTATCATTGAGAAATTATGATTCCCCTTTGAAGGATTGATCATCAGTCAATGATACCATGTTATTAATATAATGTGATGGTATCATTGAAGGACTGACGGATTGAAGCAGACATCAATCATACCATGACAATATATACATAATGTGATGATATCATTGTGGACTGAAGCAAATCAAAATGATATCATGTTAGTATATAGATATATTGTGATGGTATCATAAATGTCTCACCGAATGATTGAAACAGACATCAATAGTATCATGACATTATATAGATATAGTGTGATGATATCATGAAGGTCTCACTAAAGGATTGAAGGATCGAAACATACGTCAACGATATCATGACAGTATGTAGATATATTGTGATGGTATATTAGAGGTCTCACTAAAGGGTTGAAGCAAAGATCAATGATATTATAACAATATATAAAAAATTAAATTGTGGTGAATAAATAAAGAATATTGTGATTTGAGAAAAAGAAATGAATGGAAAAGGAAGAAAAAGAATAAAGAATAAAGAATAAGAAAATAATCAAAAAAAGAGAAAAGAAAAGAAAAGAAAAGGAACACGAAATAAAGAAATTGAAAAATAAAATAAAAAATGCAAAAAGTAAAAGGAACCAATAAAGGAGAAAAAAATTAGAAAAAGGAGAAAAATAAATTAATAAAGAAATAAATGAGAAAAAGGAAAAATTAAAGAGAAGAAAAGGAGTATAAAAAATATATATATATTATTAATTTTGATTTTAATAAATAAGTTAGTGATTTTAGTTTTTTTTTTCTAATTACTTCTTGTTGTAGTTTAATTATTTAGTTTTCCTACATTTTTATTTGTCTAAAAAAAGTTAGCTACTATATTTATTTTTGAATTTAATTGTATTTTTAAAAAGAAAAATTAAAAAGGCAAAAAGGAAGAAAACAACCTTTTACATGAAAAGAAAAGTTCAGGCTGAGGAGAGCGCTTTTTTCGGTTCGATTTATCGATCGGTTTGGTTTTTGCACACCCTAGACTAAAAAGTTACTTTGATAGAAAACATTTTACCCTCAATGAAACTTTTCTGCGAGAATATAAATTAATCCAGCCCCAAAATGAATAACAAATATAGGATAAAAAATAAAATAAAATAATCATACTTTATTTTTTTTTAACATAAAAGAAATGACTTTTATATTTAAAATGTAAACAATGGTGCATACATATATGTGTATGATGTGACAATTACACACATCAATCTTCTTTCTTCTTGTTATCAAACTACTATCCAATATATGTCCGTCCAAAGTTTTGGTCGATAAAATTACCTTATATTCGTGCAAATAGCAAGTATACAATTGTAATAGTCGAGGTGCACAACGATTTGATCATGACACTTATGTTGCTCGAATTTTTTTAAAAGTGATGCGACACTTATGTTGCATTCTCAAAAAATGCACTTGCATAATTTTATATTTTTGAAGAATCCGAACAACATAACCTAACACGATTACTATCATACAATAATATCATTCAGATCAGAGTCAAGACTCAATATGATTTAAGTTAAAATTAAGATTTAAAACTAATACAATAGAAAAAATTCTGCAGATACCTAAAGGTACATGTTGTCCAGGTTACAACAAGAACTACAGAAATGTCTCAAACATCTCTTTACTATCTTGCTCTTCCTGAAGATGGTACAAAACTAAACCGCATCGAAATGCTGTTATCGTCTAACCACCTCGGACAAGTTTTCTCATGTCTTCGTTCTCTTTGGTCAAAAGATCAATCCGCGATTGAAGAACGTTGATCATGGCTTGAGCTCTCATTACTTCAATCTTCAGTGTCTCCCTTTCCATGGAAACATTTAGTATCTGAGTCTCTAAATTGCTAATAAACTTCAAGTAGCCCGGAGGGACGGATTTTTCAAGATTGGAGGAATCAAATGTCAGGGGATTTGAAGGTTGGGTTTCCTTGGGCTCAAAGGATTCTAACAAGGGGAATCCTAAGAGAGCTAGGGAGAAATCTTTTGTCGTTATCATATTCACCGGATCCTGGCTAGTAATAGTTGAATCTTCAGAACCATTTGCACGGCTAGAGGTCAGAACATCATGCTTCGATTTCTTACTTTGGCTTAAAGAGAGAAGTTCAGGTTCTTCTGATCTCTCCCTCTTGCAAGCAAATGGAAGACTTTGAAGTACAATCACGTTTTCACTATGGCAAGCAGTCTTGGGTGGAGCATCCTGTTATAAAAACGTCACGTCACAAGTCAGCAGCAAGCAAAATAATTCTCATACTGGAAAAGTTGAGCATTCACCAAGGTTTATCGAAAAAGGAATGCACAAAATTATACGGGATAGATAAACCTCAAGTTTATGCAATGTCGGATGCTAATGGATGTGAGTTAGGTTTCTTAAAGAATTACGAAAAATCCCCCGAAACTAAAAGAAAGAAATGGCATGATGAAGATGTGTATCTAAATACATAAACTTCTTTTAACTTGCAAAAGACTCTCAAGTGAAGGCAAAGTCCCCATAAAAGCAAAGTAAAATATCGCGAGAGCACTAAAGAATAATCATTTACATTCCATACTCCACGTAAGAATTCGACAAGATTCAAATCCAGAATATAAACAGTAAGTCTAGAGGATCTCTCGGTCATCATATTACTACTTCAGGTTAGCTAACCATTTATTTCGTATATCATGAACAACCATATCACCAAAGAAAAATATTTTCTCTGATGCGTGCTAAAGACAAACCTATACATCTCGCTGAATTACAGTCCACTTCGCCAAAACTTTCAATCTAGGAGTGGTTTCCAGAATTATTTCCGTAGCTTTGTAAAAGAATCATCCCACCTACAAATCCTAGAATCTCACCCAACGAACTGATGTCTAGGACATCTGGAGATCCACCTTTATAAAACACAACAACACACTATAGTTTTGAGATGTGAATTTTGTATCTTGGAGGAGGTGATTATTATGACGATGAAGCAGTTATTGACAAAGACGTATATGACATGATGCAGTTTCTCAACAGGAATCTAGTGATATGTCAAAGTGAACATGAGCATCGAGAGGGACATAGCTGGAACAAGATGCTAAACCGTTAAGTACACTAGCTAACCAAAATATTTCAATAATAATACATGCTGAAGTAGAGAAATACAAGGAGAAAGAAGAGAAATGGAGAAGTAGCAAAATTTTGCAATTTCGAGCATTACAACTACAACTAACGACATTGACATTCATACTTTCCTTATTCTGGTTTGCTAGTTTGATTCCTTCTTTATTTTAATATCAACGGTAAAACAAGATGCTAAACAGTTATCTACAACTAAAAGAACAGCAAGATGGTTGAACATCAAGGAGACAAAGACTGTCACAAAATAGCAAAAAGTTTACAATTAAGAAAAGAAGAGGAACGACAAAATAGCAAAAAGTTTGCAATTAAGAAAAGAAGAGTAACGACAAAATAACAAAAAGATTGCAATTAAGAAAAGAAGAGCAACAACAAAACAACAAAAAGTTTGTGTGTAAGAGCATTATATCTACACCGACAACATTGACCATCATACTTCCCTATTCTGGTTTGTCCGTCACTCCATCTGATCCTTTCTTTTACCAGTAGTAAAGCCATTGCATTAAGGGGTCGTTTGGTTGGGAACAAATTATCCCAGGATTAGCTATCCCGCCCACCATGTATATGGGATAACTTATCCCATAACTATGGTATAAATGGCGGGATAAGTTATCCCAAACATGGCAACCAAACAAGACACAAAATTTTTATCCCATCACTGTTTTCTTATCCCATGACTATTTATTTTTATCTTTCACACCAAACGACCCCCAAGTGTAATGTTTTAGTAATCTAAGAGAGGTCACATTAAAAGGAAACGACAACAACAAAACAGAAACCTGGTCAAGATTGTTGCTCTCAACTCGTGCGTCAACACCATTCACCACATCATCCTCTGTTTCTCCTCCAGGAAGCACGGCTGAATCATCATCCCATTCCTCCTCAATAAATGGTGCATATCTGTCACCAGTTGGTGGTCCCAAACCGCTTTTTTGGAAGATTCTACATAGAACAAAGGAATTCTACATCCTCGCAAACCAACAAAAAGGGAATCTTTTATGATTCGATACTCAATACAAAAAGTAGCAAAGTTAATAAAAACGCTAGTTCGCACCTGCACGATTCCAGCCTTCTCCAACTCTTTGTCCGCAAGCCTGTACTCATGCATTACCCAATTAGTTCTCTTGCCATCGGGAGCTCGACCACTATGGAAAACGAGTGTCTTCTTCATCCCAATGGCCTGACACTTATGGCTGATATGACGATCCTTTCCAGTAGCTTTCCAGTAGCCTTGACCAGTAGCTCGGTTAAGTCGAGATCCATTACAATATTTCTTATCCACAGGACTGAAAAAGTACCACTCCATATCTCTACTCTTCACCGATGAATATTCTACACCACATCAATCAATATGTCATTCATAAAGAAAAGAAAAAGGCTAAAAAATTCACAAGAAGAATGAAAGTGGGTTCATAACACGAAAAATTAATAATTAGCTCAAAGAAATACAAAAGAATGACTAGTACAATAACCCAACAACAAGAGATGTTATTCTTATAGAAAGTAGCATTGAAATTTCGATAAATCTAAGAAAATGTCAAAAACACACGAACAACTTCCTAGTACATTTTGTTGTGTGCATTCCAACACCAACACCAACACCAACGCCAATTATATGCCTCAATCCCAAACAAGTTGGGGTCAGCTATATGAATCCTCACTTCTTCATTTAAGCCCATTTTCACATCACTGCCATATGCATTTCAATTCAACTAATTTATTCATATCCATACTAAGAACAATAATTTAATTGTAAATTGTTCTTGTCCATACAAAAGCTTGAGCAAAACAAAGAGGCAGTTGTATATGTCTACAATCTCCTCTTCTAATTCTCTTTAAAAACACTCCAACAACAAAGATTTATAATCAAATACTAAAGATTCAATCTCCCTTGTTTTTTTTTGGACAAGTAAATATTAAAAATTCAATCTTTATTATTTTTTTTGGAGAATTAAATACTAAAAATTCAATCTTTCTTGTGTTTTTGAACAAGTAAATACTAAAAATTCAATCTTTCTTGGTTTTTATGGACAAGTAAATACTAAAAATTCAATCTTTATCATAAATCAACCTTATACAATCAAAAAAAATTATCTCTAGCATCTAAGACCCCCTAAATCCAATCCCTCACCCCATCCCATCTCAAATAAACTAATCAAAACCAAACAAAAAAACACAAAATTCAACAAATAAATCAGCAAAAAAGGAGATTGAATTGAACCTGCAAGGTCACAAGGTTCAGATTTGTATACATCAATTTCAGTAACAGCTTGAAATCTGAATGGCTTTCCACATACTTTTCGCCGTAGATAGTATCTAACTAATTCCTCATCCGTCGGATGGAACCTGAATCCCGGTGCTAAAGACGTTGGCGCCGCCGCCGGAGCAGCCCCTTTCGATCCTTCTTGTTCCATTTCTCAACCAAATAAAAAAAACTAGAAACACCCAAAAAGCCAAGAAGGTAAATTTAACTTTTTTGATGATACCCAATTAGAAAAAATACACCCAAAGAATGGAATATAGAGATAAAGGGTATCATAGATATGAGAATTGAGAAGATTAGAAGTGAAGTAAAGTGAAAATGGTGAAGGCTTGCTTAACACGGAAATCGAAAATCCAAGAAAGATTAGCCATTTATAGGGACAAAGTGATTTTGTGGATTACAATAGATGCTTTATTTTCCCTTACAAAACAAATGAGCATATTTATTTTAGAGAAAAAAAAAGTTTTTATTTTTCTATTTTGGAAATTGAATTTGTTGTCTTTTTTTCTTCTTCTTAATTATTGATTGA
Source organism: Solanum appendiculatum (assembly GCA_018342035.1). Classification (NCBI taxonomy): domain Eukaryota; kingdom Viridiplantae; phylum Streptophyta; class Magnoliopsida; order Solanales; family Solanaceae; genus Solanum; species Solanum appendiculatum. The sequence continues at coordinate 602,460 of JAGDQO010000392.1, read as the reverse complement.
ATTAATTTAGATTCGCGAGGTATGACGGTGTAATATAAGTGGAAGGGAGGAAGTTCAACTTTTGTTTAGTTACTCGGTATTTAAAGTTTATTGATCGAATTAATTGAATTTTATGTTAGACGATGATAAAATTAGGCGCAAGGGAGGGGATTCAACTTTTGATTTAGTTATTCGATAATTTATTGATCGTACTAATTTAGATTTTCATTGGACAGAAGAGAATTTAGCTTTTGCTTAGTCGTACAAATTAGCCTATTATAAAGAAAATCTCTGTCTACATACATTTGAAGGTAATTAAGTAATTTTTTTTACTATAGGTAACTGCAAAATATTGAAAAATATCCAACATATTATGTTGTATAATATCATTTAAGTTTAACAACATAAGAATAAGTATGCGTACATTATTCTTCTTCTATCTTATTTTGCGTATATTATTGTTATGGTATAGTATAAGACAAAATTGAAAAAAGATAATAGGCTATAATGGAAATTATTTCACTTCATTATATCACAATCATACTCATAAGACAAATTATTTTGTCAAATAAACCAACCCTACATTACTTGTAGGAAAAAAAAACTCTTAAAAGTTAGAGTTTTTCTAAGTCTTATCGTGAGTCGTGACTGAAAATGACATTTACAAAAAAAGAAAATTTAAAAAATATATATTTATGGGAATTTTGAGCTTTTAGTCCTTTGAATATCAACAAAATTTAATTTTGATGCTTGTAAATTGTAATGTTTAGCTAAGAACATTTAATCTTCAAATTTAATTTAAAAATGCACTTTCCTTCTAAATATTCATAAATTTAATGAATCATACACCATTTAGTTACTCAATGTGTTTTATTGAGTCTGTACTACTCTATTTTGAAGGAAATAATGTTCAAAAAATAGTCTAAATGTAAAATATTTTTTATACATAAAAGGTCAAAATATATGGTTTAATTATTTAAAGGTTAAAAATATGTCTTCAACTTTTTTTTTAAGTTTCACTTTCATTTATAAAACTTTAATTTTTTTCCAAGTAAAATACATGTCCAAACATAACGTTAAATTTCAAAATCAAAACTTTTTAAACTGAAAATTTTAAATTTCAACTTTAAATCTATAGTCCAACAAAAGCTAAAAAAATACTATTATCTCTATATTTATTACTTGGTGCATGGTTTGGGAAGGGAGGTGGATTACAAGTGGACCAAAATGCAAAAGAAATTTTTAATGAAGATGTATGTTATTTTATTTTATATGTTTTGAAGATAGAAATAAAATAAATGCAATTTAATATAAGTAGTTAAAGAAGTGTGAATATGAATTGAAAAATGAAATAAAGGGAGTCAATGCGTGTGGTAGAGAAGTACAAGCAAAGAAACCTCTTATTGTCCCTCCATGAAGAAACCTTTTTTCCCTCCATGTTAGGTTCGGCTTTGTATTCGATTAATTCAAATTTACATAGAAAAAGTTTCTCACTTTTAGGATAAAATATTTATTACTTTCTCCGTCCATCAATAGTTGTTCGCTATACTAAAAATAGTTGTCCAATTTAGAAAATCAAGAGATAATTTATATTTTGTGTCTATTTTACCCTTGCTATTAAATATTATTTATCATTTAACACATTTTCAAAACATTAAATTTAATAAAGTCAAAGGATAATATAGTAATATCACCCCTATTATTTTTTGTTTCTTAAGGAGTGTGCCAAGTCAATAATGAACAAATATTGTTGGACAGAGAGAGTATTTAAGATTCATATGATAATTATAAATAAATTTATTATAATTATTTATTAAGATCATGATAAAAATGATACTTTTTACTATTTATAAGAATAGACAATTTTCGACAAAACCAAAAATCTTGAAAATACTTCCTTCCTTCGTCCAACAATAGTTGTCCACTATATTATTCTGGGATGTCCAACAATACTTGTCCACTTTATAAAATCAATGGATATTTTACACTTGTCCAATTAAAGCCATTTCTCTATTACATTTTTCAAGACATTGTATTTATTATATTCAAAGAGTGATATAATAAAATTATCATTCTATTTATAATTTCTTAAGAAGTGTGCAAAGTCAATAGTGGGTAAATATTATTGGATAGAGTGAGTAACTTCTTAATTATTTCTTTTTTGAATAATTTTTTTTAAAAGTATTTTCTTCTTGCTCGAGCAAACTTGTTTTTGAAATTTTGCAAGCCCACAAATACAATTTATGTATTTTGTGTGTCCAAATTGACAAAATCATAATCACACCACCATATTTGACTGGTCCAAATTTGGTTGCCCTGCGTGTCAAGTAAGATAATATAATAGTAATAATTGTTAAACCGTTTTGGACTTTTTTTTATTCAATATAATATTTTATTTGGAGTATATTATATAGTTCATTATGCGTGTGGGTTCAAACTTGATGGAATATAAAATGACAAAAATGTCCTATATTTGGGACATGTTTAAAATAGTCTATTAAATATAGGAAAAATTATGGAACAAGGCAAAAATATTGATATATTTATGGAAAACAACTATATCGTTTTAAAAAATTACAAAAAAAATAACTATATGATGGTTTTTTTTTGGCAAACTTTCTCCCTCTCTCTCTCTCTTGCCAATAAGAAAAAAATCATTCAAATGTATTATGTAGTTATTGTATTCAATCAAATATATGTGAGAGTTTTATATTTTATATCAATTGTATTCGAAAAATTATATTAGTATTTTTGCATCATGAATTGTATTTGTATCCATACGAAAATGTATAATGTATCAATTATATCCAATAAGCCATTAATTATAACTTAGGTATATTAACATCATTTAATATTTTTCCGATAAGGAAATTGAATAATCCGCCCCCACACCAATAAGCCGTTAATTATAAAATTCTAATCCGTTCACCAACCATTTATTTGATAACCCAATACCAATAAGTCAATTTAGCGGTTGACTTATCGATTACGGTTCGATTTTGAACACCCTATACCAAAGAATAGGTGTGAATTGTAATTAGTGAAATTGTATCAAGGAATCCTATTTAATGCCTAGTGTTTGTTTATTTTGAAAGTCCACCAATATTTCACAATATTGCTGCATTTTATTTTTTTAAACAATTCTTTTCATGTATTTATTGTAACATCAAAATATTACAATATGACTAATTTGCCCTTAGCATCTAGGTTTGGAAGTGAAATTGACCTTTAATTCTGCGAAGATCGCCCACCATATAAAGTCAAGACAAAAAGAAATAAGAAGTGTCTAATATTATTGATGTGAAATCTTTTTAAAGGCAAATTTTAAGAAATAAAAAGACAGTAGAGATGAAAAGACTTCGGTTGATGATATATCTTTTTTAACAGTAAATATTTCTTTTGTGGTATTTTTCATGATTAAGGAGATATAGGTGTAATTTTTCCAGGTAACACGTGCTTGTAGAATGTAATGCCTAGCTTTATGGGAAAGATCATATCTAAAGTAGATATAGAATCTCAGTCCTTATCAATTTCATGGTTCATTCCAGTCTTTAATAAGACATGGCATTCGGGAAGCAGGAGATCGATCCGCTCTTTCCATCTATCTTGCCGGCTTAGCCGAACTACTTGAACTCGAGTCATTCGCTTCGTTAAATCATATACATACTAAAAGAGCTAAATCGGATAGTGACTAAATTAATTTCGTAGCACGGGATTCTGTAACAACAAAAACGTTGACCCCTTCTACTGGTTAACTAACTTTTGTAGGCAGGGTTGGGTACTTGGGTTGAGTTTGAGGGTGGGGCAAGGGAGTATGAGGTTAGACAATTTGTATATGTAAAATAAAATATTTTTTCTATTTTCACTCGAAAAGTTATTTTCTAACTTTTAATTACTTGTTAAGTAAATATTTAACGAGAAAAAAAAAGGATCATTTTCAAAAATTTAAAAGAACTAAAATTGATCAATATAATATTTAAGGAATAATGTGGTAGATTTATTATTGATTTCACAAAGTTGTTGAGACATGAAATTATTTATTACATGCACTTCGCGTATGATATTGGTAAAATATCATATCCTAATAGAGAAATTAGGCAAAAACTGTAAACTAATAGAGAAATTAGGAGAAAACTTGATGGAGAATTAGAGAAACTTACTTTCATAACTATTCTTCGTAAATGGATTCCTAATCTTCATCAAAATAGAAGCAACCCAACAACACATCTCATAAATCGCCATGGCCAAATCGGTAGACGAGCTTCTCTTCCAAACAAAAACCCTATCTTTTCACTTTTCCTTTTTTTTTTTTTTAAATAAGGAAATAAATTCTTTGCAAAAACAAAACCCTCAATTTATACTCCCTTGTGCATTATTATTACTTGTTCAATTTTGACTTTCTTATCTTCTTTTATTTGTCATTTTTGATAAATAAAAAAAAACAATTTTTTTTTACTTATTATATCATCAGTTTATTTAGAGAGTTAATATTTTTTGAAAAAGGTAAAATCTCTAAATTAATTTTGGAATTCAATCAATTAATAGGGGTAAAAAGGTAAACTCACTATGTCAATTATTATTTTCTTAATATGTGTCAAGTCTAGATTGGACAAGTAAATAGGGACACAGGGAGTAATGATTTTTTTAAAAATTGATTTCTTTTTGAAGAAATATTAAGGGTATTATAGTAACTAGTATTAATATCCATGTGTTTCGCCGAGATTTTTTAAATTAAAATTAATTTATCATTTATTATTCACTTATTAATTATTTTGAAAAAAAAATAGTTATAGTGATACATTATTACTAGAGCCGTCAATATGGGCTAGGCCAGTTGGGCTGGCCTGGCCTAACCCGTGATTTGATAGGGTTGGGCTAAGATTTTTAGAACTCATTTAAGAAAAAGGTTTTTTAGTCCGGCCTGAATAAGCCTGTTGATTTTGGGGGCTTGAGAAATATGAGTAGGGCCGGCCCGTGGGCTAAATAAAAATTAATTGAAAAATAAAAATAAAATAAAGTATTAAAAATAACAAGAGTCTAAACTCAAAATCAATTTAAAGTTTTAAATATTAAAATTTAAATACAAATTATGTTTATAAAATATGTACTACATAAAATAAAAATTCCTTAAAATTTCTAGGGAATCACTACGTAGGCCGTAGCCTATGAAATATTGTCATATTTTTTGTATTTTATTATGATCATTGGAAAATAATTAGATTAATATTTTTATTTAGCTATTTATACTTTTACTTGAAATCAAACTTAATAAATATTATAAAGATAATTTTATTTGGGGATTTGATTAACAATGAGTAAGACTAACACTATGTAATATTGTCTTGTCGATATTTATAAAAATATTTTTAAATTATAATTTGATTTAAAAATTTATAAAAAATATATATTTTTTTAAAATGAGCTGGCCCGGCAAAGCCCGTAGCCCACGTACTTGTAGGTTGGGCTGACGGTTTTCTAGCCCACAGAAAAAATGGGCTAGCCCGGCTTGACCTGTCAAATTTCAAAGCATGTATGAGTTAGCAGAGATGGGATGGGCCAACCCATATTGACAGCTCTAATTATTACTATTTATATGATCATTGTAAAAATCATCTAATTTGTTATTAGTAAAATATTAAGGATAAATTAGCTAACTAATCAAAATTCCTAACATAATTATTAAAAATATTTACACTTTAAAATAATTATTAAAAATGTCAATATTTTAGCAAATAAAGTGTATCCTAATATAATTCATTTATCTTTCTTTTATTTCTCAAATTGGGCCATTTCTTGAAATTTTTTTATCCTGAGAGAGGTGCAAGTATTGTCAGTTGTATGAGAGCTTTTTTGGCTGCCAAGTGTATGTTATGGGACCCACATTCCACTTCCTTTCATTTCCTTTTCTCATCTACTTTTAACCTTTTTTTCTACTTTTCCTTTCTTTCTTCACAACACTTTCTTGCATTTTTTTCTACTTGTTAACTCTTAACATAATTTTATTTTTATATGATTTTTAAAATTTTTTTTTTTAGTATTTGGTATCTGAATTAAAATTCGACTATTTCAGATTTGTATATTATAGAGTTTTGTTCGGAGAGATATACTGCCTAGTGCCTACTAAGAGCTCGTTTGGATGAGATTTTAAGTTGGTCAAATTAACTTTTAAATCAGTTTTTGACTTATTAGAGTGTTTGATAATTATAAGAATAACTTAAAATAAGTCAAAAGTTAAAAGTTAAAAGTTAAAAGTAGGGTGCCCCTACTTATTTTTTTAACTTATAAATTATTCTACTTTGACCAAGTATATTACTTTTTTACCCTTAATTCTTTTATAATGTTAACAACTTAAAGGGTATTTCACACATTTTGATAAAAAAAGTGACTTTCAACATTTTTTTGCCAAACACATCAATAAACACATAACTACTTATTTTAAAAATGACTTTAAAGTAACTTTTAAAAAGTTACTTATTTTAAGACATTCCAAACGGGCTCTAAGAATTTTTCTTACCCAAAGTTTGAACTCGAGACTTCTAGTTAAGCGAGAAACAACACCATCCTCTGCCCCATCATTTATTTGAGGAAAAACCAAAGTGGGTGTGTCGAAAAACTTAAATTTAATTTTTGGGATGAGTTTTAAGGAATTGAAGAAAGTAAAACTACAAAAAAATTAGTATTTTAAAATCTTGTGTCGTAATTTCATAAAATGTTTTTTTAAAATTTTTTATCTTATAAAATGATATATAGAAAATATGAAAATTTAGAATTTTATTTTCATTTTTGTGTTAGCTTATAGAAAATCATACATTGATTTATTATAATAAAAAATTTTACTCTATTATTTACTATTAAATTGTCCGTAAACAATTCACCAATTTGATTCACATAAACTACATATTCTAATTTGATTTATATTTTTATTTTGATAATGTCAAAAGTGCATTTCATGTTCAATTTTTTTATTGGTATTTGTTAGCCCAAAAACATAACAAAAATTATTTAGCAAATTTTAAATAGCATACTAAACGAAAAAAATAAAAAGAAACAAAAGAGAAGAAAATTTGGACTAAGGAGAAAGATTAAAGAAAGAAATAGGACCTCTAGCCCCTTTTTTTTGGAAATGGGGCCCAAAATCCACTTGGTAAACCATAAAAGGACCTCACACAAGTATTGTCTGCAACCTAATATCTATACCTCTCATAGAATAAAAGTTTTCCATTTCTTGACTCCATTATGGGTGAAAGAAAAATAAAAGACTTCATTGCCCACTTTTCTCTCTCTAAATTTTTTACCCAAATTATATCTTTCTCTTTTTCTCTCTCACTAATTCTTTCATTATTCCATATCCTCAAGTAACTTAAACCTTGCCTTTTTAAAATCAAATTCCTCCATTTTTCTAAGAAATCTCATAAATCATTCAAAAGATTTTCAACCTTTGTCGAAATGAATTCGACTGATTTGCCATTGTTTCCATTAGAGAAGAAAATTTTGAAATAATCGATTGGAATTTCGAAGTGAATTCGACTGATTTCGTTGAACTTCGAGATTGTCGGTGAAATACAAAAATAATTAGGTATTCATTAACTACCGATTCTTTAATTTGTTTGGAAGTGATTCGAAAATTGCTATTGAAAAAGTGATTCGAAAATGCATCTGGATCGTATTTTGTATGTTGGATCTTCACCTGAAGATCTTCATAAGTTACTATTCGAATATTGGATTTAAAGGTAGACGATCATTGAGTATCCGACTTGTTTGCTATGTATCCGGATAACACTAATTTTGAGGGATTTTTGTAAATTGGAAAAAAGCAGGGATATGATGTAATTTGCTTTATAATATGAGATTTATGTAAGTTATACTATAATTAAATCTTAGGAAAATTTTCAAAATGTCAATATTTTAGCATCTAATACAATCCCTTATCCATATTTTTAATATTTATTAAAAATGTCAATATTTTGGTTTGTTATGTATCTGATTCACATTTTAAAATTTGTTTTAATTGAAGGAATACAATTATTTAATAACATAAAGGAGAAATTTAGGGGAGAGAATGTTTTTAAAAAGGAACATATCTCATAAAATTCTCATAAGTTACAAATTCAATATTTTTAAAAAGGAACATATCACTTAAAATTCTCATCAGTTACAAATTCAAAAATAAACGACAGAAAACTCATCCCACTTGTTCGCCAAATTTCTAATATTGATTTTTAAATTTTCATTGATAATCTCTGTTGAAGTGAATTTGATTAAATTTGCATTTTTTTTTGTTTGGGAAGAAGATTTTGAAAACGGATATAGTTTCGTTGACAAACAACTTTGCAAAAGGAATTCCCAACTGAAACTTCGATATAATCGGTGAAATATAAAATCGATTAGATATTTGTTAATTGCTGAATTATTAATTTGTTTGAAAGTTTTGACATGAAAGTTTTTAAATTTTCCTGGGTAATTATAATTTTTTTGATGATGAGGTAGAGTTTTACTAATGCACAAGTGAATATGGATTCAGATTTGAGTTTGGTGAACAAAAAGTCGAAAAAAAGAAACATAGGAGACGAAGAAGAAGAAAGAGAGACAGAGAAGAAGGTTGCAAAAATTGTATTCATATTAATTTTTATTTGTTAATTGTTTTTCTTTTACTAAGCATTTGTAATTTTATTAAGAACATTGTATTTCTTTTTTAGTTTTGTAGTCAATCCAATAGGTATGCTTAATGGATTTGTATTTCTTAAGCATAGATGTATCCTATTTCTTTCACATTCAATTTGTATTTTTTTTTTAGAATATTGTATCATTTCTCAACAGATTGTATTATTTCCACTATGCATGCTATTTTTTTCCAGAATCTTGTATCCTTTCTTAAATCGTATTCATATGTAATGATTATATTATATTGGGATACAATCAGTAATATTTTTGTAATACAAATAAAAGAAAAATATATTTGGCAGTCATGTAATACAATTTTGATAACTGGAATACAATTTTTAGTTTTCATTATGAAAGTAAAATGCCAATTTTAATTTGAATGGTAAAGTGAGCACATAGAATACAAATGTTGTTGGTATACAATTATGATGAAAACATAATAAAAAAGAAATACAAACTTGTTGTCATTGAAATTGAGATTGATATACAAAGTGAGATTGAAATACAAAACGAGCACAATAAATACTCACTTCAATTGAAATACAAAAGTGACTTTGTTAGTATACCATTATGATGAATACAAAAATAAGAAAAAAATACAAACTTATCTGTATACAATGTGAGAGTTAAATACAAAATGATCACAATAAAATACTCACCTCAATATGATATTCAATTTTAATTTGATTGGTAAAGTGAGCACATAATATACAAAAATTATTGATATACAATTATGATAAAAACATAATAAAAAAGAAATACAAACTTGTAGATTGGGGAATCACCTCCACCTCCCCTGTTCACAAAATGGAACAAAATTATGAAATTTTCACCAGCAATAAAGCGACTAAATTAACGTTACCTTTAGTAAAAGCGAATGTTCCGTTCAAAATTCACATAGTGAAAGATCGGGATATGAAAGAAAGACTTTGAGCCTGTTTGGATGGAATTTTAAGTTGGTCAAACTAACTTTTAAATCAGTTTTTGACTTATTAGAGTGTTTGACAATTAAAGAATAACTTAAAATAAGTTAAAAGTTAAAAGTAGGGTGCCCCCTACTTATTTTTTTGAACTTATAAATCATTCTACTTTGACCAAGTATATTACTTTTTTACCCTTAATTATTTTATAATGTTAACAACTTTAAGGGTATTTAAGACATTTTGATAAAAAAAGTGACTTTCAACACTTTTTTGCCAAACACATAAAAAACACATAACTATTTATTTTTAAAATGACTTTAAAGTAACTTTTTAAAAGTTATTTATTTTAAACCAATCCAAACAGACTCTTTGTTTAGAAGTAGAGAGGTTGAGATTGAGTGCGATGATTATGGGAAGCAGAGGATTTGGGGCTAATAATAGCAGGGGAATTATTAGAGAGAGAAAAGTGAATAATTAGGTCTTTTTTTTCTTTTAACCGGTAATGGAATAAAAAAGTGGGTTCAAATTGAAAAAAAAAAGAAGGTAAATAAATTATATTAGATGCATTATATTTGCTAAAATATTGGCATATTGACATTTTTTATAATTATTATAAAGTGTAGATCTTTTTAATAATTATGTTAGAGATTTTGACTAGTTTGCTAATTTTTCTTTAAATCTTATTATAACGATATTTTATTATAATGATTTGATTTTTTTTTATGTTATATTTACTTTTCTATAATATCATTTAAAAAAAACTGTGTTAGTAATATCTGTCATAAATATCACATCAAATGGTTGATTGACTTTTTTCGTGAAATGATAATAGTTGATTGACTTTTTTGTCACAAATCAAAATTAGGTAACTTTTACTATTAGTTAAGTTGTTACAAAACATAGTTGAATGACTTTTTGATATAATTACTTTAAATAACTTTTTTGTTACAAAATAAAGTTGAATGATTTTTTGATATAAATATTATTAGTTGAGTAACTTTCCTATAACAAAACAAAATTAATCGATTTTCTCAGATAAAAACTGTTAATTGAGTGATCGTTTGAGAGATTATACAATCTCCCCTTGTTGCTTCTCAAATTTTATGCAATATGGCAAATGCACAACTTATTAACTTTTTTTGCCGGCATTCCATTATTCCATAATCAATTTATTTGTCTTAATTCTTTTGTCTAATATGGCCTAATTTTCATCTCAATTTTCTTAGTAAACTCCACCATTTTCATTCTCATTTGTTATATACATTGTAATATTGGTTCTTTCAATATCATTTTCATAATAATAAAACTAAATTTTTTCTTCAATATATGATGGCATTTCACAAGGGGCTATTTGTTTTTGCTATGTTATTTGTTGTTGTTCTTAATGAAGTAAATTGCATAGACATTTATCATGAATGGATTGTTTCCATTGACACAACTATTAATCCTGTTACATCACATCAGTCTGTAAGTGTTCTTGATCACTTTTGTCTCGATTTTCGTGGCATGCTTTCATTTTTAGTCTGTCGGTCTAAAGAGCTCGTTTAATTTAGACAACAAGTTTCAGAATTCTTCCTTTCTTTCCGGAACTCCAGGCTTAGTCAAGTAGTGTCATATAAATTGGGATAGAGGGTGTAGTGATCGATCATGTGTTTTTTTATCGTTCCTTTAGCCGATTGATTGAACAAAGTTGAGTAAGAACTTATGTTATGTGAACAGGTTATTACTATCAATGGGATGTTTCCTGGACCATTGATTAATGCCACAACTAATGATGTTGTAATTGTGAATGTCTTCAACAACATGGATGAATCCTTGCTTATAACATGGTACAATCAATCTTCTCAATAACGACGTCATTCATTTGGATAACTTTTGACTGCTATAGCGAAATATTGTTATATAGAGAACATATAATATAACATAACATGAAAATAATCGGTTCCAGAGAAAACTTTGTCTGTTATAATGAAATATTGTTATACAAGATGAATGTTATAGAGAGGTCTTACCGTATATGGTAAAATCAATCTTCTCAATAACGACATCGTTTGTTTGGATTGGCTACTATCACGAAATGTTGTTATAGAGAACATATAATATAATATAACATGAAAAAGATCGGTTCCAAAGAAAACTTGGCCTTTATAGCGAAATGTTGTTATACAGGATGACTGTTATAGAGAGGTCTGACCGTATATTGTGAATTTTTTTCTTTTGTTGAAGGAATGGAATCCAACAGAGGTTAAATTCATGGCAAGATGGAGTTTCTGGCACAAATTGTGCAATTGTACCTGGAAAAAATTGGACATATGTGTTTCAGGTTAAAGATCAAATAGGCACTTTCACTTACTTTCCTTCAATAAACTTTCAGAAGGTTGCTGGAGGATATGGACCGATTCGTGTTAATAATCGCAATGTTATAGCTGTCCCGTTTCCAAAACCAGAAGCTGAGTTTGATCTTCTGATTGGCGACTGGTTCCGTACTGATTACAAGGTATCAAGACTTTAATCTCTATGTTGAATTGTGCGACTATCTCATCTATAGTTCGTATGTTGACTCACATGACTATCTCATCTAAAAGATTTAGTTGTTAGAGAGAGCAACATGACCCCTCATGTGACCATCTGCTCTGATACCATGTTGAATTATATGACCATTTCATCTAAACGCTTAAACTGTTAGAAAGGATATACTTTTATTGACTTAATTATATCTTTAACGTTTTTTTGCTCGTGCACCTTGTAATAAGCAGTCTCTTAGGTCCTCTATACAAGACAAGCAATCTAATCAGTTCTTTGGTGTTCCTGATGCAATCTTGATGAATGGTAAAAGACCTTACGATGAACTCTCAATTTCGAAAGGGCACAAGTCTTTTACTGTAACAAAAGGTAAATCAGAAGAGTTTTTTTTCTTGAATTTGAAATATCTTCACGTTATATGATCATTTACTTTCATATTTTTGCATATATAGGAATGACTTACAGATTCAGGATATCGAACATTGGAACTGTCATGAGTATTAACTTCAGAATTCAAAACCACAAAATGGTTTTGGTTGAGACAGAAGGTTCTTACACAAAACAGATAACACTTGACTCTCTAGACGTGCACGTTGGCCAATCGTATTCTGTTCTTGTTACTGTTGATCAAAATGAAGCTGATTATTACATGGTAGCAACTCCCAAAATGTTCAAAAGTGATGAAACTCTTGAAGGAATAGGGATACTGCACTATGCCAATTCTTTAACAACAGTTAGTGGTCCTATTCCTGATGGCCCTGATCCATTTGATATCGCGTTTTCACTCAATCAAACCAAATCTATCATGTAAGCATTACTTTTAACGTTATAGTCGACCTCAACTAGTTTAAAATTGAGATGTTGTTGTTGTTAATGTGTTTTATTAGGTGGAACATGACAACAGGAGCTGCAAGGCCTAATCCACAAGGAACATTTAACGTGTCAAACGTGACGTTGGCTCAAACCTTTATTCTTCATGGATCGAAGGGTGAAATTAATGGTTGGCCGCGATATGTAGTCAACAACGTGTCCTATTTCACACCTGATACACCATTGAAACTCGCTGACATGTTCGTGAATGGATCTGGTGTCTACCGACTAGATCAATTTCCTACTCACTCTGTGAAGGCTGCTGCTGCTTATGGAGTCTCTGTTGTCTCTGGAATCCACAAAGGGTGGCTAGAAATCATCTTCAAGAACAATCTCCATGTTATGGATTCTTGGCATTTGGATGGTTTCGGGTTCTATGTTGTAGGGTAAGACTTATCCTCCAGTGACGAAACCAGTAATTTCACTAAGGGTGTTCATCGTTTACTATATATGTATAAAAAAAAGTAATTTTTGAGCTATACACGTAGTATAATTCTTTATATACTTTAAGGATGTTCAACTGACCACCCTTCACTCTATGTTGCTACGACACTTGCTTATCCAATCTTCACATACATTATATCCAAATTAAGGCATGTTTAACATTGAAGGCACACAAGCTACATACAATATCCCGACTTTGCTAGCTAGAACGATATGGACATATGAGTGATCGATTTACTAGAGCTTTGTAACATTTTTTTTTTCAGATTTGGGAATGGAGATTGGACACCAGAAGCACGGGAAACATACAACATCTTCGATCCTGTTGTTCGTTCCACTGTCCAAGTTTACCCTGGAAGATGGACAGCAGTGTATGTTTTTCTTGATAATCCTGGAATGTGGAACTTGAGATCACAACATTTGAAGAATTGGTACTTAGGACAAGAACTATTCATACGAGTTTTCGACGATGATCCTAATCCTGCTAAGGAGAGACAACCACCTCAAAATCTTCTTTTATGTGGTTAGTGCAATCAAATCCTTATACTTAGTCATGGGAAGTTACACATTAGGCTGCTCGGCCAAAAATATTTACATCCGTTAGCTAATATACATAAATTATACGGTAATTATACATATATTATACATCTGTTGGCTATGTTTTTTTCTCGATGGACGGCTATTTAAGTTAATTTCTTCTTCTTGTTCTTATAGGGATGTTTGAAAGTTCTATTTCTCCTATTCCAAGTCCAGCTCCAGCTCCACAAGAAGGATGGTAAAAAGAGTTCTATTGATTACATGAAGATTCTTGATGTTTATTTCTATTATTGTATCTTAAGTAAAATTTACATTTAAAATTAAGATCTTGAGGCTTACATTCTTTATTTTATTGCTTACTGTTAATTTCCACTTGATTAGTGAATAAAAGAGTGACACAACAAGATGAAAACTAGGGTAAAAGAATTAAAATCACAAGAATAACTATACCTCGATCCTAAACAAGTTGGGGTCAACTGTATGAGTCACGATTGACTATGACTATGTCACGATTGCACCACGGGTAATTAGCACGTGAGACACCGGGTAAAAGGCACTAACCATATCTCTAAAGGTACGTACTTCGGAGTTAAACTACATTGATAGTAAACAATCTTTACATTAAATCCATGATAATTTTTTTTTTCAATTTTTTGTGCTTTAATATGAAACATCAATAAAGCTAGCTAGCTATCACTAATATTAGACACTATAACTACATTAAATTTTAGTACTTACAACTTTAATTAGCAATGTATGAAATTCATGAGGGACAAATTTAAAGAACTTTTAACAATAAGAGATGAAAGAATGGTGGTGACTCTCATTTACCTTTTGACAATGTCCATGTAAAGTCACAATTTTTTGCTTATAAATCAATTAATTTTTGGGGTTCATATAGAAAAGGAAAAAATAAATGAACCATTGTATGATTTATCCATAATCCAGTAAGCTGCCTTTTCTAGAATCCGCAACCTGTAAACTCAAAACTCTGGATCCGTCTCTGAATATGTGTCAATAATGACAATCAATAAGTTGTGGGGTGGTGGACAAAACAAGTGCTGTTTGTTGTTGTTCTTGTTGTTGTTGTTGTTGTTTTTGTGCTTGTTCTTGAGGATATTTTGGTGGATGTTGAAGATTTCTTGATTGATTTTGATATTCTTGTGGTGCTGGAAGATTAAGATCTAATGACAATCCATTTCTTGGTTTCTTCAAATTATAATTAGCATATTCTTGATCAATACTTAAAGGGCTTAAACACAAAATTGTATTGTTAGTATTAGCACCCCCTCTATGTCTTCTCATGTGACCACCTAATGCTTGTCCTGAGGTAAATTCTGCACCACAATATGAACATGTGTGGATTCTGGGAGATGGTGATTTGTTGTAATTTGGACTTTCCATATTGATATTGTTGAATTGGGATGAAAGAGGAGACAATATTGGTGACAATTTGTTGTATTTGTAATTTGTTGTTGTTGCTGGTGGTGGTGAGGGTTCGTCTTGGTCTGAAAAATAGAAGAATGGTTGTTTTTTTGGTTCGATTGTCAATGGCTTAGGTTTTTTATGACTTGCTCTGTGACCACCTAGTGCTTGAAATGATGAGAATGTCCTGTTACATGTCTTGCATTCGTACACGTATGTACCGGCCTTGGCACCATTCCCTAGGTCGGTTGTCTCCACATACCTCTTGCTATTGAATTTTGTTTGGTACAACCCCATGTCATCATTGAAAAGATCAAAGAACTTTTTAGGTGGGGTCTGACGACGATGATGATAATGATGATGACCACCTTGGGACAAGAGGATGAGACACTTGGCGGTTTCTTCCTCTTCCTCCGTGGGGACATCCTCGTCAGGAAGGTTTTCATCCGAAGTGGTAGGGGGTGGACTAGAATCATTATTATTGTTGTTGTTGATGATACTTACTTCTTCTTCGTTAACCGTGCCATCGATGTTCGCGTCGCCGGTTGATGGTGAATGTGCATTATTGATGGTCATGAAAGGGATTAGAGATTGAGGCCTAACACGTTTAGTGCGTTTGCCCTTGGAGACTCCACCCATCACTTCCTCTTGAGGAGCCTCCATCTCTCTTTTATTCAACGCGAACGTATTAAAAACATGAAATTAACAATAACAACAACAATAATAATAACAATGGCGACTCCTCTCCCCTTGAAAAAAATGAAAGATTAAAAGGGCGGGGGGATCGAATGCATGTAACAACAAAAGAGAGAAAGAAAGAAAATAGAGAAAGCGATGAGGACGGAGAGTAGAGGGTTATGAATGTATATATATACACACTTTATAATATACACCAAAATAGTGAAATGTAGGTTTTTAGAAGTCAAAAAAAAGAGAAAATTAAACACCATTAATATAATTACTGAATTAGAATGGTACTAACTGAAAGTATAACCTCCTAATTCCAATATTTTTGGAGAAAGAAATTAAAATGAATGAGAGACGATGAGAGAAAAGTGGAGAGAAGGGATACAATACATCGATCGAATGATCTGATCGTATTTGACTGAACATGAACTTTATATAAAATTAAATAGTACTATAGTATTATTACTAATTGTTTTGTTTTTGTTTATTTGGATGGAGGACATCTGTATGTAATCATATTGAGGAAAAAAAGTTAATATTTTAATTAATAAGGACGTGCATGTACTAGTAGTTTCTAATAGTTAATTAATTCCACTAATCAATCTTAACTAGTCTAGCTAGTAATTAAGTTGAATCAGTATGAATTTTCTAAAATGATTAATCATTACAAACTAAGTAAAGAAGCATTTTAGAAAAATAAGAAGCATATATTTTAACTTGCTTATTTCTTCTAAGTTTATTTCAATATTTCTCTCTTGGAGAAGGGTTGATTTATCTATCGAGAGGTAGTGCTTTAACTAATGGAGTATTAATTAAGTGAGACGTTTAAAAGAGATACATGACTAGTAAGTATTTTTTTGAAGGATGAATAAAAATCTTAAAAGACAGATAATATAAAGCTTATGATATAGTTCATTCATTTTCCAAGTGGCATAATTTGTTAGTGGATCAATAATATTATTATTTTGTAAGAAGAATAAAGAGAGATGAGTCAAAGGGAAGTTTGTGTATTGCACGTAAGGAAGTGCCTTGTGACAAGCAAAGGATTTAAGTTCATGTTATAAGCCACTTCTTCAACACTAAAGATTTAATACAAAACATAATCTTTTTATCTTATTCATTGTTTTGGAATCATATCAATAGATTGAAACATATTGTTTTCCTTTTCTTATTTTGTTTTTGTTTTTGTTTTGGTTTCTCACTCGGTGTTCATTACCTGCTTTGGAACTCTATTAGTCTAGATTTGTACCGAGCAATCCCACTTTGAGGGTTAAATCGCTCCTTACGAAAGATGACTTCATTCCCGGGATTTGAATCAAGACCTGTGATTAAAGATGGAGAAATACTTATCACTCTACCATAACATTTGGTGATAGCTTGAAACAATCATTTTTCGTTTCCCACTCGATGCTTGATATCTGATTCGGTCCGATTAATCGAGATTCACAATAAGAAATCCTACCAAAGGTGACTTCATTCCAAGGGCTTGAGTTAAAGATGGATGGATATACATATATATATATATTTACCGCTCCATCACAATAAGACCTGTGATTAAAGATAGAGAAATACTTATCACTCTTGTCATGACATGTTTGCACACTAAATTAAAATTGGAACATTTTATCGTTCAGTGTAGCTCTATAGCAAAAGACTAAAAGGTTCAACAAAAGACAACCTAACAAAAGATGTCATTAAGCATTTTATCATTCAACAGTAGCTCCTACATCAAATAGGTCAGTACAAATGATGATGGTTTGTTCATACTGGTCTCCGCATTTTTATGTTCAACGGAATTTCCTTGTAAGACTGCACCTTTATAGCTGCATGCCTGAGTGGCCTACTCAAAGAAGATCGTCCAAACTCTATAGATTCAGACCTCAATGCAGGATTGCTTTCTAAGTCGGAACCATTTTGCTCGACTAGATTAACCATTGTTGGGCATATGGCTTCTGCCTCAAAATCATCTTCCTCTGGCTTCGTTCCTTGTGATTGAGATGTGGATGTTGTTGTTGTTGTTGTCTGTTGAGCTGCTTCACGTTTAAACCGAGCAGACTGCCTTCTTACACAAGGCCTGCCAAGACAGAATAAAGCTATTGTGAACACTTTTCTCAACAATATTTAGAATCTTTAACATCATAAAATTGATGTCACATTCTATAAGTTCAAATAGATAACCTTTTATTTTCAGCCATATTCTGGGATTCCACTTGTGTAGAAGAGCCCAAACCTACATATCACAAGTAAGGAAAGAATGAAAAAACAAAAGTAAGAATTTTAGGCACTTTTTAACAGCACATCACCTAATATCCAATATATATTACTCACTCTTTGCTTGAGGCTTCCTTTTGATTTTTGCAGGTCTATCATTATCGCAATTTCCCAAAGAGGAATACCCATCATCTTCACACTTGATGGATTTCACCTTCAAACAGTGATAGCAAGAACGAAGATTACGTCTAGCTCCTTAACAGTTATCTAGCGCACACAAAAATTGCATATATACCTCATCATTCAACTGCTGGGGCATTTTTTGTTTTGGTATCTCCTGATAAAAATGAAGACTCGGTCAAAAGTGAAAGAAAAAACAACTTAGGCAGCAAACAGATTGAGTTAACTAAACTTGAGCTGACCTTTGCTTCAAGCTCTTTAGCTTTAAGTACACCATTTTTACATCCCAGCTCAACTTGTAAAGCTTTGAGCTGATCAAGACGTAGCACTTACATTAGCTCAAGGAAGAAATCATAAATCTGACCTTATAAGTAAACCTGGGATGGTATTCAAGTTCTTACCCTATCTTTAGCTGAATTTAATTCCTGAGAAAGATACAAAAATAAATAGTTAACAGGGCTGGAAACTAACTGGACTATACAAACTTTTACTAGCTTGATTATGGGAAGTGAAAACAAACCGCAAGCATTTGACTATTTGACTTTGCAAATTCATGATTCTGTTGCTGCATTTTCTGTAAATTAATTCTCATCTTCTGTATCTCCACTCCAGCTAATTCAATGATTTTGCTATTGAGAACACGAATCAAGGAACAGGACAACAGGCTCACAAGTACAAATGTAATGGTACTAACTAAGAAAACCACCAACGAATCATTCCACTCAATCAACTTGCCCTAGTCCCAAACTAATTGGAATCGACTATATGAATCATCTATACACATTCTTCTCAATATGGGCTCATTTCATTCCAAGAACCCCTCGCCTATTAACACTACACAGCTATCAATCAGGACGTGGTTAGGAGAGCATATCCCGATGAATTCTGTTTATATAATTATTTTTACTCTAATTGACAATCTACTGCAAACCTCCTCTTTTATTGTGGACTTCATATCACCTATGCAAAACTAACATAAGTGTTGTAAAGGCCACCTAACAAACAGGACGGATCTAACCTTCAGCCCAGGTATGATATAACTCCATCCATACACCAATTCTATACCCGACTCTAAATCCTAGATACGCCTCTGGGAGAATCTCTATTCCACTTAGTTTGTCTGCAGATTGCACCATGTTTTGGGGAACTCCCATTTTAGCTTTTGTTAGAACTGATACAATGCAATCAGTTTTCGGTTTGTAATAATCAACTTTGAAACTGTTCTATGCAAAATCTTTCCTTTTCTCAAAAACAAAAAGAAGATCCCAATGTCTATAAACAACAACATAGCCGGTGTAATCTCACAAGCTGTACACAGACCTTACCCCTACCAATATCTATAAACAATTATAAACAAATGCAATTTTTTTACAAATAAAGGATACTTTTTTTCTACTATTAACTTCATCAATGCCTCATTCTCCTGTACCAAATTTCCATGAAAGAAAATCCAAATTGAGCTAAAATTCAACCAAAACCAAACTTTTGAAACACAATGAAAAGATCTACCTTCTGGAGCTTGTCTACGAACTCTTTTGAACAAATTGATATACGTTCTGACTTCTCATTTTGGTTATTGAATCGCATTTCTTGCGGTAAGTTGCTAATATCAGCTAGTTTTTTTCTTGTAGCATTCCCCATTGAAGCCTTCATTTTTTACCGCTTTTTCACCAAATGCTCGAGAATCTCAGCTTCTTCGAAAGAAACAAATCGTAGTTTACCATTAACAAAAATTTCGTAAAATTAGTGCTTTTTTAGGAACGAATTCTAGAGAGAGAATAAAAGAGGATAGAGATAGATAGAGGGAACTTACAGGTCGATCTCGCCGGAGGATATGGTGAGTCGAAAAACCGCGGCGGTAGAGTTCGCCGGAGAGTTGCAAAGCGGCGGAAGACGACGGATTCGGTTGTGAATTAATCCCGCTAAAAGACTTGGATCTCTGAAATTTGAATTACATGGTTCCACGTGTTTTTATTTACTTTTTTAGCATAAATTCGTCTTGGACTAAGCTCGAATTTTTATTTAAACAATGATCGGATTTTTATAATGATACTCTATTCTTATGAGGTTCTGTTATCCTCCTAAACTTTTTCGACACGAAATAAATGTCATTTTGAAACTTTGTTTGTCAAATTTGTATTTAGTGATATACATATGATGTCGCTTATATATTAATTTTAAAAAATCAATATTTTCGTTAACTTACTCTATTCATTTTTGTTTCTTTTTCTTTTTCAATTTTATCTGATGTTTTTTTTTTTTCAAAAAAATGATTCAAATCTAATATTTGCTCAGTTTTATATTAAAAAATTATATTGATCTCATGATACATTTCTTTCACTTCCTTCTTGGGCTTATAAGTCATGATGGAGAAAATTACATGGGCTCTTTAGCATAGTGTGGCCCAAATCAAGGCCTTCCATGGTAGTTTTGGGCTTTGTCAGCTATCAAATTTTCTTTTTGTCCATTTCGAATTTATATTTTAAGTATTGAATTGACTATAACATATGAGTAAGTATAATTTTCTTAATGGTGTTTTTAAAAGGCGTGAACAATATCATATCATATTAAAAAGCGTTTTTGGGCTGGTGTAACTCAATAAATTAGCCTACGAGAGTTGATGATTCATAAGGACGAGTATGAAAATTAACAGGGAGTGTAATTCTATGTTGCAATCAGAGCTAAGAAACAAGGTCAGCGCAGTAATGATGGCGTAGAATGGTCGAGTTTATTGCCTTTCCTAGTAGTTCCCAAGACATACACACACAAGAAGGTTGTGGACTTTGATGGTCATAAATACTAATCAGATCAAGTCGCACACATTGAATTTCATAATAAGCTCATAAATACATTGACGAGCCATTTTGAAACTTAGTTTGGGGGAATATTATTAAATGTGAAAACAAAGTTCCATGTTGAAAGTTAATAAGAAAAGAAGTTAATACATATAATACACGGTAGAAATGCTTTAAATTTGTTAGTTCTTTTCGAGAAAGTCATATATACGAAATTAATATGATCACACACCATTATTACGAGCATCTTTGGACTGACTTATTAATCCAATAAATGTACAATCGGAAGTCTACTTTTTCTTTAATAGTGTCAGATCTTTCGAGAAAATCATACAAATAACAAGTGTAATCCCACAGGCCACAAGTGGATCAATCTGGAGAGGATGATGAATAAACAATCTTATTTCTACCTTCTGAAGGATGAGAATCTTTAGACTGACGTAATCTAGCAAATATATCATCGAAAGTCCACTTTTTTTTTTTGTCTTGTAAATTCCACGATAGATATGTATTGTTAGAGAATAAAAATTGATACTTTGATTCAAAGAGAAATTAAAGCAAAGTCCAAGTTGTACACTTTTTAAAAGACAACTTTAGGCGTTTTCTTTTTCATATATGTTTTGATATTTCTGTGTCTCAAGGCAATGCATGATAAAATTAAAGCATAACTTGTCTACTTGGACAAAATTAAAATACACGTAGATTTGTCACTTATATCTTATCATAAAAACCATATTCCTAGTCATATTCATATGGCAAAAACTTAACAAACTATGCATCTTCTTCAAAAAGAAAAAAATATGAAGAAAAAGATAGATTTTCTTAAAAGAAAAGCAAAGAAAAAAAAGTACTAGAAAATGTGAAATACTTGATGGGATCCGATTCAGAAATGTAGGATATATGTAAGAGAAATTCAAATATGAAACAATGCGTCTCTACTTGAAATATCCTTTAATAATGGAAAAGTATGATTTTTGATACTCATAATTCTTTCGTCAATTATTTTGCTCATGTCAATCAAGTACTCAAGTATTGTAACCTTGGGAACATTGAGTTTATTGACAATATAAATAGTTTTGCTAGCGAAACGGTCAATAATATTTATTTTTCATATTAACAAAAAGTGAAAATTATTGACGAACAATTTATAATATCGCTACACAACAAATAATTGTTGCTAATATTAATTAATAGCGACGGATTATAAAAAAAAATCTTATTAGCTACACAGACTATTTAACGATAGATTAATGAGGAATTTCATAGCTAAGGTTTTTATTTTATTTTATTTTATAATATAATGAGATCAATTGTAATGCTTACAATATTGGAAAAGTTTTGCTTTTTTACAATTTAGCTATGTAATCTATACTTGATGACAAGGATCCATATTATCCTACTCACCTTTAATTGTGTATTCTTTTGACTTGAGAAACTACTAAATAGTGGTTTATATAGGAAGTGATCATGGGGCTTCCAAAAAAGCACAAGTAACATGATGAGATAGAATATATGTATAACTTTATAATAAATATTATCGAGGTATTTCTGAAACAATCTCTCTACTTACAAGGTTAGAGTAAAGCTGCATATACACTAATCTTGTCAACTATCTTTTTGTAAGATCATACCGATACTATTATAATTCCATAATGCTACATCTGAAATGATTTAACTTATATCTACTTATGGTGTCATGATTTTCTTATACTATAAATCATTTATATTTTTAGATTACTAATTCCATTTACAAGACATGTGAATGACATGTTAGTATGTATATGTAAAATGTTTTTACACTTTTTTAGTGCATAGAAATTAAATTTTCTGAGTGTGCAAATATAGATGTCACTTTAATGATGAACACCGGTTCTTGTGTTAAATTTAAATGTTTGTTTATATATTATGCCAACTTTTTATGTTATTTTCTTTTTAGTGTATTCTAAATTAAAAGGAAAAAAACATAAGTTACTTCTTAAAATTATCCAGAAAATAATCAGATTTTAATTGTACGAGCGACCTATCACACCCCTATTCTTGTTCAAAATGAATTTTATTTTTACATTTGAATATGGCATCTGATAAATATATTATTCTGATGTTATTCGAAGCATATTTTAAGCTTTCAATTGGGTATCTAGCTTGTAGTCCTTCCCCCAAATTTCTTCCACAAAAAGAGAAAAAAGTTGGGTATCTCAAAATTGTCGACACCTTTTTTTTGTTGTTTGTTTTTTCAAATTCGTATTTGTATTGAAGCTTGATTAATTCGAATTCACATTATTGGTCTATTTTTGGGCCATCGCTTTTATTATTCTTATAGTTCAAACTCAAGGTATCTGATTAAGATTATTTCAACCATCCTATCATAACCTAAATTGATTGTCGAGACCTTGACCTTTTAACTTGTTACATTTACCTTTAACTTAACGTCAATCTAATTTGTTTTTATCAAGTTGTTATGTTTTATTTTTCAAATAACTAATTTCACTTGTTATGAATAATTATTTATTTGCTACGCAATTATATTTTAAATGATATGATAATGTAAAAAAATTAGTCTATGTATTACATAGACATTATGTAAAAAGTTAACCTCCATAATCTTTCTCTATTTCAGCAAAGAATCTCAACTCCAAAAGTAGAGCCAAAAGCACCTTTTCAACCTTAACAACTAATTAATACATCCACAAGACTCGAATTATCGAGGACTGTGGTGAGATGGATAAAATTTCGTTACTCTTTATCAGAAATTTCATGTTCAAATCTTGAAACGGAGAAACTCATGGTAGAAACTAGGAAGCTTCTCGATCTCCCTTTATTGGTCTTATACGATGAGACGCGAAATTTGAATTGATCCAGTAGTGGACAATGGTGGATACAAAATGCATAAAAAGTGTCTCATGTTCACGTAGGGTTAAGGGGTATAATTGCACCCCAAGTAGGTGTGATATAAACAGTCTATCTTGATGGAATTATTAATGTAAGTTGATTCAGTAGCTCAACTTCATGACCTGTAGATAACTTTACCGTTATTCGAAAGATTTTTTTTTTATATTTATACAAATGGATAAAGGGAATAACCCATAAAAATAAGCAAGGAGATGTTTGTACATTTTGTATAAGCCGCTTTCTTGGATAAAAATCTAAACATTTCTTTATTAAATTGATTACTCCTAGAATAATTAAGATGCAAGAAAAGGAATGTAAGAGACTGAGGAAAGCTGAAATTTGCAAAGGAGAGCAGAAATAAAAACAAAACAAAGAATAATAAATAGTCAAAAATATATCTAAAGTATTTCGATTTTTCATAATTTATACCTAAATTATCAGATGTGTACGAGTTTTTTTACATGAACCATCATCAAATATTTATTAAAACACATTTCAACTATTAATGTTCTTTTTTCTTTCATGAAAGATGGCGATATTTTAAAGTAGGAAAAGAAAACAACTGATAATTTATGTGTTTTGATAAATAGTTGATGATTAGTTCAGGTAGAAAACTCGCACGTCTGATAATTCAGATATGATGAATCTCAAAATACTTTAGATGTGTTTTTGATCATTAACACAAAAACACTAAAAATGAAAAGACGAAGTCATTGATACACCGAATGGGATAAACAAGAATATCTCACAAATTAGATATCCAAGATGATTATTTTATCCCCACCTCCTATATGAATAGTAATCCCACCATTTCATTACAAATAAAAATTTAAAATAATCTCAAAAGTAATGAATACCCCAAATTAAACATAAAATAAAATTAATTTTCAATTATTATCCTTATCTCACGTACCAAACTGTACTAGTCCTTATCCTCTATTCCTCTCCAAACTTCCCTTTCTAGTCTCAAAATCCTCTTCAATGGAAATAGTTTTTTTGGGGGGCTAATATCAACATTAAAGCCATCATTTCCAAAATTTCTTTCTTCTTCATCAAATAAACTTGCAAAAAATATACCCCTATTAAGTCCAACACCCCCTAGTACAAAACAATTTTTTTAAAAAAATTAATAATTTTATAACCTTATTACATCTATTATATAGTATATAAATAGACATTACAATTTTCCCAAGTTTCCTAAGAGAGAATTCAACAAGAAGAATCATTAGTAGTACAAAATTTCAAGAATACAACTTCATCAATTATTGATCCTTCAACAATGCTTTCTAATTCAACCATTCTCTCTTTCTTTTTCTTCTTTATCTTGTCATTTTCTTCACTAATTATAGCTACTTTCAATAATCTTATACTTTCTCATCAACACCCTTTTCCTGAATCTATTGTTCAACAAGTAAACAGGTGAAATTAGCTCAATTTTTTTTTTATCATTCTTGATCTTTCTCAATTGGATTTTGCTTATTTCAGCATTTTATCATATGGGTATCTCTGTTTTTCACCTAAGACATTTGAAGTATCTCGGTTTTTCGGGTTTCATATTTGAATGATCATTCATGATAATTCAGGTAAAAAACTCGCAAAATTGAAATACTTTGGGTGTGTTTTTAACCATTAACTCTAAAAAAAATTTAAAAAATAAATCTTGGTTTTGCTCATTTTTCCAATTTTTTCAACTGGGTTTTGATTATTTCTGCATTTTATCAACTGGGTATCTCTGTTTTTTCACATAACATTAAGGGGTGGGGGGGGGGAAGCAATCTTGGTTTTGCTCATTTCTACATAGAGTGATAGAGGTGGAATCGTTATTTTTAGTTTATGAGTTCTGAATCACAATTCTTTTTTGCTTACTGGTTTTCGAAAAGATTATTTATAGCTAATAACACAAAATAAAGGATTTGAACCTAAGTTACTAAGTTTTTTCGAGTCCGTAACCACATTGCTAGATAAATTTTGCATATTTCTCACTTGGGTTTCTATGTTTTCATCTAACAATTCAAAAAAATCCAATCTTTGTTTTACTCATATTACATACACAACTTTCTTGAATTTGTACTTTTTGCTTATTGCTCGGATTCTTCAAAATTTACGTATTTTTTAAGAATTCGACACGGATGCAACAATTATTTTAGAGGTTTCAAGCAATACATAGTCTCATTAATATATTTTTCCATTCATAAAAATTTAATGCATAGTACTATATCTTATAATTTTTCCATTTTTGTATAGGAGGGTCAATGAATCCATTTCAAGAAGGCAAATATTTGATACAACAGTAACAAATTACCAATGTCTAACGGGCAATCCGATAGACGACTGCTGGCGGTGCGAACCGAATTGGGTCAACAACCGCCAGCAGCTCGCGGATTGCGCCATCGGGTTTGGTCACGGTGCAGTCGGAGGGAAAGGTGGCCGGTACTATCTGGTTAGTGATCCCTCCGACTATGACACCGTGAACCCTATCCCTGGAACCCTCCGGCACGCGGTGATCCAGGAGGAACCCCTCTGGATCACCTTTGCCGGAGACATGATCATAAGGCTCAAACATGAGCTTATGATCAACAATTACAAGACGATAGACGGACGTGGCGCGAACGTCCACGTCACCGGTGGTGGATGTATAACATTACAATATGTTACAAATGTGATTATACATAATATACATGTATACAATTGTGTTCCATCAGGAAATAGTAACATAAGACAAAGTACAACACAAGTTGGATGGAGAGGAATGTCTGATGGTGATGGAATTTCAATTTATAGCTCAAGAAATATTTGGATTGATCATTGTGCTTTGTCTCATTGTACTGATGGCTTAATTGATGCTATCATGGGATCAACTGCTATTACTATTTCTAATAGCTATTTCACTCACCATGACAAAGTTATGCTTTTGGGACACGACGATCGATACGTTCCCGATGTTGGTATGCAGGTTAGATTTTTACATTTCTGTTCGTAAAGACTTGATACACACCTATCAACAGGTCTAAAGAGTTCGAGCAACATAGATTACCATTTTTTTTGGTATAAAGTTGGAAAATGATTTGTGAATTTATGGAATATTAGGTGACAATAGCATTTAATCATTTTGGAGAAGGATTAGTACAAAGAATGCCAAGGTGTCGAAGAGGATATATACATGTAGTAAACAATGATTTTACAGAATGGCAAATGTATGCAATTGGTGGAAGTGCTAATCCCACAATTAATAGCCAAGGCAATCGTTTTACTGCACCAGAAGATCCAAATGCCAAAGAGGTAATTCTCATATATAATTTATTTTTTCTTTTACAATCGTGGTGTTTGACCAGCTTGAGTTGAATGTGCATTGACTATTCTGTCGTATCGTTTAATTTTGCTCATCAAGACTTAGACAGATGAAAAAAGAAAATCTCATAGTATTTTTTTTAAGAAAAATATGAAGGACTAAAGATAGAGTTTTGTGTTGATAGAAGCAGGGGCGGAGTTAGCTAGGAGGAAGGGATTGGAGTTCAATTAAAATCCTTTTTGTTGTAAAATTATTCTATGCAAATGGAGGAAGGGGTAAATGAGTTTTTCTTGTTATATATTACTTGTTGAATCTCCTTGATGTGAGAAAAATTATTTAAATTTGAACGATAAGGTCATTGAAATTCGAGCTTGTACTGAGTGATTATGATTGAGAGTAGGTGACGAAGCGCGTGGACGTGGATGAGAGGGATTGGACAGGGTGGAACTGGAGGACAGAAGGAGATGAAATGGTAAATGGAGCATATTTTGTTCCTTCAGGTGATGGACTTAGCAACCAATATGCCTTGGCATCAAGCATGGAGCCTAAATCTGCATTTCTCATTGATCAACTCACCATGAATGCTGGTGTAATTGGTGTCCCCAGGTACCCCCCTCCCCCTCCCAACCCCAACACTTTCATTTTGTTTTGATAATCGAGAAATCTCCGAGGGTTAGCGGAACACGGTTAGAAGCTCGATGGATAATCAAACTATTTCTGCATTTTCAATTCCCAACTCCTAGTTTGGAGAAAATGAATATGAAACAAGTGTTGTTTATGACATATAGTGCTCGACTGGTTTATAATAAGTCCGGTTCTCTACCCTTCTCTACTCAAAGACCAAGCTTGTCTACAACAAGGTTCCAACTCGTGACAACATATGATGTGTGGGTTAGGCACATGTAAGGGGTTCAAATCCTGCCGCTGACAAAAGTCTGGTATTTAAGTGGAGAAGGGTAGAGGGGTGGACCCATTATCTACCGAGTTTCATACCGTGCACCACTAGCCCTCGGGGAGCAAGACAATCAAATTTGTTCTAGTCTCCTGCTAGCATAACAAGCCATCTATAGACTGAAATCAGCTCTAGTCATTTGCCAAATGCCAGTATAGAATGGTAAAGAAGTATACTATTATGCAACAGGGATACCACTGTGGACATGTCATTTGGTGGGAGAACCAGAACAACCATAACCGCCAACCAGAGCAGCAGTGTTAGACCTTCAAGGTCTAACGATGGTGATGGTGGTTTCTTAGAAAAGGTATTTGGGAGCGTTGCATCGGCAGGAACATCAACATCATCACCTTCAAGTTCAACCATCACCATCTTGTTTTCTCTTCTAATTTTGTATATTATCACCAACAATGGTGGGCTATTAACATTGCCATTATCACTCATACTATAGTAATTTAAGAGATAATGATTATATAACAAAGAATGTACTTAAAGAAAATTTTCTACATCACAGGATCAGTATCAAGGATTCCCACTTCTTGTACATAGTTAATTGATAGCAATATCAAGAGGGATTATACCCTTCAGAAATTGTATAATCAGTAGTTTCTTGGTTTCCTAAAGCAACACTTAGTTTGGACCAAATTGGTTTTGGTTAAAACGACACTTATTTTTGGACGGGAGGGAGTATTAACACCTTGTAGCCTCACACGTCTACCAAACGCCTAAACCTCAAACTTATGATCATTGCAACATTAGTTCCTCGAAGATGAATACAATCGAAGGCCAACTCTTGGGGCTAAAAATGCTTAAACTTTTCTAGTGCTATCACATCTTTCCCTGGGATGGCTAAATGGTTTGCTAATAGTTCATGATTCTCTCAACTAAATGAGGCCAAACATAACCAAGAAGATCTCAAAAGTTCTAATGTGTGTAGTCAGAAACCGATACTCTAAGCAGTTATTGTTCTGAATAACTCGTATAGTGCTATAGTTGGAACATACTCTATCTAACAACCTTGCTCCCATGTTCAAAGTCCCACTCTTTACCTTTCTCTCTTCAACTCCCAGTCCCTCGTTCCCTTTCCCCACCAAAAAAAAGTGAAGAAAAAAGATTAACGACTTGGGCAAACGAAGAGTGAAGTGATAATTATTATATATAGATGCTATGAGTGTTATGAAAGATGAAGAACGCAAAAAAACTCTTAGGTTTGTTGGGGCTTTAAGCACAAAGCACAAATAACGTGTGAGGTTAGTGAAGAAAGGAGCAAATGAAGAAAAAGTATAAATATGTATATGTAGTCCTAGACTAATAATTTATAAGAATAAATAACAAATCTAGGACAAAGAAATTGAAAAAAGTCTAGGATGAAGTGTTTACGATAAATTGAAATATCAATTGTTTAGTGTCACCTCTTCAGAATTATGATCATTGGCAAAGAAATATATGTCTTAGACCCTTGATTACGATACTGAAGCGCTCAACATGTTTTGTGCCTTGCTTCAAGGCCCAAGTCCCAACAGCAACATATACACAATTACTTTTCTCCTTTAATTGTTTTTGGGAGGCGGAGTTGCTGGAATAGGGGTCGGGGGTCGGAGAACAAGTAGAAACCTTGAAGATATTGTTTGCCATAAAGAACTTTCGGGAAGTTGCTACAAATAGATTGCTTGGGGAAACAGAAGAAAAAATAGATCAACAAGCATATTATCACTATTGAAAAGTATTTCAGACAAAAATATGGGCAATAAAGAAACGATGGAATAATATATTTCCGTATCCCATTTTCCTTTTCCTAGAGGAAGGTAGTGGGAGGGTGGGGGTGGGGTGATCAGAAAGACCAGAAATTTGATTATTTGTTAGTCCTAAAATGCTAAAGAATAATCGTCTTAGAATAGCTAAAATAAACAAAACTTTCACACTATTGTCTGTCATGCAAAGATAGCACAATGCCCATACCTTCAGCCTGCCTTGCTCAAATTATGGAAAAGCAGCAGGAAGCACGGAAAAAACTTTGGAGCGATTCATCTTCAGTTTGCAAAGTCAAAAACCATCATTAGGCAGTTTGAGATGTTCTGCGCAGAGGAGTACTGCCTGCACGGGGCTCAGCTGGACTCAATAAGTTGTTGCAACATGTTCTACCCAACCAGTGCAGCAGCTTCTTCCATTTTTTTCCAAGCTCGCTCGCGCTGCTCCACAAGGCCACTGGCACTGGCTGCTTTTTCATTATATTCCTTTTCACACTCCTCGAAAAGTTCTGAATCCATCTCCAAGAACATTCTCCGGACATTAGAGGTCAACCCGTGGACTGCCTGATTCCAGTGACCATACATATTCCTTTCTAATGGCTCAAAGATGATTGGCAAAATTGCGCGTCGATTCTGCGCAATCAAGTCTACTATATGCTCATTGTTCCATAAGAACAGAGCTCGCTCAGCAACCTGCCATGCATAAAATCTTTGAATCATGATCTCATTTTCGTGCAACCTTCTGAAGCAAACGACACAAGAAACATTTGGAAAAACAGACTATTACAGACCAATATGAGACGCCATACTAAATAATAAATGATATTATGCACTTCAAATACAGCAACTATTTTCAAATAATAGGACATCTCCCGATGGTCTTCAGTAAGTACCCTGTCTAAGCCCACCCTTTTGATTACATCTAAAACTGCCATAGGTGAGCATATGTTGGGTGGTCAAATGGTCAGCTAATACGATCCCGATCAGCTTAGTTTTCGTGGCATAAAATACAAAAGAAATAGGAACTCTGCATATCATTTCAGAATAACATGTCACCCATTGCATGCTCTGTATGTAGTTTGACTATCCATAAGCTCAAGCTCAGAAAATGGTTGCAATATTCATGACTGGATGAAGCATCAATATGCTGAAGTATGGACTAAAAATCAGTGCAAGTAGCAGCAGTATATTCTACAAGCTAGAATTTCAATTTTGCAATAACAGAACATTGCATAATGTCGCCTCCCAGGCATTCAAGAAATGCATCAAAACTATTCTCTTCATTTCTCATTATTTCGTTGTTGTTATTGCTTTAATATCTGTATTCCCTCTTTCAAACTGCTTGGATATGCTTTATTTTAAGCCGACAGTTATCGGAAACAACCTCTCTATCTCTACGAGGTAGGGGTAAGGTTGTGTGTCTCTACCTTCCCCAGATCCCACTTGTGGGATTACACTGGGATATTGTTGTTGTAAGCTCCATCTAGCTGTCATGTAGATAACATGAAACAACAAATGTACCAGAAACAGTAATGACACATTCTTGTTCATCAAGCTTGGCATATTTGAATCATATTTTACAATACAATATCACTTGAGTTTTGACAACTCAATCATTGCATGTACATACAATGGACTAGACTGAGAATTCTTAGAAAGTATGAATAAGGGACTAAATTTTGTCTAGTGAACTGGTTCATTTTAGGATATCTAATTCATCCATAGAAACCTGAAAGCATGGACACCTCCAAGGAGGCAAGAGAAAAAAGACAAAAAATGGCAACGGATACATATCCCAATAACTTAGATCTTCTCTATCCGCTCTCCACTAAGTCATTGCTAGAATTTTGCACAGACTGCTTGTCTGCTGAGTGCTTGAATTTCTGTTTCTTGCAGTGCATTAAGTGCTGAAAAGTAAAAGCACTCAAACATCAACATATGGATATAGGAAATTGAAGTTTCACCATCATAAATCCATCAAATCTTATGCTTGTCAACTCTACAATCAAAAGGAAGATAGAAGTGCTTAACTAGCTTAACTAGGCATGGCCAACCCAATAAGTCGGGAGTACAACAACAACAACAACATACCTAGTGTAATTCCACAAGTGGGGTATGGTGAGGGTAGGATGTACGTAGATTTTACCCCTACCTTTACAGGTAGGGAGGTTGTTTCCGATAGACCCTTGTCTCAAAGGAAGAGAAGCAGGGTTGCAATGAAATAAGATGGAATAATAACAGGATAAAAAGCAAATGAAGCAACAAATAGTAATAAAAATGGAAGAAAAGAAGCTACATGATTACTAATAATACTACTAATAAGGAGAAGTGGAGAGGAGGCTAGCCCCCTGCCTTTCCCACAAGACAACACGCGGCTACCTACTAACTTTCTACCCCTATCCTTGACCTCCAATAAGTCAGGAGCAAAGCGTATAATTCTTATACTCATCTCATCACAACAATAAGTATGTCTACACTGCAGAATAAAATTATTCAGCCTTTCAAATTGAAGAACCTGGATTATCCACAATGCTTTGTTGTCTGTGTCAAGCATAACATATTAAAAGTAAATCCTATGTTTAACCTTCGAGGAAATGTGCCACAAAGGGAAGTGTCCTTAGACCATAACACCCTAGAAAGAACAGTATGTCACAGCTTATTCAAAGACTGAAGTTCTGTAAAAGTACTGCTGGCTCATATGGCAAACCCCTTCTATTATATTATGGTGATTGTAGGTATGATTAGTCCAAAAGAAGTGTGATTGAAAGGTTATATTTCAAGGTAAAACTTCTTTACGCATTACTTCAAAGGGAAACAAAATCAGTCAAATTTTCGACTTCTCACCCTCAATCATCTAAGTCATTAGTTTGATGCAAAGCAATTAATGTAGTTTTTTTTAATAATAATGGATAGGTAAAACTTGAGGGAGGTTTTCACCGCCGACTTTAGGTTAAAGAAAACGCATTTGAGAAACTAGAAGAGAAGACAAATTGGAGCCTTCAATTTCGATTCCAGACCGTGTCGGCTGCCGGCTGCCGCAAGTATTTTAGTCCCTTTGAGCATTAATTGCCTTGCCAACTAGTCAAGATATCTCATAAATCGATGCACATTAACTTGTGCATCAATATATTATCAGCATCCACACTTCAAACTTAACGCTCTGCGTTGAAAGCCCAGCACCAGTCTGAGGCAGTGTTTAAGAAGAGCAAAAAAGCTTTGATTTAGAGAAAACAAAATTTTCCCTGTCATCAAACTGGAAACCCCCCCCCCCCTAAGTTTTTTTGCAAACAAATAGTGCCTATCACATTGTCCGAACTTTGGTTTATTGCAAATTATGCTCCATACTAGCAGGTTGACATGCAATAACTTAAGAATCTTTTTCTTTGGAATTATCCTTGCATTAGATTTCTAAATCCTATGTCCAGCAAGCTACAACAATGTTTTTAGGAGTTACCAGCCACCAGCAAAGGGAGTAAAGAAAGTCGTATGCAATCAATAAGCATCAAATTATCTCTTGCGCCAGCAAGAGATAACTCATTTATATGTACATTTTTCATTACACTAACTACTCTAATCAAGACACAGATAACAATATCAAGCACACTCATGTAAAAGTGCACTCGCCTACCTCCACATTCCATATTCATTTTCTATTAATTTTTCCCAAAGTTGGGCACCGAGGGGCACTAGGGCATGAATGAGAATTTGTGTTATGATGCTAGAAACCAAAAATATCAATAAGTCATCATTAGATATAAGATTGATTGGTTCAATTAATTGCTTGATTTCAGAAACTAAAAGTAAATTATGCATCTTCAAAGCAGAGGACTTCCAAGCTACTACAGTATTTCGTACATGAAGAACATAAGAATAAGATGCTCAAAGGTCTCAGGTACATTACTTTAACCAGTGAACATGTGGATTCAGTTTCCCTTTATTTCTTACAATTAAGAACAAGATTTAATAATTCTTCAATGTCATGATCCATTTCTCAAGATTATAAAAGAAAAATTACAGCTTGTTTCAGTATTGTGCCATTCATCAACACATTTGACTGATATGAAATCAAGTTTTGAATAATTAGATGGGATCTTGGATAGTCAAATGTGACATGTTTACGTTATAGGTGGAAGTACCTCAAGTATCACTTTGCTCATGGTTTTATCACCTTTAGGAACATAAAATTCCACATTGCAAACTATTAGTGCATCAGTTGTTATATAGTTATATCATATTGATTGGCAAAATGCACAAATATCATCATTAGGATCACTTGGTAAGTAAATGCGATATTGTTGGACTCATGTTTTCTATTTAGAGAAAATAATACAAAATCTCTAAATTGCGTTCCCTCTATTTGGATTTCCAAATAGGGCTACTCAACTTTTTCTTTTCTTTTTTTGATGAAGTAACTTTTTCTTCTTTTCTTTTCATAAAATAATATACAATTTTACTGATGTCTGATAGAGACGAAATATAATATTTCTTAAGTAATCAAGTAATGAATTTTATACTTAAAACATAGTTCCTCCGATAAACAATATGGCGAAGTTTCACTTCTTTTTTACGACGGTGGTGTCAGGGTCAGCTTGCACACACCTTGACTAATTCCACCGGTAGCTATTAGCTCCCATGGAACGAAGCAACTCTTCCCATTGAGACTTGGGCAGATGGGAAGAAATCACCAAGATTTTTGTGACCGTTGGGGATTTTAATCTGCCACTTTATGATTCTCACCCACGTCATTGTCCACTAGACCACACCCTTGGGTGCGATATCACTTCTTTCAATTAAAATCTAATGCTTAGTAGGCTTTGCTTCTTTCCTCCCGCCTTACCTTTTTTTTTTTTTTTTTGGCGGGGGGGGGGGGGGGGGTAGGTGTTATATCTTAAAACTGACCTTAAGTCTTAGAGCATAAATCAAGCAACCAAATTACAAAAGCTTAGAGGAAAGAACAGCAATGAAGATACAAAAAGAAGAAGATCTGCAATGATCAGTTCACACTTGATGAATATGCAGAAGAGATGACAATGTAGTGAGAATAGGGATGGTAATAATTCACAGACCTGAAAATGGGGACTATTGATGCTTCGTCCAAGTTGCTTGAAAAGAGGAACCAAACAGCGCTGAAATTCAGCATGCTGTGTACCTTCCAGAACTTCTTCCAGTTCATTAAGAAAGAGAACCTCCTTTCCGCAATTAGTAATTGGCCAATATTTTAGTAGCCCCCTGATGACGATATCTGCCAATCGGTAATCTTTCTCAACAAACTGAGCAATGCAGTAGCACAGCTGATGGTGATATGCAGAAACACATTTAGGCTTGTGGAGTGGAATAAGTGCCCGAACAAGAAACAACTTGTGCTCTTCTTTCATTGGTAGAGCAAATCCATTTATTACACTTCCAAGAATCTCTAGCAATTCACCGATACCATTATGCCTCTCCGTCTCAAATATAAATCTGTAGAATACATTGTTTATCCCGTTCCTTATAAATGGCCTATGAACCATGAATTTCCCATATATGCGGTGAAGAATAGTCTTCAAATACTCCCGCTCTCTAGGATCCTCTGAATCAAACAAGTCGAGCAGTTTCAGCACAAATGAGTGGTCAAGATATCGCTTGGCAACCTTGGTATCCATTTCAGTCGACATCACATACCTTAAAAGTAACTCATACACTAGTTGCAAATGAGGCCATGATGGATCCAGATACATGTCATCCTCTTCCTCAATACCTTCCGACCCAGTATTCTCATGCGAAGCAGGAGGCAGGCAACGGAAAAGGTTGGTAGATATCATCCTAACCAACTCCTCCTGCATTATTTCATTCATTTTACATGAACCGGATTGAACTAAATCAATAAGCTCCGTGAGTGTTTGCCTCTTGATCTCCTTCTGTCTAGCACACTTCACCGTATCCGAGAAGTCAAATTGCACACAGCAAATTTGGAGCTTCCGTATAAACAAAACATGACGTTCGGAAAGTGCAACCTCCTTCAATAAGGGCAAAACTTCAACCACACTAGGATCTGGTGTGGCATTTGCCAAAGTAACATGCTGTGATGCCACAACAGACGTTGCAATTCGCGAAGCATGATCAACAGGCGCATTAGGCAATGAGCTCGGTATCGGAGGCTCCACAGCATCCCCTTTGGAGCTTTTCTTCCCTCTTTTTATTATCTTAAACATAACTCTTAATCTATTTCACCACAACTAACACTTTCCAAACAAAAATAACCAAATGGGGTTCTCCTAATTCACTATTATATCTCCTACACCTCTTTCACAAGAACAATTAAATCAAAACAAATCCCTAGCAAATCAATAAAAGAATCAATCTTTTTCACAAACTCCTCAAAAGGGTATTCAAGAAATCTAATAAACTACAAGAATCTTAAATCCCATATCAAAAATCAAAACTTTTTAACAATCCATGCCAGAGGGGAGCAAAAAATCAAGAACCCATCTGCAGAAAAGTGAATATGAACCATACATGTAAAAATGCTGATAAAGAAACATATATTCAAAGTATAAATGGAGCAAGATTTGATTTTTTTATGAGAAAACAAACAGGGAAAGTGAAAAATAGTACCTGCAGAGAGATCCGAGAAGGAAGGGATGATGAAGAAGAAGAGAACATTTGTCCTTTTTTTGAGTTTTTGAGTGTGAATTTGCTGGCATATTTTGAGGTTATAAAATATTTTAATTATTTGTAATATATTTGGAAAAAAATAAAAAGAAATTTTAAAAATTATGAAAAGATAGTATGTTTTCTTTTGCCTTGACTACTTCAAAATTTGAATCCAAAAACCTTTTTTTTTTTCCATTGAGAAACTTTACAATATTATATGCTTGAATAGATTTTTAAACAAATATAAGAACTTATAAAAAAGTTTATAAGATATAATTCTTTTCCTACGAAGTAGTACTAACCCATTATTTTTCGTAAAAATATTTTCTTCACACAATTTCATTAAATACTGGATAAGGATTTTTTATGACATGGATTATTTGTAATAAATTAATAGATGCATGATATTCATATGATTTAACTTCAGTCGAGAGTCTATTGAAAACAGTTTCTTTATCTTTAGAAGCATAAGGATGAGATTGTGTAGACAACACACGCATCAAACTTTGCTTGTAAATTAAATATGTTATTAAAATAAATATATGATATATATTTGTAGATTGATTTTTTTTGATAAACTAAAATTAATTAAAAGTCCTTTATAGAAAAAATGTGCAATATATAGCCTTCCTAACATAGAAAAGTGTAGAAATAGAATATCATAAAAGAATGATGTTGATTTTTGTCTTTGCTTTAAATTTTTTTTTAAAAGTAGAGAATATTATTTGTAGATTCTAAGAATATATTTTTTAAAAGTGGAGGATAAAGTTTTAAAATTTTGAATAATACAAACATCTTTTTATCAATATATCATAACGTGTAATCAATTTTAACATAATTGATAGAATGAATAGCACCAAATGTTACTCACTTGTGAAAACATGCAACTTTTACCTATGCGACGAACTTGTAGGTTGTAATCAATTAAGCAAGTTCATTAATTTTATTTTAATAATGTATCCGTTTTAATGTATTGATGTATCCGTGGCTTTCATTAATGTATCCGGATTGAGTTAATTTTTATTTTAATAATGTATCCGTATTAATGTATTAATGTATCCGTGCTTGTATTAATGTATCCGCGCTTTCATTAATGTATCCGGATTGGGTTAATTTTAAGGGATTATTGTAATTAGAAAAAAAGTAGGGATAGATAGTAATTTCATCTTTACACTATGTGATAAATTAATTTATGTCCACGATTTATATCTGATGGACAACTAAAACTTGGGCCAACAAATTGGTTTGGGCTCGGATCCCCAATGGGTCATCAGACTGGGCTTTATTTATGGGATTGGACTGGGCCTAAAGCTCTTACTACTACTACAATAATATGCAAGTAGTAAATTATTTATGAATTTTTGGTAATAACTTAATTAATAATATATAAATATAACGATCTCATTGATTTTGAAACGACAGAACAAAATAAGTATAGTTTATACTCTCTTTGTCTGAATTTATATGATGTTGTCTTATTGAGTACGGAGGGAGTTTGAAAAAAAAACGAAGAGTTTTGAAATTTGTGATCTAAAATAAATTTTAGATATTAATGTGATTATAAATCAATCTCATTAAGGGGGAGATAAAATTTTAAAGTTGAATTATATTTTAAATAGAAATAAATAAATTCATTTTGGGAAGAGAATAAAACGAAAGTGTGACATGTAATTTAGGAAAGAAAAAGTGATACATTCACACATGTTTTCAAAAGTTTCGTCCAACTTATAATGGTCCAGACCCAACTATTTAGATATTACTCATTTCGATTTCTTTAAACTAAATCAAGCTTTTGGGTTTCACGATTTTGTCTTCTTAGGCTTGAACTAAAAAGGCATCTTTATAGTTAAATTCTAAACTCGTCCTTATATGGTTTCTAACTTTATCCTTTCATTCTGATGTGAGATTTGTCTAGAACCCTCTCGTTTGAATTTAAAAAATCATATTTACAGTTAAATTTTGAACTCGCCTTTATATGGTCTCTAACTTTATCCTTTCATTTTGATGTGAGATTTGTCTACAACCCTCTTGCGAGTTCAACTGTCAGTTATTCATAAACTGTTACAACTCTGATAGCCCTAAAAATGTCATCAAAATTTTCAACTACTTGTATGCATTTTTCCTAATATCAATGAAAAAACATTTTAAATTATTACAAGTAGATCTAGATCTCCGCAATAATCAAAACAATTTCCCCTCGTACCAATTAAACAAATAAATTATGTGAGACAATTAACATGGCTAATAACTGGTTTTATAGAGATTAATTAAGAGTTAAGACACTCTTGAAGTCAAACAAAAAACAAATCACAGTTACCAAAAAACAAAAAAGTAAAAAAAGATAATTAAAAATCAAGAGTTCTAGTTTAATTAAAGGATTGAAGTTATATACTAACACCTTTTACACCATCAATGTAATTTAACATTTTATATGAGATTATTATTTTATTTTTGAGGTTATCACATTGTTTGCCTCACTATAAAGAGTTTAAACTTACTACTATAAGTTAACTTAACATATACATGTAAAAAATCTAAAAAAACTTCCGTTACACAGAACTTAAACTTTTAACCAAACCGATCAGGGAAATTTGATTATTTTTTTAAATTCTCAAATCTTTTACTCTACATGGAGGTGAGGGATTTCAATGTGCATAATTGAAACTTCCTCAACAAAATGAAAGTTGAAGTAGTTAATCAACTTCTCGGGAATCTTGATATTTGTTCTCAACCACTCTCCAAAAGAAAGAACAACACACACACAATGTCGGAATCACTCTTGTCCAAGGGATGTCAATTTACATTCTTCACCGAGAAATTACACTATATTAATTGATTTCTCAATGTGTTTAGTACTTTTTTACATCGTGATTAACTTTGTCACTACACAATGCTAAAATGCTTCAAACTAATGGCATTCTAAATTGTATTTAACTATATAGTATAAACAAAAATTACACTATCAAATTTTAAAAATTGCAATTAACAAGTGAATGAAAATTTCATATTTGAAAACTAGAGACATGATTACATATAATCATTAATAATACATATTAATAATAGTTGCTTAATAGAACTATTATTATTTCTTAAGTAGCCCTCCATAATTTGCAGCCATAGCCATTTCTTTTTCAGCCACTTTAGCTTCCTCTCTAAACTTCTTGTAAATATCATTCTTATAAAACTTCCTAGTCCTAAACACCAAAATAATTGACACAAATGCCCCTAGAATTGTCACTCCAGTAATAATAAAAAAGGCCAATTTGAAACATTCATCCCCATTACACTCCAAATCTTCACCAATTTTCCTAATTTTTCCCATAGCCATCATTTGTCTATTAGCCTCTTTATCATACAAATAGCCAACAACTCTCACATTTAGCAAATATGCCCCAATTGGACTTGCCACTGATCCAAAATTATAAAGTGTTGAGTAATATTTCAGTCCAAATAACTCTGATATTATGGCATATAACAATGGCCATTGTGCCCCAAAGCAAAATCCAATGACTATAGATGCAACATATAGGCCCCCAGACACGTTGAACGCGATTAAAAGATGGCCTAAACAAGAGATCACGAGTGTTATCGTGAGCATAAGAGGCCTTGGAAATTTGTACTTGGACAAAAAATGTTCAGACAAGAAGCCAGACACAACTCTACCTAAGTAGTTCCATATACTAACTAGTGACACAAATGTACTAATACTAGTTTTTGGATAGCCTAATGATGTCCCTATCTGTCCTAAGTTGTCTATTGCTGTTAGTGTCCCTCCAACGCCACAAATTGTCGTGAAAAACAGTATCAACATGTCAATGCTGAATAGAGTTTGAAGTATAGTATAGTCTTCACCTCTATCTGGTGCGCGAAAAACTGTTCTCCAACAAGAAACATGTTGTTGAATTTGAATATCATTTCGATTTTCTTGATCTTTTGCATTACAAGGTGTACTTTGTGTCACCATTTGAGGTTGAGATATTTCACAATTTGGCTCCTCAATGACTAGTTTCACTTGTGATACCCTTTCCAATTCTTGTTTCTTGATTTTCCATGACTCAATTTCCTCTTTGACAACAACAACAAGTGGCAAACAGAGCAAAAACAGAACAATTGAAGTGCTTAAACCATATTCACTTTGCTTAAAATGCGTCTTTTTTTGAAGTATAATAACCAACATAAGAAATCCAGCTAATCCAAGTGATGTATATAGAAACTTATAAAACACTTTCATCTCATGTTCAACTCGAACCACCCTCATAACGCGAATTATACGCAAGAAAACCAATGAAACAACAGAAGGAAGCCAACCAATGAGAAGAATAAGAGACTTAGAGTCATTACCATATATAGCATGGTAAATTTGTGTCAACATTGCACCACTTAGTCCAACATACCCTTTAAGTAGTCCTAGAACCGCGCCACGACTCTCAGGGAAGTTCTTAACACAAGTAACTAATGCACCAGTGTTAGCAAAAGATTGAGAATTTGAACCAACACAAATGTACAAACACATTTGCCAAATTTTTGGTTTTGGGATTTTTTTGGTCACTGCTAGCCATATCATGAAGTAGCCAAAAAAGTTAAGGACAGCACCAAATGAAAGGACAACCCAAGGGGGTGTAACTTCATTGATTAAACCAGATAGAATACCAACATTTCCACCTAAATCTTTGAAGAAACTGAGTAAATTAAGGGTGGTTTGATCGTATCCGAGTGAAGTTTTGATATCAGTTGAGTATATACCAAAAATGTATGTGGCACCAGAGGCTGATAAGATTAGAACAGTGGCAAATACCATGAACCATCTTCCTGTTAGGACTTGTAGTGTTAGGTTCTTCATGTTGGCTTTAACACTTTTAGTAGTTTCAAAGACTATTTTATTGTGTCTTGGAAAGAGGCAATGCATAGATGTGTGTGTCTACAATGTATATATATAAGGATTTAAAATGAGTTTTTGTTTAAGTTATATGCATCCGTCAGTCAGTCAGTGTAAAGACTTTTTATACTATCAAGTCAATTTTACCTGTTGTAGCCTAATGTTACTCGGACCGTACGTGTCTCATCCTCCAAAAAAGTCTATTTTTTGAGAATTCCAATTTCCACGTGAGTGCACAAGTATTTTTGGAGAGTCCTAGCAACATAAATTGTAGCAAGTAACTTGCCTTATTTTCAAGGTTATGAATCCCATTTTTTCGGGAGGCTTATTCGTAGATATCTTTTAGTGATGTGATGGTGTAAAAATTTCTTTATACCGACAGTATATATAATAGAGATTTTTTTAATGTTATTAATGTAGTTTAACATGTGACAAGTTAGATATTTAGTAGATTTTTGTAATAAAATATATAAGGTCGAAATAAAAACTACTAAATTCATGGGAACCTATAACTCATATATTATATCGATATGCTTTTATTAGAGTGCATCATTTCTACGATACTACATGATTAATACTTATCATAAAAATCTATTTATAATTATTTTATAAATAATCTAATTATATAAATATTTTATATTTTTTACATTGTCGATACATAGAAAAGTTGTCCAAAGAGATAAATGTCACCATTCATGGAAAAAAAGAAGGTTTCTTTCTATGTTAGATCTTGCGCATCGCACGCCTACATTTTTGAGGTGGGGAAGAGCTATTATATTATATAGAGACTTCATAGTTGACTTAATTTTTTTTTTTAAATATCTACTTTTAGTTAGATATTTTGATGAATTGGAAGATTAAAAGTCGATATAAATCAGATCTTTCTATAATAATCATTCTCTATTATAATATTTTATTATAAAAATTATGTATTTTTATTAATAACATCTCGCTAAAACAATCAGAAAAATATCGAAACAAATAATGTTATTATGAAAAGGTTTAATTGTTCTTGATATGATTGTTTAGTTTTTTTTTTTTCCTATTTAGATAATTTCAAGAGATAAACTTCAAATGTTTTAGTCTTGCACTTAGATAATGCCATTATCTCTCCAATGATTATTATTTTTCATTGAGTGCCCTTTCACTATACTAAAGACTTTTTAGTCTTGCACTATTATAAGAAAGCAATTGATTACTCGAATTCGTATGAATCTACTTTTAATTAGTCAACACTAAGGTTTTCACAAGAATAATAGCACAACAATTTTGAAAAGCATTATTCCTTTGGGACCCTTTTTTTTTTTGATGGGGGAGGGGGAGGGGGGGGGGAGTGGGGCGTAGGAGGGAATATGATATATTATACTAATATTAAACACAAAATATTACGAAGATATTTGTACAAACTTTGTAATATTTTATGTTTATATCAAATTATATTAACTTCCTATGATTATGAGAATGCGAACTTTGTAGGAATAAATTTGTGCTAGTAAGCGCAATTAATTTTCTTTTGATTGACCTTATATAAAGAAACCAACATTGACATATAGTCTTTTCCTTTTGTTTCTTATTTGATAATTTTAAAGGCGAGAGTCTTAATTAATTTGGATTTGTGTCACCTAAGATATGCTTTTCACTCATAAATACTCAACTTTATATCTAAAACTAGATACAAGTGTCCGTGCTAGCACGGGCTCAATATCTGTTATTTTTTGTCTCAATTTATGTGATATAGATAGAATTTAGAAAGTTATTTAAATTTAATATGATTTTTAGATATTTTAAGCTGTTAATTATTATGATTCATAGTAATTTTTACGTAATTTTTAAATAATATATGTTACGCCCCTTGTCTCAATTTATGTGACACTAATGAAAATTTTAGAATCAATTAATTTTTTTGTTTCTTTTATTTTTTGATTTTTAAATTGTGATCTATATTTCTTTTACGTCATTTTAAAACAATATATGTTACTTATCTATCCCTATTTATGCGGCGTTGATTCGAGGGTCAATCAAACTTTTTATATGGTTTTAAAATATTTTAAGTTGTTAATTATAGTGATTTATAGTATTTTTTTACATAATTTTCAAATAATATATATTACTTCCTTTGTCCCAATGTATGTAACACATATAAAATTTCAAGAGTCAATCAAATATTGTTAATTATTGAGATTTACAATACTTTTTACGTAGATTTCAAATTGGATAATACATGTTACTTCTTTTGTCCCATTTCATGTGACACCAATAGAT
Organism: Solanum appendiculatum; assembly: GCA_018342035.1. Classification (NCBI taxonomy): domain Eukaryota; kingdom Viridiplantae; phylum Streptophyta; class Magnoliopsida; order Solanales; family Solanaceae; genus Solanum; species Solanum appendiculatum. Next base: position 558,576 of record JAGDQO010000392.1, on the reverse strand, counting down.
TTATTTCAAGAATCAATCGAATTTTTATATGTTTTTTAAAAATATTTTAAGTTGTCAGTTATCATGATTTATAGTATTTTTTACACAATTTTTAAATATATAAAAAATTTAAAAATAAGACAAACAAATTAAAACGGAAGAACCATTGAAAAATTACGGAAACACCCTAAAGCTGCTCAAGCAGGCATGTTGACCTGCTGCCTGCTTGAGCTGCTTAACTCCCTCTTATTATATAAGAGAATTCATGTGACACCAATAGATTTATTTCAAGAATCAATCGAATTTTTATATGTTTTTTTAAAATATTTTAAGTTGTCAATTATCATGATTTATAGTATTTTTTACACAATTTTTAAATATATAAAAAATTTAAAAATAAGACAAACAAATTAAAACAGAAGAACCATTAAAAAATTACGAAAACGCCTTAAAGCTGCTCAAACAGGCATGTTGACCTGCTGGCTGCTTGAGCTGCTTAACTCCCTCTTATTATATAAGAGAAAATAATATGTTGGATTGATAGCTCAAAAACTCTTTTATGGGTCTATTACAAATGCAGGTTTTTTTTAAAAAAAAACTTTTACACAACTTATAAAATGTATAAAAATGGGAAGCCCAAAACTCATATTGGGCTTAGTGGTGGTATTAATTTGTCTGTACTCTGTAGTGATTGGTGGGGTTATAATTATAAATGGTGATTGGTGATAGTAATGGTTGTCCGCGCTAACTTGTGGTGATAGTAATTGTGGCTGAGCACGGAGGTAGTGAATATATAATGGTGAACGATAACATCGATGTGTAGTACGTAGTTAATAATAGTGAATGATGATAATTAATTGTGAAAGTTGATAGAGTATAATAGTGTTGAACTGTCATTTTTGTAGAAATCTACTAAATATACATTTTAATAATGTTAAAACTTTATTGTAGATTTTAATTGTATAAATCTATTCAGGCCCGCTAATATATCAAACTCACTTAACAACTTATATCTAAATAATTAAGATTCAAATTTATAAAAACAAACAAACAAAAATTAACAATTAAAATATCATAATAGATGATCTTGAACTTTTATCTGCGTTTAAATAAATTTTTTAAAAATGATCGTAACTTAAAAAGTAATTCAAGTCATTTGTGATTGTCATTACTCCTTAAGTCTGGTAAATAAGGGTGTTCATGAAATATACGTGTGTTAAGTTTGAGTGTTTATCTATATATTTTGTTATTAAATAACACAAGCAACTTTAGTCAATACATTACAACTTGTAATCTATTAATTAACATCATAGGTAGAATGAATATTGCGAAGTTTTACCCCTTGTCATAGTTTTTTAGTAATGAAAACACATGAATTTTTGCCTATAAGGCATAACTTGTGACTAGTTGAGTAGATTTACATTTCCCGACTTATTGAAATACCTCAAACAACTACTTATAGGGAAAACTAATTTATGCCGAATGAGCAATAAATTTTTGCCCACTAAAGTTTATGAAGTCAAGGCTATTTTTTAAAGATTTTGTTAGGTTTGGTCAAAAATTCAAGATACCCCGTATGAAAGTCATCCATGTAAATCACCCTATCAAAACTAAAGAAAAAAATATTTTTGATGGATAGCCTCACAGTTTTTAAAAAAATATTATTAAATATTCAAATGGGGATTATCAGTGGCCTAATTCTTTTAGCTATAAACTATAAACACGTATAATTAAATATACGTTAAACGATATATATGACTTCTAGATTTAGTAGTGCTATAGTATAGTATCCACTCTCTAAGTATCATACATAAATTCAAAAGTAGAAAAATTAAAATCAGAACATAGCTCACGATATAATTAATGTTCAATAAATAAATTTATTGAAAGTAGACATTGTCATAATAATATTTCTTCTAAGATCTAAGTATTAATAAAGCTAACCTTACATGATTTGGAGAATATCACAAGGTAGAACTAGAAACTAACTAATTTTAGCAATATGGAAATCATTATCCTCTCAAAGGAAAAAGTGAAGCCATCAACACCAACACCTCCACACCTAAGAAATCACAAATTGTGCCTTTTTGATCAACTAGCACTTGGAATTTGCATAACACCTATCTTCTTTTACAAAAACAACAACAATGTTGTCGATAATCGTCTCAAGAATTCCCTCTCGGAAACCCTAACCCTATTCTATCCGCTTGCTGGTGAGCTAAGTTCAGAAGATTCAACTTTTGTGGATTGTAATGATAACGGAGTTCTTTACGTGGAAGCTCATGTAAAGGATGTTTGTATGGATGAGTTTATTCAAAACCTTGATATCTCACAACTCATTAACTTCCTTCCACAACATGCAAGCATGGGTAGCAAAATGAACTATGTTCAAACTCTTGAAACCCTAGTTTCTATACAAGTAACTAGGTTTGTTTGTGGTGGAGTCGCAATTGGTGGAGTCTTGTTTCATAAACTCTTAGATGGAGATACCATGAGCAAATTTTTCAACACGTGGGCTAAGATTGCACGTGGTGATAATAATGATGATGATGAAGTTGGAAAAATCGCGTCTCTTGATTTCACATCATCATCACTACTATTTCCACCTCAAAATCTTCCTCATGAGTTTTTGGAAACCAATAAAATGATATTTTTCTACGAGAAAAAGTCTCTCGTTAGGAGATTCGTGTTCAATGCCAAAGCAATTGAAGCCATTAAGATGAAAGTGTCTAGTGAAAATGTGCCTAATCCAAGTCGAGTCGAGGCATTGACTACTTTCATTTGGAAGCACATGACTTTAGCAACAAGAACAACAAAAGGAATTAGCTCAAGGCCAATCATGGTGGCACATCTTGTGAACTTGCGATCAAGAATTGACCCAAAATTGCCTAATGCATTTGGGAATTTAGTCTTTATAGCAACTAGTGAAATTAAAGAAATGAGTGATGATGAATTGGAATTGCCTCATTTGTTGGGAATAGTGAGAGAGATGTTTGAGAATATGAATAATGAAAACTTGAAGGCTTTGGAAGGAGATGATGCACTTGATTGTATTGTGGATATGGCAACACAAGTTGGGAGCTTATTGCCACAATTAGATACTTATAAGTTCTCAAGTTGGTGCAATTTTGGACTTTATGATGTTGATTTTGGATGGGGAAAACCTATTTTTATTGCTCCCTTCATTGAACCTATTACCTCATTGAATAAACAACAAATTATTCTTGTGGAAAATGGAAGGAATGATGGAATTGAGGCTTGGATCCTTAGAAGCAATGAGGAAATGCTTGAGTTGGAGAAAGATGAAGAATTTCTAGCATATGCATCTCCAAAACCTAGTGTCCAATATGACCCTTGAGTTTTTCAATTTTAATGGATGCGTTATTTGCTTTGTGTTGATGTCTGATTGAAAATCCATCAAAATTTGACATCAATTTCATCAAAATATCCGCTAAATATAGAACCAATAAGGTTTTTTGGATTTATGGACTAGTTATGCCAGAACTATTCATACAGTCAATAATAATGTACGAGTTCGATCTTATTCAAAAAATAATAATGTAAGTGGTGTTATTTGCTTTGTGTTGATTATTATTCTTACTCATGTGTTGTTGTTACTATATATGTATTTGTTATTCCGCATTCTGGCTTTGAATAAAACTATAAGATTCGCTCAAAAATTATGTGAGTATTATTTAAATAGTTACATATTTAGGACTCTTGACACAAATAGATGCGTCAGAAGTTTGTAACTCCTATGCATTGACAATGTATAATAGATATACTAAATATATATATATATATATATATATATTGATAGTGTAAAAAATGAAATAACAAGATTTATTAATTATTAAATGGCAATGCAAATTATAAAAAAGATAAATCCTACAAACACTTTGAAGGATTGCAATATTTAACATCAAAATTTGTAAAACTTTTTTTTTTTCTACCAGACCTGTCAATATCTAGCTTGAATTTTTGGCAGACTGCAAGAAATAAAGAAAATATCAGCCATGATGAAAAACCTGTTGATATTATATACACTTCTAGAAGAAACAACGAATCGGAATTAATTAGACACGAGTAACTTCTGTAGCTAAACAACAAAATTTCGTAGCTAATCCTATTTAGCGATGAATTAGTGACATATTATCAAAAAAAATCATGTTAGCTCCGGCCTATGGGTTATTTAGCGGCTGATTAGCAATGAAGTTCGTAGCAAATGTATGTTTTATTGAAGTATGTATTGGTTCATACTTTATATATAGCAAAAGGAAGTGAACTATAGGCTTACAAGTAGTTCATGATCACCCATAATCTCATCGATCAATTCTTGTAATGGCTTCTCCGCGCTGTTTGGAACAAGAGCAGCAAAGACGGGGTCTTCAAGTCCTGCACATAGTTATATACGTGTTAAACTGAATCCAGTATTTTCGACACAGAACATAGATATACATATGTGAAAAAAATACTAAATTTTCAATAAATACGGAATTCTGAACTCATAATTTCAAAAGTACAACGAGTATGACCATGTAGAAGATCATCGATATCACAGGCCACATTGAACTGAAAAAAGTTCATAAATGATAGGAAAAAATTTGATTGTTATTGTATCAGTTTAATGCCTTATTTGTCATTGCTATGGAAAGAATATTACAAAAGAGAAAGATGCAGGTTCGGTCCAAATCCTATATTTGTCTTAAGAATGTAATGAACATGTATTAACTATTAATTTAGAACCAATAACTTAAAACGGACTAGAATCCCGAACCCATAAACTTCAAATCCTGACTCCGTCTTTGCTGAACAAAGAGAGCATTCTAATACTCATGATTCATGTGTTTTCCTAATAAAAGTTTTATGATATAATCTGTTTTTCCTACTAAGATCTCAAGATAATCCTGTATTTCTCTGTCTTTAATTAATCACTTTTCTCTGTTTAGATATAATCATTTCGTTTATTTTAAGATCTTCGGCTGTGAATGATGAATAAAAAAAATATATTTACCACTTTCTTCAAAAGCGTCAAGAAACATCATCATCTCCTCTCCAGTAAGGCCAGACAGGAAGCAAATTCGCGGAAGCTGTTTAGCAATCTGCATAAATGATACCTCCACATTAGAGTAATTAATGATGAGTTTGTCGTTTAGACAAGCAATTTCGTGATGCTTACGACACTTCATTAACACTTAATGAACTGAGTAGAAGTGTAAAACACACGGATAAGCATATATTAAAACAACAAGGGCTACGACAAATTCCACGCTAGTTGTAGTCGGTTATATGATCCTCAATATCTATTTTGTTCCATTTGGAACCGTTTCACTTTAATATGACAATACTCTTGGTTCTCTAACACCATAGGTCTCTCTACATTTTCTACTGACATACGAATCTCTAAACAGACTAAACAGACTCTCAGAAAAAAAAGTTGGATCTAATGTAGGTGCACCAACAGTCCTGTGTGTGCAGAAGCACAGAGATAGTTCCGTTATCTGACCTTTGAAGCATCTAAATTGGTCTGTTTTGTATTCACTGCTTCCCAAAGTGACCGAGAAATCATGTCTTCGGTACAAAAGATGACCTGCAGCATATGTTGTATTAGATGTAACTTAAAGAAAACGATATTTAGTGTAAGTGAGAGAACGACAAACTTAGTACAGAAAAGCAAATAGATTATTTATACAGGCTCTCTGGCTTCAGATAATACCATCAACTCGCTAGCAGCGGAGAAGTCTAGTGAAATTTACCTGGAGGAATTCACCATCCATCTCCTTCAAAAGCTGCTGTATCTGCAACAAGATAATCATAGAGGGATCAGTTATCGATGCAAAGGTACACTGAAGATGCAGTTTTAGTTAAGCATAATAATAGATAGACACCTTAAATTGGGCTCAGCTAGTAACTAAACACTCCAACTTTGAAAATGCACATCTAGACACCTCAACTCGTCCCCACTGCATCTCGTGGACACCCGAAGCTAACATGGCACACAAATTTTGAAGGTGTCTAGATGATTATTTTGTATGTTGGAGTGTTCAACGGACACAATGGTGACTAGTTGAGGAGTCTAGAGTTGAGGTCAAGTTAAGGTGTCTATCTATGTATTATGCCTTTTCGCTATTGTCTTAAGTTTATATTCCAAGGAGCATGTTTCACTAACATCAAAATTACTGCTATATATCAGATATGGTTACTCTATTTGTTTTACCTTCTTATCCTTATACTAAGATATATAGCATTAAGAGGATTCTTGTTCCTTTCTGAGTACCATCTGAGACATCGATTCACCAATGGTGAGTAATGTTATAACACACAAAACTCACAGCACAGCCAAACACGAACATGTAAAAGGTAATCAGTCTAGAAATTACCTTTGCTCCCTCGTCCACTTCGAAGCCCAGCAACAACAAAGCCTGTAAAATGGATCATTGAGGCGTTCATTTAAGATAAAAAACTGAGCAAAGTATACCAGAAAAACACCAAATGTGTGCTAATCTTTCTAGAATCTTTTAGCTTGAAAAGAAAAACATTTGAAGGCCATCCAAAAACCATCATTATCTGGTATTGGCTCTCATATGACATTGTATAAAGTCGTTAAAACATGATATCCTTCCCTTTGTCGTAGTTTCTTAGCTAGATCAAGAATTAACTTTAATGCATCTTACGAGTCACAACATCGCGAAAATTTCAGCTCCTAGAAATGCCGGAAAATTTGAATTCCCTAACATTTCAAGTAACAATATTACGTATGCCGTCTCTACTCTGTCCATGTTTGTGTATATAACAAAATGGTTAAAATACAGAAGGAAACGTTCATTACGCTTCATAGTAGTTCCCACATAGAACAACCAAAATAAATGGAATATATAGGAATAAATGACTGATGCTACTGTAAAATAACTAACCAGAACTTACAGGTGGACCATATTTTGGATCTTCGGCGTTTATAGAAACAAACTTAGAATCTTCAGTAATCTCAGAGGGAAGGCCTGCAAGAGGGGCATCGCGAAGATCGAACTGATCAGTAGAAATTGCATGAAAAACAAATCAGATGCCTAATACGCAAAAATGGTTCAAATGAACATTGGCTTCAAAACCTCATCTACAAAGTTAATGATAGAAAATATCATCAAGAATGATATAAACAAGTTACTCCCTCTGTTTCAATTTGTTTGTCTTACATATCTTTTTAGTCCGTTTAAAAAAGAATGCCTCTTTCCTTTTTTGACAACTCTTTAGTTCTAACGTTCCGCATGATATGTTTAAGAACACAAGATTGAAGGGTATTTTAGTACATATCTTTAGTTAATTAGGACCACAAGATTCAAAAGTCTTTTTAACTTTCTTAAATTCCGTGTCAAATCTAAATCAGACAAACAAATTAAAACGTAATGTTTAAAAAACATAGATTCTTGTAGATAATTCAAGTTTACTAGGACTGAGGATCTTAGGAAATCTTAAACATGAAGAACCAAATAAAGATTACTTCTTTAACCAAATTACAAACTCAAAATCTCAAGTAGAAACAGAAGTACAAGGATTCTAAGTAAAGAATGAGAAAAGGAACAAAAAAGTAGAACCCCATTATTCATTTATCTTATAAAGCCACAATCTTGAACTTTTAAACATGAAGAACCAAATAAAAATCAAATCTTTAACAGAAAAAAAGTGGAATTTTGACAAGAACAAACCTTCACTATCAAAAGATGCTCTTGGATATTGTACCTTAAGCTTCAAATGATGTCCATTTTGGGTAGATAAAAAAGCTGAGATATGTGAATTCTTGAAATATTTTGATAAAATTGGTTGCTTATTATAGTTAAATCCACCACAGAAGTTTCCACAAGTTAAACTGATTGAAGAAGAAGCCATCACTTATCCTTTTCCTCTATCTATTTTGCTTAATACAAATAATACTACTATTTACAGTTAAGAACATTATCTGTTTGCTATCCCTTTTTTTTTTTTTTGGGCGGGGGCAGGGGGGCGGGGGCTGAATTTTTTTTGTAAAAAACAATTGCAAAATAACCAATTTTATACATCAATAATAAATGAGTTAAAATTAAATTGTTAAATAAGAGAATTAAGTGTAATTAATATATATAAAATATAAAAGAAAAATAGTGGGATAAAGTCAAATATGTATTGCAATTACTTTAAATAATTAATATTGTTTATTTTCTAAATATTAAATATAAAAAAATTATCTTTATATAAAATATTTAAGAAAATTATGTTTGGTGATGGTTGTGAGTGTCGATTTGATTAATAATTGTTGGTGATAATGATTATTGTGATTATAGTAGCTAGTGGTGATAATAGCGATTAATGATGTTGATGACTTATGATTGCGGTGAATGATAAAAATAATTAATATTAGTATTAGTGAAATGACAAATAACTTTTAGGGTAATTTGTGTTTTTTCTCTCAAAAAGTTGATCTTTATAGAGTAAGCAAATCAGCCCAAAAAGGTATCAGACAAAATACTGATTCTATATTTTTTTAAAATCCATGCAAAATACAGAAGAAAGCTTCAAATCAGCTGATGGTTACCAAATTTGATACTTTTCTTTTCTAGTTTGATCTCTGTAAGTTAAAGATTTCATCTTTTTTTCATAATACTGTGCCTATATGTAGAGTTTAGGGAAAAGGTTAAGTTTTGATTATGTTAATTTTTTTGTTTAATAGTATCATTAATAGAGAAAATGGGCTAAAGATTTGATTTTGAGAAATGGGGTTCTTGTTTCTTGGTGGATATTTACCTTTATTCACTGAACTTTGTTGAATATCTTGGATTTTGGGGGAATTGAGGTTTTTTTATTTCGTATGTAATTTTTTTTTTTTTTTTGGTGTTGTGGGGTGCTAGTGGTGGAAGAAGAGGTGAAGGGATGGGTGCAGTGAGGTGGAATGCCACGTGGTGTCCGCCTTACGAAAATGTCAGTGGCACGTGTGATTGGGCAGCCTTAACGGAGGAGAAGGGGTATATATGAGCCACTTCAGTAACATCGGTAGCTTTGTAGAAAAGTAAAATGGAGGATAAAATTGATCCTTTTGGCCCATTTGCCTTTCGTTTTTGTTCATTCATTTCTAAGTTATAGGGCTTTTTGCTAAGTTTACATGTATTATAAAAGAAAGATTATGCACACATATAGGATATTGAAAGAAAAGTTTTAGCGGCTTTGTATTAAGATTCATAATTTTGACTTTATGGGTTCTAGATAAATTGTTTATGTATATTAAGTGGATTTCTTAATACAAATACAGTGTTTTGGTCAAAGTTACTAGGCTCTGTCGAATCCATTTGAACCTCTAAATCTTGGATCCCCCATCTAAAGTCATGCATGCTAATTTATCAGCTGAGCAAAATGCTCGTCGAGATATTGGTTGTAAGGTTTGCTTGAATTTCATATCAGATTCTATACTTTTGGCAGAGAGCTCAGGCAAATTTTGCTTCAGGAATGTGGTCTGTCCAAGATATTAATTGAACATCAGTTGAAGTTTGCATTTCTAGAGCAATTTGAAGTTGAATACAGTTCTTAGATATCGATGCTTTGTGAAAACTTGTGCCCCCTATGCCTGGATGACAGTCATGTGATATCTGTAGTTTATTATTTGCCGTTTATTTGAAGGAATTAAAATCGCAACTAATGGCTGCATATTTGGTTTTTCAGATTGCATTTGACACTGTGTATCAACTTCAAATTGGCTATCTGTGGACATGATATATGTTCAGGTAAATGTTTAATGCAGACAATGGATTGTGTCTCTTTCTTCTCTCTTGTATTCTTCTTAAGAAAATCATGTGCGACTAATTGACCACCTCCGGAACAAATTTAAGTCCTGTTATTAAAATGGGGCGAAGTTCTTGTTCCTAGACGATTTGTTGTTAATATATAAGGAATCATGAGAAGCTGCATTTTTCGAGTTCTTGATTTTCTTAAGAGATGAATGATAATGGATAGAGTCTAGTTTATGCTGTTGTCGTCGTGTGTTGAACATAATCATGAAGAAGAAATGATGCTTGGTAATATTAGCTAAATTGTTAAAACAGTCATGTTATCACTTTGACCATCTTGATTGATTCTATTATTCGTGTACAAAAAGAGAACGTCTTTACTCACTTTTTCTCTACTGTCTAAGAGCTTCTATCTTTTTTTTTGGATGGTCGGAAAATCCATCTGGAGCCGACACTTTGGACCAACCACAGCCTTCGAAGCTCGGGGATGAAGGGCCTCCCCCTATATCCTTCTCCACTTAAATATTAGACTTAGTTCATTTGGCGCAGGCTTGAATTTGTGACTTAAGAGACAAGTGTCTCAACCTTTGTCAATTGAGCTAAACCCGGAGGCCTCTATGGTCAAAGAACATTTATATGACATGTTGTGGTCAAGCTCTAAATAGTACTAGGAACAAGAAGGGTCACTTTCTGGAATAATTTCTTTTCTGATAGGTATTATTAGAAAAGCTATCGGTTGCCTTCAAAAATGAAAGGACTACCTTATACTGTTACACGTAGCACACAGTTTGTACATAGTGTATTTATCTCGATTCTTGTGGGAATACACTAGGTATGTTGTTGTTGTATTTAACTTGATTGTTTGGAAACATGGAGATGATGGATGTCATATGCGTATGTGTCAATATTTTCCTGAGAAGGCTGTGTTTAAACTATTTACTTGTCTGCATGAACAGCCTACTGGCACTGATAGAACTGCAGTCGTTCAACAGGAGTAATGTTAAAATTATTCGATCAAATACCTGCAAGTTTTATGTAGAATAGATTTTCAGTTTTAGAACTTTTGAATAGTTTATTGAGAACTCCGTCTAATTGTTTTCTCACACTACCAGTGATGAAGAACATTTGGCGATCAAGAAAATGCATGTGTTTTCCACAGTGGATGGCTTTGTAGAGATAACCGAGTCATTGATGGACATGATAAAGTTCATTGCAAACGAGCCCTCAGCTGGGCTTTTCTATGTTCAACAGCATACCCACACTGCGGTGCCAAACCTTATCAATCTCACTAGCAAAATTGAGGGAAAATCTCGTCAAGTGACTTTGCACACAGCAGATTCAGAGGATTCTATGGTCATGGTCAGGTCAATGAAAGAGTGTGGCTTCTCAATTGCTAACGAAATGATTAAAGATCTCAGACATTCTCTAGCTGTCGTGTCCGAGAAGCAGCTGAGAAATGGATTTACAAGAAGGCCAAGTTCAAGTTTCCGGATAGGGAGAACTATCTCGTGGAATCCTACTACTTGGGGTCGAAAAACAGGTCCAGAACAAGATGGTGAGGGGAATGCTGATTACATTTCAAATGTTTTCAGGTCAGCAAAAGAAAAAGCTAGTAGCTTCAAATGGCCTCAGATGGATTCCATAGAATCTAAACCATCCAAGAATTAGGAGCCATCTGTGACCTGTTCTAATGATGACACGACGTTAGCAGCAGATGCCAGCTCTTGCACCAGAGGTCAACAACGATGAAACGTTGCTGTTCTCAAGCCAAACTGATGATGTGAAAGCATGCCCATGATCGAATTTTGTCTTGAGAAGCAAAACTTGGAAGTGTGGTTAGGAGGGACGGACAATCATAATGCTAAACATTGAAAGGCTTTAACTTGATATAGCTTTGAACTTGAAACAATTCTTTGTTGTTTGGACGCAACTTTACTTGTACCAACCACGTTTGATGGATCTTTGTACTAGAACATGAAACGTTGAAATGAGAGATTATCAAACGTGTTCAAAGGAGAAGGAAAGAGGAAGCTTCAATCTAACAACATAATAATTGTATTGAACTTTTAAAATAACAAATAATTTGAGATAACTATTTTTAGAAACCACGACATATAATTTGACACAACCAATTTCCTTCTACAAGACTTGTTAACAAGAAAAAAGTGTGTGCCTGCCAAATTTGAATCTTTTAGGACTATTATGTGGATTGTGGACATTGATTTTCCAATTGCCCTGATTCTCACAACTGCAGCCTCAATGAACAATATAATGAAAGCTACATTTCCAGACTTCTATACATCTTTATAACGCAAACACAGTGTACGTTAAGCTTTGTAGAACAGCTAGTAAAGGAACCTTACGCGACTAGGCAACTCTCTTCACTATCAGGGAGCACAATGTCTAGCCTCATCATAGGCTTATACTTAAGGAACCTTACACGACTCTCTTCCCTGTCAGCCTCATCATAGGTTTATACTTGTGAGATATTTGAGCACCAGCCTGCATACAGACTTCAACCACAGCTGGAGCCTTCCCATGGAACCTCTTCAGTGCACTCCTCCATGGGGGTCCTTTTGGATCTTTAACATGCCACACATAATTAGGGGGAAATACCTCATCCACTGTCAGCTTGGATGCAAAGTACTACAACTGCTGAAATTCTGTCTCATGCTTAATGCGCGTGCCAAAAGGATCATACATATGGTATGACTTGATAGGAATTAGCACATCATTAATTGATCCTTTCACCCAGGAGTGGAAGCTTCTGCAACTACTGTTGGTTGCAATCCTGAATCTCATGACCATTTTGAGCAACATGGATTTGTGAGCATTCTCTGCAGGCAAAAAATAGTGACTTAGTTGATAAAGAAATGGCACTGGAAAATCAACGCTACTTAAGTGGAGATACAGTTGGTCACACATACAGTTATTGATGTTTTCACATACATCCAACTTCTGATTTCAAAACACATACATACACATACAGTTAATCCAGCTTCTGCGATGAAAGTACATACATACATGTACAGTTGATTACACATACATACACATACAGTTAGAATTAAATACTGTATCTGCGCGATTCAGTTAGCATTAACAAAAATCTCACTGTATTTTACAAAAAAACTGGCGCTATAGCACTAAATTGACATGGATGTATTCATCGAGTACATGTAACATCTACGTGAATTTTGACCTTAAAACTATTGAACTGTTTGTAGGAACTTGACAAGCTGTTGTTCTGTTATTGTTTAATGCTTTCAGATAGACTAAAGAGCCCAGCAACACAAATGTTTGTTCAACTGATCATTCTGAGTACAACTTCAAGTTCACTTACACAATGAGGATAAGGATCCTTTTGAAGATATCGGCAAAGATAGACGTTATGCAGTTGATGCTTGTATTGTGCGCATTATGAAGAGGTAGAAAGTTTTCCCTCATCATGAGCAGTTGAGCAGAAAGTTCAAGCCTGATATGGAAGCAATCAAACAGCGGACTGAAGCTTTTGTCATCTGAGAAATGCTTGGAAATAGACCAAGAAAATCTGAACCTGCACAAGTACTTGGCCTAACGCAACTGCTCGAGTACATCTGAGACCAAAAGATCTCAAATAAGTTAGTAGTGTAGATCATGAGGTATTGCAACTCATTCTATTCAATGGAGAACAGATCAACAACAACATACCCAATGTAATCCCACAAGTGGAGTCTAGAGAGGGTAGAGTGTACGCAAACCTTACCCCTACCTAGTAGAAGTAGAGAGGTTGTTTCCGATAGACCCTCGGCTTAAGTAAAGCATAAATAGCAATGTGTTGCAAGAGAATCAAAATTTTCAAATTGCTCTTTATCATTATTGACCATATATGTAAAAAGACTTTTTTACCTGTTAATCTGCTAGCAATAGCAAAATCTTTCTCATGGATTGACATGCACAATAGCACAGTACATAGTTCTTTCCTCATTAGCAAAAGAAAGAACTGCTCGAATACATTTTTGTCGATCAATATTCGCTATCAGTGCACTAATTTCATTTTCCCCTAACTTGGACAAGGGAGAAAGAGCTTCACCAAGAACTTAGATAACCTATTAAATCGAGTCCTTTCTTCCACTGGTTTCAACCCACTGATCGAGTTGTGAAATATGTACAGCCCTTGTTGACAATGAGCAAAAGAGTTGATTGTCACCTATAACCAGATTCCAATCACCTGCAAGCCACAGCATCTGTTAACTGTAATCTAGGTGCCTTTTAAAACAGAGCTAATAATTAACTTCGACTATGCTGTAAAAAAGATATCCCAGCAACACAAATGTTTGTTCGACTGATCATTTAGAGTACAACTTCAAGTTCACTTACTTGGAGGATAATGATCCCTTTGCTTCCTCCTCTTTTGGATGAAAGGAAAAAAGGTGTTTGTTGAAGATATCATCAAAGATAGACGTTATACAATTGATGCTTGTATAGTGCGTGTTATGAAGCAATCAAACAGCAGATTGAAGCTCTTGTCATCGGAGAATACTTGGAAATAGACCATGGAAATCCGAACCTGTACAAGTACTTGGCCTAAGGCAAATGCTCGAGTACATCTGATACAAAGAGATCTCAAATGAGTTAGTAGTGTAGATCATGTGGTGTTACAACACATTCAATTCAATGGAGAACAGATCAAGAGAATCAAAATTTCAAATTGCTTACTTATGTAAAAGACGCTTTTTTACCTGTTACTCTGCTAGCAATACCGAAATCTTTCACAAGGCAATACATGCACAATAGCACACAGTAGTACAGTACATAATTTCTTTAGCTAACGAAAGAGCTGCTCAAATACATTTTGTGGATCGATATTCGCTATCAGTGCCACTAATTTCGTTTTCCCCTCACTCAGACAAGAGAGAAAGAGAGCTCCCTCAAGAACATAAGTCCTTTCTTCCACTGGTCGAGTTGTGAAATATGTACAGTGCCTGCACACAATGAGCAAAACAGTTGATTGTCACCTATAACCGGATTCCAATCACCTGCAAGACACAGCATCAAGGTCGATAATCAGATCTATGTTAACTGTAATCGCACTGTCATAAATCTAGGTGGTTTTTAAGACGAGCTATTAGAACACAATCATACAAAAGATATTATACTTCTCATTGACTATGCTATGACAAAGAGGGTATAATAGTAGAGGCTTATAAAGATGCTTATAAGCTGTAAGATTTAATTGAGGAAAGAGAAAGCTGGCATCAAGATACTTACCATAGAAGAGCCAAGAAATACAAAGTTTCTGCTCCCACAATATCGTCTTTTACCAACCACGATGGTTTGCGCTGGAAGACGAAGCACATGTACCCGTGCTATCTTCAAAAGTATTTGAAGCATGGATAGAGCTACCATCAGCCAATATTATTCCTCCAACACTAGGATTCAGAGCGGTAGAAGTAGAGCCAGTGACACCAACCCCAAATTTATCACCAATGCTTGAATTTAGATCAACAAAATTCCTCTCCAATTCCCAATTCATTTGTCTAACTCAAACCCGAACAGTAGTTTTACTCCCAATTTCAATTCACTTCCAAAATTCTAATCCTAATCCTAATTCCGGTTCAATCCCGAAACAATTCCATCCCATCTCTATCCCCATGAAGAGAAGACAAGGTAGGCCAGGAAGTAAACAGTCTTTGGATCAGGTATCCAATGATTTTCTCATTAATACCAATGAAGATCAGTCTGCATTGATTTCTTCATCTTCTTCAGGTAAAGTTAGTAAAACCCGAGTGCAAAGTTCTGATTTTGCTAATAAAAATGTTGATTCTAAAGGGGTTAGAAGTAAGAATTCGGAAAAGGGAGTTGTTTCGATGAAATTGTTTGTATAAGCAAAGAGCCAACTTCTGAGGCTTTAGTTGCGTTAACGGTTGGATTTCCTTCTGACTAGTTAACGGATGAGGAAATTGAAGCTGGGGTTGTTAGTGTAGTTGGCGGGGTAGAATAGTATAACTATATTTTAATTAGGAATCACATTATTACGAAATGGCGTGAAAATGTGTCGATTTGGGTGACAAAAGATATGTTTGTTGATGTTATACCTGAATGGTGTGGTGGGTTATTGGATTCTGCATATAACTATTTGTTATTGTACGGGTATATTAATTTTGGTGTGGCATTGACAACTAAGAATAGGATTCTAGCTAAGCCAAGTAAAGGCAGAGTGATTATTATCGGGGCAGGTCTTGCTGGGTTGGCGGCTGCAAGACAACTGATGTTATTTGGGTTTGATGTTACTGTTTTAGAGGGACGAAAGCGTGCAGGTGGAAGGGTGTATACAAAAAAAATGGAAGGAAGGAATAAGGTGGCAGCGGCTGATCTAGAAGGGAGTGTTTTGACAGGTACACTAGGGAATCCACTTGGTCTGTTGGCACGACAGTTGGCGTATACACTTCATAAGGTGAGAGACCAATGTCCACTCTATCGTGCTGATGGAAAGCCCGTAGACGAGTATCTGGATAAAAAAGTGGAGGCTGCTTACAACGGACTTTTGGATAACGCAAGCAAGGTCAGACAAGAATTATCTAAGGCTATTTCTCTTGGAGAGACATTGGAGACTTTGAGAAAGGATTTTGGTGTTGCGATGAATGCTGAGGAGATGAGCTTGTTTAACTGGCATTTGGGAAATTTGGAATATGCAAATGCGGGTTTGCTTTCACAGCTTTCCTTAAATTTTGGGACCAAGATGACGCTTATGATATGGGAGGGGATCACTGCTTCTTGCTCGGTGGAATTGGAAGATTAGTTCATGCTCTGGCTGAAAATGTGCCTATTATTTTTGAAAAAACTGTGCATGCCATTCGTTATGGTAGAGATAGTGTGAAGGTGATTGCTGGGGGCCAATTATTTGAGGGAGATACGGCATTGTGCACCGTTCCTCTCGGAGTTTTGAAGAGTGGTTCTATCAAAATCATTCGAGAGTTGCCTCAGCAAAAGCTGGACACAATAAAAAGATTGGGTTTTGGATTGTTAAATAAGGTTGCAATGTTATTCCCATATGTGTTTTGGGACTCCACTGTTGATATATTTGGTTATGGTGTTGATGATTCTAGTTGTTGGGCTGATGGAAATCCTGTAGACCAGCATTTGGATAAAAAAGTGGAGACTGCTGATAACGGACTTTTGGATAAGGCCAGCAAGCTCAGGCAAGAAGTTTTCTCAGGACTGGAAGGTGGAAGCACATATCCATATTGTCATTACAAGAATTTCCAAACTTGGAGTCAGTGAGATCCCTTACCACAAACCAGTAGAAGGGCCAATTTCTTACTTGCCAGAGGCGTAGAGCTAAAGCAGCTCGCGACTACATTAGTTCTGATCTCCCCAGCAGATAAAGTGGTTCCATTGCCTCTGTCAATTTTTTTAGCCTTCCTGAGAAACAAGTTAAAAAGGAGATCCATGAAGAAGCTGAAACTTTGAACAAGAAAAAGAAAGGACTTACTTAAGGAAAGAAATAGGAAAAAGGAAGCTAAAGAGAGGTGGGGAAGGACTCATACCTGACTATTTTTTATTTGACAGTGGCTGCTCTTGACTTTACAACACCTTTTAAGCACAAAATATAAGAAATGTTAGCCTCAAGTCTAATATATGCTACAGCTGCAAATGAACATGTTTGTAATGATAGCGAGCATTATGCTTCCCAACAATTCTAACGTTTCATTTAATTATGTTGGGGACTTAGTCGCACCACAAACAAAATACAACATAGATACTTGCTCTTTATTCATATCGTGTCCAGTCAACACAGATGCATAAAATCGGACAAAGAAAGTAATATAAACTTTGATCATAATTCTTTAAGCACAAAGCTAACAAAAGGAAGTCAATATCATGAAGTTAAAATTAGAAAGACTTACATCATGCAAAAAAAGGGTCACAATGAAGAACAATAAAAGCAGCAAGCAGTTGAATTGACCAAGAAAAACAAATGACAAAGACAACTAAAATATTTAAAAGTAAACAACGAACCACTACCAAAACCAAAAACAAAAGAAAATGCATAACCTAATTTGAATTGACAAATACAGCTAGTAATACGTATCACGGACAATTATTGTATTCATTTTGTTCAGAACAGCAAATATTAGTTTTTAGTGACAGTAGATTTACGGTAGAGTTACACTGTGCAAGTAGATAGAAAGTAGTATCACGGAGTACAAAAGAGGCTATGAACCTCCATTACAAGATTAGCTCTCCTGGGTAATTATTTAAAGGTATGATCATGCGCATTAGTGCGGTTATTCTTCGTCTACATATAATCCTTATAGAGCTTTAAACAAGGAAATAAATCCGGCTAGTGTATTTTATTTGAATAATGAGACATCGATGTTAGATACCAAATTTCCTTTAGTGCTAAACAAAAAGATGTTGGTGTTAAAACAACTATATATCGTAATATATTTTCTAACTCTAATAGGTAAATATAGCCTTAGGAAATTGACTATTCAAATGACCTTTTATTGCGGCATATGAATATGGTCTATATTAGTGAAACATTTTTGCATATGAATGTGGTCTATATTAGTGTATCAATCAATATAACTTTTCAATTTCTTTATCTCTTGAGAGTAACTAAGAAATTTAATGCATTGGTTTTGTAAGGATAAATTATACTTTTAAGGGCAAAATGGTTGGTCAACTTTTGGAGAGCTTTTTGGACTTTCAATATTTTACTTTAATTGTTCCCATTTTTAGTCTCGGGACATGCACGTAACACATGTACCCTGTTGCCAATAAGTAAATATTTTTTTACAAAAACACATTAATATTAAAATGTGTTTGATTTACTAAGTATAAAAATTAAGAATGTTTAATGGTTATCCTATTAAGCTAGCTCGATGAAGGAGACAATACATCATCTCATAGAAATCCGAAAACACTAGATAGTAATTTTGATGTTTTGGTTTTGTATTTACACGATACATGCACTGAGGGTCTATCGGAAACAACCTCTCTACCTCCCAAGTAGGGGTAAGGTCTCCATACACACTACCGTCCACAGACCCCACTTGTGGGACTACACTAGGTATGTTGTTGTTGTTGTTGCTGTAACTGTTACACTTTTTTTAGAAAACAAATTTAAATTACTAGATTGAGTGTTGAAGATCGAACAGTACTATCACTTTGTCAAGATGAATTGTGCGAATTACTTTTCATAAGTTTTGTAGCAACAACTTGTGTTATAATATCTCCTCTCAAACTCATCATTGTTCATTTCAACCCTAGCTATTTGAGAAAACCTACTTATATTTAAAATCATATACCCTTGAATATATTTTTCTTGACATACTTATCAATTTGAATTGAACTCATGTTTTGAAAATTAAGAATGTGATTTTTTTTAAGATTTGAGTTCAACATACTTGTTCATTATATAAAGCTTTACTGATTTTGAAATATTTCTTCTTAAAATTACTTAATGATGTTAGTTATCTTTTAATCTTTTTGAATCTCTTTTAGGGCCTAGAAAAATATCATTTGTTATGCTCTTTTACTTCTAAGTACGTGCTTGTAATAAACACAAGTACTTGCACATAACATCAGAAGCTAAATTTACGCTTGCTTGCTAATTACATTGTTATCTATTACAATGTTACCTTAACTTTTTCTACAGCCTATGTGTGGGTATATCATGAGAGATAAGATTAGGAATGAAGTTATTCAGAACAAGGCGGGAGTGGCCCCCGTGGAGAACAAGATGCGGGAAGTGAAGTTGAGATGGATCGGTCATGTAAAGAGGAGGTGTGCAGATGCCACGGTTATGAGGTGTGAAAGGTTGGCTGTTGTAGACTTGAGGAGGGGTAGAGGTAGGCCTAAGAATTATTGGGGTGACGTGACTAGGCGGGATATTGCATAGCCTCAGCTCACCGAGGACATGGTCCTTGATAGGAGGGTGTGGAGGTTGAAGATTAGGATAGAAGGCAGGTAGGCGGGCATATTTCTTCCCCATTCTCAGAGTATTAGCATTATTCTTCTTGTTTTTCCTTATCTTCAGATTACTATTACTACCTGTTATTATTTAATCTCGGTATCTTATTTTCTTGTTATTGTTGCCTCTTTTTCATTGTTCGTTCAGCTGAAGGTCTATCGAGAACAACTTCTCTAGTTTCTCAAGGTAAAGGTAAGGCTTGTATACACTCTACCCTGCTCAAACTCCACCTGTGGGATTACACTAAGTTTGTTGTTGTTGTTGTTGCTAAAGGATATATAGCCCACAATCATTACATTACGCCTAATAAATTTGCCCCTACTTACTGGTCTTGTTGCTTGCATTTAGCCTGTCTGGTCTGGTTATCTTATTTCAGCATTTAGTGCATAAAGTGAGCATGCAAGCAATGTTGATATAGCAAAATTATAGAGTTGATCCAAAGAGGGAAATGAACAACTATTTCCAGAGCTAATTAAAATAACTCGGGTATAAATAGAAACTAAATCATACTTGAGCCATTTGTAAGTAGAATGAAGAAATAAGATGGTTGTAGAAAGAAATTAGCTAATTCTATACCATACACGATAAAGGTCAATTATTTAAAAGCAACATAATATTTGTGTCAATAACATATATAATGAGATAAAACAAAGTAAGTTCTTGGCTGTCAGTGTCTAAATAAACATTACACATGCCTTTAAAAAGATCTGAAGTATACCTTATCTCATTTTTTTTTCTCAACCTGCAAATGCGATGTTCTTACACTAGCGTGGTGGGCCATCTTTGCAGCTTCTCTAAGCCCAGTGAGAAATGCTCCATGCATAGTGGCTGGATAGCGCCTGGTAGTCGCCTCACCAGCAAAGAAAAGTCTTCCTTCCCCCACAGTTTCTGCTAAAATGTCATAGTCATCTCCTGATGCACCCACAGCAACATTGGAGTAGGAACCAAAGCTGAACGGATCACTACCCCATCTTGTAAATACAATTTGTATGGGCTCTGGGACGTTAATTCCTTGTGGTTCATATATACCTGATAATAATGCCCAAATCTCATCAATACATTAGCTCCATGACCATAAGAAACATAAGTTTAATCTTTACTATAATCGATGCATTTAAAAATATATATGCCTACGTAGCAGCAAAAATAAACGATATATAATGAAATCAACTCTGAAGTATATAGTTGAGACAAGAAAAATGTTATAGGAGTCTTTTTAAGTGGTAAAGAGTGACAGATTACTCACTTCTCTCGATATGTTACTCTAGTGGTTTCCCTGTTTTAAGAAGAGACAGAAATTTAAACAAAGCAAGATCCAGTGCAGCTGCTTTTTTTTAAAAAAAAAAAAAAACTCAACTTCATATTCCAGAGTATCTCAATTCTCAAACAAGATAATATATACATGCTTCAAACTGAAACGCAACGAATACGAAATGGGCATGACACTGATACTCTTTCAACCGCTTAACTCTAGACCAAGATAACATGAATTCACTTCTCGAGCAACTCCATTCTTATTTTTATGCTCTCAGAGTTTATTATTCTTTACTTGTTACTCTGCCACCAAATAATATGCTATTCAAGATAAAGAAGAATAAGATTTTGGTATATTGAAAGAAGAATAAGATTTTGGTATGCTCTCAGAGTTTATTATTCTTTACTTGTTACTCTGCCACCAAATAATATGCTATTCAAGATAAAGAAGAATAAGATTTTGGTATATTGAAAGCAAAGTTAATGTGGAACCTGCCATTTACCTTTTAAAATTTGAAGAACTTTTGTTACTGCATCAGTAGGGGCCATTCTCTCAAACTTGTGTGCAGCTTCTCCTGCGACTAGAGCTAACAATAAGGGTCCACCAGCAACTGTCGCATAGCTATAGAACAGAAAGAATTCCCCCCGACAACTAGAATCATCAGCAACATGACCAAATGTATCAACATTGGAGTCCCAAAACACATATGGGAATAACATTGCGACCTTATTTAACAATCCATAACCCAATCTTTTTATTGTGTCCAGCTTTTGCTGAGGCAAATTTGGAATGAACGTGATAGAACCCCTCTTCAAAACTCCGAGAGGAACGGTGCACAATGCCATATCTCCCTCAAATAATTGGCCCCCAGCAATCACCTTCACACTGTCTCTACCATAGCGAATAGCATGCACTGTTTTTTCAAAAATAATAGGCACATTTTCAGCCAGGGCATGAACTAATGTTCCATTTCCACCGGGCAAGAAGCAGTGATCCCCTCCCATATCATAGGGGTCATCTTGGTCCCAAAATGCTAAGGAAAGCTGTGAAAGCAAACCCGCATTTGCATATTCCAAATTTGCCAAATGCCAGTTAAACAAGCTCATCTCCTCAGCATTCATCGCAACACCAAAATCCTTTCGCAAAGTCTCCAATGTCTCTCCAAGAGAAAT
Organism: Solanum appendiculatum; assembly: GCA_018342035.1. NCBI lineage: Eukaryota > Viridiplantae > Streptophyta > Magnoliopsida > Solanales > Solanaceae > Solanum > Solanum appendiculatum. The sequence continues at coordinate 536,466 of JAGDQO010000392.1, read as the reverse complement.
AGCCTTAGATAATTCTTGTCTGACCTTGCTTGCGTTATCCAAAAGTCCGTTGTAAACAGCCTCCACTTTTTTATCCAGATACTCGTCTACAGGCTTTCCATCAGCACGATAGAGTGGACATTGGTCTCTCACCTTATGAAGTGTATACGCCAACTGTCGTGCCAACAGACCAAGTGGATTCCCTAGTGTACCTGTCAAAACACTCCCTCCTAGATCAGCCGCTGCCACCTTATTCCTTCCTTCCATTTTTTTTGTATACACCCTTCCACCTGCACGCTTTCGTCCCTCTAAAACAGTAACATCAAACCCAAATAACATCAGTTGTCTTGCAGCCGCCAACCCAGCAAGACCTGCCCCGATAATAATCACTCTGCCTTTACTTGGCTTAGCTGGAATCCTATTCTTAGTTGTCAATGCCACACCAAAATTAATATACCCGTACAATAACAAATAGTTATATGCAGAATCCAATAACCCACCACACCATTCAGGTATAACATCAACAAACATATCTTTTGTCACCCAAATCGACACATTTTCACGCCATTTCGTAATAATGTGATTCCTAATTAAAATATAGTTATACTATTCTACCCCGCCAACTACACTAACAACCCCAGCTTCAATTTCCTCATCCGTTAACGAGTCAGACGGAAATCCAGCCGTTAACGCAACTAAAGCCTCAGAAGTTGGCTCTTTGCTTATACAAACAATTTCATCCGAAACAACTCCCTTTTCCGAATTCTTACTTCTAACTCTTTAGAATCAACATTTTTATTAGCAAAATAAGAACTTTTCACTCGGGTTTTACTAACTTTACCTGAAGAAGATGAAGAAATCAATGCAGACTGATCTTCATTGGTATTAATGAGAAAATCACCGGATACATAATCCAAAGACTGTTTACTACTTGATCTACCTCGTCTTCTATTCATGGCCGGAGATGGAAATTATTCAGGATCAAACCGGATTTAGGGGTAGGGTTAGAATTTGAAACTGAACTGAAATTGGAAGTGAAATCAAGAGTTTGAGTTAGACAAATGAATTGGGAACTGGACAGGGCTTTTGTTGATGGATTTCTCTGCTTTCTGTAACTGTTTTAGCAAAGGAGAAAACGAGGACGGGGTTGAAGAAGATGAAAATGGATGATCGGAGAAGATGGGTTTGGGTTTTATAGATTGTTTCAAGTTTTTCTTGGTTGTAACGAAGTGAAGAAAAGAGGAAAAGATGGCTTCTTATTCTTGAAAATGGAGGAGAAAACGAGGTGGAATATGAAGAACAAATGGCAAATATATGCATGGAAATTTAATGTATTTTTGACTTTTAGCTAAATTCATCCTTATTATTTTAGTTTAGTTTTTGTTACATTCTTGTAATTTTCACTTAATCAAAAATACCTTTTAAATTTTCAAAATTTAACCAAAAACATCCTTTTATTTACTTTTTTTGTAAGTTTATGCAAACTTTAAGTTTTAATAAATTCAATTTTAGATCCGACATATTTAAAGTTTCAAACTTCAAATTAAAGGCCATTGAATTTATTGAATACCTAAACTTTACTTTCTTGGTTAAAGTTCGATTCTCAAATCTTATAATCCTCTCCTCCATTTCTCCTTTCTCTATCAAATTTGAGACGACTAAATTGTTCAAATCTGTAAACTTCAATTAACCTAAATATTCATCCATCCAATCATTTAAATTAAAACTAGCCGAAATATATATATAATACGTGTATAATCAGTCTTGAGCTGGGAGTCTATCGAAAACAACATCTCTATCTTATTTTTCCAAGGTAAAGATAATATTTACATACATTATACAATCTCCAAATTCCACTGTATGGAACTACACTAAATACGTTCTTCTTGTTATTGTTGACGAACTAGTAATAGACACAAAACCGTCCATCCTGGTAAAATGCTTAGTCAATTCTATATATCTAACCAAAAAAGTCCTTTTGTTATATACTCAATATCGTCCTCTAGGAAAAGTAAATAGTGAATCTAATCGGGTATTCGTATAAAGATCACATTTTTTTTAAAGCCCAATATTACTAAAGCAAAGGCCCATATTGAACTTGGACTATATTTCCCCACTAAAGAAGAACTCAAATCATTGAACAACGAAAGCTCGAGAGATCGATCGAAAATGGCGCAAGTTCCGAATTTGGATAATGCTCCCATAAATCTGAAATCGCTAAGGTACAATTACATATGCATAATGTACTTCAATGTTTATGCACAAATTTTTATCTCCAATTTGATTCAATTCTCTCAAAATTGACTTTACAGAGATCAATCGCAGAAAGAGTTGATTACGATTTTGAAGAACGTGAGTTTCATTCCTCTTTTTCGGAAAATATTGTAGCTTTTTTGCTGTTTTTTCGTAAAATTAACTGAAAAAATGGAAACTTTAATTGAATTTTTGGTTGGAGTTGCAGATTCGAGGGAAAAAGTGTTTGGTGATTGATCCTAAGCTTGGAGGATCACTCTCTCTTATTGTACAGAGCTCACTTCTTAAGGCAATTCTATCTCTTTATCTTTATAATGGGTTTGAGTTGAGATTTTGAGTTTTTGCACTTTCTTTTTTGGGGTTATTGCAAATTTCTGTTGGGTTGAATATTTCCATTGTTTTTGAGTTTTTGAAAATTGAGTGATGAAATCTTTTTTTTGTTGGAGAACACCTCAAAATCAACACATTTTGCAAACTCAGTACAATGGTAGTAGTAGTAGTACTTTTTTGAAATTTTAGTACTCTGTCTGTGTCTATGACAATGGAGGGTTTGAAGTACGAGATCAAATCATAATTTTCTATGTTAAGTCAAATATTGATTGTTGGAAAACAAAAGAATTCCAATAGTGATACCTAGTTTATTGAGTTAAAATTTTATTTATTTAATTAATTTTTACGGTGGTGTCTGAGCCAACTTGCATGTCTCGACTAATCCACGGATACATATTATCTCTCACTAGCACATATACCTGGTAAATTTGCCTTACCAAAGCCTAGATGAGTGGAAATTTATCTCCTTTATTTTTTTTTGCATCTATCGGAAACAACCTATTGGGAAAATGCAGGCCGGCTCTGGTCTGGCCCTTTCCATATCCTGCGCATAGCAGAATCTAAAGTGCACCGGAACTGCCCTTTCTGTTTTGGGTTAAGATAAAGACAATGAATTGATGCTAGAGAAAGAACTGTTGTATGAATTGTAAAAATTCTACACTTCACTAAGGAAAAGAGACCAATGATTTTGCTGTGACATTGGGTGGAAAACATGTTGATTCCGTGAACTGGCTTCTTTTTCACACTTCTTTCTTTTCGGTGTTTTTCACGTCTATAAACAGGAGCATGGGGCTGAATTGCGGCATCTTAATGCTGAACCAGTTCAAACTGATTGCACAAAAGTAGTCTATCTAGTCCGGTCCCAGCTTGACTTGATGAAGTTCATTTGCTCACACATCCATAATGATATTTCTAAAGGGATTCAAAGGGAGTATTTTGTTTATTTTGTCCCGCGTCGTGCAGTTGTATGTGAGAAGGTTAGCCTTTTTGTTAACATCAAAGATAAACTTCTTATGGATTTAGTTTGGCATGTATTTCTCATTAACAATTTTATGCCACCCTGACAGATACTCGAGGAAGAAAAAATTCATCACTTGTTGACTATAGGCGAGTATGCCCTTTATCTGATTCCACTGGATGAGGATGTATTATCCTTTGAACTTGATGTTGCTTACAAAGTACGTCTGTTTCTCACAGTTTGATCCAAAGAAAAGATTATTGTACTTTTTTTAAAGATTAGCATATGTAAAAAAGTTTCATTTATATGACAGGAGCACCTAGTTGATGGTGACACTACCTCCCTGTGGCACATAGCAAAAGCTATCCATAAACTTGAGGTGCTTTATATGTTTACTCGATAGAACTAACTACTATTTGAATAGGCTTCTGTTTTTTTTTTTAAGGAAAAGTAGGTTCAGCATAAATATTTTCTAACAGCTTTTTGGTTATTGAGAAATGTAGTTTTCCTTTGGACTGATTCCAAATGTGAGGGCCAAAGGGAAAGCATCAGTTCGTGTTGCTGACATTTTAAATCGGATGCAGTCAGAAGAACCAGTGAACACATCTGAGGTAACTCAAAAATTTTAATCCACTAGAATAAACCATACTTCAAAAATATGTGGGCACCATACATTGTCACCAATTAATACCAATTTGTTCTTTTACAGCAGATGGGTGTGCCTGAAATAAATACTATCATACTTTTGGACAGAGAGGTAGCACGCCTTTTCCTTCTTCCACTCAGCCCTTCCCCTCCTCCTCTCTCATTATATTTCATATAATGTAGTTATAAAAAAACATAAGATTGCTGTGTGACCTCATGGGTTATTTGGTAAAGATGAGCCTTAATTCTAGGATTATGTTGAAGTTTCATGCTAGTTTATCATATTATGTTTTGAACAAATTGTTGTTGCTGCCCTTTCTAGAATAGGTAGTTGCCATTCTATTGTGTAAGATAATGCATGTGTGTGTGAGAGAGAGTGTTTTGACAGAAAAACAAAGGTGAGAGAATATGCTGGAAAGATGAAGTTCATCTTATCATACTCTTTCAACTTGCTTTGAAAGGAATATGCTCTTTTATTGCCTCGTATTCAAACAGTTAATAGTTCCACAGGTCTAATCTTGCTACTTGATATAGTTTTATTCCTTGTATCTTTTCCATATGGTCAATTAAGCTCTCTACTGCTTCGGTTTTATTTTTATTTCTTCAACCTTCATGGTTGTGGAAATACTATAGTTACTTGGTTAGTGTGTCTTGAGTTGTGTGGAGCAATATTCTTGTTGCCTTTATATCCATTTGTCACTGTGGTTTAAAGACTTTCCTGGTATTGTGCAGGTGGATATGATCACTCCAATGTGTTCACAGTTAACATATGAAGGGCTGTTGGATGAGGTAAAACTGATATATCTTAGAATTGCTATGGATCTGTATCGTTAGAATAATGTCTAGGCAGCTGTTCATGGTTGTGTAATGTGTCTGCAGCTTCTAGAGCAATAAACAGACTATATATGCTGTGAATATTTTTAAAGCTATCTCTAATAGGCTTCATGCAGTTTCTTGGTATCAATAATGGTGCTGTGGAACTAGATTCATCTATTATGGGTGTCCAGCAAGAAGGCAAGAAAATCAAGGTTCCCCTTAATTCAAGGTAAACTAGTTTAATTGTTATTAGGCCTCACAGGTTACAAGAATGTTTACCTTTTTCATCCCAAAGAAAAAAGATTATGATTTTTGAGGATAATGACGAAATTTTAATGATGTAAATTCGGGTGTATAAAATTAACAACATCAACAACATACCCAATTAATCCCACAAGTGTGGTGCATAAAATTTAGAGAAAAAAATAAATTCTTGTGTGATTTCTAGTGATATGTACTCATGTTTCTTTTATGTGTGACATGATAATTCCCTCGATTATTATGCATGCAGTTTCTTCTGTTATAAGATATCCTCTCATATACATTGCAGGTTTTTGTCATGTCCATCAATATAGTCAGATGTGACCACTGGGGAAATATACTACTGTCTTTTCTCTTTTTAAAACAAAGAGTGTTCTTATTTTAACCTTCTCTCCGCGTCTTAGATATTTTATTTCTCTGTTGTGAAATTTTAGTTCTTTGCCTTTGTAGTGACAAATTGTTCAAAGAGATACGAGATCAGAACTTTGAAGTTGTTGTCCAGGTTGATTTATTTTCTCTCCATTTCTTTTAACAACAAAGTCTAGGCGACTTCAGCATACATATCAATCTATCATGTCCTATCATAAGATTCAGTTGCTCATCTTCTTTCCTTAGTCTTCTGTTTCTTTAATTGTCATTTGCAGTGCGATTGCAGGTTCTACGTCAAAAAGCAACTTCCATGAAGCAAGATTACACAGAAATGCAGACCACGGTCAGTCAATAATCGTAGATGTGCATGTCTTAGCTTTGCTAGACTGCTAGTTCAATAATTGACTTTTTTGTTACGTTTTATATTATATGCAGAACCAAACAGTCTCCGAATTGAAGGATTTTGTCAAAAAGCTTAACTCATTGCCGGAAATGACAGTAAGAGTTATTTCTAATGTTTGATTCTACAACGATTATAATGGTATTAACAATGTTATAACATTATTGGCTTTCTGTTCCAGAGACACATAAATCTTGGTCAGCATTTAACTACATTTACATCCAAACCTTCATTCCTTGCCCGACTTGATATGGAGCAAACTCTTGTCGAGGCTGAAAGCTACGATATGTGAGTAAATGAAACTTTTCATTCTAATGATTGATGACTTTGGTAGTTTTAGACCGTATCCACCTTTCAGCTCTCTCTTAAATATTCAATGGGTACTCAGAAGTCTCTGTTTCACCGAGTGTTTGGCTTCAAATGTAGGAGAATTGTAAATGCAAGTCCAGTTTTTGTTGGCAAGAAAAATCCTTTGCATGCATGATATGATGCCATGTAGTAGTTTATTGTGTGTTTGTGAGCAAGGGTGTGCGCCGCTACTCACTCCTTTCTCCTCTTTTTTTCTTTTTATTCCATGGTAAAGAAACATGATTATTATTCAATCAGTAGGCAAACAAGCATATACAGCTGCAGATCACTCTTGGTCAGTCCATATCAAACCAATTTAGAGAGAAAATGAAGAATTCTTCTCAACAAATGCTAGTCTCAGTGCAGAAAATAACCACAGAGAAAAATGCCTGCAATACCATCAACTCATGTCTTGCACTTAATTCAACAGCTTTCTTGCCATTTGCAGAATTCATGAGAAATAATATTGTTACTATTAAATTCCTTGAAATTTTGATTTTACTGTCTCCTTGCTTTTCAAGCAATGGTAGTCCATTGGAGGAAAGGATGATCAGAAAAAAGTGATATTATGGGCTGGAAGTGCAAGAGAGGGGAGGGGGTCTAAGGGTAGGAAAGGGTCTGGCTTTACCCTTTTCCTTTTCTTCTAGGGTGAATGTTTTCATGTTCTATTTGCTTACTTTTTCCTCACTGGGTAAATGCAGATGCTTTGAGTACATTGAGGAGATGATCCATAAGCAGGAACCACTTATTAATGTTCTACGTCTTCTCATCTTGTTCTCAATAACAAATTCAGGGTTGCCCAAGAAGAATTTTGACTATTTGAGGCAAGTATAGCTGTTTTATTTATGCTTGACATGGCTTCCATGCTTTGGGTATCACCACCTGAACCTCTAAATGACATCTTGAACTTCTGCACTTTTTGTTAGACGAGAACTGCTTCACAGCTATGGTTTTGAGCATATAGCAACCTTGAATAATTTGGAGAAGTCTGGATTACTTAAAAAACAGGTTCATTCGTGGGATTTCATCAAAGATTTTGCTATATTAAATCAGTGAAACTTGTCAGCACTATTCTCTCTATTAACTTTCTTCACAATTGCAGGAGACTAAAAGCAACTGGATAACAATTAAACGTGCTCTGCGGCTTGTAGTGGAGGATACTGATACTGCTAAGTATGATATTATTTTGAGCTTGATAAAAGATGTTTTCTCTTTCCTCTCTTGAAACTTGAAGATTATGGCCATGGATTTAAAAAGGGTTCTTGCACAGTTGTCATTATGATCATTGCATTACCATTGCAATCATTTTTAACATTTAATTTGATCTCTGACAAATACAGTCCCAACGATATCTCCTATGTTTTCTCTGGGTATGCACCTCTCAGTATTCGCCTGGTTCAACATGCAATTCGATCTGGGTGGTGAGTCCTTTTTCGTAAGAGATTCTGTGTTATGTTGCCCGTCTTAATATACCTAATTCGAATAAATTGTGTTTTTCTATGAATCTGGGTACTTTAATGATTTTGACAAGATTCCTTGTGATTCACCGGAAGAAGATACTTCTATTTTATATAACCCTAGAGTTGGCCTCCATTTCATTGAAAAGTAGTCATCGAATTATTAAGTCTTTGCAAGAAAAGTTTAGTTCCTCTCTTTGCTGTTAGAAATCTTGCCACTTTTTCATTAATTGATTTTCCTTCCTCCACGGTCCACCACGTAGGTGTCTACTCCTCAATCTCAGCAAATGTAATTTGGAAGAGAGTGACATATTTCTTTATTACAGTCCACTATTTATGACATCTGTATAATTTTATATGCAGGCGCCCTATTGAAGAAATATTGAAATTGCTGCCAGGTCCACACTCAGATATTAAGAGGGTAAACTTTTAGCTTTCTGTTTATGTTTTGTTCTTCACATGGATTTTTCCATTTTTGTTTATCATCTTATGATGGCATACAACTCTTAATCTTTTATCTTTGCTTGTTTCTCTGCAGGGTGGATTTTCCAGTAGTCCGTCGCTGGATTCATTAAACGGGTCTTTGCATAACTCGGACAAGTATGTACCAAAAGAACATCCACTAACTTGTCTTGTAACAATTCTTGGCCTATAAAACACTGTCAAAAGAAAGAAAATGTAGTTTTTAGATGCATGCCATCAAAATGTAGTTTTTAGATGCATGCCATCAAAATGTAGTTTTTAGATGCATGCCATCATTACTTAAATCAGAAAAGCTACTAAATGGAGAAAAGTCTGTTTGGTTGTGAACTTGAGGTGATATTGATAAGACGATTGTTTGAATGATTTTCTAATTGGATGAGATTGAAGCGAGGTAAATGATGGTGGACTTGGGTACTGTGATCAGACCCAAAAAAGAAAATAAATTAGAGGGACACCCAGTGGCCAGCGATGGCTGCTCTATATCATTATGCTGTAGAAACTACTAGTTCTCCCTAACCCTTATGTCTCCCGTAAGCTGTTATTGTTTTGTTGCACCTTATTATTCTATTCTGTCTTTGCTCTTCGCATTTGAAAAGTTGCTGGACCTTACATTTGTCATGATGCTAATTTATGCAAGCATAAAGCTTAAAATTTCGTTTATCATCTCTTGAAGTTCAAAAACTTTCTAATACCATTGATGATATCCCAGAGTTGTTGATGGAAGGCGTTCTTTGGTTCTTGTCGTTTTCATTGGTGGAGTGACATCTGCAGAGATCTCTGCTCTTCGCTTCCTGAGTGCCCAGGTCAGTCTACTAAGCCTTAATCATGTAAATTTATCATCAGAGTCAAAATTTCCAAGCTCTCGTTGGAAACACGCTATCAAAAAGGAACCCAAAAGAAAAATTACACTGTTATACTGTTACAGGAAGGGATGGCATATGACATAATTGTAGCAACTACAAAAATTGTCAATGGAAGCACATTGACAGAAACATTTGTGGAGAAATTGGGATGATTTGCTACATATTTGGTTGATTATCTCTGGGAAATCTCAGCTGCTTGCGCGATAGGGACGCATAGTTTTTGGTGCTGCATTTTATATATATGTGAGAAGATCGAGTAGACTTATCATTCCTCAGATATTTCTCTCGTGGCCAGTTGTCAACATCATTTCTGCACGGATTTGTAATGAACACAACTATGTTATCTTTATTAAGGTATTGGCTAAGAACGCCCTGTGTGCTTTGCGTGGTGCAAGATTGAAGTGGGATCAGTTTGTTATCTAAATTATGTTTGGTTCTTTTGAGCAATTTAAAGGAACATGGTGTGCTTATTCTCTCATTTCAACCTAAATTTTGTTAGTTTTTTTCTTTTTTTGGTATCCCACCCAGGCCTCATTGGGACCTGACTAAATATGAATTCGCATTGGAAAGTCCAACATTGAGGGCTCTAACAAAGGCGATTTCGTAACCATGGACTTATCCAAGAGCTCTAATAAATGATTGTGTTGGGTTTGGATGTGAAGTGAAACTGGTGGTTCTTTCTTCAAGAAAGTGGAAGTTATGCCAATATTTTATGTATATATAAACCCCAAATCCTATTTTCTTCTTTCTACGGAACCAATTCTCATTTACAATCGCAATTTTAGCTTCCCTCATTCCTTTTGATTGAACATAATGATGCAAATCGAACTAATGGTATACCGTATTTAGTATACAACAATGCAAAAAATCAATCCCAAAAATGCTCCTAGTAGTTACACACACTTCACTAATATATTACCCCTCTAATCTTAAGATGTGAACCCCTCAGCAACAATTGTTTTGAAACCTTCAAGTGGGGATTTTTATGTCTGAATCATTTTGCATCTCACATCTGCAACAAGATGGCGAATATGAGGCGCGTACCATTTCACTCTCTCGACATGTTCTACTGTTACGTCCCAGTTGTGACCTTATAACAGCAAAAGCGTTTGATTAGCTATCGAATTTACTACACCAAGTTGTTAGCCATGGTCGAGCAGCAAGAATGTAAGGTAGTCATGTTGTTATAAGGTTGGGAAATTATATACCTTCAGATCTAGCCATTTCTTGGATTGACTGGGAAACATAGTTTGTCCAGACATTTTCTTCGGAATCTTTGACATTGCCATGGATGTGCAATATACCACCCTCGTCTCTGCGTTTCACACATTATGTTACAGATTAGATTGACAACAGACTAGCTGATCGAGGAAGCTAATGCATATCAAAGTAATACGTGTTATGACAAAATGCACTTGAGCTGAGGGTCTTTAGGAAACCACCTCTCTACTATCTTCACGAGGTAGGGGTAAGGTATGTATGTGTACATCATACTCTCCCCATACCCCACTTGTAGGATTACACTCGTATGATGTTGCTATGACAGAATATCTCAGGTATTACATTCAACAAACAATTTCTCAAAATTCCCTAATTTTTGTTCAATTATTACAAAGAGAGAATTTAGGAACTAAACAAGAAATAGAGGATTTCACATGAATTTCACTTGCAAAAGGGTTTTCTCTCATTTGTCGATAGCAAAACGAGAGACGAGAATATCTAATTAAAAGAGAGACCACACTGTTTTTCCGCTCCCAAAGGTCTTAATCTTCTCTATGAATCGATTTATTAGCCTATTGATAAAATTTTCGAGATAAACATACCTTAGTGCTCTGACAGCGGTAACCCAACTACCCTCGCTTGTAGGAATGAGACCGAGACACACTCTATCAGCTACACCCTGCAAGTGAACAATTATTCAGATCAGAAGTACTAACGCAACATAATAACAAGCCATTCAAAGGATGGAACACAAGAATCAAACTAAGCGAGCCAAATCAAATGTCAAGACAAGCTAGTTGATTAGTCATGATGAGACAAGAATGAATAAAATATATTTACAAGATAAGAAAAAGAAGGAATTGGCAATAATCAAAGTTGCATACTTTTGGTGCTGTAATTCGATTATCTCCTTCGAGTAAGACACAGCGGTCAGCAACAAGATTAGCTTCAAGATTATGACGAAGTGCCTCAACTGCATGGGGATTCCATTCACAAGCATACACAATCTTGGCTTTGGCCCTAAGAAAGCAAATAACACACACAGTAAATCTCTGATATGCTACCAAGAAAAGAACAAAGGTAAATTAGCTACTCTAGAATTTTAGGTATTAAGACCAAGCAATGAATTGCTTCAAGACGATAACATATTTACTTCATCGTGCAAAAGCAAAATCTCCTTGAGATGTGAAAAGTGAAGTTTTAAGAAGTTGTAAAATTAACACCAATCAAGTCACAAGTATCAAACTCTTTTGGTCCTCGAGGTTTATACATCGAATCGAAGGCAGCGATTGAAATGGTTTTTACTTTTAACACAAAGGGGGTGAAAAAGGAGATAGAAGCAAAAATAGAAAAAATAAAAATTGATAATGCATCATTCACAAAATAACAACACGGCGATTCTAAAACAAAAAGTATCACCTCACTAGGAAGGGCAGCACAAAATATCCAATGCCAGCAAATAAATCTACTATAACTTCGTCTTTGCAGTCAAAGTGGCCCATCCGAAGCTTCTCAGAGAGATTACCCCATGAAAACATGCACTTAGTAGCATCAAAAGAATAAAGAATTCCATTTTCTCGATGGTTGACCCAACCATTATCTCCAACAAGAATCTCCAAAGTACTGTCCCTTGTACCAGTTGGTGCAACTCGCCCCTAGAATAATTAATTACACACCATCAACAACATAGGTGATGAAATCAATCAAATAGAAGTGCAATGAACATTTCTATAACTTTGGAGAAGCAAGTAGACCTCCCGTTGGTGCCTTAACTACTACCTGGTGTAGCAGTTTTCCAGGAGCAAGAAAACATTCTATGACACACCACTAACACTTCAAGAATCTGGGGGGCTATTCACTGTGATATAGAAGTGATGGAAGAGGACTAGATATATTTAACATGCTACTCCCTCAATTTCAAGTTTAATATAAGCAAAAGTAATTTAAAGTTTCTTGAAATTATATATTGATGAGTCTTCTCATATCACCCAATAATAAAAGATAAGCAACATCCAAACTTCTATACCATCTTGTCATCGTTGTTGAATTGTGAAACCAACTCGTCTAAAAGCTAAGCTATTAGAGATAACACTTTTATTTACTTAATTATGTCTTCAATACACCTCCCTATGTGCGGATTTGATTCTTTTTCATGAACCAATCAAACCGATTTGATAATAAATTGGAGTGCAACTTGAATAGGAGACTTTTGCATGCTACAGTACCATGTTAAATTGTGCAACTAACTCATCAAGGAAACCTCACATCCTCCAGTTATCTCCCCCCTCTCCCCCCCCCGGGGCCACCCACTCCACATCCCCAACCCCACAAAAAGAAAAGAAAAAGAAAGGAACTACTTTGGGTTTCTCATCTAGAAGTAAGCTTAAAATTGAAATTTCTGGCATTGAGTTCATGGACAAGAAGAATAATTTGAACAAGGTCAATAGGAAACATACTTCTCAAACTTCAAAAGGCCGTTTCTCAAAAGTTTAAAAAAAAAAGTAAAAGAAAAGGTGCTCACTACATCCAATTACATTAAGCACTTGAGCAATAATGGAATTACGACAAATAAATGACATACAATTGGAATTCCAACAAGGTGTTGGATCATGTCTTGCACAAATAATTAAGCATGCATAATTATTGTGAGTACAGTACCCATAATATTTAGCAAGATAAGTAAAAGAAAGTGCATGCATGGGTTTACCAAAAGGTACGAGTTACTTTTGTCTAAAATGCACAGTAACTAAAAGCATGCACTATAATACTTCCAAGTTCTAACCATAATTAAGTAATAAATTATCACTAACTTACTTGTCGAGCAAGGCGAATAGCCCCCAGGGATTTTGCAACAATAAACCAAAGCTCTTGTCCAATCAAGTCCCATGCTGAATCCTTGAAGGATGTTAAAGGAAGCACAACAATATCACCAAGTCGTTCCCATCTGATGAGAGGAAGCATTTTAACTTGTCACCTTATGTTGAATACTTAGGAAATAACAATTAGTTAATTATTCTCAGATAAAAGAAGTGAAAGAAAACATAAAATGAAACCTTGAAGGTAACTCCTCTAGAAGTTGCAATGGCAGACCTCGGTCACTTAGCAGAGAGCCTACAGCTTCCTTCATCACTTTGAATGGAGAAGGTGAAGCTTTTTTAACTTTGACGATTTCATCAGCTAGTATAGTTGCCCCACATTCAATCAGAATGTTCAAGGCTATCATGCAGGTATCTTTCTCTGATTGACAAACAGATTCAGAAACACCCCCCAGGTTATTTCTCTGGTTGAATAACGCACAAAAATCTTCTGTAACAGGGAAACAAATATCCTTTCCATCTTCCTGCGAATGGGCTTTTCTCCCTAGATCTAACCATCCAAACTTTTTCAACATATCCTTTGCCATTTTCGCATCTTTCTTTTTGAGCCGAAGAACCCAATGGGAAGCGACCATCTGACTACTAGCAATTCCAGAATCTTTACCCTCTGAATTCTGATGAAAGCTTCCATTTGTTACCGGTTCCACATTCTGTGGGGAACAAGAGGAAACATTCATTACTCCCATTGCTTTTTCTTCTTGACAAACGGCATGCATGTTTTCTTCATGTAAATGTGTGGAACTTTCAATTAGTGATATCAAAGGTAACAGATTTATTTTCACTGGTTCGCTGAACTTTGTTCCAAATGCATAACAGGCTGCCCCACCACCAATCATTATTAGGTCAGTATCAACAATATTTACTGTACAACGAACAAACAGGCCTTCACCAATAGAACTGATAGAAATATGCTTCCACCAACGAGATTCCAGATTGAGTAAAGATAATCTCTGATTACGTTGACTAACAGGACAGCCCCCAATTATCCCGAGATAATTCTTATAAATAAACATAGAATGGGAAAATTTTGCAGATGGTGGTCTTCCAATCATCTTTTCCTTCTTCCATATACATGTTTTCATGTCAAAACTATACAGGTCCCCTAAAGCCTTCTGCCCATCATATCCCCCGAATACAAATATTTGAGTCCCATATGCTGCCATTGAATGAGAATGACGTGCACATGGTAAATCCCCTTGAACTTGTACTTCGCTCCATTCAATGTTTTGAGTGTCAAAGATATACAGTGATGAGAATATCATATCATTGTGAATCCCCCCAAATACATAAATTCTTGAACCTACAGCAACTGCAGCATGTCTATGCCTGTACTGCACAACAGTAACTGACCGTATTAGAGTGTGAGGTTAAAAAACAAATTATATAAAGGAGATTCTAAAACAAATTATATAAAGGAGATTCTAACACGAATATATAAAGAGTACGTAACTCTCAAAGATAAAATTTCTGCTGAAGAAGAGAAGACACCAGGATATAAATCAAGACCAATTCCTATGGTCAAAAATATCATATGATTAAATGCTATAATTCTTGCCACTGAGTGAAGGAGTCTACAAAACAAAAATAAGTTGGTACAAACTAACGAACTTGACATTCACCCAACAAGGTATATGAAATATATATATAACTAACGAACTTGACATTCACCCAACAAGGTATAGGAAATATATATATAACTAACGAACTTGACATTCACCCAACAAGGTATAGGAAATATATATATATCAGAAACACTTCACATAGTAGCAATTGAAGCAAAGATGACACAAACAGCACCTTGGGAGGAATGGAGTGCCCAAACACTCTAACAGAATCCAATCCTTCTTTGTCACGTTGAAAACCCACATATCGTTCAGAATATTTGAAGGGTCAGCTCTTCCTCCAATCACATACATTGAATCTCCAACCATGGATGATGTATGGCCCACACGTGGACATGGGGCATCCAAAACATCAATCACCTCCATCCTTCCACATTCTAGATCAAGAAGCAATAGATCATGTCTTCGTGCATGCCTTCCTATTCCTCCAAAGCCACCAAATATGAGAACCTTCTTTTTATCCACATCATTCATGGTAGAAGCAGAGTGACCCCAGAGAAATAGCCTCTCAATTGACTCACCAGAAATCACCAATTTAACAGTGTGTAGGTTGATATCAGGGGCTACTTCTGATCCTGTCAATTAATTAAATATTAGGACTTGTTGTCACATTCAAGGAATGCATCCTGCAATCGAACATACACTAGCGGTCAGAGTACTACCACACTTATGCAATTGAAGCAATTACCAAAGCTGTACTGGTATATAAATAATACATTCAAATTTTAAGGGCAATGAAACAAAGAGAATATAGGAGTCACGATGCTGAAACATGGCATATGTCAGATGGACTCAATTATGGGTATATATTCAATGAGGCGTGCAAGTGTTTAGCAGGGGTGTATGCAGTTTTTTTGCTTAATTTCAGTTTATTTTGAAGAATCCACATTAAATACTCATTCGAGTCACACCTTCCTACACAAGCACATTAAGGCAAATGAAGTATCAATCTTTTGTGATGGAAGAAGGTGGCTGCCACAGGCCACAATAAGATTCAACTAAAATTGTACTAGGTGGAAGTTCTGTACTTTCCTTTAATAATAACATCTTAACGGATCAATAAGATGAAATCGAACACAAAATCACAACCATGATCAATTTATTCTAATTCTAGCTAACCACTTTATGGCAAGCTTTCCAACCTAAGGATAAGATTTTGCACTTTCCCTTAATTATTACACCTTCTCAGATTACCAAGACAAGAACGGAGACAAACTCACAAGTATGACCAACTTCTACTGATTCTAGTGGACTACTCTATGATAGCTAAAAACACAGGAAAACTAGATTCGTAGATTCACAACCGCATGATAAAACAGCAACATTATGTGATCCGTGAAATATACATAAACAATGTCTTGTAGAGACACCAAGAAAACACCTATCCATAAACTACATAAGCAAAATTGGACTGATATCTGATGTGGAATCAATTAGTCTGAGATTGAGAACAATTACCGGAACAAGAATCATCAAAATCTCTCCTTTTAGCACTTCCATTTCCACTAACACCATTAACCAAAGAATTTTCCAACAATTCAGAATTATCACAGTCCACTTCTCCATTACTAATCTGTGAACCCAAAAACCCATTTTTCAACAATACATTAAGAAAATTATCAGTTCTTCTTCTATTAGCCTCCATCTTCTCATTTGCTAACTCAACAAGATACTTTACATACTCAGAAGACACCATTATCTTCTCAGTATCCCCTAATGGCACTTCCAATCGTATCGAACATCGTATAGCAATAATCACTCTTTTATTAACACTAGTAATACCACTCTCCCTAAACCCAGACGAAATAGCTAAAGAAACCAAAAATTGAGCTGCCTCAATATCCTTACACTCCACTGCAATAATCAAAGGTTCAAATCTGAACACAAGGCTATGTAAATCAGCAACCTCAGTAACATTGTTAACTGGTTGAGTTGATTTTGATGGGAAAAGAAGTGATAAAATCAAGTGGGGTTCAATTGGGTCGTGAGAAATGAAGACCCATTTGCCTCCTTTGGCTTTTTTCTTGGTGGGGTTGGTTATGGGGATGATGGGTTGTGACAGAATGGAGATACGGCCCGAACAAGAACTGGTAGTGAAATACGATGGATGTGAGTTAAGGGTATTGAGTAAAGGGATAATTGGTGCGTCTATGTTGCCTTTTGGTGATTTATCTGGTTCTGGTGAATTCATGGAAGATAAAGTTACTGACTTTCTCTTCTCAAACTCCATTGATGCTGATTCTTGTTCTTTGCTCAGTAGCAGAATTAGGGTTTAGGCAATAGGGAAGATGATGATTTGGGGTTTAGTTTAATTTTAATTTCAGGCTTGAATGAGTTCGGGCCTTGGACCTGGCCCATACATATGTTCAATTTGGGCCTCAATTTGTACTATGTGACTTAAATTAAAGGAAGGACACCCAAATATCGTCTACTGACTACTTTTCGGTCTTGTCTTTGGTTAGTAATTATTGTCATGAAATTTTGAATTGCAGACGATATATGTATATTTATTGTTCGTATGGTCATTGATAGCTCACAAGGTAGTCTACCGACTACTTTTCGGTTATGTCTTTAGAGATCAATCTAAGTTGATTTGAATGCTTTATTTGAAGTACGTACTTAGAGGAAAGGATATGAGGTTCAAGACATTTACGAACCAAAGATAGCTAGAGAAGAATATAAAGGAGCTTGGCTGCACGTGTGTACGTAGCAATCATGACTTTGAGTTTGCAATCGGGAGGGATGTTGAAGACACCAGAGTTGTTGACCATCACCTTACCTCACACGGGATCAACAACTACATGTGATGTTTCGAAAATAGAAATATGTGACTTAATAAATTAGAATCCATTGTGGGGTGTAATTAGGGAATACCTATCAACTAGTTCGAAAAGTTTTTCCATTTAGTAATGGAAGTCATCTGTTGTCACTTTCTAAGAATATGGTAGAAAGGTTTAGCATGATGCGTTTCGTGATTAGCTTTGTGATCGCGAGAAAGCTATTGAATCACCAAGGGCGCAATCGCAATGCTAGTTCCACGATCGTAAGAGGCTTTGTTAATGTTAAACTTAAGAGATAGAGCTTTTGAGAGAAATTACTTGTTTATATTGAGAGCGTCCTATAGCATTGGTATTTTTTAAATTCCACAAATGGAAGGTATTTGGTGTCTTTTGACCACTTGTATTCTATGTTGATTCATTTATGTTTAAAGGCAATGGAAATCAAATTGCTATGCATATTAAGTGTTAAAAAGTTTATATGTGCAAAATATATATTTTACATTTATTGATTTGATAGAAATATTCGAACGAATGAATTTTTTTATCTTGCATATGAGTTATATTAGATGCTCACAGCACTCTTCTCCCATTTGCTTTAACTTGCTAAACGCTAATCCTCATTTTTGAATATATCTTTCAAATTTTCCTTTAAATATATCACTCCATGCACTTCACAAATGATAAAAAGTGAATAAAAGATGGAAAATATTGAAGAATAAACAGAAAAAAAGGCACAAATATATGATTGATTCTATATAATTTTGTGTTTTATCGAGGGTTTCATATTCACTGTGAAGTTCGACTAATTTAATTAGATTCGTGTTAAAATGTCTCATTTCAAAAGTATATTATTAAATACTTTTTATCGAAACGATTTCATTAATTCCCAAGTCTCAAACTCGAATTAATATTACACTCCTCCATAACTACACCTAATTAAACATGAACTATATATTAGCAGAGGCCTACTTGACCAACCATCGTACTATCATAGGATGATCAATTTTTTGAACTTGTTAATATAATTGAATGATTCTATCCGAGGAATCTGGTGGACCAAGCTCTGGAGTAGGAGGGTCATGACTCATGCCATGACCTTGGTAACCTCGAAAAAATATATCTATATATGACAATATATCTTAAATATGAGATATATATATATATATATTTTAATGGACTTTCTCATTCATAAAGATCAGATAGTTACATTGATTGATACATAGTACATTTGGGTTCGATTTCCACTCCAACATCCACACAAAAAACTCATGACATTTTTGTAGCCACAGACCAGTAGTGTCTCCATTGCTTTCAAATCTTGAATCCGCCTCAAGCAGCATTATTATACTCGTGATTCTTTCTTTCACGTACAAATGTGGATAAAATGCATTTAGATTTTTTTGCCATACAAAATCTAGGCAAACAAACGATAGAATTGATATAAAACAACTAGGCCAGCTAGGTCTTGCTATATATGTTCACTTCCCCACAAATGATCTTAGCTATAGATATATTAATTGATTTATTAAATTGTATGCATTGTCGGTATTAAAAAATCAAATTATCATATCGTATTTACCTATTGTAATAATTAACTTTCTCTATATTCAAGATGAGTTTAAATTATATATGTATTGTTTATACAAATATTTTTTATACTATCATGTTATTCAGAAGATATCTAAAGATAAGTCTCTTGGACATATCTAATACAATTAAATATGAGGTATTTACTACATTAGATGATACCATACTATATTACTATTTATAAGTAGAATATAATCCTTCTTCGCAGTTTATTTTCGACTAGATTTTAAGTTGTTTTAGACTATATTTTATTCACTATTAAAACTGAGATTTTTTTTTATGAATATCCATCAGAATATGACTCATACATCGATGATGTTTTCGACGATCCATTGGAAATTCTCTCCTTTTAAATAGTAATATACTTCTGATCGTCATTCTTTAAATTATGAATTCGTCTCGTCGCCCTATAAAATAAAGTAAGAATATAGAAAGGTGGATATAGACATGCATGAGTGCCAAATGGTACAATTGATGAGACTATACAACATACAAAAAATGGGAGACATTGCCACGTGAATTATTTTAGACATGAAACTACTTTATACAGCATTGTTTTTTTTTTATTTTGAAAACTTTTTTACAGCTTTCTTTTCCTAATCACGTCTTAGAATAAAGGCCTCATGTTGATTAATTATTCATATGTCCTCTCCATCTTTTCATAAACCTAATTATTAAACTTTGGATAGTGACACCACAAACCTTTGAATTGAAAATTGGTTGGTTTGTTGGGTTTGGAGGTGGAGGTGGGGGAAAGTTCTGTTCCTTGTCTGTATATAGATAATATCTGCATAAATTATTTAGGAATTTATATATATCATTTTATGTATGATATATAAAAGATGAAATAATAATATGAATATTAATAATATATAGATTAAAATACTAAAAGAGAGAAGTTTATTGAAAATATCCTTAAATTTAGTGTAAATTACTAGTCTTGTTCTTGAACTATTGACAGCCTTAAAACCCCCTCTTCTACTTGATTAACTAAATTTAGATATACATCTGTCACATGACATAGCAAATAGTGGAAATTATTAATCTTGTTCTTGAACTATTGACAGCCTTACAACCCCCTCTTCTACTTGACTAACTAAACTTAGATATACATCTGCCACATGACATAGCAAGTAGTGGAAATTACTAGTCTTGTTCTTGAACTATTGACAGCCTTAAAACCCCCCCTTCTACTTGGCTAACTAAACTTAGATACACATCTGTCACATGACATAGCAAGTAGTGGAAATTACTAGTCTTGTTCTTGAACTATTGACAGCCTTAAAACCCCCCTTTTACTTGGCTAACTAAACTTAGATACACATCTGCCACATGACATTAGGGCTGTTCAAAACCAAATCGAAACCGATAACCCGAACCGAAATTTTTCTATTGGTTTATCAGTAATGGGTTATTGGTTTAGCGGTTTTGATAATGGTTTTGATTTTTCTGGTTATCGGGTTATCGGTTCTTAACGGTTTGAGATTTTTTCTTAACGGGTTAACCGATAACCCGATAGTAAATTAAATAATTATATTTTTATCATTTTGTATATAAAGTCCTTGACTTAGAGTTTAGTTTCCTACTTTTATTTTTGGTTGTCTCAAACTCTTGGGTATTCTACAATTTAAAAGTGTTTGCTTTTTAGCAAGATGTAATTTGTGAACTCATGTGCATGGTTCATTTGGTTTGCCACCTTGTTTCTAAGTGATTTTTAATGATTTTTTTTTGTGTCAAATCTTAACGGTTTGAGATTTTTTCTTAACGGGTTAACCGATAACCCGATAGTAAATTAAATAATTATATTTTTATCATTTTGTATATAAAGTCCTTGACTTAGAGTTTAGTTTCCTACTTTTATTTTTGGTTGTCTCAAACTCTTGGGTATTCTACAATTTAAAAGTGTTTGCTTTTTAGCAAGATGTAATTTGTGAACTCATGTGCATGGTTCATTTGGTTTGCCACCTTGTTTCTAAGTGATTTTTAATGATTTTGTTTTGTGTCAAATCTTAACGGTTAATCCGATAACCGAACCGATAACGATCATAAACCAATAACCGATAAGTCAATATCTTAATGGTTCTTTAACGGTTTAGCATCTCTACAAACCGATACGCAGCCCTACATGACATAGCAAGCAGTGGCGGAGCCAGTAATTTCATAAAGGGTGTCTAGAAATAAAACATTTGCTGCCAGTGAGATTCGAACACGCGAGCACTGCCTCATTTCAAACATGTGAAACCACTAGGCTATAATAACTTGTTGTGTTAGGGGTATCCAAAATATGTTATTTTATCTTTTCGTGTATCATTTTACTTGTATATACGGTATTTTTTTTCCGACGAAGGGTGTCCAATTGGACACCCTAACCCCCATGTACCTACGCCACTAAATTAGCAAGTAGTCTCAAACTCTTGTATGAGCACGAGGTTTTTAATAAAAAGCTAAGAGAAGTGTTGAAAATATTTTTAAACTTGGCGAGAATTTAGGGATGTATTTCGCTCATGTTGCAAGATCGGAGGTGTATTTAAGTTTAGTTAGCCAAGTAAATGGGTGTTTTTAAGGCTATCAATAATTCGGAGATGAAACTAATAATTCACACCAAATTTAAAGGGTGTTTTCAATACTTTTCTCATACTAAAATAATAAAACTACTCCTCATATATAATAGTACGATCTTTTTTTTTTGTATAAAAAGTAAATAAATATTTTAAAATTATACGTTCTATACATACTTATATGCAATAAAAAAAACTAAATATTCAACATGAAGTCATTCTTGCATCATTATATTTATCATTGCATTATTTAAATCACTGCATAACTGATTCATGATTTCATGTATAACTTATCTTCGAATCAAACTACCCTTGATAATTAAAGTCACTTTGATTAATACATGTACCTCTTCTTCATGATTACTTCTAGTTGAGTAATCAATTAATTAAACAGTTTGTTTCATTTTTTCTTCATTCAGCTTTGTTAAAGGGCCTCCCCATATGATTTGTTTCAAAAAGTTAATTAATAGTGAAATTGTTTTCCTATATTAAGTCTAATGATTAATTCAAGTCAAATACCTATGTAATCTAATGTCTTAATTAGTGATTGTGAATATAAAATATTGTGTGTCTATTTAGAATATTTGACCATTACTCATATATACCCTTTAATTTCCCTTAAACTTGTCTCTAAATTCAATAATTTAATAGTAGTATAAATATTACTATTTATATTTTTTAGATGTGATATAATAAAACACACCGATTATAATACGATTATACATATATTGTACATAGATTATATTACATATCTATCGACTATATTTCGTTATACAATTTGATAAACAATTTTTTAGGTTCTAAATCGTTCGAACAAAAAAATGTAAGAGACTAATAGGTGGAAGGACAGATTAGGAAGAAACAATCACAAGAATGGATCAGAGCCTATGGGTTATCTAGAAGGAAATGATCTTTTATGTCCATTTATAATTTAAATAGAAGAACATGAAGTTATAAAAACAAATTATATTACTTTTTACTGAGCTCCTATATAATATTTTTTAACAAAACATCTTGTAAAAAAGATCATATAACTAAAACTACATTTATAAAGAACTATAAAGTCAAATTTTCGATTACACAAGGTGTTAAGGTAGATACATTTTTATCTTTTTAGAAAAAAGAATCAGCTATGTTTTACGTTATTCAAAATTAAGAAGCATTGCCCTCAATTAGTTATCTTATGTTGGCGTCGCCAATAGGAAAGGATTGAGGTTTATAAATTATTCCACTTATTTCCAACTTTATGGTGTAAGATGATAAAATATAGTTGATATCAACTTTTTGGGAACTGAGAGATAATAGTTACTATAATTATATTTTCAACTATTTAGCCTAGAGTTGTCAAAAAGGGCTGGCCCAGCTCCACCCTGCCCAAGCCTCACGGGCCAAGGAATTTGATGGGCTAGGGCGGGCCAGCCTTTCATGTGGAAGGGCCTAGAAATGGTCAACCCAACCAAACCCTAAAAGGGCCACGGGTTGGGGAGGGCTAGCCCTTCGCTCTTTCTTCTCTTTCTTTCAAATTTAAAATTCTATAATATCAAGAAAATGAGAAGTTTCTTTAATCGAATATGGCAAACAATGATGTTGTTTCAATAATTCTAGCAAAAAATGTTAAAGAAAAAAATAACAATCTTTTTGACGAATAAATAAATAGAGGAAATTTGAAAGAATAAACTTGTAAATTAAATGTCACGACCCGAGCTTACACCCTGGACTTGGCCGGTACTTGAGAACCATTGCTGGTCCCCAAGCGAACCCTCATCCTGGCTGACTACAAGCGGAAGACTAACTCAAGCATACATAAGCATCAAACTGAAAGAAATGCTAAGTCAATTGTGTATTAAATTTCAAAAATCTCTTAATATACTAAGTATTAAACATAAGTTTTAAAGAAAACTCTCTGAATATACTAAGTATTAAACATAAGTTTTAAAGAAAACATCTGAAACTGAAAGACTCTCCAATACTGTCTATCTATGAAGCCTCTACTGTACAAAGATGAGTGTCGGGACAAGACCCACGAATCCTTAAGAGAACTACTACTAACAACTTATAAAACTGGAGTCCTCCGGAACCAAGGAGGCCTTACTCAAAAGCTGGCAAGTGGCTGAAGTGATCTCAATGGAACTCCTGTAGAGAATCCTAAGTACTTGTATCTGCATCATAAAAAGATGCAGGTCGAATGACATCAATACATGGAATGCATGAGTATGTAATATGGCTGAAGTGAAATAAATAACTGAACTGAATGACTGCAATAGATCTAGCATGAACTCAACTGGATGTAAAAAATTAAAGGAATGAAATCATTTAATTTTACAAAAATACTTACTCATCTCTGAACTCAATCATAATAAATGTTATATGAAAAATACACTTTAACTTTATTGGGAGATTCTCTAACCGACAACCATCACTGTAAGCTAAGTGATGATACAGTGTCTTGTCCACGCTGCCAAAAATATCCTATATCGTGCCGGGATATAGAACACCTGAACTAAGTGGATCCACTAAGCTATAAGGATTCATCTAAAAAGTATGATCCTGAACCCGTGTTGGCAAGACATGGTTTATGAGGGCTGTGAGTTGTCTGAACTCTCCCCATATCAGTGCTCAATACTACTCACAATGATATTTACTGTTGCTCAAATGTATAAAAACATTACTTTTTCTCTGGTTTGAGGTAATTGCTCAAACTATCCTCTTAAATGGGGTAACTGCTCTGAAGTATCTTTGCATTCATAACTCAATTAGAAAACAAAGTTTCTCTTTTCTCAAATTAAAACTATTATCTTAGGAAATTACTTAGTTCCCTATACTTTTCTCGAAACTCATCTTTTACTCTTTCTCATAATCAATTTTAAAGACAAAGCATTGTTCTAAAAAGATTCTCAAATTCCTCTTTACTTTCTCAAAACTCAATTTAAGATCATTGTTGATTACAAAAGAATCCTCAAAATGACTCAAAAAGACCTATTGAACTTTCCTCTTAAACTTACTTTAGTTTGGAATGTAAATTAAGACATGTGATTAGGACATGTAGGATCTCTCAAGGATTAATGGAGCCTTTAGGAGCTAATACAAAGAAGAGAACGTAGTCACGATTCAAAGGAACACGTTCGGAAAGAAGCACGGAAAGAAAAGAGACCAGACGACCCTGCATACTGCTGGCGCGACGCCCCAAGGCCTGAACTTCAGAGGTCAGGCCTTGGCGTAATGCTTGCGCGTCGCCCCAGGGCCTGAACTACTGAGGTCAGGACTTGGCGCTATGGTGGCGCGCCGCCCTAGGGCCCTACCCAGAAAATTCGATGGATTTTTCTACTCAATTTAGGGGTCCTAACTCGTCCAGAATTAGGTGATTTCTTCTAAACTCTTCTTGATTCTCAAACCCTACACAAATTCATAGAAATTTCATACAATCCCTTTCAAAAATCACAACTCATCCTCAAGATTCTCAACCCAAGAAACTCAAAACCTCCATTGTTAAAGAATGAAACTGAAATTAAGAACTACTCAAGAATCTCTTAATATAACGATTTCATGGATGAATTCATGGATAAATTAGTTGTATGGCGTGAGGACGAACAAGTCCAACACTGTGAAAAGCCTTACATACTGGAAAGAACAATGTTCTTGGCGAGAATTGACGGGATCTCGACGAATGCTAAAAACTTAGCTCTTTCTCCTCTTAAACTCTTCTCTTATTTTTCCAAGTGTTTAGAAATGACAAAGAGTGGTTTAGCATCTGATTAGACCTGGGTGAGGAAAAACGTGTTAAACCTAGTGGAAAAAAGGAAAAGACCAAAATACCTTTTTCTAAAACGTATGAGATGCCTTAAATAGAGAGGCTTCACTCAAGCAGGCATAACTTTTTTCTTCGGCTCGAAATTTATCAAACTTGGCAGCGTTGGAAAGAGGACTCAAAGACCTTCGATTTGGTATCTCATGGATCACCTAATTCATTATGTGTTGAGAGATATGATCGTTTGAAGTTGACCTAAGTAGAATCTTAGGTCAAAACTTACTCGGTAGGGAAGCTTCCAACTCAACTTTGTGCTAGGGGATTCTAGTGGCCTTAATTGATATCCAAAATCATTCTCACACTAATGAATTGACCTTAGAATCTAAGAATAATTAAGAATCACTCGGTATGACCTTATACGCAATTCAAGAATGGTTCGGTCTTAACTTAGAAATTTTCTAGGGTGTTACATTAAAATACAATTACGCTTTAAAACTTTAGTTATTTTAATTCAAACTAAATAAAGGAAAAACTACTTAAATACACAAACATTCCAATCATATTTTCTAACTTCCTCTATAGTGTGAAATAATTGCATTTTATCTCACAAATTAACAATTCATACCAAATTTCAAGTCAGATACACCTAGATACATGATTTTTGCTACCAGATACATTAGAATAGGAAGAGAGACGAGCGAGAACGGAAGGGAGGCGAGTGAGATTTGTCTATATATCCCAGATACATGTGAATCACATCAAATACATGTATATGGTGTGTTTAGTATGTATTTGGGGTACCAGATACGTGAGCGAGATAAGAGAGTTATTAGAGAGATGAGAGGGAGGTGAGCGAGCGAGATTTGTCTACGTATCTTAGATGCATGTGAATCCACTTTGATAGAGTGTATCTAGAACAAATAACACCTAATTTTGAGTTCATGTACCCCAAGATATATGTATCTGGGCGTACCAAAATCTGGTAAGATTCGTAATATTACAGCATACAGTGCATCTAAATAATTAGCTCCTAAACTAGTGAGATTTATGTAAGTTATCCTTAAATAAATAGTATTGGCCCATGGGCCGACCCTGTCCCGGCCTCGGTCAAGCCCCGAGGGCCAAGGGCTTATATGAGCCGGGCTTATAAGCCCTAGTTCTAAATAGACTTGAAATTTTTTATCCCAACCCTACTCCAATAACGGGTTGGATTGGACCGGCCCCATGAGCTAAGCCCATTTTGACGACTCTAATTTAGCCTATAGCATAAAGTGAATAAACTAAAGTTGTACAACTTTTAATTATTTTTTTTGTTGTTGTTTGGGAAAAAACAGAAAAATGGCACGAGGGAAGGATCGTAATTTCTAATCAGTGAAAAAGATTTTGAAAAGATTTTTAAAAAAAAATAAATTAATATACTAATTTTTTAATTTTCTCATGGATTAATCTTGTTGTCTACTCACTAAGTATTATTTTTTTCTGACAATTTTAAAAATGGTGGAAATAAAATTTAGCTACAAAATTAATGACTGAATATTAATACATTTACAAATTGAATTTTTTTGGATATATATCTTATAAGTTAAACGCATACCAATTATCTACTATGTTTGTGTAGTCTAATAGCTTTAACTTGACAATAACTACATGGTACATATTCAGTTGGGCGAAGTCAAAAATTTTGTTAAGGGCATCTAAGATTTAATATAAATGTATAAAAAATATTTTTTGATTGATATATTTCGTACAATTTTTTATATTCATAATATAATTTTTCGAGAAGAGTGTCAAATTGACCACCATGGGCTCTATGTCGCTACGCCATTGATATTAAGGCTCAGGGGCGGACCCACGTTGAACTGACACCCCTTCCTCGGAAAAATTAGTAAGTATATATATATTAATGCTATGCATAAAATGATATATTAAACGAAATGACACTATTTGCCAGAGAGTTAACTCAAAACCTCGTCCAACTTTTATATTTTCTTCTATAAATATCGATATCACTTTCTAAAATTTTTGTGTACGCCACTGTTAAGGCTCATAAAAATAGCGTCCATTGACCACTTTTTAGCCTTACAATTAAAAGTAATTATTGTTGTAGAATTTAAATTTAAAATTTTTACAAACTACACATGTTTCTAATTAACAAAACGTCAAGAATATTAATTAATTTAATAAATGATTAAACGTCTTGTTCTCATATCAATTATTTCTGTGGGTTGAAAGATTTTTTTTCGTCATTCACTGGCAATGAAATGACTCAAAAAAGCAAAAAGATAATATTTCAGTTTAGCATTATTTTCTCATGAAATTAAATATCAAAACAAAATGATTATTTGCTTAATTAATTGTTGGCCATAGCTTTTAAGCAATAATTGAATATAATGCATGCATTTATGAATTAACGTACCAGCTATAAACGTCTCAGATATGAATAGTTCCTTTGTTAGAAAGCATTCTATTACCAATGTGGGACTTCTTTCGATACGAATACAGATTTAGTCAAGCTCCAAATTCTAATTTATGAATTACTTTTACGAGGTTATAATTTATGAATATGTAAAATTTGACAACATGTCTAATTGAAAATGTATATATAATTCTTAAAGATTGAAAGTTATTTGCAAATGACATCATGATTCTAATCGAAGTACACGTAAGCTAATTCAAACATCATGACTATAAAAAGAGAGTTCGTCATGAACTACATGCATGTTTATATATAGTTCAAGCACATTGCACGTACTAACTTTGACATGCATCGATCTAAGAAGAAGGAGAAAGAAAAGACAAACGATAAAGAAAATCATGAAGCAAAAGAAAGTATCACCACTATCACCAAGAAGTTACATGTTATTGATTTCAGATTTCTAGTTGACCAGGTACGATATACAACTATAAACCATTCAATGACGTGCAATCATCTCGTGTTACTAAGTTTCAAGATGTTCATTGTATCCTTCATGTAGATTCGTGCCAGCAAACGAGCATTACAACACATCTTTTGAGAATATAAAATCTACCCCTTTGCTCTTTCACTAACTTGCAACATCTTTCTCCAAATTCTCTAAATGTGATATGAATTCCAATTTTTTCTTCTTTTTCTTCTTTCATGGATTCAACCATAACTCTTGAGGAAGATAGATTTTTTTGTTTTCGATAAGTTGTTGGTGATTTAATTTTTATTATTATGTCAAATAAATAGGAAATACTTATGCATAAGTACTGATTGGACTGCCTAATAGTGGATTACCAATTTTAACCCTAAATTTAACATTGAATTATTTTTTTTTCCAAAGAATATATTTGTTGTAATATTAGAAAAGTTCAACACCAATTAAAAAGTTAAGGTTTTAGTTCGACCACGTAATCCTTTTAGTTAGTACTATCTTGATTTTTCTATTAAGGAATTTTTGTGGCCCCAAGTCTTTTGTCTTAGGATTTTTTATCAAGAGAAAGTTAATTAATTGAAGTGGAATTTATATGTGTGAACAAAGCCCTAGCTTTTAGAATTTATTGCTTTTTCATGCGGAAGATGGGTTTATACTGCTCGTGTTTATTGATGTGAGGTCAAAAATATATATTTTAATCATTATTGACTTTAAATTTAGTATTTGTATTTATCCTTTTTGAGTATGAATTTTATGAATTATGCTAAATAGCGTATTTTATTTATAGGATTAAATTGATGTGAAGATAAATAAGTTTAGAGCTAAAACGAATAATTAATAGATTAAATTGAATATTATATTAATATTTCAATATATTGAATTGCTATCACGTGAAGAAAGTAAAGTGATGTTTGTTATTTCATGGCCACATGGCATAAATCGAAGGCCCCTCAAATTTTGAGGCGGCTTACGCGGCTTACAAAAGGAATCTGATTCCGTTTGATTTTGGGTTCCTAATTTGTTTTGGACTCAATTACTTTTATTTAGGGTTTTCTATATCAATAAATAGTCCATAGGAATAATTATTAGAAGGGAGAATACTTTGTAGAATAGACTCGGTAAGTGTACGTGTGCAATTGGGAGCAACAAATGTTTTGAATTAATTATTGGTTATCGCTTAAATTACTTTTGTATTCTTGTTTTAGTATTTCATGCCTGATCACCATAGAAATAAATCTATTGTCTATTCTTGAACTCGAGAGATGAAGAGGTAGATAGACCAAAGCATACAAAGAGCTTGATCTAAATTGTATATCACTTGTTTAGATTCGTGTTTAGGAGTGACGCCTGGACGAACACCAAGCTTGGTTACGAAACAAGATGAAATATAAATGCTCACCAATTAGGACTGTCTATCCATGCTCAACGATGTAGTTAGACAGCTAGTTGGAGTGGGCGATTAGAGGTCGAGAGACCATGATCATAAAATCAACCATGTAAATCAGTAATTTGATAACCGTAGTTAATTAATTACATGAGATGCGATACATGAAACCTTACGCATGCTGCAGCTCTGAAATTGTCTCAATTACTGTAAGTTAATCTTTTTATTTCTTTTGACACTCTTAAATAAATAATTAGACTAGTATAATTAGTAAATAGTTAATTGACAAGTCCATGTGGGTTCGATAATCCGGCTCTTTTAGAGCCACTATATTACTTGCCCGACCACGTACACTTGCGTGTGTAATTGCAATTGGGAGCAACATTTATTGTATATGTTTATTCAGTACCAATAAAAACGAAAATTGTTATCTCACTTTAGTATTTTTTTTTATTTTTACTTTGAGAAGTCAACAAGAAGAGGATATGGGGATGTGTATTGTGTTGGGCAAGTATTATATTTTCTTATTGAAGCAAATAATTAATTTTTACCAATTACCGAATGTTATGGTGTGATGAATAGTTCTTCGTATTTAATTAAAGGTCTCGAATTCGAATCTTAAATATGAAAAAAGTTTCAATAGAGAGTGCTTCTTCCCTTTTGTGGATCCTACGATACTGACGAGTCTCATACTAGTGTCAAGTCTGGAAATTTGACTATCCTTATGAAAGACGTTAAGTTCAACCTTCCACGGCTATCCTTATGGGCGCAATTAGTTTCAGAGTCGAGATTTCAAAGTTATGGGTGCTCGTCGAAAAGAGTTTCAAAAGAGAAAGAGGAAATTTTGGGCTTTCCCACATCACTTTGTTTATGGGTCAGAGGTTATTGTAGTCCATTGGGCTTCTCCTTTTAATTTAAAATTGGGCTTGGACCACAAATTACAATTTATGGGCTACTCTATCGAGCTTCGACTCATTGGGCCGATTTAGGCCCACGAAACCTATTTACTATTAATTGGATAGTTTAAAATCGAGAAAGAACGATAATTTTCAAAATAAAACATAAATAATCACCCTAACAAAAATGGTTATAAAAATTTTGATCGCTATTAGAAAGACGTATGAATTTTTGACAAAAGTAGGTCATCGGAAAAATATGTGTTTCTAATACGAATTTTATTTGCATAGTGTCTTATATTTTCAAAATTATTTAAGTTACATGATAGTGTATAAAGTTTCTTATACTTGAGTGAACAAATTGACAAGAGGGGTGGGGGCACCAAGTCTCTTATGATGTAAATCACTAAGACAATTAGATTAGATAGAAAAAGACTTGATTAAATCATCAAACAAAAAACAATTTTTACTATCAACTCACATTTTTAAAACAAATGTTTACATTTTTCTTTCTCATGGGGAGGCCCCTTCACAAAGAATGAAGATAAATTTAAAACAGAAACTGTTTAATTATTTGATTACTCAACTATAATTACTTGTTCAATACTAAAATTAGACTTTAATTATTAAATGAGTCTCCATAAATAGAATGTTTGTTGGGGGTCTCTTTATAATTAGGTTTTGTGAAAAGATGGAGGATAGATATCTAAGACTGAATTAAAAAAAAAAGTTTAGTTAAAAAAATGTCCAAAAATCAATGGTGTATAAGTTTTAAGTTTTTTTTTATTTTTTATCGTTTGATGTATGATATTTGCTTTGGGATTAGATTTGACTAATTCGGATTCCCGTCGAAAAGTATTACTTTAGAGGATGTAACATTCTCTATTAAAGGTGACTCCATACCTAAGACCCTGACTAGAGACAGCTGATTAAGGATGAAGGAGAACACTTACCACTACGATCCATCACAATCATCGGTCACATCGATCTTCTAACTTTTACTGTATATGGTGACGAATTCAGATTTTAAACGATATAAATTCTGAGTTAAAAAATAAGTTTTAAGAGAAAAGAAGAAGATGATCATTTGCCTTTTTTATTTGTTAATTTCCCTGTCAAACATGCAAATGTTTTTCTAACAACCATTGTTGATCAGTTTCCTTTGTGTCAACAATAATTGTACCTTTGCTAATTACATATTTTAGGTCAAACATCATTTTATAATAAAACAAGTTAGTTCTATGAGTTAACTTGAAGCTTATAATGAGTTTGAGATTCTAATTCTTATATAAGATTTACACCAAAATATATATTTGGTTCGGCCTATTGGCGAAGTTAAAATTTTCACTAAGCAAGTTCAAAATATAATAAAGTATGGCGCATGAAATCGTCCAAGGGAACTCCCACCTGACTCTGCCCCTGGTTTGGCTGAACCAATAACGTGTACATTAGCTCAGTCCAAACTCTAAAATTATACTAGTATAGTAATTAATAATGTAAACTAATCAAATATATTACCCTCTGATTTTTCTTGTTGGTTGATCTCATGTTTCGTATTTCGAAAAGAACTTTTTTAATTATTATGCTTTCTTGATCTCTCATATTAGGATATGTAATCAACCGATCGAATTTAATAACTTTTGTTTAAATGATGCACTTACTATAGTTAGAAATCCATTCAATTTTATAAATATTATATTTAGAACTCAGATATTATCATTTAAAGTCATGGTTACAAAACTCAAAATTCATAAAGTTAAAATTCTGACTCCGCATCTACTCCCACGGATTCATGTTGTCTACTCACTCATCACTTAAAATTGTTATTCAATCCTATTTTTCTCGTGCATTCTAATAGCAAAAATATAATAGTTGTACAACAAACTTCTTCTTCTTATTTTTTGGCCTAAACTAATATATACATAAGTTATGTGAAAATTTATGTATTATTTTATGTAGCGTAGAATAAAAGTATATATAAGTATTAGTAAATAGTAACACATGAATTATTTTATGTGAAAAAATTGCTCTCACTATCCTTAGATTTATTTTCTCTTTTTCCTTGAATATATGCAACAAGAAAATGACCCCTTAGAAGATTAATTGTCCTTCAACAAATTAAGATCACTTGTCTTCAAACCAAATGACCCTTAAAAAACATTAAATCATATAAATAATTGAATCGATGTATAGTACTATATTTGCTTATTGGATTAAAACTCAATGATTTCATTTATTCATTAATTAACTGTATATGCATATATAAATATATATATAGTTCGAGAACATTGCACACACTATCTTCAATGGCAAAGAGAGAGAGTGTTTTTTTTTTACTTTCTCTCTCATTCGCGGAGCGAAGGGAAGTCACCAAACGTGGGAAATAGCATCTTTTTCTTACTTAAAGGAACTACTACTATAGAATTTTTGATTAAGACAAAGTAGTGGATTTTTAATTAAGACGAGGATGCCTTGTTGTCAGAGGCGAATCCAGGATTTCAAAAGAACGGGTGAACCATTGCTTTAAAGACGGGTCTGGTTGGAACTTGGAAAGTAGGTAGGAAGAAAACCTTTTGAGTTTTTTTGACTTAGAGCTTTGTTTTTTTAATTAATACAAAATTTTTGAAGCAAAATGGTGTTGGATGGGATTGAACCAGAGACCTTAGTGCTGAAAATTTGCACTCAGACCAGTGAACCATCTACCCATTTCGAGAATGGGTTCCACCAACTAATATTTAATATATTCTTTAATAATTGTATAAGTAATATATCGAGTTTAGTCGGATGAACACGGGTTTCGGTGACCCAAATTTAATACATAAATTCATCCCTGCTTATTGTTTGGACTTTTATTAAAGATAGACCTAGGATTGAAAGATGCGCAATAGATGAATAACAATTTTCAAGGGATTGACTACTTTTTTAGAAAAGATTGTCGACTTCTAACAAACGTGATTGACCCAATTGTAGATCATCTTCTATGTCTAGGAATCAAAGAAAGGAGATTCATCCCAGCAAACAAGTATTGCAATACATCTTTTGAGAATATAAAATCTTGCCCTTAGCTCCTTCACTAGCTTACAACATCTTTGTCCAAATTCTCTAAACGTGTTGTGTATTTGTATCTCACAACAAAATTTCTTCTCTTGATCTTCTTTTTCTTCTTCTTTCATTGCTTCAACTATAATTCTTGAAGAGGATGAGTTTTTTTTTAAAATTTCTCTAAATAAGTTGTTGGTGATTTAATTTTATTATGTGAATTATATAAATAGGAAACACTCATGCATACGTGATTGGACTGCGCAATAGTTTATTACCAAATATAACCCTAAATCATTGAACATTGAACTAATACTTTTTGCTAAAGAATATTTCTTGTGATATTAGAAAAAATCAATGCCACTTGAAATGTCTTAAGGTTTTAGTTAGACCACGTAGTCTTTTTTTAATTTGGATTATATTGATCTTCCATAAGGATTAATTAGAGGTATAAAATTAACTAGGTATAGAGAGGGTACTATTATTTAATTTTGTGGCTCTTGTTTCTTTTAAATTATTTTTTTTTAGGGAAAAGGGTCTGATATACCCCTTAACTTTGTCATTTAGAGCTGATATACCCCTCGTTATGAAAGTGGCTTATATATACCCCTATTGTTTTACAAATGGCTCACATATACCCTTTTCCTCTAACGGAAGTGAAAAAATTAATTTTAATTTGATTTTTTAATTATTTTTTTAATATTTAATCCTCCTCACATGTATTCTTTTTTTTTTTTTTACTTTTTTGTTTCAATGGCTAATTTAAATTTATTATTTTGATGGTCAAATTCATTTATGTTTCACTAATTTTCTTGTAAAATTTATTATAGATAATCCAATTTTTTTTTCAAATACAAAAATTAAATTACAATATAGCCAGAAAAAATAGTTTAAAATTATAATATAGCTACGAAAAAATTAGTTTTAAATTTTTTTCTTTACACTAAAGAATGAAAGAAAAAATAAAAATAAGAAACTCAAATAATGATAATCAAAGAAGTCAAAAAACAATTTATGTATGAAAAAAATTAAAATATATCTTGAACTTTGCTAGAAGGATCATATATACCCCTACATGATTTTTTAAAAAAAATTAAAAGTCAAAAATATAAATTTAAAACTATTTTTGTCACTTCCATTAAATGAAGGGTATATGTGAGCTCATTTTGTAACGGTAGGGGTATATATGAGCCGTTTGTATAACTGTAAGGGTATAAATGAGCCACTTTCATAACGAGGGGCATATTATCTCTAAATGACAAAGTTGAGGGGTATATCAGGCCCTTTTCCCTTCTTTTTTTTATAGGATTATCATGAGAAGCGCTTTCCTCATTAATGAATCGTATGCATGGACTAATATCATAGTGTTCGCAACAAATTTTCGTAGTGCTGAAAATTAACTGCAAGCAAAATAAATAAAAGAAAAATGTGATTTTTTTAATTGATGAATCTTGTGAGTACAATTCTATTGTTCTCTTGATTCTTCTCTCCTAAACTTCTCCGTGATTCGAGGGCCTTCAGAAGCGTATTTCTCGAATGTAGGATGATGTAGACCTCCTTGAGATGTATTTGATCTCCGGGAACATCGAGAAGCACTTCGTCGTTTCAAGTCGATCTCCGGGAATAACTCCGTTGACCAGTCCTTCGAAGAGCTA
Source organism: Solanum appendiculatum (assembly GCA_018342035.1). NCBI lineage: Eukaryota > Viridiplantae > Streptophyta > Magnoliopsida > Solanales > Solanaceae > Solanum > Solanum appendiculatum. The sequence goes on along the minus strand of JAGDQO010000392.1, from coordinate 501,044 downwards.
TGTAGTTGAGTTGCAGCTTTCTCCAAAGCTTGCTCCAATGCTTGTTGAAGTATTTTTTCGAATTCCTTTCAGAATGTCATGTCTATCCCCTATTTATAGTTGTAGGGGGTGGACAAGGTTGCTTATGATTGGCTAAAAAATGTCATTTTCAGTGGCGGATCTAGGATTTTCATTGAGGAGGTTCAGAAAAAAGAGAGTAGTGTCTAAGATTTGATCTTGGATCCTAAGGTGAGTTTTGAACCCCTCGACCACTGAGCCAACCTCTAATCTTACATTTAGGAGGTTCAAAACCAATATATAGACATAAAAATTCTTTAAATACCTTAAATATACAAAAAAAAATTTACCGAGGGGGTTCGGGTTCGAGTGACCCCCTCGGCAACATCTAGGTCCGTCCCTGGTCATTTTGACTCTTGTGGGCGCAAATGCGTTGTTTAGTTAAAAATTTCGAAAGAGTTGACTAGCAATTGTAATTATTATTTTTGGCTACTATCACGATGCCTAATTTTGACTAATTTAATAAGTTATACCTAATGTATATGTGTCAATATCCCTTTTTACAAATTTGAAAATATAGTAACAACAATTAAGATTATTGGGCTTGGAACACGATCTCAATCATGGGCTAATCTATGGTAAGCATAAACTAAAATTATGGGCTTTCCCAACCCCACTTTATGAAATGAGTTTTCATAAATATCGCTATAGTTTGGATCATAATTATCATTTGTAACTATAATCTATATAATTATGGTTCATAGCAATAGTTTGAAAGAGGAGAAAGCTGAGCGAGATCGAGACAGGCTAGAGAGATTTTGGAGAGAGGAGAGATGTTAGATACAAGTTGATACATAATGTACTCGATACATACATGTTGATACAGACTGTATCACTTGTATTCATTCACTCTGTATAGTTTGTATTCATTCACTCTGTATAGTTTGTATTCATTCGCAATACAAAAATACAGGTTGATATTCTATAGTAGGAGTGAACAAAATCAAACCGAAAATCGAATCAAATCGCAAATCGAAAAAAAATCGACTAATCGTTTGGTTTGACTAATTGGTTTGGTATTGGAAAAAAAAATCCGACTATACTTGGGTTGGTTTGGTTTTAACTAAAAAAAGTCAATCCGAGACCAAATCAACCCGATATTATATATATAATTTTTAAAAATTATTATATATATAAAAGTATTTACTTTGATGTAATTTCTAAATATTACTTATACGTTTTCATAGTTTTTATCTCTTAACATATTTTTTTAAGTGTTTTGAGACTTAGAATTTTGAATAGTCCAATAAAGGTTATAGTCCATAGATATTAATAACTCTAATAAAGCTCAATTCAAAATCAAATCAATACTAATGCTAACAAAATAAATTAATTCAACATTAAGAATGAGAATAATGTTGAATATTTGTTCTTTAGTTTTACATTGGTTTAGATATTTAAAATATATAACCTAATTTTAATTTTTCTTTAATGTTTAATCACGTAATTAATACTTATTACATTCATTTTAGCATGATTTAGTACTTTTAAATTATGATCATTTTCATTATGACTTATCAATTTGCAATATTTATTTTATACAATTTCATTATTATTTTTTATTGAATATTTTAGTGTCATCATTGATCTCATATTTTGTGTTATTTTACTAAGAAACACCTTAGATAGTTGTATTTTGGTTGGATTAAAGAAATACTTGGAGCACAAGTCAATTATATGTTTGTATGAATACTTAACGAAAAAATCCGAGGTTTATTAGTTTGGTTTGATTTAAAAATTTAAAAATTTAAAAATTCGACACAAATGGTTTGATTTGGTATTTGAAAAACCCGAACCAACTCGAAAAAAACCCGAAAAAATTTCGAATTTTATTAGTTTGGTTTGATTTGGTTTATAAATTTAAAAATTTGCCACAAATGATTTAATTTGATATTTGAAAAACCCGAACCAACCCGGTCATGTACACCCCTACTCTATAGGTCATTGAGCTTATAACACGATCTCAATTATGGGCTACTCTATCGAGCAACATTTGATGCTTCGGTTAAAAATAGCACTCATCGATCACTTTTTTATCTTTTTTTAAGAAAATAGCTAGTCATATATAGCAGAGTCTAAAACTATACTAGTGAAATTTCATGATAATATTTTTAAATTTTATATGTGAAATTTGAAACTTCATAATAATGACTATTGTTTTCAATCCCCAATAACTTTTTGGGCTGATTGTAAACACACTTCTGACTCGACGATTCCATTAAAATCTCATCAGAAATAATCTTCAATGAGCATATGTTCAAATGATTTTCAATAGAAGTAGGTCGTCAACAGGGAAAACCTAAAAGCTGATATACGTAACTTTATATTTATATTTAAAAATTTATTAAATACATATAAAAATTATATTCAAAACCTAGTAACTAACCCATGATGTTACTAGTAATCAATTATTATCACATGTTGTAGCACTAACGAAAAATAAAATATTTTATGAAACATTTTTGTTTCTTTTTATTGTCTGCAACCGACCATACAATAAAATATTTATTTGCTAAAACGTGGATTTATTAATTAAAGATAATTTATTATTTCTCTTATTAAATTCCTTATTATTTTTATTTTTCATACGGTGTTCGATTTCCATTTTAAGGAGAATTTTAGTAGCTTGATTGGTTGGCTGTCGGAACTTTCATTTTGTTGGCGAGAACTTGATTCTATCTCATAATCCCCTACCCTTACCCCCAATTTTGAATTAAAAAAATATTATCTGTTTTAAGGTCTGATAAATCCAAATTCGTAACACATAAAGTTCATTAAAAAAAGAAATGCTCCTCTCAAGATCTTTTTCATTCCAAGATGCGTACCAATGCCCATTTTCATTTTCTTTTGATTCGTGTTTTGTATTTATACTGAAATCTAGAATATTTTCAATACATATCAAAATATATATGCTATCTTCATGTCAAATACTAATATTTAACGTCTAATGCATGCCTAACTTAACAACTATGTCATTATTTAGGAACCTACTCCACTGCAATAAAAATAGTTTTTAGCGGTAATAAATATATACATTAACAAAGAGTGATAAAGCTTTTACAGGCATTAGCTAATTATCATTGGATCCAGTGTCGCTATAGATTTTAGGGACATTTACAAAGAGTATTAAATGTCTCTAAAAATATGTTTTTAGCGACAATTAAACTATTGCCACTAAAAATGCGTATATATCGAAAAATATTCATAATAAATTAATAATTGTAATTTTTAATGAGAGATTTCATGAGTGTTTTTAACTCATTTCAAAATTTATGGTATATTTCGATTTTCAAAAAATCTCGACGATCTAAAAAGATTAATTTGGATTTTTCTATACACTCAGTGTAACCGTATTTAAAAATAAAAACTTTTATGAAACATTTTTGTTTCTTTTTACTGACTGCCACCGACCAACATGAAATGTTTATTAGTTAACATAGATTTATTATTAATTAAATAAAAAAAATTCACAAGTTCCAACAATTCAATGGGAACAACCTTAATCCAAATGTTTTTAAGATAATACGTCTACGCGTCTAATAAATATTGAAATAATTCTGATAATTATATAACTTTTAATCAGAAATTTCATGAAGGTTTTTAACGTCTTGAGATTTATTGTGCATTGCAATGTTCAAAGAACCTTAAATGCCAACTTGATCTTATTCCAATTTCCAATTGCTTTTAATATATTATTTTAAAAACTAACATGGATTTATTCTTTGGATCTATTTCTTCATCTTCCTCGTTTCTATATTCATTTAATTTAGGATAATATAATTGAAAATTCAAAATAATCATAATGCACATGATCACATGCATGAACATATCATAGTATTAAAATATTTCTGATAAGTATAATTTTTAATTAGAGATTTCATAATTATATCTTAATTACGTTTTCAAGTTTAAGGAATCTAAAATACCAGCTTAGTGGAACCAAAGAGCCCATAGTTTATACGTAAATAACCTTCGTATGAATCTTGTCAGTGACGGTGTCAGAATTTTTATTAAAAGAATTCAAAATATACAAAGTAAATAAATGAAAAGGTTAAAGAGGATTCAATATCTACTATATATACATAAAAATAATAATTTTAATTACATATTAATAATATAATTTTGCACCCCATCAACCCTACCTAGTTTCGTGAATCTAGCCCATAGTATTATGTGTCATAGCTAACTAAGGTTAAAATAATTGATTGGGTATAAATATTCAGTTCAATTCCTCTAAAATTTCGTACGATAAATGAAGTATAATGGAATAGAACATCAAACTAGAAATATCGACAAATTCTTGTGGAGTCCTCACAAAAGTCAATTATGGAATTATGACTTTTTTTTTTAAAGTGCAAATAAAAAGTAAATGTTTATCCCTACCTGCTATTTATACCAAATCGATTCAAATTACAAGGTTAAATAATTTAATGAAGGGAAATATATATTTATTAATTATAATTAAGTGATAATTATGCATATTCAAACGCGTGTCCTATATATTTATATATGCTTAGAATATTTTATTCTAATTAAGATGCTAAATCAACTTCTCTAAGGACGTTTAATATAAAGTAAAACATAGCCAATAACATTTGGTTGACATATAATTAATACCAATAAATTTATTTAATATTTATACAAATATTGACACAAATGTGCCATGAATTGACATAAAACTATATCGATGTGACATTACTTGACATTTAATTTATCATTTGCTAGTTGCATTTTTGGTATATTAAGTTGAAGCAATAACTTCTTTAAATGAAGAAAATAAAAGTTTGCAAATATAGTTCTTATAGTTTTTGGTTAGCAAGAAAAGAAAAATAAGAAATAAATACCTAGAAAATATTAAAAGATTAAACATTTATAGCCCATATGGCCTAAAAAATATATATTATTGAGTATGATTCATAAACCCATAGTGTACTAGGTTGTTGCCCATGACTAGGACACCATATACCCCACTTTTAACTATATGCATTACAATTTTTGTTTTATAATTATTTGGTATTTGAAAGAGAGCGAAAGTCTTGAAGCAACAGTAAATTATTCTTGTGAAATTTGTATTTTATATATAGATCATGTATTTTAGTAGTATAATTATCAAACATTAATATTTGTATCACGATAAATTGTTTAGATTTACATTGCATGATCAATGAGGAATGTCGAGTGTATTAGGCTTTTTTTTTTAAATCATTTGATATTTGAAAATCACTAATTCAATTAATTTAAATGTTTATAATGTATAACTCATTTAAGGAGAAAACGCTAGAGTACAAATGAATGAAAGAAGAAAGACCGAAAGAGGTTGATGCCACCAATATTGTAATGATGACACACTATCAATAGTGATATTAATTAAGTTGATCATGACAACATTAATATAAACAAAAAAGTGTATAGGATGATTATCTTTATTTTTGTCTGTTTCTGGTAATGATATCAAATCAAAATAAAAATAGTTATTGTTGTTTTGTGTGTTCATAGTCCAATTATTTATCATGACTAGATTGGACTAGATGCCCACAGTAAATTGGGACAAGAAAAATCACCACATAGTAAGTGATTTTGAGTTTAAATTTTAAAAATTTATTTGCTTTTAATAAAAAATGTATTTTTTAATAAATCTTATATTCAGATCAATTAATACTCTAAAATGATACATATCAAATACCAAATAAGTAATCAATAAAATCAGTATTTATTTTAAAGATATTTTCAAAAAATACTTTCGACAAAATAGAAATCAATAAGTGTTTTTCTTTTGGTCTACTCGATCGAGTATTATATCAAGTATATATATAATGTTTATTAAGAGATTTACCTTTATATTATACATAACCTGATTGTGTAAATACATACTTTTTACATTATAAATCTACAAAATCTTAAACTCAAAAAATAATATAAATAACCTCATATCATTATCATAACACCCCTCACTCTCTTCTCTATTCCTTAACAACAACAATAAAACAACATATAGACTCAGTAAAATCTCATAAATGAAATCTGTAAATTGAGTTGTGGATACACATATACATAATCTTATTTTTATCCCTAAAAATGAAAAAGGTTATTAGGGTTATTTCTGATAGACCCTCCACTTTTTTTTTTTAGTTTTTTGATGTAATAAAATTTAAATTAAAAAATAAATAAATAAAAAAGTGCACATAAATATTCATACACCTATTGGTAACAGGAGGATAAAAAAAGGCCCAGCTAAGAGTTAGGTTAATTAATTGTCTATATAAGTATATCATTCTCTTTTCCCTTCTCAACTCATTGCCTATATTCTTCTTCTTCATTTTTTTTTTCTTTTTCTTCCCTTCTTTAGTTTGTCAAAAATCCAAATAATTTTTCACATAATTTTTTTTCTCTTTTCTGAATCTCCTTCTACTTATATGAATAATTTTATATGCATCTAGGGTTTTGTTTGGTATAATATGAGAGTAAAATAAGTTTTACGCCAGAGCAATATGAACAGTGAGAATTGATATAATTTACTTGTGATTCATATATTATTGTTGTTGATGATGTTAGTGATTCATATATTATTGTTGTTGATGATGTTAGTTATTTTATGCTTTTGATTATCTTCTCTCGTTGAGTACTTATCGATTCATCAAATGATAGATCTATGTTCTTATGTTTGAGTTTTTTTAGATCGTAAGTGAAATTTCTGCTCATTATAGACATCAATTTCTATCTAAGATCCTTCAAACACATGAATAATACTTGGATTTTTATTCTTATTTCAAACTTCTTTTTATCCCTAAAAATGAAAAGGTTATTAGGGTTATTGCTGATAGACCCTCCACTTTTTTTTTTTAGTTTTTTGATGTAATAAAATTTAAATTAAAAAATAAATAAATAAAAAAGTGCACATAAATATTCATACACCTATTGGTAACAGGAGAATAAAAAAAGGCCCAGCTAAGAGTTAGGTTAATTAATTGTCTATATAAGTATATCTTTCTCTTTTCCCTTCTCAACTCATTGCCTATATTCTTCTTCTTCATTTTTTTTTTCATTTTCTTCCCTTCTTTAGTTTGTCAAAAATCCAAATAATTTTTCACATAATTTTTTTTCTCTTTTCTGAATCTCCTTCTACTTATATGAATAATTTTATATGCATCTAGGGTTTTGTTTGGTATAATATGAGAGTAAAATAAGTTTTACGCCAGAGCAATATGAATAGTGAGAACTGATATAATTTACTTGTGATTCATCTATTATTGTTGTTGATGATGTTAGTTATTTTATGCTTTTGATTAGCTTCTCTCGTTGAGTACTTATCGATTCATCAAATGATAGATCTATGTTCTTATGTTTGAGTTTTTTTTAGATCGTATGTGAAATTTCTGCCCATTATAGACATCAATTTCTATCTAAGATCCTTCAAACACATGAATAATACTTGGATTTTTATTCTTATTTCAAATTTATTTTTTCTTAGCTCTTAGTACTAGATTTGTTCTATTAGATTAATTATTTCTATCCTTAATTATATTCCAATATTAATTTCACCTAAATATTCATATCTTATCATTTAATGGACATGACCCCAAATGTGTTGATTCTCATTTACAGAATGCAGATACTTTTTGGTCCTTTTTGTCTGCTTTATTTTATTTTTATTTTTGGTGTTTCTTTAGTTTATTCCCTTGTTTCTTTTGCCTCATCTTATAATATTTTTTTCTTTGAGCTATATTAATTATGAAAATTTTTAGGTCTAAACAAGATAGAAGTAGAATATCATCCAATTTCAAGGACGGGATATATATGTACTTTTGAATGAGTTCATTTGAATCATCTTCGCCTGAAATTCACTTGTACAAACTATAGAATAAAAATTATTTTATCATATTACATATATAAAATTAAACTTTTGAATTTTCTTTAGATTTTTTGGTTTGTAGTAGCAAAGGTGACTCAAAATTTGTTTCATTGTAGTGAAGAATGGGTTAATTGTGTGCATGAATTGATGACAGATTTCAGCACAGCCATTAGTAATTTTTCTGAAGATGTTAGTGAAGTCGTTTTTAATATTGTAGCTCCGCTTCAACATACAGTTATTGCTTGCTAGTGCAGCACCATTAAGATTCACATAGAAAATATGGAGCAAAAAATGAAATCTGCCCAATTTGAATACATGAGAATCTTGATGATGCTGCATTGGCAAATTGATGACTTCATTCTTTAATTCTACAAGAAAATTTGGGCAAATTATCTTTATTTGGTGAGTTTTCTTTTTGCCTATGATTAATTTTATGTTAATTACTGATTCGAAGTTTTCGTACCTCATGAATAAATTATTAAAATTTTAAATCGTGTTTCTTTACAACATGATTCCCTCTAAAAAGTTGTGATTAATTTTTTTGATAATCCTAACGATGCAATTTCAAATGAATTTAGGTCTTTGATGCAGATGGTGGAGGATCCGTGGCTAAAATATAGCTACAACATGGTAGAAGAGTTGCTTGCAAATGAAGGAGTTTGAAACAAGTTTTTTTTTTTAATTCTATGTTATTACGATGTGTTTTTTTTTTTTGTGAAATCAATTATAATACATAAATTAGGAATTACTTTTGTTAAAACAATTTTTATCTAGAATAATATGCTAAAGCACTTTAAATTAAAGGCGCCTCCATTGATTATTGATGCGTTGAAAGTTATAAATTAAGTTTGACATTTCAAACTTTATACATGATTAAGACGAAACTTGTGATATTTGTCCTAATGGATAGTTTATGTATAGTTATTTTTTTGGTGATTAAATAGTATAAAAAATTAACACTATAAATGTGTAGAAGTAAAACTCGATTGATATATAAGATTATGCTGTGGACCATTAATATATAGATGCATGGGACAAAACATTGAATTATTATGTTAAATCAATTTTTTTGATACTGTAATTTTGTTATTATGACATTAGGTTTGTATTTAAAACTTTTAATATGTAATACGATAATATCGAATATCGTATTGAAGTATATAATCACATATACATTTCATTTGTATTATTAAAATAAATTTATAAATTAGTATTAGTTTGTTTTAGAAAAAAGAACTAATTGTGAAGACATTAAAATTTGACTATCCAATTTTGATTGAAAAGTCTTTTTTGTGTGTGTGTAATTTATTAACTAAGAAAATTGCTTGTATTTTCTTTTTAAATCCCTCCCCCCGGTAAATAAACATGTTGTTACCAAAGTCATAATTATATCATAGAATAGTATTTTACATGTTTAAGATGTTAGTATGATATAATAGTATGATATAATTGATGCGTTTTTTGAAAAGTTAAAGTCATAATTCTCCATTATATGATTATATGTAAGTTGAAGTCCAACAAATTATGGTTACCGATTTATCATACCTCAAAATATCCAAATCGACCATAAAAATATTGAATCATGCCAAATTAATTTGATATGATAATGATATGGTATTTTTAAAAACCAACATTATCGAGCTGAAGCTTTTAATACCTTACCATATCCATTCCTAATTGTAGATTGGTTGAAAATGAGCTTATGACACTTCAAAAAATAGAATTTCGTTACTAGTCTATCGATAGATAATTGGTAACTAATCCATTATTAAAGATGACTAATAATATTTATTTTTTCTGTTAAATAACAATAAATGTAGATATGCATAACCAATTAAAGAACAAAGAAATGGTCCGATTTTGTATTTAATTGAAGAAAAAAAATTATTTTTGATCGTCCATTATACTATAAAGTCAATATAATTAACATCTTATGTACTATGAAATAGTGTGGTGTTTGACATACTCTTGTGAATATAAATAGGACACATTTCCTTTTGTGAACCATTGAAATTTAGAAAAAATCAGAAAATTTTATTAGTTGGATACAACATTTTGTTTAAAAGGTCCAACTAATAATACCTAATAATTGGTAAGGTCCAAAAATTAAAATAATAGTACATCTTGAAAGGAAAATAACAATGTGAAAAAGGTACAACCAGTACACAACTAATTAAAGAACAAAAAACAAATACCAGGAAGTGTATGAGACGTATCTCGATTAATTTTCTAAGGTATTTACTAGTTACTGCAACTCCTACCAATATAAGTACTCGGTGAGTCTGCTGTCTGTCCATCAATATATGGACATATGAGAAAAAAATCATTCAATGTTTAAGCTAGAAACCTCGTAATTCTCAACCTACATGTGCAATAAGTTCGATCATATGTGGTTATATACTTACACCTTACATAGTACAATCTTTTAATAGAATTTGTTCTAGGTTGATCAACTTGGTACCTAGTAGTATTTATCATTATTGAATTTTTCTTATTTTTGAGTGGTTGGCATTTGTATTAAATTTGGTTGAAAAGGATAAAGTTTTCCACACAAAAAAAAATTGAAAAAGTTTTTCGAAAACATTTTGTATTATATCAACGATCATTAGACATTTAGTTAAAAAACATATTTTCCATTTTCTTAAAAAGAAATATTTCCAAAAAAGTAAAATTTAAGTGACCCCATGAAAAGTACAATTAATTGAGACCATGAAGTGTTGGTACAAATAATATATTTCATTTACTTATTATTATTATTATTGTTATTATTATTTTGGGAGACAATATAATATTTTTAGGTGCCTTAGTTTAAGCAAAAGCCGGTGCATGCAATATTGTTGTCTCATATTAGTATTGCAAATAAACATATTTTTAGGTCCCTCAAGTTTGGGCAAAAAGGGAACAACAATATATACCATAGTTTACTTATAATTATCTAATAAATGATCTGATTAAACAAATATTGTTATCACGCATAAAAACTTAAACTTGTTAGCTTTTTACACAAACATAGCCACATATTCTCTAGTGGCAGAGCTAAGGAGCGTAAGGAGATCTATAATTCAAATACCTTTTTGCTAAAAACTAAAATTACGTTATATATGTAAGATTTAAATTTATTTTATTTATTTATAACTGATGTTGAATCTCTTAGGTTTTTTTTATTCTTTGTTCACTTTTTCTATCAAACATGAAAATTTAAAGATATCTGCAGGTCGTATACTTTAAATCAAGTTAATAAAAAATTTCTAATTTTACCGTTACTCTTCTCATGTAATGCGCGTTCATCTTTTTAAAACAAAATTTTAAAATAGAGATTCATATAAATTGAAACGAATAGTATAATTTACTAATTGATGTATAGTTGTAGAGTAGTTCAAAACTAATTAAGGACATGTGATGATCACATGCTATTGTTTTGTGGACCACAAAAGATGTTACATTTATATCCTTAAGGAGCCGTTTGGTTACTGGTTAGAGTTATGCAGGTATTAGTTATGCAGGGTTTAGTTATGCAGGTATTAGTTATGCAGGGTTTAGTTATGCAGGTATTAGTTATGCAGGGTTTAGTTATGCAGGTATTAGTTATGCAGGTATTAGTTATGCAGGTTTAGTTATGCAGTTATGCATGTTTAGTTATGCAGGTATTAATTATGCATGGTTTAGTTATGCAGGGTTTAATTATATAGGTATTAGTTATACATGATTTAGTTATGTACAAATTACAATACAGTAAACTAATTTTTATTTCTTAATTCCAAAAATGTTTAGCGAGCTAATATTTATTATATCCATTAAAATAAACAACTATCTTAATAACACATTAAAATTTAAATAAATGTCAATAGCTAAAAACACTAAAGTAAATAACAAATAACTAAAAGCAGTTAAGTAATTTGTATTGAATAGGATAAGTAATTAAGTAAATAAGAAATAACTAAAAATATTATAATACATGTATTGGCCGTGCGTTGCAAAGAAACTAAGTAAAGAACTAATTACAATTAACCGGCACTATCTTATCGCCAAAGAAAATAATTAATAAAAAATAAAGCAAAGAAACTAAGTAAAGAACTAATTACAATTAACCGGCACTATCTTATCGCCAAAGAAAATAATTAATAAAAAATAAAGCAAAGAAACTAAGTAAAGAACTAATTACAATTAACCGGCACTATCTTATCGCCAAAGAAAATAATTAATAAAAATAAAGCAAAGAAACTAAGTAAAGAACTAATTACAATTAACCGGCACTATCTTATCGCCAAAGAAAATAATTAATAAAAAATAAAGCAAAGAAACTAAAAATAATTAAGCAACTATCAAGACAAAAATAAATAGTAACTTTTTTAAAAGCACACATAATTAAAAAAAATTAAAAGTTAATTAATAAGGGTAAATATGTAAATATATTATTTAATCCATGTATAACTAATACCCACATAACTTATTCCACCTTCTACCCTGCATAAAATTATACATAGATTTCCTCATAAGCTATGTAAGTATTAATTATGTGGATTCACTAAAACACAACCAAACATTGTATAAAACTAATGCAGGAATAATTTGTATACAACATTTTAAACTTACCAACCAAGCACCGTATAAAATTAATACATAAATAACTTTTATACAATATTTAAAAACCTATCAACTAGGGGTGGGCATTCGGTTCTTCGGTTCGATTTTCTTAAATTTCGGTTCGGTGTTCGGTTTTGAAAAAATGTGCACCAAATACCAAACCAAAATATTTCGGTTCGGTTCGGTTCGGTTTTTTAAACTTCGGTTCGGTTTAATTCGGTGTTTTTAAAACAATTTTTTGGTGCAAGCAAATAAAAAATAAAGTGAAAATTAAATTATCAAAACGTTTAACTAAAGATAAAAGTTGAAAATTCGAAATAATCAATTAACATATTTAATAGTTAAAGTTTCCAACAAAGAACTAAAGAAGGTTTTTTTTCTCTTTCCGATTTTTTGTTTCAACAAACACTCTTTGTAATAGCAGCCAACAATTTAAACCAAGAATTCAACACTTGAAATTTAAAAGTTAAAACAATACAAAGTTAAAAATGCCTTAATATTCAACTTCATTCAAATAAAAAACAATAGGAGTCACAATTCACAAACACAAGTTACCAAGTATATAATTAATAAAATTAAAATATTATTTTAAATTTAGTTAATAAAATTTCGGTTTTTCGGTGCACCGAATTTTTCTTACCCTGACACCGAATACCGAACCGAAAAACCGAATTAATTTGGTTCGGTTTGGTTTTTCGGTTTTCGATATTTATGTGAGTATTAGTTATGTAGAATTACAAAAATATAACCAAACATTGTATAAAACTAACACAAGGATAACTTTTATTCTATTTACAAACCAAACATGGTATAAAAATTAATACATGAATAACCAAGTTATTCATGTATTAACTTTGCCCTTATCCAGTAACCAAACGGCCCCTAAAGGTTTTGATGTGAACTTATGATAAACGCCAACCAAGATAATTGTACTTTTCTATCTTGTATGCATGCTTGCTAGATTTAAATTTTGATAGGCAAAAGTGTTGGTATGTTTGAGCATTTTAATATTATTTAATTATTAAATTTTCTCTTATACTATTTATATTCTTGTTGCCCATTCTTCTAGCGGTAAAAGAGAGAGTTGAAACAAAAGAAAATATTCTAAGTCTTCAATTAATTCATTATACAAAAGAGAGTAATTATATGTTGAAGGAGAGTGTTCTTTTTATGGAGCTTTGAACTCTTCAACTAATACGGAGATGTTTGAGTTGTACGATGTTGTTATATTCTGGAGGGGACAAGTCAAGAGTATTACTGCTGGATCGATATAGATTATACTGAAGTGACCTTGAATCTCCTTAAAGAGAGCGAGATACAACCGTAATTTATTGTATTTGTAGTATATTACGCCAACAAAAATAAAATATATATCATGAAAACCCTAGTCTTAGTTCAATTTGGAGAAATTTTTGGGAAGTTATATTATTCTCTAACTCTTTTGTGTTATTATGTTGATCAGTGACAGCTTCAAGAGTTCGATAATAATAGCTAGTGTTCGAAATTTAGTATATATGTATACAATATTGATCAGTAACGACGAATGATATTCAACTGATCATTTTTTATTATATGTAGCTATGCCATCAATATTGATTAATGCAACAAAGGTTTAGCTAGAAAATTGAATATGTTTTAAGAGATTTAAGTATAAAAGGGCTATATAAGAAAAACTTGCTAGTAATAGGGATAAAGATTAGTAGTTCAAAGTTCAAACTTAAAAAAATTAATTTATGTTGAGTATATAAATTTGAAATTTCAGGAAAAAATAACTACAATTTCTAACACGAATATTTGTAACTTCCATTGTGTATGCATGAAGTTGGTTTTGAAGTAACTAAACTTGTAAAATTTTATACAATATGATTATGACTTAAATTGTGGTTCTAAAATCGGCTATGCGTGCACTTGCCCCTACTTTCTTATTAGTAACTATAAATAAAATTGCATCTTTTCCCCTTTCAACAAGCATGTCTTTAATTTTGTCGTCCTTCAAATGAGTTTGATCTTTAATTTTTCCTCTTTAATCATCGAACCTATGCCTAGTGTAACATTGGTTTTCTAGAAACTAAAGTCCTGCCTCAATATAGCTTATGAGATCTTATGATACGGAAATATAAACTAATGGCTCATGAAACAACCCCTAACAAGAAGAAAAAACTAGGAAAAATTACCTAAATACATAACTTATTTTACCATATTCTCTAAAATTTCCCACCATTTGAAAAAATTACAAAAATTCCTACTCTCTCCTATTCTAGGATACAGCACCCTACGCGATGTATCGGTCGGATATATCACTTTACGCGATATATCGGTTGGATACATCACTTTACACGATGTATCAGTTAGATACATCACTTTACGTAATGTATTGGGATGTACGCGATGTATCGGGATGTTGAGTGATGTATCTGAAACCGAGACGCGATGTATCGTGACGTTGAGGGATGTATCCGAAACTGGGACGCGATGTATTGAGACATTTTGGGATGTATCTGGATTCCACCAAATTTAAGGAATGTTTGTAATTTAAAGAAGAGGAGAAATATGAGGTAATTAGCTCTTAACAGTTAACACTATTGGATTTGTGTAAAATTTCCAAAAATCTATGGGGTGGGCTTAATGAAAGGTAACATTATTTGGGCTCAAGGCCTGTTATAAAATTGTTTTGATGGACTCTTAATTAGAAAATTAAGCCCAATTTGTTGGAATGAACTTAAACAATTTCACCAAATACAATGAGACGCTTCCCTTTTTCTCTTCTCCATCTCAAAAATCATCCATGGAACTCAAGAAATTCCTGTCAATTCACATTCTATGTGTGTTAATTTTTGTGGGTTTTCTTTATTATTTCACAATTTTCATTTTCTTGGATGATTTGTTGAGTTTACAGAGCTCAGCTGGCAAATTTCACTCTTTTTTCTTCACTTTTATGGCTTCTCTCTGTGTATTCAGTTTCTTTGTTTGTGTTCTCAAAGACCCAGGTGGGGTTCCTTTCTCATATCTTCCTGATGTTGAAGATCATGAAGCTTCAGATCAAGAATCCAAAAGATCTGTAAGTCTTTAGTTATAAAAATTGTGTCTTTTAGTATTTTTATTTCCTATAAAATCTTGAAATCAATGTGTGAATTGAGAAAATTTAGATTCTTGAGAGAGTAGCCTTGCTAAAAAAGGATAATTTAGTGCTATTAGTGTTGTTGCAGCTTACTGGTGTCTTTTTACATCAAAATTGTCTTAAAGTTTTAAATTTGACAGGGGATATCTTTATGTTGCATCATGTTTTTGTTTCAATAGATGATGATTGATATTTGGTAGCCTAGTGTAAGAAGGTTCAATACACTGTATATACAAGGTCAAAATTGTTTTTATGTATAGATTGTAGATGTTGAAATCACTTGGCTTCTTCGTGTCGCTAACCTGCTGACATCCCGGTGAAGGGAGTCATTATTTGTGTTACGTATTTGAATTCGAGAGAGGGCTTACCTCTTATCTCTCAAATAGCCAAATTATAGGCATTGAAGCGATCGAGAGAAAGTTAGAAATTATATTTTGAATCTCTTAGTGTAAATCTTGGTTCCGCCATGGGTGGTAGGGACCTTAGAACCTCTGATAGTAAGGTTGTGGGGTTAGAGCTAACGAGGAAGCAAAGTGGGAAAAAGAAACAGTTTATCACCATAGATGGATATGTTGAGACATTGTCATATATGATGTTACATCTCTAGAAAAAAAGAAAAAAATGTCCAATAGCTGGACCAAGAGAATAGGATTACATTGCTTAGACAAAAAGGTTTTCTCGATAGCTAAGCTTTGGCTTGCTGGAGTAGAAATATCAGTAATTTTAGACCTTTCATACAATTTGTTGGGTGGTTACTACTCCTACAATGTGGCCAGATCGAGGATTGTTGATAGGGAAAATGGTTTTTTGGTATTGGTGATCTTGCATATATTTCTCAATAATTTCCCAAGTAAGAGGTATGGAGTGTTTTTTCGGAACCTCTTTGGAGTGAATTGGATAACCCCAGGATAGTCATAGAGATCTTAGCAGTATAGAGATGATGCAGGGTGAAAATGAACGGAAAGAAATTGTGGGAAACACCTATTTGCATAATGTGCTCTGTGTGGCTGGAAAAGAAATCAAAATTCCTTTGAAAGAATATGTAGCATTACATATATATATATATTGAATTGATGTTTATATCTTATGTTTCCTTGGTGCAAGCAAACACAAATAGTATGAGTGTAGCACTATTTTCTATACACACAGGAGATAGAAAGTATTCATTTACTAATAGATTAAACTTTTAAATGAGATGGTTACATAATTCGACATGATATAATCTCCCGGCTATTCTTCATCAAAAAAGTTACAACATTCTTGGCTAGTGAAAAAAAATTCAATCTTCCATGTGAGAGATCATGTTAAAGGCACGATTAAGTAAATAAAAGTGTGATTTCCATACTAGTATATGAGATGGTCACTCAATTCAACATATTTCATGCAATATCCGTCGTATTCCCATCCACGTCTTTTTGTAATTCCAATATCCTTTGGTTGTTCTTTTACACCGCAGCAATAAATCTACGAACTTATGAACACACTTAAAAGAAATGTCTGCAGAATAGTAGTACCTAATTATTGTTTGTACACTCGCCATCTAAGAAATTGTTGAATACCTGACATTCAGGGTTTGCTTAAGAAGAAATGTGATAAGTGTTCGGAATACAAGCCGCCCAGGACTCATCATTGCCGTATCTGCCGAAGGTGTATTTTGAGGATGGTGGGTGTCTCTTATCTTTTTAACTATTCCTTTTTTATTTGCTAAACAATGTGTCCGTCTGCTAATTTGCCATAATTTTTCAACAGGATCATCATTGTGCCTGGATAAACAATTGTGTTGGTCACAGGAACTACAAGGCGTTTGTAGCTTTAATCTTCTATGCAACTATTGCTATAATCTATTCCTCGGTATGGTTAATTTAGTCATATATGGCTTTAGCTACTTGTGCTCAATCTGTGTGAGTATAATGTTTGACGTTTTCAGGTTATATTGGTGAGCGATGCAATTCATAAGGATTGGAATTTCTATGGAGTGATGCATCTCAAGCTATTTTACGTGAGTCAGTTGTCATATTATATACAGTTTAACATGTTTGATGTCTAGTGTATTGAGTTTTGGCCTTTTCTTTCCCTTTTTCTTTTTTTCTTGGGTGATGGTTTATCTAAAGCTTATTGATTGTTCTTTAGTGTGTGTTTGGTATGACGGGAAATGTT
This sequence comes from Solanum appendiculatum, assembly GCA_018342035.1. Lineage (NCBI taxonomy): Eukaryota > Viridiplantae > Streptophyta > Magnoliopsida > Solanales > Solanaceae > Solanum > Solanum appendiculatum. The sequence goes on along the minus strand of JAGDQO010000392.1, from coordinate 483,279 downwards.
TTCCTGATTGTTTCTTCAAGAAGATATTTCCATTATTTGGTTATATTGATTGAAGTTCAGCGTTTCGCCTTGTAGAGATTAGGGAGCATATGACCCTTTCTCCATTAGCCGCATGTACTATGATTCTTGACCATTACCAGATTGTTATGCTAGGTGCTAGGTCCACCATCAGCAATATCCTGACCTAAAAATATCTATGGTCCTTAGACTCTTCAAAAGTTACTGTCGGGTCTCGCGTGTGTATCGGATCCTCCAACAGCTATGTATATTTTGGAGAATCTGATACGCATGGAGGGTCTGAGCAGCACAGAAAAATATTTCCAATAAGTTATTTTATTTTCAAGGGACGTCATATTTCCTCCTTCTGGTCTTTCTCTACTTGATATTAGTTATTAGTTTTTCCAACAGGGTGAATTCAAAATAATGCCTTGAAATGAGCTAACCAAATTATTTTTGCTTTTGCTCTCGCTTTCCCGTATAGTGTGGTACAGTGAATTCCAGGTGGTTGCAGAAATCTAATGTATCATTCTTAAACAGATTGCAACTGGTGTTGTGCTTATTGGCTTAAGCTTGACACTTGGAACTCTCCTGGGCTGGCATATCTACCTTACAATTCGTAATATGACAACTATAGAGGTAATCACACTATCAAAAACACCAGATTTACGTCATGAATTTCCCTATTGATGTAATTGCTAAGCGGAGATTCTTTAACAGTACTACGAGGGAAAACGAGCAGCATGGCTGGCAAGTAAATCTGGGATGAACTATCATCACCCTTATGATGTTGGTGCTTATAAAAATATCAGTCTGGTACCGTCTCTCTTCCTCCCTCTCGCTCTCTCTTACATAAATTATAATGAAGTTGCATTATGTGTTAACCTATTAATTCTTTACAGGTATTAGGTCCGAATATGTTGAAATGGTTATGCCCCACCGCGATGTCCCATATAAAAGACGGACTCAGCTTCCCTACTTCACGTGAATACTCATAGCGCGATCTCCATTAGCAGCAGGTGTATATCTTAGTCCAAGATCGTTGCTTCAGAACAAAGGCAACTAACAACAACGATACAGATATCATTTCTATAACTTCAAAACTATTTGCAGTGCCTCCGACACACAGTAATCAGGTCGGAGATCAATGGCATATCCGTCAACTACTGCATCATTCAAAACTCTCAGTATAACGTTTGTTTGTCAAAGGGAGCGCGCAAGATACAGATATCATTTCTATAACTTCAAAACTATTTGCAGTGCCTCCGACACACAGTAATCAGGTCGGAGATCAATGGCATATCCGTCAACTACTGCATCATTCAAAACTCTCAGTATAACGTTTGTTTGTCAAAGGGAGCGCGCAAGACGTGAGATTTTTGTACAGGGATTATGATCATGTTGTTAGTATGTTTTTATACTTCATCGCTTGTATTCTTTTGGTGAAATTACCCTGTGTAATATGTTGAAAGAATTGAAGAGTAAGGAAAGGAATTGATGTTGCAGCAGAAGTGTTTTTTTAGTATAGTTAGAGACTTATATGTCAGTAGAAAATGTAGACAACTTTTACTCGAGACGGATTTAAATGGAGCTATATGGACAAGTATGATTCATATAGTCGAGTTTAACTTGCTTAGAATTGAGACATAGTTATCGTCCTTCTCTTCTTGTTGTTGTTGCAATAACATGTGAAATGTGGTGGTGTTAATTACCCTTAACCAAATACGAGACCTTTTTAATTTTTTTTAAACAGTGAGTTTCAGGATGGGAAATCGAATCTTCACAAACAAGGTGAAAGAACAGATTGCCAACTAATTGAGCTACTAAGTTCCACAAATATTGTGGCTTTCCATAATCAAAGTAATAGCCATAGTAAAACAATTTTGTGTGGTTTGAGTTCGGAATTAAATCATAATCTAATATATTAGGTTTGAATTCTATTATTTAGACTTATTTAGTGGATCTTTTTAACACATATGCAAAATTCGTTTGACTTAACTTTAATTAGACTGAAAAAAATACATTTATAGGCGTTTGAATTATATTTACTATAAGTTGAATTAGAAAAACAAAAACAACAAAGATTGTGATAGAATAATAAGTACTCCATCCTAAACCAAATGGTTCTGGTTTGGGCTCGGGCTCGAGCTCTGATCACGAATTCACTTTTGATCAAAAGTGCTTTGTCTCTCAAAGTGGGACTTCACAACGCCAATTCAGATTAATTATGCTCCAAAGCAGTTACTAGACACATTTTTAAAAAAAAAGGAAAACAAAATAATATTTGAAATTGAAGTGAAAAGAAATATTCGAAAGTTAATTTGTGTTTATACCTAAATTTCACTTAGGAAAAATTTGAAGTTTTTTGGAATATACTACTCATCCTAAAAATAGATATTTTAAGTTTGAAGTTGAAATTATGTTTAATAGTATTAATTTTATCCATTTTATTAAAAAAATAAAAAATAAAATAATTTTTCTTTTTTTAAGTGGGTAGGGTTTTAGCAAAAGCATATTTATACATCTTTCTCCTCACTTCTCTTTTTCTCCATCGCTTTGAGCTCGCCGTCTTCTCCTCATTAGCACAACTTTTCCCTACCAAAAATGGTACATTTTTTTTCTTAATCTTCTCATTTTGATCTTTAATGTATCAATTCTTTGTAATATTTTCTTTGTTTTACAGTATTTTTACTTGAATTTGAAGTTTTGAATCAAATGCTATGATAGTTAATTAGATCTGTATTATGTTGTCTGTGTTTTTAATGATTCTGGCTTTTACTGAATCTTTATTTTGTGGGTTTCTTTTATTTGGGGTTTTTCTTGTTCCAGTTTTTGGTATAGGTAAAATATTTAGGCATAAAGTTGATGTTTTTTTGAGATAAAAATGGAGGTTTTTGGAGGAGTTAGTGTGAAGTGTTTCATCCTATTAGCTTTAGTGGGGTTTCTCCAAGATTGTATTTTGGGATAAATTTGGTTATTTTATTGGAAGTCTTAGTTTTGGAATTGATAGTTTTAGTTTGTTATTTAGTTTGTTTGGTTTATAGTATTTTGAAGTTTCAAACTACATGCCATGATAGTTAGATCTGTGTTAATCTTTGTTTTGTGGGTTCCTTCTGTTTGGGTGTTTTTTTTTTTGATTTTTTGTTGAAAAGGTAAAAACTTGGACATGTTTATTGAGATAAAAATGGAGTCTTTTGGACATATTTGAGTTATTTTGGAGCATGTTTGACTAATTTAATGGAAGCTTCAGTTTAGGAATCAGTAATTTGAAGTTTCAAACTCAACACCTTGATAGTTATTCTGTATTATGTCAGTTTAATGATTCTGACTTGTAATGAATCTTCTATTTTGGAACAAGTCTGGCCATTTGATTGGAGGTTATAGTTTTGAAATCAATAGTTTTAGTTTGTTATTTAGAAGATAAAAGGGAAAAAGTTGAACAGTTTTAGACCAGCATAACTTGAATTGATTTGGTGTGGGGAGGTAAGTGTTGATGCAGGGAAGTATGTTCGAATTTATAGGAGAAATGTTAGATCTTATTTGGAGCAAGAAAGTTTGTCCATTTTATTGAAAGTATATTTGAAATCAAGAATCTCTTTAAGATTGTTATTTATAAGATGTATCGAGGAGAAGCACTCTGTTGTCTGCACTTGGGAAACAAGTTCATGATATGGATACATTGCATATTGTTTGTAGTTTGCGTTTCTTTCATTTTGTCTGGGGAGTTTAGATGGTATAAATCTCTCAAACTAATTGGATTGACCTCTATATCTGTTCTGCTCTATCCCAATTTCACTGTTGTGGCAAGTTTTCTTTTGTTGTTACTTATAAAAAAAGCTTCTTTTAGTATTATCTTGCCGACTTATTGATGTCTGGGGATGAAAATCTCTCTTATTGTTTTGTTCCATCCTTGGGGTGTAATTATCTTATTCATGTGATCCTTGTTTTCTGTTAATTTACAGTTAAATGCTTAAATTTGATTGTGTTCGACAAATGTTCCATCAGGAGATTTGATTAGCTGATACTGTATTTGGGCCTGTTGACGACTTCTTTCTGATCTGTTTTGTTCATTTTTAATCAATTTGCCGTAATGAGTGTTTACGTTATATTTATTTGTAGCCAAAGCAAATCCACGAGATCAAGGATTTCCTTCTGACAGCCAGAAGGAAGGATGCCCGAACTGTCAAGATCAAGAAGAACAAGGATATGGTCAAGTTCAAGGTTCGCTGTTCCAAGTACCTTTACACACTCTGTGTGTCTGACTTTGAGAAGGCTGACAAGCTGAAGCAATCACTTCCTCCAGGTTTGCACTCTTTAACTTGCTACTTATTGTCAATTACAGCGATTTTCTGTGTCTTGATTTAACACACTCAAGCTTCCAAAAGGATAGATGCCCGTCAGTAATGGAACATTTTGTTTATTGAATTTAACCATTGCATTACATTCACATGCAGGTTTGAGCGTGCAAGACCTGTGAAGAAGGATTTACGAGTTTCACAGAGTTACTAGGCTATGGAGAATTTGAAAGAACTCATATCTTTGTGTTTTTTTTGCAATGTCTTGCCCTTTGGCATGTCTAAGATTTAAGCTTTTAGATACTATTGGTTATTGCCTTGCTTTTTACTCATATTGACAGTAATGTGAAGTCTTAATGATGCCAAATGAATTTTGATTGTTAGAGCCAAAGTATTGTCTCATGCCTCATTTGAGTTCAATGAAGTTACTATCCTTAAATTCTTCGGTTTGATACTTGTGCTGATAGGAGGTAGCAGAATAGTCGAGTTTAGCATAAAGCAAACCGACTTGGACAACACTATTATATGAATAGAAATGTTGGCAGTAGCAAAGTGACACACACATGTATTTCTTTATTCATTCACATATGATTTGCCAAAGCTACAAAGTGAGACATCATTTGGCATTTCAATATACACAGTAGGCAAAGAGTGAAGTTCCACCAGTGTTAGTGGGATTAAAGACTCCAATACCAGATCTATAACCATGACCAACATAGAAGCAGCCATTGCTAACTGACATACCCCCAAACACAGTTGCACCAGTCTCGTTCGACCACAATATCTTCCCAGTTTTCGCGTTAATAGCGTAGATGGGGCCTCTTGGATTTTGTGAACCAGCTAACAGAACTCCATTGGCAACAGTCACAGGGTTTGATCTACCCTTGTTTGGAACTGCAGTTGTCCATAGGATCTCGCCGGTTTGAGCATCCATCGCCACCCAGGCTCCACCTGTTGTAATGTTCGTCGATGGATACAAGGTGTAGTTTAAGTTACCGCTGTTGGCAATGCCGGTGTATACCCTCTTTCTGTCTGTGGCTGCTCCCCATATACCACCTCCTCCTATACCTCCAGGACCAGCCTCCTGCGGGCATCAATAAAGTTGGAAGAGAACCATAACGTCTAACTCGATACTTATGTTGATAGGAGATAGCAAGTATCAGGTGAAAGTCACTTACAGTGGTCCAGAAGAGTTTGCCATTATCACGCTTCAATGCCCAAGCAATTCCACTCTTCTGCACAGCAGCTACAATGTCAACCTTCTTCCTTCCATTAACAACCACGCTAAGCATCATCGGAGCTTCCCCAAAATCATAATCTGGGCTTGGGCCAATCGGGCAATTAGGGTTTGTCGAATTCGCACACGCAACGAACCAAACATCATATCCTCCAAGCTGTTTATACCATTCAATCTCACCGGAATCCAAATCCAATGCCAAAATCGAGTCGGAGTGATTCTCCGGCTCTATGCATTTATCGGGTCGGGTCGGATCCGTATGGTTCTGTTGATTCTGCTCCTTCTGGCAATCCTCGATGCGTTTGGGAACGGAATAGAGGTTTCCGGTAGCGATGTAGACGTGATTTCGCCGGGAATCGACGGATGGACTGCTTCCCCATACGGCGGCGCCGGAGTAACCGCCAATTTTTCCGCCGTTCTCCGGCAGAAGGTAAGTTTTCCATAGAATTTTTCCGGTTTCAATATCTAACTTGAGGAAGCTACCGCGAAAGTAGCAACATTTATCGATTTCAGCACCTTCTTCTAGCGATGAAGTTCCGACGTAAAAAGCTCTGCAAAAATGGATTTTTTTGTATTAAAAAACCATATAATATAATATAATATACAACAACAGAATAACCGTGTAATTCCACAAGTGAAGTTTGAGAGAAGATGGTGCGTACGCAATCTTATCAAGGTTGAGAAGGTGGAGATTTTTTTCTCGATAAGTTGTCGGCTCAAGTAGCAAACAACATAGAATATTGTAACCAAGCAAACGAAACAACATGTGATTATAATAAAATTGAAGAAAGAAGATAGTACATGCGTAACAATAACGATGCTGATAAGGAAGACTAGATAATGCTTGATTACGTAGTATTAACTTTTTATTCTAATTCTCGATCTTCATATCTTAATTCTTATATAAAATCATCTCCTTAATAAGATGTTTTACGGCTAAAAATTATTTAATTATCACTAAATATAAGAAAATGTTAAAATTATATCACATTACAAATAGTTACTATGACAAATGGATAATTTAAACTAAAAGGTTTTAAATTTAAATTTTTTTATACAAATTAAAAAGAAAATAATATCACATAATCTAATATCCAAAGATCATTATAGTTTGAAATGTTAAAGTTGTGACATCATGACTTTATTTGACTTTACGTATATACTAATCATATGTTAAATATTATAATTTCATGAGAAATTTGAGGAATTGCACATGTCTAACTTTGACATTGACTAAAACAACAATTTCTTCTAAAATACGTTTCTAATTTTAACATGTTAATTATCGATAACTTAACTATTTTTTTTCTTCAGATTATTAGTTTCACTTTTTCTTTTATTTTTTTATGAACAATTATATGTATTATTTTGTAAGGTGATTGGATAATATAAATAAAAATTCTACACACCGTTAATATACATAAGTTAAATTCTAGAGAACGACAATAGTTATAAGGGATTGAGCGCTTTACCCCTCTCAATCCAGGAGAAGCTAGTATTTGAAAACTTCGGATACTAAATATGTCATCAATTCCATATAGCTGATTTTAATTATTTGATTTGCAATTAAATATTTCCATCAAGAGTTAGAGTCATCATCATTGTTCATGCAAACTCATACTTAGTATACTATATATAGCTTCACCCTTGCCTTAACATAAATTCGACTTATTCAAAAATCACTAATTTTTTATGAACGTCTTATCAAAATTTAGCTAATCGATAAGAAAAAAAATCTGTTAACGATCCAAATTGGACGATTTTCATAAAAAATTAACGGCTTTCTGATAGTATAAACCCTAAAATAGACAGAATCAATCATACATGAAACTTACCCCTTGTAGTATGTCCCAGACATAGTAACAACACTAGCAGGATGATGATCCAATCTTGTACTCCAAACAAGATTTCCATTACTTCTTTTCAATCCAAGAACCAAACTTGGTCCATAAACACCAACAATCACCAAATCCCTATCAAACACAACACTTGGTGTTGCTCTAGCCACTATACTTGTCACATTTGGCAATGAAGAATTAAAACTCCCATTAATTCCAGTCAACTCTTTCAAACTTTTTTTCCAAACAACAACTCCATCTTCAGCTCGAACTGCATATATATTTCCATTCCAACTTGGAAAATATAATATTCCATCGAATATTGCTGGAGTCGCCGTTATATCTTTTCCAGCTTTAAATTCCCATTTTAACCTCAACTTTGAAGCACTCATAGTGCTAATTTTCTTTTCTCCATAGGCATATCTTTGATTGTACAAATCACCACCATGGTTTATCCAATTTCCTAATGTGTGATGCTTCTTGTTATGCCACTATATATGGGAAAAAAAAACTTTTACATTATATGACAATTTTAATAAAATTATATTTTTATATTACCTAAAAGATAAAAGCAAGTAATTTGTTACAACAGTTTAAAACATGTGTATGTTCCTATATGTAATCAAGTTTATTCGAAGTACTTTAATATAAAAAATGAAGTCGATAACCATGCATGTAAAATTAAGCTATCTACAACTATATTCTCGAGCGACAATTAAATGGGATGTAAATATAAGATGCCAGCGAAATGATCGATCGAATAATAACTAGGGTTAAGTGATGTATAGAGAAAAATGTACTTACATTTGGATGAGAATTGGCACTAATTGAAAGCATAGAGAAAATCCATAATATAAAGAGAAACATATTGTTGGAGCATTGATGGAATATTGCCATGGAAAAAATAAATCAGTATTTTGTTCCCTTAAAGAGTTAAATTTATATTTGTATATATAGAAAAATATAAGAGCTCAATTTTTTTTTTGGGGGGGGGGGGTGGAGGGTGTTCATTTTTTAAATTAAATTCAGAAGAGTTGACTTTTCATTTTATGTTCAATATTTGATTACCTTGTAAGTCGTGTACAAATTATAATCATATGCATGTTAAAATTAATTAAAAGGTTGCGTATAGCTATTTTTATCAATAATATTATATGGTCTACAATTTTATCCAGTTATATATTAATACTCTAATAATTTTAGCAATTAAATAATTAAATTAAATCTCAAGATTTAATATACTAATTGTATAGCAAGTTTGACACGCTTGCCAATAATTTAGACAATTATATATAATAAAATATGTTCTAATTAGAGGAATTGAAAAAAGGTTCATTCAAAAGTCATCTCTAATTAATAAGTGGCCGGTGTTGTTGCAAATATAATTAATTAAATAAAAATATATTCTCTTTAGTAATTTAAAATTGTCAAATATTGAGATGTCACATACTTTAATTTGATTGTGTTCCAAATGTTTAATCAAGAGATTTGATTAGTTAGATATTATTTTTTACTCACATTGACAATAATGTTTGAGCCTTAATGGTGTCAAATGAACTATGATGGTTAGATGCAAAAGTTAATATTAATTTTACTTTTTTCTAATTATTTGCAATATCTTTTAAAACGATGTTAGAGTCGTTTAGACCAAAATTAGGATATTTCGTGATTATAGTCCTGAGATTATAACTTGAATAACTTATTTCACCTTTCATAGGAGATAAATATAGATCAAGTTGATTATTACATCAAGTATATAACTTAGATAACCTTTTAACGGATTGATTTAGGAGACCCTTATATTTACTTGGATTATTATCCCGTACGTTCCCGCACTCCCTATTTTCCCAACTATATACCTAAACCCTTTGAAACTTAACATTTAAAACCCTTTTTTGGCCTAGTCATCCTAAGTGGCATGTTTGACCAAAGAGTTTAAAATGTTGAGTTTCAATGTTGATCCCACGAGAGGTAATGAAAATAATTCTAGAATGAATTGCTACTTATGCTTAGATCACGGATAAATGAAAATTTTATTGATAAGACCTTGGCAAAGTAAGAGATGCAGTAGTCGAGATGATAATGTGGAACCAGGGGCGTATCTAAGGGGGGGGTCACCGGGTTCATGTGAACCCATGCTCCCCTCCCGAGATCATATATAATAGTATTATATCTTTTAGAAAATATTAAAATATAGATGTGTGAACCCATACTCGGAGTATCATATTATGTGACGATGATTGGGTGCACCTCTCTAAGTGAGGTTAGAAATCTGAATCTTATATATGTATAGATATATCCAATCAAATTTACATCTTAGATCCACCTTATTACAATAGTACACCCCTAATTTCGAAATCCTGGATACGCCTCTGTCAGCGGAACAAGTACAAGGATCTCCAGAGTATTACGCTTAACCTTTTCGATAACTTGCTGCTGTAATTTGTCAAATTAAAATGAAATAACTGTTAGAAAGAACAAAACATTTCTTTATATATATATATATATATATTATTGTGTGCAACAAATGCAACATACATTTCTTCATCACAAATTATTTGCCAGTTATATAGTGAGTCATTCTTTGGCATTTCAATCAGGGCCGGAGCTAAGTGGGGTTTTACGAGTTCAGATGAACCTAGTAGCTTTTCCATAGACCCTGTATTTGTATTAAAAAATATATATATATATATATATATATATATATATATGTATATTAACTTGTGAACCCCTCTAAAAATTATTTGATGACTCACTAGTAAGAAAGGGGCTGTATAAATGCTTTTCATGCTAGAGTTGTGGATTCAAATCTCACTATAAGCAAAAGTTTCTTTTTTTTTTAAAAGGATGTTTTAAAATTTAGAACCACAAATTCTTAATCTTAGCTCCGTCTCTGATTTTAATATACTCATTTAAATACAAGATGCCAGCGAAATGATTGACCGAATATAAACTTGGACAACTTCCTTATAATGAAGCTAAAGAGAGACATATAGAGAAAAAATAAATCAGTATTGGTAATTAGTTCCCCTCTGAGGGTTAGTTTATATAGAAAACTAAGAGCTCTTTTTTTTTTTAATAAAAAAAATTAAGAGTTCAAGGGGGAATTTATTGTTAATTTTGTAAGTTAAATCCAAGATTAATTTTATGCAATTAATTAAATCTCAAAGACTTAATATACTAATTATATAGCAAGCTTGACACTACCAAAAATATTTTCTAGTCGAATTCCACACAGAACAATTATAAAACTGCACATTGTTAATTTTTTGTACAAAACGTGAAGTTGTTTTGGATTATAATTTTAAAAGTTAAGTGAAAAGGAGGGCATCCCAACAACTATTTAATCACTTTTAATTTTTTTTAAAATAACACGACAATAATTTTGTTGCATTAGTTAATTGTCATTGGATTCAATGTCTCTATAGGCTTTACGGACATTTAATTTACAAAGAGTGTTAATTACTGCTATATATATATATATATACTATTGTCGTTAATTAATAGCCTTTAAAGATAATTTTTTATGTAGTGGATCAATATGCAAAATCAAGTTGACAATGTGTGATATCCTAATGTTGCTTCTTTTACAATTTATATAAACATGAGTATATGATTAATTAAGACATGGAAGTCTTATTGATGCAACATTATAATAATAATTAAAAAAAAAATGCAACATTAAACACGCAAAATACAGGCAAGAAAGTAATAATTAGATCTTTAAACATTTTTCTTTAATTTTGACTTAAGTCTCTAAATTCCCTCTAATAATAGATATACATTTTCATTTAATTCATATTATTCTAAAATACTCCCCCTCCCCACATACATATTTCAATTTATGTGACATAGATTTGTCTCGACACGAAATTTACGAGTTTTTTGAAACGTGTCATCTTCTTAAATATGTCATAACATATATGTGTCTATAAGCCTTTAATTCGAAACTTGTGATCTTAAACATGTCAAAATTACAATTTGTGTGGTTAATAAAAATTCTTATTAATGGTAAGATGCGAAGATTAAAATCAAACATTTTCAAGTATATAAATACATCATTTCTTAATAAGATATTTCTAAATTCATCGTTATATCTGTCAATAAATAACTCATAGCTAACAAAATTTTCTTGATAAGACATATCTAATTCACCGTTTAATAGAATTAAAGATAAATATTTATTATTTAGTGATAGAAACTACCCATCACTATTTTTTTGTTCAACAAAAAACCAAACTAAGAAAGGAATAATTTGAAACCAATCGATCGAGTCGTGTGTGTTATTGCAAAAGAATGTGTAAAAGATGAAAAAGCTATTGAGATAAAGATGCACGCATCTATTTTGCAACTTGCATGATACTAACAATTTTTTTTTCCTTCATATATGTACACTACTCTAAACATTGCAAAAAAATAACTCGTTGAGGTCAAAGGTCCACAATAAAAAAAAAGGTCCACAAAAAAAAGATGCATGTCTTCGTTCTTGTTCAATCTTCTAGCTCAAGTTCGCAAGTCAAGTAGTCATGAAGATCTATCGACAGACAAAAAAGGTATGTGCATATTAATTTATTAAACGGAAAACATAAGCATGAATTCCAAGAGAATTTCTGAACAAGAAACCTTAATGATACTACAACAATATACATATACTCTTATAGTATCATTGACTAATGAGTAATTTCTGAACAAGAAATCTTAATGATACCAATACAGTATATATACTAATTTAGTATCAGTTAAGCAAAATTATCAGCCTTAATGATGCCAATACAGTATATGATACTGATTTAGTATTAGTTAAGCGAAAATTATCAGCCTTAATGTTACCAATACAACATATGATACTGATTTAGTATCAGTTAAGCGAAAATTATCAACCTTAATGAAGGGGGTATGAGCTATAATTATTTATGAGAGAATGAGTATTTCTTGAATTACTTTGGATTTGAATATGAAAATGTAATTATTTTAGGTTTTATGGCTCATTTATGTAGTTTTTCCTAATCTTAATAAATAATTAATTAGCTAGTTATAGATTATGTATTATTTTTCAAATTATTAATTGTGTATATTATGTTTATATAGTTACATGTCTTATCTTTTATAATAATGTGAGTACAAAGATTCTTTTATATATTTTGTATTTTCAAACTAGCTACTAAGCCAGCTTATTATAGCCAGTTACTTATAATTATCTTTTATAGTTGATGTAATTATTCTATACAAATTCTTTTACTTATTTTCAAGACTACTTACTATACTAATTACTTGTAGTTATCTTTTATATTAGTACATGACTAGTAAAAAAGCTTTTTTTCTATATTGTTAATGCATAAAATTAAATATTACGATCCAAACACATGACGCATATTATTTTTTTTTTGGCTTACAGACCTCACAAATTTATTTCTTGGTGCGCTACACCATACAAAGCATTGCAGTCTGGATAGAATTGGAGCCAAAATTTTAATTTTATGATTTTTGGATTTTAGAATGACAACTTCAAGTGTTAAATTTTTTACGTAGGATATTACTTTTATTTTCTTTTTAAGTTAATCTTTTTGTTGCTTTTTTTTCTTCATTATTTCTAAAAGGAGAATTGTAAAATAAATTACTATCGAGTTATTGATTCACCCTTTAAGAAAATAACTTAAATTGTTACTGAATCGATAACTCAATAAAAAGAAAACTTTTAAGTTTGTATTTTTTTTTTAAAAGTAAGAAGGTAAAAGAGGAAATAAGAAGAGAAGAGGTAAAATAAAATAGGAGAAATAACGAAAAAAAAACAATAAAAAGATTAACTTAAAAAGAAAATAAAAGTAATATCCTCCGTAAGAAAATTAGGAAGAAAACCTTTTTTTCCTTTATTTATAAATATGATAATATGTTGTTAAGATTGTGGGGTTATAATAATTTTAAAAATTAAATATATAATATATTTATTGTTTAAATCATGGTTAGAGATTTGCTTTGAGGAATTAAATCTTAGCCATTTAATTTAACCTATGCCATGTGTCACTAATCCAAGTAGGAACTTGGGGAAAATGGAGAGAAGAAAAATGGAGAGGAGCAATGAATTAACTAAAATTGATATTAATGAACTCTATAGAAGATCAATACCTATTGGGACAATACCCTTATCGAGCTATTAACAATAAGTAGATCTACGCCAAAATAATTAATAATGTGTCAGGAGAAATTAGAGTGGATACATTTCTTGATAATGAAATCCGAGAACAACAAATGAGGGACGGTCATAATAAAGTTTAATTACAAATAATTTTATGATATAATTAAAGTTAAAGATGGAAGATTTCGTAAGACTTTACTTGACAAATGAGTCAATTAATTATTCAGGACTTTCACTATCTCTATATAGGATTTGGACGAACTTAGCTAACTTTTACCTTCACTCCGAAATCCAGAAGCTTGTCAGTCTTTCTCTTTGACCTACTCTTATTGGCCCGTTCTTAATTAGTGGTGGGTGTCACTTTAATTAAACCATCAAAATTCTAGCAGTCACAAACAAGAGAAGTTAATAAAAAATTCTAGGACCACATTGGTTCAAAGATATACAAATAATCTAGGAATATTATATATAGAGGTTTGTGAAATATTCATAATCATGGACCATATTGAAATATACTCCTGTCATTCTTCACAAGTCACAAAAAAAATTCTCATTCCAACAAGCTTTTTAACTTGGACAAAAATATTGTTCTCACACTTTTTTACAAAGGATTCTCCAATAATATATTTTGGGAATCCTATTTTATTTTGAAAAAAATTATATCACTAAACAGAACGTCTAACATAAATTTTGAGAATCCTAATCAATTGGAAGAAAGAATACTTAGCTAAGATCCATGACTAGGTGGATAAACTAGCTAGTTCTAGTCGTACTAGAATTATTTCAATCTTCAGAAGCAATTTTTAGATGAATGAAGTTTTATTGAGTTTTCAAACAATAATTCTTTAAAGATGAAGATCTATCGAAATACTTGTAATTTTTTTTGGTATTACCACGCTATTGGTGATATGAATTTCTGATGAAAAGTATGTCTAAAATAATTGTTACAAGTACAATTTGATGGAAAGTTATTATTGCAAGCATTACCAATATATAGTAATCATAACATGAGAGAAAACCCACATTGGACCACAAGCATCTAGGGTTTTACATAAAAGTTAGTCACTATTATAAGTTACATAAAAATTTTCGACGAAAAATCCATCGAAAAATTATTATTACAAGCCATATATAATTAGCATATGCTAACCAATAGATACTATATACTAATTATAACATCATGAGGGTAACTCCCTTTAGTACTAGACATCAAGCATCTAGGTTTTTAATTACATAAAAATAGTCACTACTAGAAAATTAGTGATTTTTTCCCCACACAATAGCTAGCTAATAGACAAAAGGGGAAGAGTACACCCAATCAGTCAAAGTCCACACCATATCTTCTTGCAATTCTATATTTTTTCAATTTGATGTCGCTCCTGATCAATTTTGTAACTTCACTAAGATCGTATCGTGATGACATATTAATAGGATTTTATTTTACTAAATATATGTATATATTTTTTATGCGCGACGTCCACCAGTACCACTTTCCCTATGGCAATTGAAGTAAATTGATGCAACAGGCAATCCAAGATTGTAAAGCTCAGCAAAGTCTCTTGTATTGAAATTTTGACGCCAACTGGGGGCATACACCGTCTCACGTCCCAATTGTCGAAATAAAACCAAAACGAATCGATGAATTCCCATCGATGGTGTTGGATTCTCGTAGCATATGACTTCATTTCCTAGAGTAAAGTAAAAAATCGAATAATTAATGACCATATAAAATATAATATTTAAAAGACTTTAAAAACTTGTGATCATTCTGTTGTGAAAACTGCTTCAAATGATTGTGATAAGAATGATTTTTAGTGTGAAATGTTTTAGAAAAGTGAGTTTTTTTGTGACAAAATTAAAAGATGATTTTACTACATAATTTTCTATATAGGGTAAAGAACTTTAAGCTATAATATAGCCTATTATAGGAGATTATTAGTTACCATGTAATGATTTTTTTTTACAACGTATCAATGCATAAAACTTAAACTTAAAAGACTATCTAAAAAATATGTGTAAATGAAAAACTACTATAATAATGCAAGTAATTACCAAAGCTTGTATCTGTAGTTGCTGGGATATCTGTGACCAGCCTTGAAAAAAAATAATTAAACAAGTGTTAGAATAAATTTCTAACATAAAATCATAATGTATTTCTCACAAAATACAAGTGAGAAATCATGTCCATTAAAACTAGGGGAAGCACTTGTTATCCATTATAAAATAAACATATGTCTATTTAATGATTTGGAGGGATCTCATTCATACCACGATTCCTTGGTGGTCAGAATATTGAACTAGAAATTTGAAACAAATAAATAGATGCATAATATATGTTTGTACATAAAAAAAGATTATTTAATTACTTAATAATGGTTAGTTGATATGGTTTGAAGTAAACATATAGTGTGGGTACACATTTAACATATATAAGGAGGAAATTTCTAGGGAAAGTGGAGAATTTTTTTTCTTCTCTTCCTCTTGATATGGTTACAATATCTTTTAGATAATACGATCACATACTTTGACATGATATCAAAGCAAATAAAGGTTCTCGATTTAACTTTTGAGTTTCGCTGCTGCTGCTATTTATCTAAAAGAATTTTCACGTATTTAATCTAATCCGATCTGCATGTGTTGAACTAGCTTAACTACACTAACCAGTGTAGATACTCCCTCAAGTTAGGGTTGCTTGGGCTTGGAGCATCAGGATCCACCATAATCTTCAAAAAAAAAATATTAAAAAAATTAAAGAGAGCACAAATTAAGAATTTCAAATGTCATCAAAACATTAAGGACAACAAAAGAAACTAAACACTATTGTATAGTGTTAATAAATTTAAAACATTTAAAAAATTATTTGAACTTATCATTAGCAGTGCAAAACCTCTTCGACTCTCCAAATAGTAATAACATCACATAAAATAAAACAATGCGAACGAGTATAAAAAGAACTACAAGGGATGACAGTTAACCATTCAAAACATTTAAAGAGTACTTGAAATTAAACAATAGTGGAGAAAATTATGTTGGGTTTTAAAAGGTGTGAATGAAAAATGAAGAGTTGCGACTTTTATGAAGATGAAGAGTTGTGACTTTAATGAAAAGTTGCTACTTTTATGAAGAGTTGTGACTTTTATGAAATATTGTGACCTTTCCGAATGGTTGTAGCTTTTCATAGGATTGTGACCTTCTGATAAGGCACAATAAACATCTGTTCACACTACCCTTTGTTGTCTATAAATAGAGGATTTCCTCTTATTTTTTAACAATGAAATAATGAATTTCTAGACTTCTTCTTTTACTACTAAATCTAGTATACTAAGTGTACTTTACTGCCGTTGAGTGGTTCGCTGACACCGTGGTTTTAGGTACCGATACACCGGTGAGTAAGATCGTTCTACCCTGGGAGGATATATTCCATTAACCTCGGGTACTTGAGGGGAATAATTTCCTTAAGGGGATACTGTGCATTCAGTGGGATAGATTTTCTTCTTTGAGAAAAATGTTTTGTATATTATTTTAATCTGTTTCTGATTCTATTTTCTCTACTAATTTTAATTTTCTAGTGAGAGTAGTTAATAGCTCATGAAAACATTCAAAAAATATCTGAAATCACCTCGATCATTGAAAATTAAACCTTTGTTTGACTCTCTCAATAGTAATAGTACGTACCACATAAGATAAAATAATATAAGCGATAATAGTAAATCATCCAAAACAGTAAAATGAGTACTTGAAATCATGCGGTTGGAGAAAAAACTATGTGACTCTCTAGATAGTACTATAAGAAACAATAGTCGATAATTCAAAACATTAAACCTCTTTGACTCTCCAAATAGTACATAATAGTATCGCATAAAATAAAACATAACAGAAGTACAGAACAAAGTGAGTGAGTTTATAATTTACCAGAGTGTAAAAGTTGCGAAGATCATCTCCTCCAATATGAACCCTAGGTTGCATAACAACTTGTGAAGGTTTCAACACACATGCATTGTTCACTTCTCTATTATTATAAACAACACTAAGATCAACAGACCTAGTGAATGGATCTAAAACATCACCTATCACACGACCAACTATCAATGGATCAACTCTAGGCATGATAATATAAAGTGTAATATAAAGTTTATATAATATATTATGACTATATGCTAAGATATTTTAGTTTTTTCTTCTTTCAATGTTATTGCAATGATTTATTTTTTTTATCAAAGGGAGGAGCTAGGTATTGCTATTTATATGAGTAGTAAACTTACTATGTTGATATTTTGTGGTGTTAAGAATCTATAACCTTTTTATGGTTTTCTTCTACTATGAAACTATATTATTCTTAGTTGATGTTGATATTTGTAGATGTATACAATGAACTCTATGAAGACATGCGCCTTGATTAGAGGTGTCAAATGTTCGGATTAAATCAAATTTGGGCAGGCTAGGAAAGGAAATGAACGATCATGATTTAGCTAGCCTGCCTGAAACTTGCTTGAGTCAAAATGTGATCATTGAAATGACCGCCTGATTGCTAGAAATTTTCATCGGTTCCTTTTTGGGATAACTGTTTAGTAAATTACACTCTTTTGAAAAAATTTAAAATATCTTACATAGAAAAGTTAAATAACAATCTAATATTAAACGGATTGGTGTAAAAATCTAACGTAAAAAGGTTTTTTTTTTATAAAAAAAGAGCAACTTATCACTCCACCACAACTCTGGTTAATTAGTATCCGCTCATTGACACCTTTGCTTAAGCTTACAAATCAATCAATAATAAAGATGATTATCAATATAATCCACATAAGGAGGCCGGGGCGGAGCTATGTACGCTATTAAAAAAATTGGATTTAGCGACGGACATATTTTATAGCTAAATAGCAAAATCCGTTGCTGATCCCACTTAGCGACGAATTTGCGACTGATTTTTGTTAGCTACGAGCAAAATAGTGACGAACTAGCGATGAAGTTCGTCGCTAAATGCAGTATTTTTTAGCACGTTTAAAGTTGGTCAATTAAATACCCAAATTATTATTATATATGTATATATAATCTTGAATAAGCTTGAATATGCTATATGAAATTGCTGATTTCGGCAGTAACAGGAGTCACAACACCTTGTGATCATAATTACTCTTGTTGACGTTCCAATTTATGTGAAATATTTTTTATGTCCTAAAAAAATGACATTTTTATCTTTTTGAAATTCTTTAATTTTAGCATTTCCATTTTACTTATTTCCTCATAACGACTCGATTTTCATAAAAAATTAACGGCTTTCTGATAGTATAAACCCTAAAATAGACATAGAATCAGTCATACATGAAACTTACCCCTTGTAGTATGTCCCAGATATAGTAACAACACTAGCAGGATGATGATCCAATCTTGTACTCCAAACAAGATTTCCATTACTTCTTTTCAATCCAAGAACCAAACTTGGTCCATAAACACCAACAATCACCAAATCCCTATCAAACACAACACTTGGTGTTGCTCTAGCCACTATACTTGTCACATTTGGCAATGAAGATGAATTAAAACTCCCATTAATTCCAGTCAATTCTTTCAAACTTTTTTTCCAAACAACAACTCCATCTTCAGCTCGAACTGCATATATATTTCCATTCCAACTTCGTCCATTTCGCCAAGTACACTTCTAGATGAGAGACATGTGGCCTATTCAATTTTTAAAGGTCAAGATTATATTATATTAATAAGTATTATAACCATAGTTAAGTCAACAAATTTTGATAAACTATTCTCCAAATTTGGTAAGAACAAGATATTCCACATAAATTTTAATATCCATTAATATTATTATTTTCATCTTATATTTTTTATTTAAATATTAAACTATACGATATTTAAGATGAGAATCAACTAAATAATTTTTTGTGCCAATAAACTTTATTCTTGAAATATTATGTTGAGAAACAAAAAAGGAGGTGAAAAATTATCAGTTGACAAAAATTATAAAATAAAAGAACGGAAATAAATAAAAAAAATAATATTAAAAAAAAGACGAGATGTTATCAAGATTACAAATATGAAATATCAAAATTCTAAAGTTTAGGAGAAAGTGTGGCTGCTGTGTTTAGGGGTGTGCAAAAACCGAACCGACCGATAAATCGAACCGAAAAAAGTGTTATTGGTTTATTGCTATTGGGTTATTGGGTTAATGGTTTTTTAATGGTTTTATAAAAAATAATTATCGGGTTATCGGTTCGCTATTGGTTTTTTATATTGGGTTATTGGGTAAACCAATAACCCATTAAGACTAGGAATTTACTACTTTTATCTATACATAAATATTAAATATTAATCTCAATACCTTACTACTTATTGTCTTTGTCCTTAGCCTTCAATTCACACTTCATTGTGACTTTGAGTTCATAACTTCACATTATACAAAATGTCGAAACCTAAAGTTAGAACCCCTCTCAATTTCTCTTTGTGTTACACTTGTATAGCTCTTTTCATGTTTGTTATTATTATTTCTATTTTATGAGCATTTATAAAGTTATATTATTGTCTTGTAGCGTCAAATTTATTAGAGAAATCATATATTTGTTTTATAAGAATTTTCTAATTGGTTAAACCGAAAACCGATAAAAAATATCTTATTGGTTTGGTTATTGGTTTAGCGTATTTAAAAACCGAAAACCGAACCGAATCGACCGATGCACACCCCTAGCTGTGTTTGAACCCTAGCTGTGTTTGAAGAAAAGAAAAAAGAAATATATATGTTTTTAAAAAATATCCTTTTATCTTCTTCGTTTTTTTTTTTTGTGAATTTTGAAAACATATTTAAAGCCAAAATATTTTCGAAGACTATTATTTATCACGCTAAATAAAAATATTGTTAGATTCATGTTCTACTTTTTAATAGTTGAATATAAAAATATAAGATGAAATTAATGATATTAATGAACATCAAATTTGTGGAGAATATTTTGTTCTTACCAAATTTGGAGAATAGTTTTTCAAAAAAATTTGTTGACTTAACTATGGTTATAATACTTATTAATATACTATAATCTTGACCTTTAAAAATTAAATATGACATATGTCTCTCATCTAGAAATGTACTTGACGAAATGGAGGGAAAGTGTAATGGAGGGTTGCCAAATCCAACTCGATTAAACTAAAAGATATGCGAAACTCTTACGCATCACCATTCATTTAAAAGAATAATTTTAGTACTTTATGTATATTTGATTTATATGTTAAAAGTTTTTTTTTAAACTCCGTGCCAAAGAAAGGATGTAAAAAAGGGGAGAAAAGAATCACTTACAAAAATCCAGCAAATGGATACAAATATTAGCTGTAGATGCCAAGGGTGCTATTTCAGATAGCAAACACACTATATTTAGTCATCTTTTAGAAACAAATAGGATAGGGTGGAGTTTTCATGATATATAGTCTATGCTATTTTTTATTTTTCAAGAATTAGTGTTATTATCTTCTGAAGGTAAATTGAGTTAGATTAACTAAATATTTTAAAATTAAAAAATAGATATTTGAAAAGACATAATACATAAATAAACACTCAAATTTGACCTCAGCAGGCAAGTAAGCATTCCTACTTGAGAATGCATATTTAGACATCTCAACTAACAACTAAACACTCCAACTCGTTTCTGCTATGTCACTTGGACACCCAATGCTGATATGACACATAAGCTTTGGAGGAGTCTAGGCGAACATGTTCAACTGACACAATGAAGACAAGGTGATTGTTTATCCGTGCATACTCAAAATTAAAGTGTTTACTCGATCTCCACCTAGAACCCAGTTTGATTTTTTTTTTGTGTATTGTGTTATTCATAAACTATACGAAAATTAAAGTACTATAAATCACAACTTCTCATGTCAACATGACAAAAAAAACATATTCTAAAATATTGATCTAAATTTACATAATTTGAATCTCAACAAACGAAATGTAGCAAATAAATTAGAAAAAGTACAGTCATAGTGAGAAAAAACAAATAATTATAAACAAAATAATCATTGACTCACTATATATACACAACAAAAACTCATCGCTAATTCTATTTAATAATAGATTAATAATAAATTATTAAAAAACTATGTTAGCTATAAATTATTTAATGACAGATTAGTGACGAATTCCTTTAACTATTTTTCTCATGTAGTGATTAGTCATGACTTGATAAAAACCTAATCCTATTTAATAACAAATGTTATAACAAATTAACATTGAATTACCAAAATATTATGTTAACTATAAACTATTTAGTAGTAGATTAACAACGAATTATATCTCATTTTTTTATTTATTCTTTCGTCATTGCTAAGTCATGACTTGATAAAAAAACATAATGTGCTCTTACAAATGATTGTGTTTTTTGAAAAATCTTTATACTGCCAGCATATACTTATACGATCTAAGATACCCTTTTGAGTTTTTTATGGCGAAGAAATCATGTCTAGCCAATTCAGTGGACCTGCAGAAAATATTCTTGGATAAAAAATTCGAACATGATCGTGAAGAAAGTGATTTTATAACACAACAATCTAATTCATATCTCCTCATCTTTATTAAAGGTATTTTCTAAAGGTGGGGGAAAAAAGAAAGAAAGATACTATTAATTCCGTTTTAATTTATTTGTGCTATTTTGATATAACACAAAATCTAAGAAAGTAAAGAAGATTTTTGAATTATGTAATTATAAACTAAAGATATGTTAAATGTATCAAAATGTCCTTTAATCTTGTGAAAAGTTGAAATTAAAGAGTTGTAAAAAAAAAGGAGATATTTCGTTAAAGTAAATTTTAAAAAAATAAGACAAACAAATTAAAACGGAAAAAATATTGATTATAGATTCTATTTACTTTTACAGCCAACAATGTTATAAGATTAAATATTTGATTCTCCCAATCAAAATGTACCTCACAACTTAGTCCAATCATGTATATCGTTAAAGCTTTTTAGACAACACCTCAACATTCCAACAATGTAGTCTTAACAAATTTATCATTACACCAATACCATGCAATATTATATTTAGTATAATTTCATAAATAGAGTATGAAAAAAAATAATGTGTACGTAATTTTATTCTTACTTTATAAAGGTAGAGAGATTTTTTTTCCATTAGATTCTCGATTTAAATAACACATGAAAAAAATTAAAAATGTAAAGCAAATACAATAGTGAAGAAAACCATATTAAAAACAACAAAGAAGGTAATAGTAGCAAACAAAAAATACGATGGTAACCGAAGTAAAGAAAACAACAGGTGATACTTAAATCGAAGAATGAGATAGTAGGAGAATAATAATAATATTAATAGCTATCATGATAAGGAAACTAGACAATGCTCGACTACCTAATCTTCTACTATAATTCTTTGACCCCCATATTTTGTCCTCAGTAAGCTTCAGGATGTGTCATGTCATGTCATGTCTTGTCTAGTCACATCTTCCTAATACTTCTCTGTCTTATCTTTATCTCTCCTCATATGCACTATAGACAATCTCTCACATAGCTGCATGGCGCATCTGTGCATCTCCTCTTTACATGCCTAAGCCATCTTAACCTCGTTTCCCTCATCTTGTCTACCGCGGAGGTTACTCCACCTTATTCCGAATATCTTTCTTCCTAATTCTATCTCTACTAGTATGCCAACCACCCATTCCAATATCCTCATTTCCACTGCTTTGATCTTCTAAACATGTGAGTTCTTTACTAACCAACATTTGACCTGACTACTGATCTATAAAAATTTCCTTTACTTCATTTTCAATTGTTTTTGTGGTGTTTTTTTCTTTTTTAAAAAATTAAATTTAAAGTCATTATTGTGTTGGAGGGTTAGGGGTAGGCCTATCCTTCTACGATGATAAAAAGTAAATACACTCCTAAGGCAAGCTTCTCAGCAAACTCTGTTCGCGTTCAACAGTCAATAGTCCCTTGATTATTATACACTTAACTCCCTTAAAGACTCAACATTCTCACTGAGGTTTAATTTGTCTCACTAACGTAGTAGGGAAGGTACCAGCTCTGATACCTCAATAGCACCTCAAGGTTATTGGGCTTCATGATTTTGTCCCCTTGGACTTTAACTCAAAAGGTACCTCGATAATTGAGTCTTTTGAACGCCCATATTAGGCCCCTAATTTCCCTTCTCATTCCAATGTCAAATTTTACTACGGCAAGCTTCATAGCAAATCCTTCTTTCAAGTTCAACTTTTCCATCACAATCCAGCCCAATATTGTTTGCTTTGGTTTGACCCTTTTTGGCCACCTCAAGACTTTTGGGCATCATTGTCTTGTTCCTTTAGACTTTAACTTAAAAGGCGCATTAACAATTAAGTTCAACCTTGCTCTTATAAAACTCCTAACATTTCTTTTTCATTCTTAAGTGACATTTTCTTAAGACAAACTTCATAGCAAATCGGCTCCTTTTCGAGTTCAAACGCCAATGATCCATGGATTGTTATCCTTTATGATAGATTTGTATTCAAAAGTGAAATGTCTTTAATTTTGTTTTATTCGTGTAAGATATTAATGTACCAATACAAATGTAAAACTTATGCTATTAGAGAACCTAATTCTTCAAGGAGTAACATGATTATATGTGAGAATTCATATGACTGATTTTATATATGTAAATTCTAACATCTTAATCTCTTAAAAATGCTAATGAAGCTTCAATCATGTTAGAGATTAGTATGACAATAGAAAATATAGAAAATTTATAATGCTACGTATATAGTATAAAATTTCAAACTAGATTCATATAGTCTAAATAAGTGCATAGCTAGTGAGAATTCATATAGTTGACACCGATTTATTTGAGATTCAAGCGCATTGATTGTTCATTGATTCAGATTCCCTTGCAAGAAAAAAATATCATAATATGAAAATTATGAATTCGTCACCAATAAAAGTGAGGTCCATGATATTTTTCAAGACTGGGCTCCAAGATCAATTATTGAATTACTATTAGAGACCAACAAGGGTATTGTGGTTGGATGATAGGGGTCCATCCATCCATCATAGTGCAAATACAAATTAATCAGGATCCCAACGTGAATACCAGAATATTTGAGGAGAAACAAGAAGAAAAGAATTGCTATTGGAGGACAAGGCATTATAATTCATAGCCATATAATGACTAAAAGGCAAATGAAAGAATGAAAATGATAGGTGTTTTGCCAACTCACTACAACAAAAGAGATATTTAGTCACAATAGATTTTTATTATTGTTTCAAAAATATTTAGCAGCAATTGAGTTGATATAATTGCATCCAAAATTGCTAAAGCTTTTGCGTCATTTATATTGAATGCTGCTTAAAAATATCCATATTTATTATTACTTATCATTACCGCTAAATATTATATAACGATAAATATATTATTGCCGCTAACATTGAACATGTGAAGGAGAGATGAATGACGTTGTACAAGAATATATATTTGTTTACACATGTACACCTATATAGGGAAGAACCGACTACCCAATTTAGAAGGCATATATCCAATCCAATTCATCAAGGATCTTTTTATATTATAAAAGCGATGTTCGTTTGTCTGCATCTTAATTATTTTTTTAGATAAATGTTATCAAAGACTAATTCAGGTCAGGTGAGACTAAGAGCATGTTTGGCATTGCTGCTAAAAACTGTTAATTTTCAGAAGCATTTTTTAAAAATAGCTTTTCAGAAAAGTGCTTTTGAAAAAGAGCAATTTGTGTTTGGCTACTTCATTTGATAAGTGCTTTTTATAAGCAAATTGTGTTTGACTAATCTTTTTTAAAAAGTGCTTTTGAGAGTCAAATTACGATAAATGACAAGTATTAATGTACTTTTAATATTAAGATTATTTTATAGAGAGAAACTAGTTTAAACATCTATTACAAAAAATTAAATTAAAATTTTATTTTTATTAAATGTGATACCCCGGATTCGAAAGGGTGGAAAATTTCTGATTTTCTGGGTTGGTGACAGTAACGACGGAAGCCACCTACGGATCTTAGGTTGACTTAAGGCCAGTAGGTGGGAACCGTAGGTGGCAAGCCCAAGTTTTCAAAATGACAAGTTTCAGAACCCCAACAACGGCCTGCCAAGACAGCCCGTCATCCAGTGTACGAATCGTAGGTCTCCTCCAGACTTAGTAAAATTCTTAAGCCATAAGTTCAGACCTACGATTGCCATGTACGGTCCGTCGATTGACCCACGAACCGTACATGGGACCCGTCATTGCAGGGTCCAAATTGGCAGTCACTGAACCCAACGACGGTTGACTAGGACGGTCCGTAGGTCAGACCGTCGATAGGGCCTGACAGTTATATTTTTAAGGGGTCATTTGGTCTTTTCACCTAATGGCCTATTTACTAATCAAGGTCGGTTCCCGCCTACTCCTAACACTATATAAGCCCTTTTAATCCTAAGAACTACCCTTTTCAATCACTTTACAAGATTTCCCCAAATTCTCCTCTCTCAAATATTTCTCTCTCTAGAAGTTAGAAGAAGAAGAAGAGGGCAAGCTAGGGTTCAAGGAATCAAGCTTTTCTTCATCAATTGCTTAAAGAATTAAGACCCTAAGGTATGATAGTGTTTATCCATTGACCCACTTTCTCCATGGAATCCCTAAAATCTCCAATTTTCAAGATAGAAATTCCCAATTGAAGTAAGGGGATGTCATAGGTTCTTTTCAATGTTGATTTAATTGATTGTTTTATGAACTATGAAGCATGAATTGAGTAGAATTTCATGAATTTAGATGAATTCCCATGAACCCATGCCAATTCCCCCAATTTCGAAATCTATGCTTTGTTGGTGGGTTGAATTATGAAGTGATGAATTATATGAAATCCCTATAAATCCATGCATGAATTTTTGATTGCTAAATTGTGCTTTTCATGATGAGATTATGAATGACATGGATGTTTTTATGGAAGTAAGCATGTTCAATCAAAAACTACGATTTTCCTCTATTATGTGGGTTCCTTCAATTATGGACAAATTGCCTTGTTTATGGTTTTCTAAGCATCAGCTTGCATTGAATTGCATGATTTAAGAGGAATTCTCATGAACCCATATGAACTCTATGATTTGTAAGTTATGAGCATGATGAACTATGTAAAGATGAACTTTATGAAATCATGCATGTCTCTTATGAAGCTAATGATGAATTAAGGGTGTTTTGAGATTGAAGTGCCAAAGTTTATGATATGTTGATGTTGTTGTTGAGTTGTGAAAGGAATTCTCATAAATTACTCAATCCATGAATGTGAAAGGTTTTCTCACATGTAATGATTCATAACTTGTTGAAAGGTTTGCTCAACTAACTTTGAATTGATGATTAAGGAGCTATTCTAATGAAGGGACAAGAGGCGATCACCCATGTTCCCTAGTGTAGACAAGAGGCGATTACCCATGTCTACTTATGATAATTGAACTATGTGTAATCCGTGGGAATTATGCTTAGCACAGAGTGGACAAGTGGCGATTACCCATGTCCCATAAAATATGTGCCACCATAGGATGAAGGTCTTTGATAGACACTAGCTAGTGGATCCGCATAAGCTATATGTTAAGTAAAGGGTCCTACCTTGGCAAGTAGGATGGCCCTATCGGTGTGGGGTTAGACACCGGATTCCATGTTGATGGCTCACATGGTCTTATATGTCGGTTAAGGTTACTTTCCACAACAATGAACTAAAGTGTTTTTATGATGTTCGTTCCTTAAGTAAAGTAAAGATGTTTAGCTTGCTTTGACCATGGTTTATGTTTCATGCTTCTCAACCTTTATCATGTTTTAGGTTAGTCATTGCATGTCATGAAAATGTCCCGTTTTAGTATGTCTTAAAGGATTTTGTGCATTGCTATCATACTTGGTACTTGATTTTACTAACACATACTCTTGCCTACATTGACTTGTTAATGTAGGGTCCGGCGATTCTCCATCTATTCGTGGCTAGAGCTTAGTAGAAGATTGTTGAAGACTTGATGAGTCCTCATCCATTCGAGGACATAGCCTAGGTTTTATTTCTGTTATGTTCTTTTAGTTTGGCATTGTATTGGGTTACGTCCCAAACTTTATTACTATTTCTTATGCTATATTGGCTTTGAGACATGAGATGTAGACTTTCGCTATTTTTTTTCTTAAAAGCTTTGGTATGACATTATCTTTTGAATTCTTAATTCTCTATGATCTTGTATGTATGTATGCTAAGTGGCTTGTATGAGGCCTTCCAGGGTCTTGTACGCCATGTCACATCTAGGGGGTACCTTGGGTCATGACAAACTTGGTATCAGAGCCAATTTTTTTGAAAGATCCTAGGATGTCTCATAAGCCACGTAGAGTAGAGTCTTGTTCATGAGTGTGAAGCGCGCCACATTTATGAATGAGAGGCTATAAGACTTTTAAGAAACTTCACTTCTTTCATTACTCCTAAGTCGTGCCATAGAGTTTAACTCTATATCTCTCTCTCATAATTCCTATCCTATGCATTTCAGGATATGGCTACCCGAAGAGCTTTTGCTAGAAGGAATGCGGGAGAGAATATGGAACAACAAGCTCCATCTCAAGCTTCTCAAGTTTCGGCCGACCCTTTGGCCGAACAAGTGTCTAATGCGGAGTTTAGGGATGCTTTTCAAGTGTTGGCTCAAGCCATGACGGCTCAAGCCAATAGAGAAGTTGTGGCTCCCGTGAACCCAAATGTGGGTACGGCGGCATCAAGGGTGAGGGATTTCATAAGAATAAACCCTCCAGAATTTTATGGTTCTAAGGTGGAGGAAGATCCGCAAGAGTTCATTGATGAAGTGTACAAGGTGCTAATGATCATGGGTGTGACACCGGAGGAAAAGATGGAGTTGGCCGCTTATCAACTTAAGGGTGTTACTCAAGTTTGGTTCAACCAATGGAAGATTGAGAGGGCGGGTGATGCGGTCCTCTTGATTGGGAGAAACTCAAGGTTACTTTTCTTGATAGGTTCTTCCCCCTTGAGATGAGGGAGGCAAGGGTGCTTGAGTTTATCAACCTTCGTCTAAGGAAACATGAGTGTGAAAAAGTATGCTTTGAAGTTCACACAATTGTCTCGATATGCTCCTTCTATGGTTGCCGATCCTAGGGCGAGAATGAGTAAGTTTGTTTCGAGAGTGTCCAAAATGGTGGTCAAGGAATGTCGCACCGCTATGCTTATCCATGATATGGATATTTCTCATATTATGGTTCATGCTCAACAAATAGAAGAGGAAAAACTTAAGGAAAGTCTAGAGAGGTAAAGAGGGCTAAGACCGGTGACGGTAATTTCTCACACTCAAGGTCCGATGGACATGGTCGTTCTAGATTTCAACAAAGGTTCTCCGGTCAAGGTCCTCCAATTCTCCTCCTAAGCCCAACAAGGATAGGGTGTCCAACCCTAAGCCTCAAGGAGGAAATGGTGGTGGTTTTTCATCGACTACTTGTGCTTAGTGTGGGAAGAATCATGGGGTAAATGTCTAGCCGGTTCTAATGCATGCTTTGGTTGTGGCAAGATGGATCACAAGATAAGGGATTGTCCCTTAGTAGCTAAAAATTAAGGGGATAACCGTCGACGAACTCAACCTCAAAATCCATCGAGTTCTAGTGGAAATTAGAAGCAAAACCGATTCTATGCACTTCAAGCTCGTCAGGAGCAAGAGGAATCTCTCGATGTGGTTACCGATATGTTGAAAGTCTTTCACTTTGATGTTTATGCTTTGCTTGATCCCGGTTCTACTTTGTCTTTTGTGATGCCTTATGTGGCTATGAGGTTTGATGTTGTTCCGGATGTGTTATTAGATCATTTTCATGTCTCTACTCCGATTGGTGAATTCATTGTGGCTAAGAGAGTCTATAGAAATTTCCCTGTCTCTTTATCTCATAGAGTCACTCATGTTGATCTTGTAGAGCTAGATATGTTAGATTTTGATATCATTCTTGGGATGGATTGGTTGCATTCTTGTTATGGTTCTATTGATTGTAGGACCCGAAGGATCAAGTTTCAATTCCCAAATGAGCCTATCCTAGAATGGAATGGGGGAAATTCTATGCCTAAAGGTCAAATTGTATCATGTCTTAAAGCTAGAAAGATAATTTCTAAAGGCTGCATATACCATCTTGTTAGGGTGATGGATATGGATTTCGAAACCCCTACTCTTGAGTCGGTCCCCGTGGTTAATAAGTTTCTGGAAGTGTTTCCCGATGATTTACCTGGTATTTCTCCCGAAAGGGAAATAGACTTCGGTATTGACCTTCTCCCGGATACGCAACCTATCTCTATTCCTCCATATAGAATGGCTCCGGCGGAACTTAAGGAACTAAAAGAGCAATTGAAAGACTTGTTGGATAAGGGCTTCATCCGGCCAAGTATTTCTCCATGGGGTCCTCCGGTCTTGTTTGTAAGGAAGAAAGACGGTTCACTTCGTATGTGCATTGACTACCGCCAATTGAACAAGGTTACTATTAAAAATAAGCATCCTTTTCATATAATAGATCACTTGTTTGATCAAATTCAAGGGGCTAGTTACTTCTCTAAGATCGACTTTCGTTCAGGTTATCACCAACTGAGGGTGAAAGAAGATGATATTCCGAAAATGGCTTTTCGCACTAGATATGACCATTATGAATTCCTAGTGATGTCGTTTGGGTTGACAAATGCTCCGGCCGCGTTTATGAATTTGATGAATAGGGTGTTTAGACAATACCTTGACATGTTTGTGATCGTGTTCATAGATGATATTTTGATTTACTCAAGGAGTGAAGGTGAGCATGCCGATTATTTGAGGATTGTGTTGCAAATCCTCAAGGACCAACAACTCTTTGCGAAATTTAGTAAATGTGAGTTTTGGCTAAGGTCCGTGGCTTTTCTTGGTCACATTGTCTTCGGTAAGGGCATTGAGGTAGATCCTAAGAAGACGGATATGGTTAGAAATTGGCCTAGACCTCTATCACCTTGAAATATTCGTAGTTTCTTGGGTTTAGCTGGTTATTATAGGAGGTTTATTGAAGGGTTTTCTTCGATTGCTTCCCCATTGACGGCTTTGACTCAAAATAAGGTTAAGTTCACTTGGTCCAAAGCATGTGAGAAGAGTTTTTAAGAATTGAAAGATAGACTTGCCTCGGCTCTGATATTGACTTTGCCGGAAGGGTCCGATAGTTTTGTGGTTTATTGTGATGCCTCGAGAATTAGGCTAGGATGTGTTCTTATGCAAAATGGGAAAGTTATTGCGTATGCTTCAAGGCAACTCAAGATTCATGAAAAGATCTATCCTACTCATGACCTAGAATTAGCGGCAGTCGTGTTTGCTTTAAAGATTTGGAGGCATTATTTGTATGGTGTGCATGTTGACATCTTCACCGACCATAAGAGTTTACAATATGTGTTCAAACAAAAAGACTTAAATCTTCGCCAAAGGAGATGGCTAGAGTTGTTAAAAGACTATGATATGAGTGTTCTCTATTACCTCGGCAAGGCTAATGTGGTGGCGGATTCTCTTAGTCGGTTATCTATGGGTAGTGTTGCTCATGTTGAGGATGGTAAGAAAGAGTTGGTTCGTGATGTTCATAGACTGACCCGATTGGGTGTTCGGTTGGTTGATTCCACTAAAGGTGGTGTTATGGTTCACAATGGTTCTGAATCGTCCTTTGTACATGATGTGAAGGCTAAACAAGATCTTGATCCTAATGTGGTTGAGCTGAATGAAGTGGTGCTCAAAAAGTCCGTTGAGGCTTTCTCCCAAGGGGGAGATGGTGTGCTTCGATATCAAGGTCGTTTGTGTGTTCGCGATGTAGATGACCTAAGAGGACAAATTTTATCAAAAGCCCATAGTTCTTGATTTTCATTCACCCGGGAGCTACCAAGATGTACCGTGATTTGCGGGAGGTCTATTGGTGGAATGGGATGAAGAAGGATATTGCGAAATTTGTGGCTAAATGTCCTAATTGTCAACAAGTGAAGGTTGAGCATCAAAAGCCGAGAGGTTTGTCCCAAGATATTAGTATTCCTACTTGGAAGTGGGAAGATTTGAATATGGACTTTATTGTTGGTTTACCATGTACCCAGCGACAATATGATTCAATTTGGGTTATTGTGGATCTTATGACGAAATTAGCCCATTTCATTCCCGTCAAGGTTTCTTATTCGGCGGAGGATTATGCTAAGTTGTACTTGAGGGAAATGGTTAGATTGCATGGAGTGCCTTTATCCATTATCTCCCGGCGTGGTGCACAATTTACTTCTCAATTTTGGAAATCTTTCCAAAAGGGTTTTGGTACTCGTGTCAAACTTAGTACGGCCTTTCATCCCCAAACCGATGGGCAAGCGGAGCGTACTATCCAAACTTTGGAAGATATGTTGAGAGCTTGTGTAATTGATTTCAAGGGTAATTGGGATGATCATTTGCCTTTGATTGAGTTTGCTTATAATAATAACTACCATTCTAGTATTGGCATGGCTCCGTTTGAGGCTCTCTATGGAAGGAGGTGTAGATCTCCTATAGGTTGGTTTGAAGTTGGGGAAGTTGCTTTGATAGTTCCCGAGTTGGTACATGAGGCTATGAAAAAAGTTTGACTTATTAGAGAAAGGCTGAAAACGGCTCAAAGTCGACAAAAGTCCTATGCCGATGTTAGAATGAGATATTTGGAATTTGATGTTGATGATCGGGTTTACTTGAAAATTTAGCCCATGAAGGGTGTAATGAGATTCAGGAAGAAAGGGAAGCTTAGTCCCCGTTATGTAGGCCCATATCAAATTTTGAGACATGTTGGTAAGGTTGCTTATGAACTTGCTTTGCCTAATGATTTGGCATCGGTGCATCCGATTTTTCATGTCTCATTGTTGAAGAATTGTGTTAGTGATCCGACGTCTATAGTACCGTTGGAGAATCTTGGCATAAAGGATAGTATTTCTTATGAAGAAGTTCCGGTTGAGATTTTAGACCGGCAAGCCTGGAAGTTAAGAAATAAAGAAGTTGCTCCCGTGGAAGTTCTTTGGAGGAATCAATTAGTTGAGGGTGCTACTTGGGAGGCCGAGGCCGATATGATGTCCCGATATCGTCATCTCTTTCCCTCCGATCCTACTCTAGCTTGAGGTATCTAGTTCCTCATGGTTCATTCTTTGGTTTCATGTGTCTTAGTTATTTCCATGATTCCTTGATTATGCATGTTCATGAAGAGTCTAAATTTTGAGAAAAAGAGCTAGCTTGATTGATTTATCTATGATTATGTGCATTGAGTATGAGTTGCATAAAGTCTTCATGAAATGATGTGTTGAACATGCTTTAGCTTGGGTTTGATGTTTTCCTCCTCGGATATGTGCATTTATGTGGTTGCATTCTAGGTTGGGTTGTTAGTTCTTGTTTCTTACCCTCCTTATGACGTCTTGATTCTCATTCGAGGACGAATGTTCCAAAGGGGGAGATAATATAATACTCCGAATTCGAAAGGGTGGAAAATTTCTGATTTTCTGGGTTGGTGCCAGTAACGACGGAAGCCACTTACGGATCATAGGTTGACTTACGGCCCGTAGGTGGCAAGCCCAAGTTTTCAAAATAACAAGTTTCAGAACCCTAACGACGGCCTGCTAGGACGGCCCGTCGTCTAGTGTACGAATCGTAGATGGGTCTCGTAGGTCTCCTCCAGACTTAGTAAAATTCTTAAGCCATAATTCAGACCTACGGTTGCCATGTATGGTCCGTCGATTGACCCACAAGCCGTAGATGGGACCTGTCGTTGCAGGGTCAAAATTGGTAGTCTATGAACCCAACAACGGTTGACCAGGACAATCCGTCGATGGACATACGGACCGTCGATGAGGCCTGGCAGTTATATTTTTAAGGGGTCATTTGGTCTTTTCACCTAATGGCCTATTTACTAATCAAGGTCGGTTCCCCTCTACTCCTAACACTATATAAGCCCTTCTAATCCTAAGAACTACCCTTTCCAATCACTTTACAAGATTTCCCCAAATTCTCCTCTCTAAAATATTTCTCTCTCTAGAAGTTAGAAGAAGAAGAAGAGGGCAAGCTAGGGTTCAAGGAATCAAGTTTTTCTTCATCAATTGCTTAAGGAATTAAGACCCCAAGGTATGATAGTGTTCATCCATGGAGCCCTTTCCATGGAATCCCTAAAATCTCCAATTTTCAAGATAGAAATTCCCAATTGAAGTAAGGGTTTTCTTCTATGTCATGGTTCTTTTAAATTGTTGATTTGATTGATTGTTTTATGAACTATGAAGCATGAATTGAGTTGAATTTCATGAATTTAGATGAATCCCTATGACCCCATGCCAATTCCCCCAATTTCGAAATCTATGCTTTGTTGGTGGGTTGAATTATGAAGTGATGAATTATATGAAATCCCTATGAATCCATGCATGAATTATGATTACTAAATTGTGCTTTTCATGATGAGATTATGAATGACCTAAGGATGGTTTTATGGAAGTAAGCGTGTTCAATCAAAAACTATATATGATTTTCCTCTATTATGTGGGTTCCTTTAATTATGGACAAATTGCCTTGTTTATGATTTTTTAAGCATGAGTTTGCATTGAATTGCATGATTTAAGAGGAATTCTCATGAACCCATATGAACTCTATGATTTGTAAGTTATGAGCATGATGAACTATGTAAAGATGAACTTTATGAAATCATGCATATCTCTTATGAAGCTAATGATGAATTAAGGGTGCTTTGAGATTGAAGTGCCAAAGTTTATGATATGTTGATGTTGTTGTTGAGTTGTGAAAGGAATTCTCATATATTACTCAACCCATGAATGTGAAAGGTTTTCTCACATGTAATGATTCATAACTTGTTGAAAGGTTTGCTCAACTAACTTTGAATTGATGATTAAGGAGCTATTCTAATGAAGGGACAAGAGGTGATCACCCATGTTCCCTAGTGTAGACAAGAGGCGATCACCCATGCCTACTTATGATAATTGAACTATGTCTAATCCGTGGGAATTATGCTTAGCACCGAGTGGACAAGTGGCGATTACCCATGTCCCATAAAATATGTGCCACCATAGGATGAAGGTCTTTGATAGACACTAGATAGTGGATCCGCGTAAGCTATATGTTAAGTAAAGGGTCCTACCTTGGCAAGTAGGATGGCCCTATCGGTGTGGGGTTAGACACCGGATTCCACAACAATGAACTAAAGTGTTTTTATGATGTTCGTTCCTTAAGTAAAGTTAAGATGTTTAGTTTGCTTTGACCATGGTTTATGTTTCATTCTTCTCAACCTTTATCATGTTTTAGGTTAGTCATTGCATGTCATGAAAACGTCCCGTTTTAGTATGTCTTAAAGGATTTTGTGCATTGCTATCATACTTGGTACTTGATTGTACTAACACATACTCTTGCCTACATTGACTTGTTAATGTAGGGTCCGACGATTCTCCATCTATTCATGGCTAGAGCTTAGTGGAAGATTGTTGAAGACTTGGTGAGTCCTCATCCATTCGAGGACATAGCCTAGTATTTATTTCTGTTATGTTCTTTCAGTTTGGCATTGTATTGGGTTACGTCCCAAACTTTATTACTATTTCTTATGTTATATTGGCTTTGAGACATGAGATGTAGACTTCCGCTATTTTTTCTTAAAAGCTTTGATATGACATTATCTTTTGAACTCTTAATTCTCTATGATGATCTTGTACATATGTATGCTAAGTGGCTTGTATATGGCCTTCCGGGGTCTTGTACGCCATGTCACATCTAGGGGGTGGGTACCTTGGGTCGTGACATTTAATTAAAATATTCATATTCAAATTTTCAATCAATATCACACGTTGTTTTGGAGGGTTGAAATCTTTAATTGTTGTTTTTTTCTTTTTCCTAATCTTGTAAAAATATTGTTGTTACCTTTTTTTCTAATTCTGCAAAATAATACGTAAAATTATAAGTAAAATAATAATAATACATAAACGTAAAATAAAATATAAAATTTATCATATAAAAATAAAAAATAAAATTATTAAATGAAACTTACCCAAACATATGAGATATGTTAATTAAATAATAAGAGATATATTGGTAAATATATATATGAAAGGGATATTTTAGTCTTGAAAAAACTAATTTTCTCAACACCAGAAAAACTGCTAGAAAGTGTTTTTTCTCAAAATAAGTGCTTCTGGGTTGCCAACAGCAATGCTAAAGAGGCTCTAAAGGATTCATCCTTCGACAAAAAAATTACATTGTATAAGTGTGATTCTACAATTTCTGTCAATGACGATTGTAGCCAAAATTATTATGAACATGGGAGATATTCATGTTTACTCACAGAAAATATAAATTATTTTGGACTTTTACTAGAGCCTATATCTTTCTTGATATATCCAGATGGCAAGAGCAAAAACTAAAAAAATATTTTAATTTTATAAAAATAGTTATTAAATCGTTAGCACCTCGTAAAAATATTTTTCTCTTAGAGAAGTTGTAAATACGAATAAGAAAAACTCAGTTATACAAATTTATGTACATTTAACGTACTCTACGGATAGAAGAAAACATAAAATGTTTGAAATTTTTTCGAAAAGCTAATCATAGATTCTCTCTAGAGCAATTGTAATTGTTCTCACCAAATAGATATCTATCATCTTGTTGCTTACAGAATTAGAATGGTTCATGAACTGATTTCCTCCCCTTAAATACAATATAATTCATACGAATTTGGACGAAATCAGTAATTTTGGTTTAATAAACTTTCTCAAAATTAGCTAATCTTTAAGGTACCAACAATTATTAATTTAAAAACTCATTAAAAGAGGCTAGAACAACAAATCACACGGATTTTAATAACTATTAAATTAAAATGTTCCATAATTTCAATTTCCTCATTATAACACTTACACATATTTCATATAATAAATACAATATCATTTCATACATGTCAATAACTTTATAGTTCATACTTTGTGTATATGTAAAAAAAACTTCCATTCAATATTTCAATAATCATCATATGAGATGACCATTAAAATCCAGTCAAATTACAACAACAAACAAAATTAAATCAATGAATTAACAAATAAAATAGAATTTCACATTTGCTCACATATGCAAATATACACACTACTAGGTAAAATATTGCATAATTTCAATTTCCTCATCATACAAAGTACACATATTCATAAAATGGATCTTCCAATGAAATTACAACAGCAAACAAAATTAAATCAATGAATTAACAAATAAAATAGAATTTAACATTTGCAAATATAACCACTAGTAATAAAATATTGCATAATTTCAATTTCCTAATTATACAAAGTACACATATCATAAAATAGATCTTCCAAAGTAAATTACAACAACAAACCAAATTAAACCAATGAATTAACAAATAAAATAGAATTTCACATTTGCAAAAAATAACCACTTTCTTACTACTTAAACTTGAAATGGCCATGGCCAATTCTTGACATCTTCTTCATCTTGAACTTTACCTCTATTCTTCATTGCAACATTTCCATTATTTCCTTCAACATAAGCATAATATTTCAAGAAAAATGCAAGTGTAAGAACAATCCATTCAAGACAAAAAATCAAAGCACATAATCCACCAGCTAATCTCAAAATCATAACACCATCTTCTTCTCTAACATAAGAATTCAATTTTCCAAGGAAATCCCCTGTTTTCGTGAAGATAAGCACGAAAACAGAGCCTTGGAAAATTGCTATGAGTACGGAGGACACCATGTGTGCTCCGTACCCTTTATTGCCAGCACCCTCAGACACAGTGGCGCAGCCAAAGACTGCACCACCTATAGTGAGGATGTGGAGGAGGATGAAGAAGAATCCACAGAGAGATGGGATTAATCGGAGGGAGAGAGTTAAGAAAATGCAGCTAGAAGATGCACCAAGAAGAATGTAGTTACAAAAAAGGAAGATTTTGTGTGTTTTGTGGTGATGGGGTTCAGTTGAATCTGAGTAAAAATTGTTGAAACCCATTTTCTTGATTTTTTTTTTGGAACAATTTGTGTTTTTTTTTGATGATTTTTGGAGATTTTGGGAAGTGGGATTTTGATAGTTTGATGTAAAAGATGTGAATTGAGGAGTATTACATATGAATTTTGTATATATAGAGGTGTTTGTGGGGGTGGGTGGTGTCAACGGTCATATTATTTGAAATATGAGGTTGATTATAAGACCGTTTGGAAAATAAAAAGTGAAAATATACAAAATATTTGGTGTAACGGCTAATGAAGGATTCACATGCATTTAGTTTTATGGTCCGTCTCGGTTTACGTGCATCTCGACTAATTATATGGAGTACTTATAACGTTTAGCATGTATGTGTATATTGGATAATTTTATCCAAGAAAAAAAATCACATGTAATATATGGTTGTTTTCGCTGAAATTTGAACCGAAAACTTTATTTTCAGCATTATTTTGGGGCGGCAGGTAGAGACAGTTAATTAACACTTTATATGTTTTTTTAATATTTTAATTTCAATTAATGAAAATTCTGACTTTGTTACTATTTTAACTTTGCTTAAAAATGTATTCTCACTTTTATTTGGTGACCTTAAAGTTGTTTCTATATTTATATGCTTAGCAAAAGTGGAATACAATTATGGGATTGCAAGAATATAGTGTGCATGAGGTTATATTTATCTACCAAAGTTATTCTCAACATCTTCATCAATTTCATCTTAATATTTTTCATCATTCAATTTCATGGTTTGCTAAAATTGATTTTATAAATAAACAATTACGTATTTAAATACAGGTGCTAAAACTGATAATAAACTCTTACCACACCACCCTTAACCAAAAATCCTCGGTTTTAACTCTGAACATGAAAACAATCCTGGTAGAGAGTGCTTCCTTCTTAAAAGGGCTTACACGACATGAATGGATTAGTCGATGCCTTAATACACGTATCGAACGACAGATGGAAAACTTAGAAATAAAAAACAAGATAAAAAAGCACTTGTTGTTTTGGCAAGAAAGTGTTGATGAACATTTTTTTCTCATAAAATAACTAATATGTCCACAAACTTTCTGTACAACGTTTCCATGTAACACCTTTTCTCTATAGAGTCAAAATTTATGAACAAAAACTGGAAAATTTTCTCAAGCCATTTTGCTTTGAACATGTCGATGGATATGTACCAGAAACTCGACATACGAAAGTCCAATGGATGTCTTGTCTTCTACCATGTTGGAGAAAAACAAAATACCTGAGTACAGAATTTACAAACATGTAAGAAAACACTACGAGAATACCAAAGAAGAACAATCGACAAAGTTACTCAAACACATCTTTGTTTTTTAAATCTGTACAACATTTGGTATAGATGATCATCTTGAAGCTGGCTGCAAAAAGAATTACCTCAAGTTGATGCTCGGGCAAAAGGATATGCTATCCAAATTCAATAATTGATATGAATGTAGCAGAGGAAACGATCACCTCAGCTTTGTGAGGGTAAAAGATATCCCTCCTTAGGTATCGTGGTGATAAAAAAGTGAGTTATTGTAGATGGCTGAGTTTGTTTTATGTTATTGTAGGATTTCGTATGCATACATCTTTATTTTTATGCATCCAAGACTAAGAGACCGCAAAAAATATTGACTAAAAGTATCGATATCTATGTAGATCATCCACACAATACGGTAATTCAACCCATTTCCCCTTTGTTTGGTTCCTCTTTTCTTCGTTTTTTTTTTCGGGGAGGGGGCGGGAGAGGTATATAGATGGGTTGATGTACAACAAACCTGATGAATCTCCCTTTTTGCATAGTTTTAAGCTGCCAAGATCAAAATAAAAACACATATTAGAAATCCGACATACTAAGTGATAACATACTAATCAAATGAATGTCCATTTTGATTTACAAGTAACCAAATTTAAACGACAAACCATC
This sequence comes from Solanum appendiculatum, assembly GCA_018342035.1. Classification (NCBI taxonomy): domain Eukaryota; kingdom Viridiplantae; phylum Streptophyta; class Magnoliopsida; order Solanales; family Solanaceae; genus Solanum; species Solanum appendiculatum. Next base: position 443,899 of record JAGDQO010000392.1, on the reverse strand, counting down.
TCCTAAAACTTATGTTGCTCAGACTCTCCAAAAAAAGGACTACTTTTTGGAGAGTCCAAGATGGACCTGGCGATATTTTTGAAGAGTCCGAGCAACATAGCAGCTAAAACAACAGAAGTGAAAAGAAGGGCAGCAAAAAAGAAACATCATACCGGAGATAGTTACATCTTTGGCGTCTAATTTCATTAATGATATCGTTGAGCTTCTTAGAGAAAGGATTATCATGCTGCTGCAGAACAAACTACAGAAAAACAAAGGCAATATGTCAAATTTGCCACAGTTTTCTTTACATCTAAATAGGGAAGACACGCCAAATCACCTGCCCAGGAACTTGTTCAACAGATGAAATGCCAAGCAGTTGACGCATAACACCAGGATCTGTAGAGTTACCAACATAAATTAAACAGTCCTCGCCATTCTCGAGAAGATAGATACTGTTGTCATTGATATATTCACTGGAAAGTGGAGCAGGAGGAGGAATAAGAGATTCCTCGTTCTCCTGCAAGTTCAGAGACAAAAAGTGAAAGGTAAGAAATAAAAATGGAAAATAAATATTGAAATGGATCAAGAATGAATTAATAGTGAAAACTTGTATGTGAATAACCCCTACCTTTGTATTGAGTTCATGAATGGCTATCAATCTAGGGTGCACCCAAGGGATAGCCAATGAAACAGACAGTGGGGAAACATAATTAATCCAGAAGGACCTATTATCAATCGGTTCATCAGCTCGCAATCCCGTGCTTTTAATCAGAGCTGAAATCATCAAGAGGTCTTGTGTGAGTAGATCCATTTAACATTATCTTTTGCACAGCATGCACTTCTTTCAAGAACAAGGTTTTACAGCAGCAAAAGGAACTATAGTCGGCAGTTCGAGATGCAACAAAACAAAAAAAAACTCATTCAACATGACTGTGTAGCTAAGCACACATATCCAACTATCCATTAGATGACAAAAATAGGGTGATCATTCATCTATGCAGACTTTCTTGAGACTACTTTCTTCACTATGTTGAACCACAAGTGAATCGTCAGTTGCTGCCATAGTCGTTAGCTACAATTGCATATAATTGACGAACACAAAGATGACCAATTGCTCCTCCAACTGGAATAGCAGTAAAATGTGGAACATGGACATTTTAATTAAGATATCAGAAAATAAAAGCAGCAAATTCCAGAAAAGAGTAAAATTGAATAATTAACTGTATGGATAAATCGGCTCCATCAAATAATTGGGAAATGAAAAGCTTGGCTAAAAGCAGTGCAACACATACCCAGTGTGTAAAGAGGAAGAAGCTTAAGTGCCTCAGGAAGAATAAGCTGTCCATAGGATGAGGCAGTAGCACAGAATTTACGATAAGAGTATATAATGTTAATGCAATGGTTTGTCACATGCTCTCGGATTTGTGGGAGAGGTGCTGTTGGAACTTCACTGGCCGCTGCATGGGAGAAAAAAGTTCAGTATGATTAAAATTAAACAAAAAAGAAGCATGGAATAAAGTGAGTGGTAATTTTAATACACAAAAGTTAGGGTACGGGGAGGAAGATGGCTGCTCATGCTGGAATAAAATAAATGGCATCCTTCTTCATAAAGATTTAATTTAGTCATTACTTTCCCAAAGAAAACACTTGATCTGACATGCTATCACATTCTCATGGTATGCTCCATCGAACTGGATTACTGAACGACAATTTCACACTATTACATTACCAAGTTAAAAAAAAAACCAAGAAGCCAGTCACAGAGTGAAAACACGGAAAACATCAATTCCTGCTTATCCAAACAATATCAACATCTCTTCTTTTACTTTTTCCTGCACTTTGGTTGTCTCGGGATTTTCTTCAGCATGGATTCCCCCAAAACATCCCACCCCTCTACAATAAAGAAGGAAAGAACCAGCTACTAGGTTTGATGCATATTGCATCCATCAACTCAATATTCATAGCATAACCATCTAAGAAGCATAAGAATCAATAGAAGAATGGATGAACCATAGCAGAAATCATGACATCCAATTCGCACCTAATGATAAAAATATACTTTAGTTGATTGGAGAGGTTTCCATGGATTATTTAAAGAAATTTGTTGATGTGCACTCAAGAAATGCACAAACACAGATGAAGCCATCCTTTGGCAGTAAATGAAGACATAAATATTGGAAGAGCTTTCACAACAAAGTTTATCTTGCAGTAAGTAGGAAAAAGGTCGACAATTGCCGCCTTGCACGAACATAAACAAGAACCTCTAATGTTTAGGTAGATGCTGACCAGTTTTTTTACACAAAGGCAGATGCAGAAGAACAGAAGAAATTGTACTTGAGAGACATGTCTATTTTATGATATAATATCATCACCTTGCTTTAAGATGCATGCGAATTGGGTATCCACATCAGCTGATCGAAACAGATCACTAAGCATAGTGGTGCAAGGCAGAGAGAAGGTTGAAATCCTGATTCTTCTTTGGCCATAGATGGTGCTGTAAAGAAGAGCACACTGGAGACATGGAAAAAAGCTATTGTAAATGACCACCAAACTGCAGCTGGGAAGGGGCAGAAAGGTTGGGGCGGGGAAAAGAACAGGAATAGTGCAAAATATAAGATAGACCATACACCCATTGTAAAGAAAAATGAAACGTGGACCATACTCAACACCAAAAGCTAGCTCACGATCAGGATTGTCTAAGACCATATAAAGAGACCACAACTCATTCCTTCAACAGATGTGAGACATCCCCCTCCCCAGGATTAGATATTTGGAGCATGAATAACATAATATGAGGGCTCAACATGGGGTAATACAACAATAAGGATAAGTCTGACTCTGAGACCATTTTAAGAAAAAGAACCCTGGACCTGACTCAACTGTGAAGCTCCTCAAGAGGTGAGTATTGTCCAAAACCATATGAAGAGACTACAGCCCATTCCCTCAACCACTCTGACACTCTAATAGATATGATTGAAGACAGACCACCAATCTGTACCTGAAAAGAGCATTCTGAACCATCCTGCAATTTATCGTCATGCTTCAATGCTACCATTATTGTTTTGTCACAATCAATCTGCACCGTAGGTATAAACACATTATACTCATAAATCTAAGACAAGCACATAATAGTAATTGAGGGAAGGAAGATAGATACCCCATATGCACACCCTAAAGAAAAGGCAAAACAGCATACAACTTTACTACAAAAATAAGCTGTAGAAAGAAGGAGGTTTTCCAGTATTCTACATCACATAATTGAAATTAGGATATGAATACAGCGATGAATATAGAGATTTTATAAATCCATCCCCAACTGATGTGAAATTGACATTAGTCAATTCGTTAAATGATTGATTGAGTTATTAACATGTAGAACATAGATGAGGTCTGTCCTTTAATCAATTAGAACCTAATAACAGACAGGCCCATAAAAAAAGTTAGAGGTTTATCTTTGGGTGATAAAATGAGTGGAAAGAGAGGATAGTGTTACGAGCCTATAGAACAGATAGTAAAAATGTAATGAGAGAAGAACTCACACATGATTTCGAAAATTACTTCTTGTTCAAAAATTTAATGTAATGCCCATTTTATAACCTATTATAGCCAACCCATTCACCACCCATTTACCCACTTTGCGACCTCTAATGCTCAAGAATATACGATACAGTGATGTTGACTCGAATTTATTAAGTTGTAAGCACTATAGAACATTATTTCTCAATATCTGCAAGGAGTTCCGTATGGAATGACACAAAAAGGAGTGTTAATGTCTTCACTTAGATATAACTCCAGAAAATAGATTTATCAGCCTCCCCACACCGACCCACCCACCCACACACACACACACAAAAAAAAAGGCTCTCAAACTCTGACTGGTGCAAAGAGTCACCTCTGATGAAACCTAACTGAGTAACTCAGGCAAGGATAGAATCACCAATAGGTCACTACATAGTGGCTCATCTTTGTGCCCAGAAATCAGATACTCAAATAGCTTATGCAAGTCTCAGACAAACTCAAAAGATCTGCCAGGGATATTTTAAATGCGGTATATATATGTCTAATTTAATCATTTTCACGCGTCTACTGTATTTATCATTGTCCAAATATGCTAGTTATCTTCTCATTTTCCCCTTTTCCTCAGAAAGTGCATAAAATATTTCCAGGAGAAAGGACGTAGAGACACAAACCGCAGGTAAGTCAACATCTGATGGAATTCGTTTACAATAATTTCCAGAGTACTCGTGAACTTGAAGTCCCTACAAAAGAAACAAATCCAGCATGAATTTTGCACTTCTGTAGTAATCAATGAACTATGTTGCCTCTGAGCACAGAAGAATCCAGAAAACAAGCAAGAATACCTGACTGCATCTTACGCGCATTACTGCCTCAAGCCCTTGGGGCCTAGTAATGTTCCATCGCAGATCATTGTAAAGCTTGGTAGCATCAGAAATAGCAGAGAAAGGGAAATAGTAGTACAGCTGAATTAAGAGGAAAATTTAAGGTCCAAAGCTTGACATAAGTCGACTATTACAAATGTTTATAGTGCTAAGAACATTCTGGAGAAACATAATTAGAATTATATGCAACTCCGATCTTACCTGCCCTCCAGTAGTTTTAGGAATGACAGAAATGGAAGCAATGTCTACATATGATTGTGTTGTAAGAAACACATCAACACAGACCTGAAGGAGTTGAGATCAAATCAATCAACAGGGGTAGGCAAATGAATTTAAAAATATCTAACAGCATTCAGAAGGTGAAAGCTCACCTGATACTCAGCAAACTCGATAGCCATTGTCTTCAAGATTTTGTCTGCTGGTTGGAGTAATTTGTGAGCCTCCTGAAAATCAATTTATATACAACAGTTTTCTGAATAAATTCTGGTTCTTGAGAAGTCTACTAACTACTGTGACAAGACGAAGGGGGTACCGGACAGTGCGCAGGAAACCAAAAAAATAAACTATTTCTCTGTCAACACCTTGGCAGGCAACGGACTCTTAAAACTTGTGACTCCTATACTCATGATTGTGGGAGGATGATGGACTGCAGAATAAACTAGTGGAATGCAGTTATGGACTTACTTTAAGCAATGATGATTTCATGCAGAGACAACCCAAATAAGTGATAGCATATGTGAACTAAAATTCAAGACTAGTCGAGTGAAAGAAGTGTATGTCAACTTCTGAACAATCTAGAAGATAAACAGCTGTGATCGTCTAAACAAGCAGCCTATTGCCTCAAAGAAGAAAGGTCCAAATAGAAAATGTAACAATTTTACCTTTTCAGCAGCTGATATGTTGCCTCTTCCTTCAGCCTCTCTAGCAGAAAGGGCTCCAACACCAGTAGAAGGCAAGACTAACACAGAGCAAGTATAGCAAACCCATAATATTATAGAACAATTTACACAGACAGTAAATACCTAGCACATGCAAGAGTCAACACATAATTTACAAAATGTAAATATCATTGGACATGCACTTATCAATGCTGAAGGTGCAAGGACAAAAGGGGTACTAAGAGTTCCCTACAAATAGTTTCTAGATCCCCAAGCTATGTTCTATGCAATTGGTCGTTAGGTTGTAAAATATATAACAGAAACACTACGTGGTTGCTGCTTAAACAAGTTTTAATCACTTCATAGATTATAAACAAGTTGAAAGCATAACCCTGACCTCTAGAAGTTAGATTAACTAAGGGGTACTACAGGTCCAATGGGTAAACTCTAGAGTGGTTTTTTATCCATCAAGTCTAAATAGAAAGAGATGAATTCCAAATGAAAAACCATCATCAAATGTCGATTCATTCAAGCAGGAGAGCCACGATAGAAGTGGATGTAGCAAGAGACCCAACAATAATATCAATTTCCTCTGAGAAAGTGTAAGTTTAAATGGGACAACAAAGAATTCTATGACAAGCTTTCTTGGTTCTGCTCACTCACATGCTCCCTTGCTTAGTCGGACTGGATTTAAAACTAGGGTCAGGAGGAGGAAAAGTGATTTTTCACTTCCAGTTGATTGGATAGGAGAGTAACAGGCGAGGGTAGGACACTCCACTTGATAGACGGTAGATCATAATACCTACTCTGAATTCTCTTACATAAAGAAAATTCCATGACACACAGCAGAAGTGTATCCATATTGTTCGCGTCGCCTATGAGTATGTGCATGTGAAACAAGGTTCATTATATTTAGTGATTTACCTGATTGAAATACAAGAAGTTTCCCTCCGGTGTTTTTCATTGCCAAGAAAGCAGCCTAAAGTAACAAGAAGAAAATAACAAGAACAATTAACTCATTATTCCAACATTGATTTGACTTAAATTACTCACCTGCACGCAGTAACACAATAATGCATTTCAGTGTTTGATATATCATTCACTAGCCTAAAATCTTCTTCGTTTCAATGTGCATGCATGAGAATTATTTCTTTTGTCTAAACTACTAAATGACATATGCTACATGATAAACTTGGGAAAATCCATGGATATTGCTGTTGACAAACTTAAAGAGACAGGACATAAATAGTTCACCAATAAATTTGTTAATGCCAAGGTCACTCTCTTATGACATGGTTAGAGGATACCTCCTAGCTTTCCTTTGGCATCCGCAGGCACCCAACAGCCACATATCACCCTATAATCCAGGAACCATTTCCTTGTGGAAAAACTAAATAAACATCCTGGAGCCATTTCAGTGCTATGAAAGAAATAGCTTTGTAGCAAAAAACGTCAGAGCAATGTAAAGCCGCAAACTTGTTTGGGTTAAAAATGCTTAACCTTTAACGATTTATTTTCTTCTTTCTGTTACTAAGTACTTTGTTCCACTAGTTATCAAAAACTAAGTACTTTGTTCCATTATCCTTTTGTAATGAAAAAACTATTCTCCTTACTCTCCTTAAAGTTAGCTATTAACTTCTTGGCTTTGAAGATACATGTAGCTTTCTAGTGTGTCAGATCTTCTATTTGATATGTGTATTCATACCTTGACTGCAGCACCAAAAGCTGAATCCGCAGTCCTGTTATGCTCGAACAATGTTGGGATGTTTTCTAGGAGAAGCTCTAGATGTTGACGACACTGGAATTGCAAAAAAATAACCACCCTCACTGAGAACGACTGATATGTTTAGCCATTTTCTTTCAGTAAAAGGACAACGAAATAAACAGGAAGTTAACATTTTGCAGGACTAACCTCAGAGAGTTGCACAATAACATCACTTGGAAGGGGAGTGTAAACATCTTGGACATCAGGGACAATAACCATCAATGGCTGCAAACACAGACTCGGGATCAAAAACACAGATTCGGGATGAAATGAGTATGTACTTTTACTTCAAAGTAGATCAAACCACTTCCACAATCTTAATTTGCAATTGGTATCAACATTAAATTTTAAAAATCCCATCATTTCTTTATGAAATAAATTAGTTTACATATACCAATAATAGAAAATCCACTTCGAGATGTTTTAAAAAGGTAAGAAGCAAAAGAACTAAAATTGAAAAAAGAAAAGAAAAACATCATATCAGAAACCACTAGAAGTGAAATAGAATGCAGATATTACCAAGAAGAATAAACACGGAACTGCATAATCAAGTACAATGGAGCAGCACTACCGGTTAAGGGAGACCAGAGAAGCTGAGGAATAACCTATTCCTGAATACTGGAAAATATTCTCTCTTATGAATAAACGATGAATTGCCATTAGACAAGACAAAGAGAAAAAAGGAAGTAAGGCCATTTTATTCCTCATTCTGAAACTACTACACTCCTTCACAATCTGTTGGCTAGATTTTTATTTCATTTATACAAAGTTTTGATGATCTGTTTCATTTATAATCTACCAGAGAAAATGAGAAATGTATTCAACTAAAACCTTTGGCTACATTTATGTAGAATCTAACAAGAAATCATTTTTGAAAAGCTGCAAACACTTCGCATCCAGATGTCTAGTTTCTATATCTAATTTTCCAACTAAAAGTAACTGTGAGTCATCATACACGTAAGAAAGAGAAAAATACAGATACTTTGTGATTTCAAACATTGATATCAAAGCATGTTTTGTTTAATAGAAACAGTAGCTATATCTAGCAGGGTAAATGAAATCCCAATGTGTAAAACCTGCTGCAGTGCACGTTTTAGATTGTAAAAATGGATAGTCGAGTCAAATGTGGCAATTCCAACCAATGTCCGAGGACCTTCCTGCAATAACAAGTTGTCAACATCAGAGACTGCTCATATATTCTCTCCATAAACGATGTGCATTAGAAAACAAACCAACCATAATAATGCATGATAGATCAAATAGCAGAGTATCACGTTCACTAATTTCCATAGACTCAGTTAACCCATCCTTTGACAAGTAAAGGCAATGTCCTAACCACTTGACTATTATCTTCCCTCATGTTTTACATTAGATGATGTATTTTACCTAATCAAGAACCAGGGAATTGAACTGGGACGAATGACTTGACTAGGTGACAAACTGGGTGAATTTAAAATCCATGACCTTATCTCTACGTCTCTCAAGGAACTCTCCCATGTTAAGGGCTTGCGGCTGTCGCTGGAGAAGCCAGTGGCTCTTCAGTGACAGCTGCTTATTGTCCCTCAAAAATGATGACTCAATTATACTTTCCTCTCAAAATGACCTGAATTATCCAACCATCAGTAATATCATCTACTCATGAGGTTCTTTGCTGAAACACATCTCTCCCCATAGAAACCAATTCAACAGACCTCCATTAGGCATTCTGCCCTATAAACCAACATTACCAGGACATCGTCCTCACCAGAGGCAGACCTACCTTGTTAGGTTGGGGTGCAGGTGCACCCTATAACTTCAGAAAAAATAATGTGTATACATGTATATCTATCTTGAGAAACTGACAGAAATTAGGATATAATTAACAGTGCACCTATAAATAGCATAGGAGTGTTCTTGTGCTGTTGGTACGAGGTAGAGGAACCACCCGCGAGACCAGGGTTCGAATCCAGCTAGAGTGCTATTTAATTATCTTTATTTTAAATTTAGCTTAGAAATAATATTTGGTGCACCCGAAGTCTTAAAACCCTGGGTTCGCCTCTGGTCCTCACCACACTGCACTATAAAGGACTCAAGACAAACTGGAAATTCCTCAAGTCAAAAAATTAATAACCGTCGTCACCATCTCAAAGGGTGAAAAGGAAAAACTAGCTGTTTGAATACGCTAACATTAAAACTGAACTTGCAGTCACTTCAACCAATTTAGTATGAATGAAGTTGTTTTGTGAGGAATTCCATTCGAAAAGACAGAAGGCTGTATTATAATCTGTCTTTAATGTAAGGATATTGCCAATTGTTAATGAATTAAATTGCCAGTAATTAAAAAAACAAACTTACGGGAAGATCAGAAATGACTTGGCTTATCGCACAGCAAGCAGCTGCAGTTGCACCAGTTTGTATGGCATTCACGGAGACATCAATAAGGAAGAAATATACAGCAGGCATTGGATCACGCACCTGGAAACTTTCAAGTTATCAATCACATTCAAAAACATTACCAGTATATATCAAGGAAACTACTCCATCAAGAACAAGAAGTGCATACATTTAAATTTCTAGCTGAGATAAACAACTATAAACAAAGAGTAGTTTTGTCTAAAATCATAAATTATCTGTCAATAAACATTTTCTGTTATGATAGAGACACCGCCTATCTCTTGCTGTCAATAGATCTTGCAAAAGTCTAGGACCAGAAACTTGACAAAACATAAACTCTTTGCTCTCTTAAGTTAACGATAGCCCTGTGCTTGGAGTTCAATTTAAAACAATTCTACTTCAATAAACTCATCCAACCATGCCACCTAATCAAGGTGTGCAAACTTGAAATGTAAATGTTAAATGACTCTACTTCAATAAAAATCCAATATTAAAGTCCACCAAAAGGTCACCAACCATATATTCCTTAGTAGCTACAAATTCAACAGTTCCTCGGCATAGTTCTGGCCTTTCATCAGCATCTCTACGCCTGCCATCTGGGCCTAAGTTGCAGTGATAATCCCGAGGAGTTTCATCAGTATTTCCTGCAAAAAGATGTCAAGCATATGGAATTAAAACTTCAGAATCTGATTCAAACTTCAATATTTGGGAATTGGTAAGAGTTTTCATGTTCAGATTCTTAGTTTATCAGTTGCAGCTATTAGCGTGTTTCTTATGTTTTTAGGATTGATTGCACTATGACAAGTAAAATGCAGTTTTGATCATGACATTCGAATGTTTCCTGCTAAATTGGAGTTATCTAAAAGGAAAAGTGATTATGGAAACAAGACGTATCTTAAGCAGTTAATTGAGTGGAAGCAAGAGAAATTCATTAGATACCCAAAACAAGACGTATGCACAATTAATTGAGTGGAAGAAAGAGAAATTCATTAGATACCCAAAACAGGATGTATGCACCGTTAATTGAGTGTCATTAGAGTTTTTTTTTTCTTTAGTAACCGTAGTAGGAATCAGTATACTTTTGATTCAAGCATTCGGAGAAATAGATGGATTCCAAGACATCTTCCTCATTACTGTTCTCTAGTTCTCTGCTGCTGCATTGCTCATTCCTTTTCATAAGAGCAGACCATGTCCAGACTTTGTTTCCCCTGTCCTTAAAACTCAACGTTTTGTTCCATCACTATATCACTTCTCCTATATGGCCCTTCTACCACTACATTATAGCAACAACACAGGGAATCAGCCCTTCTGATGTTCTTAGGGTACGGAAATACTGTTTACCATCCCAAAGTAATACTTGGATAAAATTTGTCATCTTTTCTTCCTTCCTGAATAACTCCCACTAATATAGAAACAATCAGGCCAATAAATTTTCCACCAATCCAACCACCAAATAATTATCAAACCAGTCGTTGAATTTATAAACTTCTGCTGCCAATATATTACCACCAAATATTTTCCAGATAAACAGATTGCCAAATATATGCTTAACACTAGAATCTATTTTCTAACACAAACCCAGTGCCCAAACTTTTTCTCATTGGTATGACTACTGGCAGTGGGACTCATGAACATGCCTCAAGTGTGTCCACAAAGTACCATCTATCAGGATACTTTCTCTCATTTGTCTCTCGTGATATGCAAGGAGTAATGATTCACATGGGCTCAGTTGATATATAAGAACGTTCTTTAGAAATTATTAAAAGAAGACTAATTCGAGCAGAACTTAGGACATGCAAAATCTATGTTTCAGTGGTTGCCGTTTCATATCCCTATATTTCCTATACGTTGCCACGCACACATGTCGAACTCGTATCCTTGTCCGAGTCTTTGTTCATGCCTCGTAGAACTTCAATTATGATACCTTAGAGGTCATCAAAAAGCGGAGCCCTAAACTCCAAGTATCACATAAGTTTGGTGAAAAGGATTCATTCATACCACATAAGTTGCAAATGAAACGTCTTCCCTGATCAATGAACTTCATAAATGGATTTATGTACCCTTTGCAGCGAGAGCAACGAACAGGACCACTTTCCCCAAAATCAACAACCTATCAAACAATCCAACATGTCGTGTGAGAAGAAGGTAATGACACTAATACAAGTATCAGTTTCTCACTTTATCTGGCAAGGCTTAGGCAATCAGGAAGAAATCACCTAGTGTAATCCGTCTATGTTGGAATTTGAACCCTAGTCTCCAAGGTTTGCACCCACTTCATTGACCATTACTTATTATAACATGCTGTGTTATAAATTAGCAGTTATAGTATCAGCTATTTCTATATCAATTCTCCAGATTTTAACAAAAGAACTGAGAGATTTACAAATGATAAACAAGAATACAAGGACTAGAACAATGAAAATTATGTCGAATAACATATTAAAGTTCTCCTTGGACATCAAAAGATAGAAATCTATTCTTTTTGTTATGATTTCTAACATACATCTAGATGGCAGAAGCATAAAAACAGGAAACAAGATAAATATGAAATATCTGGCAAGAACTATAGCTCCGTCTCAGACAGTAAATTAGAATGTTTACAAGAAGAAAAGGTGAATTACTTGAATGGGCTGTTCAGACGGATGAGGAAGAGCTAAGGGTTGGACCAACAGAGACAACTGCATTGCAGAGGTCGTCAAAAGGTCACTGGTGCATGGAATCTGTTGAACAAATAACAAGGACCCAATCATCTACAATCAGTACTCATGGTGAGATGGAACAGTAATGGTCAATAAGCTTGCACTTTCAAGTGGAACAGGAAAAGGTATAAACACACAAAATTGATTTGATTGAATATTAATGTACAGATATCAAAATAATGTGAAGAAGATCAGCACCTGATTGACAGTACACCTCATGAACCGTGGACTGCAATTTCCAGTGTCCCAAACAATGTAGTCACTGGTAGCAGGCTTCAAGGGGGACAGGGGAAATAGAAGGATATTAGAAAAAGAGCAAGGAAAAGAAACTTCAACTATTATGAACCTTTTCTTCTTTTTTTCTTTTAGTAAATTTATATAACTATTTCTAATGCACTAGAATTATTATTTAAAGAAAAGCATAGCTCATAGCTGAATAAACACAACCCCTGGAAACAGTAAACAATACTATGAAGCAAAATAATTTCTTTCCTGCAATGAAGAAATAATTTACCGGAGGGGGGTTGGCTTTATTGCCTTGACGAGTTTCATGCAGGATTACAACAGAATTTGGAATTGGGCGCGGAATTTGACTGGAATCAAATTTTGATTGCCCAGTTAATGCAGATCCAGCATGGCCCATAGAAGGAGTTATTGCAGCTTCTGCTTGATTTGAATGCAGAGACGTCATCCCAAACATCATAGGTGGTTGCATTGAACCAGGGACAGCAGAAAGTGGAGCGACCTATAAAACCAGTAAATTCAGCATATGTACACCTCACATTAAAGTGTATATATAGTACACGATGCATAACAAAAGACGGAGAAGTACAAAAAGCATACTGGAACCCATCTACTTGATACAATAACTTAGTCCTTGTGATTTTGGATTTCAGAAGGAACAAGTACTTTCAAAAAGCACCATGTATAGCTGTTGCTCTTTGTTTTCTTTTTTTCTTTTTTTGCAGAAGATCACTATGCTACTTCTGATTACATATGCGACAGGTTGATCTTTACATTCTTTATGGGATCACTTTTCTTTCTCTAACAACTTAGGCATTAAGATGAAACTGCCACACACTTCAACATAGGTATCAATGCAGGCCTCCCACATTCGAGTCACACTGCTATGCTGCACAATTATCAAAAGAATTTCCACTTACTTGACCATTAAAAAGTTTCAGAGTGGCCATGTTTCTGCAGCCAGGACCAAAAAGATGCAATTTTTATGTTTATAAAAACCATTGAACTCGTAATTCTCCTGTGATAATGATCAAACAAAAATGTAAGGGGCGTAGACAACTTATATATTATCTTTTTAACTCCCTAGAGCTGTAATCTCTTTGTGATAGATTGTTGATTTTTAAAGTGTAAATAAAAGGAATAATAAGCGTCCTATGAATTGTTCGTTCATTACATCTATCTCTAAGTTTCACATGTTACGCTACTAGACTTGGCAAATAAATTAACTATAAATTGTATGTACCCCATGGATGCAAATTTTGTTTCCTTCAATAAGATAAGAGTTGTTACACTAATTTCAGGAAAGACAGGAACTTTTTACCTTAGAAGTACAATCACAATATGATAAGCCTATTTTACCTGATGGGGCTGTGTTTGCCATGTTTGCATTCCATAAGGAGCAACCATAGGAGGAGGCATCGCTTGGACGGGTGGTGCAAATGTGGAGGAACTTGAAGAAGGTGGCACATTCTGTGTTGATCCCAGAAATGGAGGCGGCGGTTGTGCAGTAACTGATGTGGTACTTGCAGGTGAACTCCCAAAGGATGGATGCATCCTTGGAGGCTGAGAAGGAGTTCCAGATGATAACATTGCTGACAGAGGAGCTCCAGCCGGTGGCCTGCTTGGAGGAGGAAAACGTGGTCCACTCTGCATTGTCCCTGGACCAAGTGCAGGTGGCCCATTACTAGCGGAACTAGAAACACCTGAAGGCGGCACAAGAAGACCTGTTGAAACAGCAAATGGTCCTGGCGGGCCGGCACGAGGACCTGGTGCGGAAGGAAAAGCACCAGGTGGCGGTCGAATAGCAGGACTACCAACAGAATGAGGCACTGTACCAGCAGGAGGCGGCCTAAATGCAAAGGACGGTGGAGGTTGATCCACAGAAGGAGGGCCGGTTGGTCTAGAAACTACATTCGGAAGCAATGTAGTTTGCGGAGGACCCCTTTGAAATGCACCAAGTGGAGGAGGTCCTGGACGATTCGCAGGCAGCCCACCAGCAAAAGAGGGTGGCTGCTGCCCAAAAGGTGTTCCGCTACGCCTAGGACCACTAGTGGGATTTGTAGGTGGGTGATTGGGTCTATTAATTTCCAAATGTTGCATTCCATCAACAAGTGTATTAGGATTGTAATTGGGTGGTACATTCCCTAGTCTAGATCCCCCTGGAGCTGCCATCAATTATAAAACAATTTTCCCACCTAAATTCAAAAATCCCAAGTCAGAAAAAATGGACAAAAGCTCCGTCCAACAACCACTTCATCTCACACAGAAAACAAGAGAGATACACAACATATGTTTGATATAAGAAAAATGTTTTCCACTATAAATGAAGTACCTTCCCTAATCATCTTCCCAATCATTTTTCAAACATTTGCTTCAGTATAAAGTAAGTAACATATGACAATCCTAAAAACAATAGAACATGTAAAGCACCAAAGATTCAATTTTTGGTATACTTTACAACTCTTTCCGTCCCAATTTATACGACACTTTTTCCTGTTTAGTCAATCCCAAAAAAATAACACATTAGTAACAGTTTAACTTCAAATTTCTCATTTCACACTGTTTTAACCGTGTTAAAACCGACTAAAACAGAAAAGCAAAACAAAACTTTTTTCCTGCAATACGACGTCGTATAGAAAAAGAACTCTCACCAGCTCGGCGTCGACAGAATTCTTCGCCGGCGGTAAATAAAAAAGGCGTTTCCGATGAACTGAAACTGTATTCTTTCAGTCACAACTGAATCGCTCCGGCGAAGTCCAATCTGAAACGAACAACAAAAAATGGCTCCGGCAAATATAGTGGAATTTGGGAAGAAGGGAATTTGTATATTTACTACTTAGATTCCCGCAATATTTCACCTTCCTTATATGCTTGATTTTTTTTTTGCAAATTTACGAAATTAAAAAATTGAAAATTAAAATTTGCCATATATATTAAAAGTGAATTATACTGTATTAAAATTATTATATAGTTATAAATGGTAAATATTTTCTAAATATGGTATTCCCTTCGTTCCTATTTATTTGTCAAATATTTTCTAATTTGATTTCTCTTTTTACTTGTCATTTTTGACAAATCAAGAAATGACAGTTTATTTTTTCTTATTATATCCTCAATTTATTAACATTGAGTTAATGCCTTTGAAAAATGTAGTGAGTAAATATATTAGGGATCCTATCAATTAATAAGGGTAAAATGGTAAATGCATATACCAATTACCAATTAATATTTTCTTAATAAATGTGTCAAGTCAAAATTTAACAAGTAAAAAGGGATGGGGGAGTAAATTTAGATAAGTTTTCCTTTAAATTTTCTGTTTGAGCTATCACCAATTATTTATAAAAATACACTTGAAATCAGTAAGTCAGCTGCTACATTGACGAATTTTTATGGATAAATTAAATTGTCACGCACCTTTAGGCAATGGTATTCAAACACTTCTTCTAGTTCATGTTAAAAAAGTAAACATCGCATTGTGTAGATATAAAACTCAAACATCTCATAGTGCAAACATAAAACTTGCAAAATAATAATTTTTCAAATATGCTTTTGACCATTATCTCAATATTTATCTACAAAGTAACTATTAAGGTGAAACCAAAATTTGAAATCTATATGTTCTAAACTTGTCAACAAGCTAATTGCTTGTATTAAATGATTTTCATAATATAAATTCGTAGGAATAGTCAGACAAATTTGTTGTTTACTTTTTTTAGTTAATATATATAGATTATACATATATTATATATTTGTCAGCAATTTTTAATTAATCAATTGGGTAGACGATTATTTAGGTTTATTCTCCACATAATAAAACAATTGGATTCGTCTAAACTCATATCTAGTATTGTAGCTCCACCACTGAGTAGCTAATTTACATTAAAACTTTGTAACTTGAGGGATTGCTTGGTTTAGTGACAAGTTACACATGAATTAGCAATGCAGTAATTAATAATACGAAAATATAATGCAAGAATTATATAATGTAGGAATTATTTCTTGTTGAATGTTTAATTTGATATATTAACTACCTAAGTAAAGAAAAAATTGTGTTCATTGTCTTATCAGTTTACAACTTGGTCTACATAGGCCTTGTTCCTGATGCAAAAAATGGTCTTTTTTTGCTAACAGGCAAGGTCATGAACTCATGATAAGCTCGAAGGTAGCAGTAAGATCTCTGTCTCGAGAGAAAAAAAGCTCGAGGGGTCTGGATTAAGATCAATGGTGAGCAACGCGGATGACCTGTTTACCCATGTTCCGTCCAGAAAACAGTCCAACAAAGGCAGAAGGACCACTCTCGAGGCCTTCGTTCATGTCTTCTAAATACGTAATCTTTCCCTGCTTGTACAAACTAGTAATGTCTTCAAGAAAGCGCGGGAATAGATGTAGATAATCGCTCTGTAGAAAGCCCTGCATCTTAACGCGCTTTGTAATGAGCTGAAACAAGTTGTGTATACCTTGTGGATTAGAAAGGCTTTGTTGAGACACCATTCCACATATGGCAATCTGGCCATGGATCCTCATGTTGAGCAATGCTGCGTCTAGAATGGATCCACCAACGTTGTCAAAGTAAATGTCAATCCCCTCGGGGAAATGTCTATCAAGAAAAGTGAAAATGAGAGTCACAAGTTTTCATTGTTGCTACGAAAATGAACTATATTAATCTTTATCATGCTCTAAGTAGAGGCAGAGGCAAATCCAGGATCTAGACTCATTGAGTTCAGAACGAGCGTGATCTTACTATGTTTTTCTCTCATAGCAATGAATCCATTTGAACTCACAAAACCGACCCTAAATCCACCTCGAGCTCTAAATTATTCTACTTTCCGACGGTTAGTGACGTTTGTTTAGACATTTTCCTCACCTTTTGAGAACTTTATCAAGATCTGCTTCTTCCTTATAGTTGAATGCTCCATCAAATCCAAGCTTACTCTTTAATATATCAACCTAATAGTATGTGGTTGAATTGCAGTCAATTATAACATGAAAAACAACAAATGCAGTTTCTAAAAGATGCTTCAATCTGCGGAAACAGACTTACTTTTTGTTTTGTCCCAGCACATCCTACGACGTAGCATCCATGTAACTTTGCAAGTTGGCCAACGAGCTGGCCAACTGCTCCCGAGGCAGCAGAGACGAAAACATAATCCCCTTTTTTCGGTGTGCAAACATCGTAAAATCCAGCATAAGCTGTAAAACCTGGCATGCCTGTATAAAGTACACAGTCATTAGACATCATAATATAACTAGAAAATCATGTCTAACAATATGAGGAATAGGCAGTCCTCCGATCCCATATGATCCCATTCTTTTTTGCCCCGATGGTTAGTTCAAGTGGCAAAAATCGAGGGACTTGTGACTTAGATCACTAGCTCAAGCCCTGCACTATGTGAATTAAGACTGGTATTCAAGTGGAGAAGAATAGAGGCATGAGCCTGTTATCCCTGAGTGGAAATATATAAAGCATTTATAATTTCTTAAGTTCATCCTATTGAACTCAAAAAAAACTAGTTTCGTGATAAGGGAGTATTATACTAAAGGGGTGAAAACAAGACTGCAAAAAGCTCAGAAGAAGAGAAACAAAATCTATAAGAATGAATGTTATGGTGCTAATAAAAAGTTGAGGCTTTAGGTCAAGATTAAACATACCAAGAAGACCGACATGATACGAAAGAGGCATATCATCCGCCTGAATTTTCCTCAGCTGCTCGGTATTGTATATTAAGCTGTATTCTTCCCAACCGGTGAAACCTGAGATTATATCACCTGGTTTGAAGTCTGGGTTATCCGAGTCTAAAACTTTGGAGACGCCAAATCCTACAATTACCTTTCGAAAACGTGTATAGGATAAGTTTCATTACACAAAAATTATGGCTAAGAGAAAATAGGAAAAATGTCAAAAACTAGCATGTGATCTTTGTAGTACATCAAAGCTCAACTATAAATGCAGCTACTTGAACTGCTTTTTTTGGTGTTTATTGTCTGGTGTATGTAAATATTGGCCACCGAGAATTCGACAGATCTTGTTTGCTATGCACTGGTAGCAAATAACGCCTCCAAAAAGAGCAGTTTTATTGTTTTGTAAATTGTAGTTTGCCACCATCAAATGTATCCGTTAAGACAATTGTACTGAACTTCGGACACGCACAGCCATATAAGTCACTATGTAGTTTACTTTTACAAAAACAACAGAACTATGATGACAACGGCAGTGTTCAAGAAAATAAAGACTCAAATTCCTACCATCATATGTATCAGTTAGATAAACCGTAAATGTAATTGACCTTCGGACACTTCAGATAGGCAACCAACTACGCATAACTACACTAAATATCCAGTTTCTCTAAAAACAGAAAGCCTATGTTGTTCGGACTCTTACAGAATGACGACATGTGAATGTTGGATCTTCTAAAAGTAGTGCATTTCTTAGGAAATACAAGAAGTTATTATTCATTTCACAAAACTTATGGCCAAAGCAAAATAGGAAAAATGTCAAATACGAGCATGTCATGATCTTTGTACTACATCAAAGTTCAATTATAAATGCAGCTGTTAGACCTGAACCTGTGGTGTTTGTTTTCTGGTGTATGTAAATATTGGCCATGGAGAACTAGCAGCAAACATCGCCTCCAAAAAGAGAGATACACTGTAACCGTAATTGAACTTCAGACACTTCAGATAGGCAACCAACTTTCTATGAAAACAGAAAGCCTATGTTGTTTGGACTCTTCCAGAATACCAACAGGTGAGTGTCGGATCCTCCAAAAGTAGTACATTTCTTAAGGATTCGACACAGGTGCAGCAATAGTTTTGGAGAGTCCAAACAACATAGCCTAAAAAGGCTAATAGTACAGTAGGTAACAATAACAATTTGGCTCGACAATCATGTCTCGTAAAAAGATAACTACATTTAACTGTCCATAAAAAGCGGAATTGATAACACGGAAAACAAGGCAAGCACATTCCCTATAACAAGTAAAACTACACTTAACTAAAAATAACTCAACCATGTCAGTATATACAAGTTAAATCCTTACCTCTCCCAAAATGAAAAGAGGGAGGTAACACGCAAAACAAAGCAACCACATTTACTATACCATGTAAAACTACACTCAACTTAAAAATAACTCGACAATGTCAGTATATATAAGTTAAATCCTTATCGCATCACTTACCTCTCCCGGAACGAAAGGAGGAAGGTAAGACCCCGTGAAATCGCGCATCCTTCCACGCATAAAAGGATCACAAGATAAGTATAAATTCTTCACCAATAATCCATTTGATCCTTTTGGAACTTTTTCAAGATTCAATTTTTTTCCAATTTTCAACTCCATATCACTTTCTTTTGGAATTCCTTCAATATATCCTTTGAATATGATTTGTTTGTTTTCCACTGTTTTTCCTAGTACCTGATCTACTGCTTCTTCTTCAACTTTCTCCATTTTTTTTCAAAAAAAAAAATTGAAAATTTAGTCAAAATTCAAGATCACTTTTTTTTGGGACCCCTTTTTTAGATTGATCACAGAAATGGTGGGATTTTGGAAAATTTGGGGTTGAGTGAAGTGTGTAATTATAGCTGGTGTTAGGTACTAACTACCCCATTCATGGTGTTTTTTATTTTTTTTTGTTGTTGTTTTTGGTGTGTGTAAATTGAATGGTAACAAGTATTTTTTTGGTTGTGGGGTGGGGGTGCGGGTTGGAGGTTTTCGTCGACTGTTGAAACTTATATAAGGTTCCATTAAATTTAGATTAGTGTGTTGCAGGATTGCACTGAACCTGATTAAATTCGGATTTGCATTATAGGATGGGCTTGTATTTGGGCTTAATTAAATTCAAATTTGCGTGGCGTGGGATTTATTTCTAGGGGCACCGCTTTCAACGCGATTTTCTCCATTCTAAAGGATATGGATTAGGATAAAAAATTAATAGATAGTAGAGTGTTGTTTTGTTTATCCACAAGATTTACTCTATTCTAGAGTCTAGCTCAATCAAACATCAATGGCAGGATAACTAGATGCTCAAAGTATCTGACATTAATATAAGGTTCGAAGATGGGTTACACCCAAGAAATTATAATATAGGCGTCAGATGCAAGCATAACTGACGGCTCTAACTTCATTGCTTCAAGGCTCCTAATCAAAGAATAATAATAGATAATTATTTTTTATTAAATGTGAGATTCGTAAATTCAATAAAAAGATACATTACCTATTTTACTAAGTAAAAATGCATTAATGCACTATTAGTATAAGAAGTTTCTTATACTACAAGAATATATAAGTTAAATCCTTCCAAAATTACTCCTTAATTATTGAATACATAATTGTTATGTGATAAGAGTAACTAAACAAAAATGAATAATAACTTTCTGTATTGGATTCAAACTTTTTAAAAAAATACATCACTATTTATAATAGCTAAAAAGAATGTGTTATTTTCTTCATCGATCCTAAATTAAAAGGAGAATGTGATTACTTTGTATCTTATTTTACCGCAATCGAATAAAATTATTATTTTTCTCAACTATGTAGTAAACAATTTTAGTTTTCAATTTCAAAGTAAAAATTCAATCTTTTACATTACTTTTCTTGTACTTACATATTTTATTTTTAATCAAGAAAAAAATAATTTAATTTTTTTATTACATTAAAAATATTTATAAAAAAAAGAGAATGGCATAGCACTAGAAGAGCAATTTTGTTTAAAAAATAACCAAAGAGCAAACTATGCTTATGGACAATCCATAAAAAAAATAAATGGCTATCTTTTTCTTGTGACATATATAAATTAGCAATGTCTTTTTTCCAACATAAAATTGTCAACTTGTTCTTATTTAGTTGTCCTTCCTCTCATCAACATATAAAAAAAATATAAAAAAAAATTTATTTTTATATGCTATACTCAAAAGAGGACATAATTGAGAGAAATACTTGCAAGAGAAGAACAAATTTTTTTTAAAAAAAAGATGAATAAAAAACTGAGTTTTGTTCTTCTTTTGCTATTTTCATGTTTGGTACTAAATGTACATGGAGAAGATCCTTATTTGACTTTCGAGTGGAAGGTTACATATGGTACTATTTCGCCACTTGGCGTACCACAAGAAGTCATTTTTATCAATGGTCAATTCCCCGGACCTAAAATCAATTGTACATCAAATAACAATATTGTTGTCAATGTGATAAATCAGTTGGATGAACCGTTCCTTATAACATGGAAAGGGATCCAACAAAGGAAGAATTCATGGCAAGATGGTACCTTGGGTACGAATTGTCCAATCCCTGCTGGGAAAAATTTCACGTATCATTTCCAAGTTAAGGATCAGATTGGTAGCTATTACTACCACCCTACAACCGCGTTACATAGGGCAGTTGGAGGGTATGGTCCTATAACTATCTATAGTCGCGCTTTGATCCCTGTCCCATTTGATGCTCCAGCTGATGATTTCACCGTTCTAGTGAGTGATTGGTATACTAAAAGTCATAAAACATTGAAAGGTCTTTTAGACACGGGACGTTCACTAGGAAGGCCAGAAGGGATCGTTATAAATGGTAAAAGCGGAAAAGGTGATGGTAAGGATGTGCCTATGTTTACAATGGTCAAAGGAAAGACGTATAGGTTTAGGTTTTGCAATGTCGGGATGAAGGATACAATCAATGTTCGAATCCAAGGACATACAATGAAACTTGTTGAAATAGAAGGGTCTCACACTGTTCAAAATTTGTATGAGTTGTTGGATGTTCATTTGGGACAATGCTTATCTGTCTTGGTCACTGCTGATCAAGACCCTAAGGACTATTTCATTGTTGCTACTTCACGTTTTACAAAGGAACACCGTGTCGCCACTTCCACCGTCCGTTATGCCAACGGTATGTGATCATTTCATCTAAATGTTTAAACGTCTATAGTGAAATTTCCAATAGATTCCGTCAAAACATGTCAACATATTTCTTTCTAGCAGTGATATTTTCAATTACGCCCCCTGATTAGGTGTAGGCTTTGATTAGTCAAACACGTGAAAATATATTTTGTTTTTAGATGAATATGAAATTTCAACATTCTAGGACTTATGTCTTAATGCAATACTGAACTATTGTATGATGACAACCTTACATCTTTTTGTTACTTATTTAATTATATTATGTTTCAAAAGGTAAAGGTCCCGCCTCTCCTGAATTGGGAGGAGCTCCGGAAGGATGGGAATGGTCACTCAACCAATTCAACTCATTCCGATGGAATTTAACCGCGAGTGCAGCTAGACCTAACCCTCAAGGTAGTTACCACTACGGTCAAATCAACATCACCCGAACCATCAGGTTAGTGAGCACCTCCGGCGTTGTGAACGGGAAAAACCGTTACGCCATCAACGGCGTCTCGCACACGGATCCCGAGACACCAATTAAGTTGGCTCAATACTATGGTGTTGCTGACAAGGTGTTCAAATATGGACTATGTAAAGATGAGTACATACCACCAAGTGGAAATGAAGTAATCACAATTGCACCTAATGTGGTTAATGTTACATATCGCAATTTTGTTGAAATTATACTTGAAAACCATGAGAAGAGTGTTCAATCTTGGCATTTGGATGGATACAACTTCTTTGCTGTTGCGTAAGTACCTCGATTCTAAAGTTCTTAGCATTGAATTCATCGTAATTTAGAAATTACATATGATTTCAACATTTAACACTAGCTACTCGAAACTTTACTGATTTTTCACACCACAAACATACAATACATCGTTGAATCATACACCACATACCTAAAATGTTTTACCGTGTGACAAATGTTATTTCAGTTATATGACCTAATTGTAACTATGCATAGGAGATCATCCCCCTCCCTCCTTCCAAACAACAACAACATCAACTGTATCTCAATCCCGAACAAGTTTGGAGAAAATTATATGAATACTCATCGATCATGTCAAACTTTATGCCACTTACCTAAAATACAAAATCGTCTATCTTTTCGACCCTCTTTAAAGTGTCCTAAAAATTCTTACGTAGTCCTTTTTTTTCTCGGAAAATTCATTTTATATAACCCGTTGAAACTAAATTCCCTTAATATCAGGTAAAAGTCGTCAAAAGAGGTCGAATATATCATTCCAAATTACATATTCAAATCCCTTACGAGATGTTTTTTTTATTTTTCATATAAATTTCTGACTCCACCACTGATCTTGTATTCAGGATTGCACCGGGGAGATGGAAGCCAGAGATGAGACAAAACTACAACTTACTTGATGCAGTGAGTAGGAGCACAATCCAAGTGTACCCAAATTCATGGGCTGCAATTATGACAACTCTTGACAATGCTGGGCTTTGGAATTTAAGGTCCAATGCACTTGAAAAACAATATTTGGGCCATCAACTCTATTTTAGTGTTAATGCACCAAACACATCTTTGAAAGATGAGTACAACATGCCTGATAATGATGTATTGTGTGGACTCATCAAGGATTTGCCTCATCCAAAACCTTACTCCATATAAGTAGATCAGACGGGGCGAGCGATTTGTGATATTATGTAATGACAGTAAACGTGATTTTATATTTTTGTATTCTCTTGAAAAAACACATGCATTATTTTTTGTTGTGGTATGAATTGATTAATACTAGGATTTATTTCCAATTGTACATCTTAATTCCAAGAAAAATCAATGTATTTATGATTATTTTTCAACGTTTCCAATGATTTATTTTCTGAATCTTTTTGTAGCGAAAACCTACCTTATGTTATTTATTCGACACGTGCAATTTCTTTTTTGTCGATGTATTCTACATTTGTACTTGAATTTCTTTTGTTTCATGTTTCTTTTTTCAGTACTGTGAAATAAATTTGTTATTTATTTCTATAAGTATTTATACTATACTGACAACACTTCAAAACAATAAATATGTATCAATTTAAGATAAGAAGTAAAAATCCAAAACTATTTTGTATATGCTACTGAGTTTGGCTCAATAATAATTTAAATTCACTCTCTTTTTTTTCTTAGAAAACTCCTCATCTTATATCGGATAGAGATGAATTTAAATAAAGTAATATGATCAAAGAGAATTCGTATAATCAACCTCAAGTTCATATAAAACTCCTTATCTCACTCAAAATATATATCGATTCAGACATAAAAAATACTATTTCACTGCATTGAAAATATGTTTCTTATCATATGTATAATAAGATTGTACGTACAATCAATGTATAAGTTTTGTATATTAAGATTGTATACAGTAAAGGATATCTGATCAAATCTTTAACTTTATAAGCATGAGAAATAGGTATGTATATATGTATATATATAAGTCTTCCCAAGTCAAACTTCAATTGTGTACAGAGGCGAAGCTAGGTGGGGGTTCATAGGTTTGGACAAACCCACTAGCTTTTCCGTAAATCTTGTATATGTATTAGAAAATTAAATAAATATATATGTATATTAACTTGTGAAACCCTTAAGAAAATTGATTGACAACTTAATGGTAAGGAAGGGCGGTGGAAATGCCTTTCAAATTAGTGTTGTGGATTCAAACCCCACTATCAGTCCTAAAATTTAGAACCCCCAAACTCCTAATTCTAGCTTCGCCTCTGAACAAATATGTAATTCGGCTTCGCCTCTGAATGAATATGTCAAAAGTAATTATTTACACAATTAATTGTCTTACATAGGTATAGTTGAATTTTTATTTAAAGTATTAGAAATTGGTTTAACCTGATAAAAATGGAGATTACATGCTATTTCTAGTTAAACGACAGTTATTGTTAGCTGTTGTAAATAGGTGGATGTCATGGGACCCACCTTCTACTGTAGCAACATTACTTCTCCAAGTAATATTTTCCCTATAAAAGGGTATGCATTGTTGGATATCAAATATAGAGAAAACAAAAAAATTTGCTTCTACTTTCTACTTTCTACTTTACTTATTCCTTCTCTCTCTCCTCTTGCAATTTAAGTTTAACATTTTCTTTATTTCATAACACGTTATCAACACGAAGCTCCAAATTCTATCTCAAGTATAATGAATACATGCCTTATATATTTTAGTTCTTACTTATCCATTTAATTTCTAGTTAGTTAACCTAATAATCTTTATTTAATATATCCGACTATGTTATTATTTAATGAGTTATATTAGTTTTAGTAAGTATACAATTTTCTTCTAGCTATTCTTATATTTAAATAATATATAAATAACAACAAC
Organism: Solanum appendiculatum; assembly: GCA_018342035.1. NCBI lineage: Eukaryota > Viridiplantae > Streptophyta > Magnoliopsida > Solanales > Solanaceae > Solanum > Solanum appendiculatum. The sequence continues at coordinate 418,359 of JAGDQO010000392.1, read as the reverse complement.
AACAACAATGATAATGATGTCACCATAGTATATTTCTTGAACATCTTATGATACTACTTAAATTTTCATTTATATAACTAATTTTATGTACCTTGCAACAAGGACTATTGTTTAATCAAAATTATAGTATCATGTATGGTTACATTAATTAATAATCAACTTGTCTTATATGAGTATATCTTAAGGATCTACTTAAATTTATTTGCTTCAGAAATTTAGTACTCCCTAGTTATCTTTGTCATTTCTGATTCAATATCCTTTTTCTTTAGTTTTCATCATGTCAAATTTATCAAAGCTTGAATTTGTGGCACTTGATATTACCGGAAAGAATTATTTGTCATGGGTTCTTGATGCTGAAATCCACCTTGACGCTAAAGGTCTTGGAGATACTATTAAACAAGAAAATAAAACATCAAGTCAAGATAAAGCGAAAGCCATGATTTTTCTTCTCCACCATCTTCATGAAGAATTAAAAACTAAATATTTAGCTGTGAAAGATCCGCTGGAATTATGGATTAATTTAAAGGATCGATATGACTACCTAAAGTTTACAGTACTACCAAAAGCTTGATATGAGTGGATACACCTTCTGTTTCAAGATTTTAAAATTGTAACTGAGTATAATTCTGCTATTCATAAAGTAAGTTCCATATTAAAATTATGTGGAGATACTATCACTGATGATGACTTACTTGAGAAAACCTTTTCCACTTTTCATGCTTCAAATGTGTTGTTACAACAACAGTATCGTGAAAAAGGGTTTAAGAAATATTCTAAGTTAATTAAATGCCTACTTGTGACTGAGCAGAATAATACTTTATTAATGAGAAATCATGAAGCACGTCCCATTGGGTCTGCTCCATTCTCTTAAGCGAATATTGTAGCAGCACATAATCAGTCTGAATCAAGACAAAATAATTATCGTGACCATGATCGTGGTCATGGTCATGGACGTGGGCGAGGACGTGGTAAAAGACGAAATAATTATTGTCATTATGGTGGAAATAAACATGAGAACAATAAAGTTTCTCAAAATAATCCTTCTCGAGGTAGAGCCAATAATTGCCATCGATGTGGTATGAAAGGTCATAGGGCATGTGATTGTCGTGCACCCGATCATTTTGTAAAGCTTTATAAAGCCTCTCTCAAAAGAAAAGATAATAATGTGGAGGCACACTTGACCTTTCAAGATGATGATGATAAAGCAGCTCCTTCAAATAAATATGATGATATTGAGACAAATCTTGCTTATAAAGATGATGACTCTGAAGGCCTCCCAAATATTACTCATTTGAAAGCTGAAGACTTTTATGACAGTATTGACTGTAGAACTAATCATCTTATTAGGGGATAAGATTATAAAAATAATTATTGTTTTCTTTTATGTTTGCAACTATGTTATTCTTCTTAAATATATTTCCTAAAGCATTATATCTTGCTAATTTCTACATTTTTAGTGTAGCCTTTTAAAATTCTTATATTTTTAGTTTCTCACATTCTTATAATATATCTTTTATTTTTATGACGAATATGAAAATTCCCGAGTCATTAATTGGATCCAAAATAAATTATGATGATATATGTCTTATAGATAGTGCCATAACACACACTATTTTAAGAGATAAGAAATATTTCTCTTCTTTGATTATGAAGGAGGCTAATGTTAATATAATATCCGGTTGTACAAAATTAATTCAAGACTTAGGAAAGGCTAACTTAGTAATTGATGAAGCATTATATTGTAGTAAGTCTCAAAGAAATTTATTAAGTTTCAAAGACATTCGTCAAAATGTACTTACTGGAGGAATTGGTGAAGCATTATATTGTAGTAAGTCTCAAACAAATTTATTAATTTTCAAAGACATTCGTCAAAATGACTATCATATTGAGACTACAAATGATGAAAATAATGAATATCTTTATATTACTACAATAAAGTCGGGTAAAAGGTTTATACTTGAAAAGGTATCCGCTCTTTCATCCGGCTTATACTACACAAGTATTTGCATGGTTGAAACACATGCCATAGTAAATGAAAGATTTACTAACTCAGATGATTTTATTATTTGGCATGACCGATTGGGCCATCCCGGTTCTAATATGATGCGCAAAATAATTGAGAGTTCACATGGACACTCTTTGAAGAACCAAAAGATTCTTCAATTTAAAGAATTCTCTTGTGCTGCATGTTCTCAAGGCAAGTTGATTACTAGACCATCAGTAATCAAAATGAGAACTGAATCTCCAGCATTTCTGGAACGTATACAGGGTGATATATGTGGGCCCATTCACCCATCATGTGGACCATTTAAATCTCATATTCAGCTGTTAATGCTCCAATTCGAGTTGATGTCTCGATAGGACAATTAATTAATGCAAATGAGTCTAAGCACGTTTAAAACGTGGTAGACTGATCGGTTCTAAAGATAAAAAATCCTCGATAAAGGAAAGGAGCAAATGGTCAAAATGGTCACAATATGAAAGAACCTGCTCAAGAAGAGCAAAGAAACATAATAATTGATGAAACCTTGGAAGAGGTTCAGGCGCCTGAAAATAATGAAGAAATCTCAATAAACTATGTCTCTTCAAGAAAATATGGAACCGAAATGATATAATTGTCGACAATATTTTTGCTTATAATGTTGCTGTTGACATAATGCAACAGGATGAGGATAATGAACCAAAATCTGTCGAGGAATGATTGGCCAAAATGGAAAGATGCAATTCAAGTTGAATTAACTTCGCTTGAAAAACGCGAAGTTGTTGGACCGATAGTCCGAACACCTGAAGGTATAAATCCAGTGGGGTACAAATGGGTTTTTGTGCGAAAACGAAATGAGAAAAATGAAGTCGTAAGATATAAAGTACGACTTGTGGCACAAAGATTTTCACAAAGACCTTCTCTTGTGGTGGATGCAATCACTTTTAGGTATCTTATAAATATGGTAGTTCATGAAAAACTTGACATGCATCTAATGGATGTCGTTACAGCCTATTTATATGGCTCATTAGATAACAACATTTTTATTAAAATTCCTGAAGGATTTAAAATGCCTGAAATGTATAAAAATTCCCGAGAAACTTGTTCAATAAAACTTCAAAAATCTTTAAATGGATTGAAATAATCAGGACGCATGTGGTATAATCGCCTTAGCAAATACCCATTAAAGGAAGGGTACAAGAATGACCCAATTTGTGCTTGTGTTATTTATTAAAAGGTCTGGAACAGAATTTGTTATAATAGCTATATATGTTGATGACTTGAATATCATTGGAACTCGTGAAAAGCTTTCAAAGGCAGTAGAATGTCTCAAAAAGGAATTTGAAATGAAAGACCTTGGAAAGACAAAATTTTGTCTTGGTCTACAAATTGAGCATTTTACAAATGGAGTATTTATTCACCAATCAACATATACTAAAAATATTTTAAAGAGATTTTACATGGATAAAGCACATCCATTAAGTACCCCGATGATTGTGAGATCACTTGATATTAATAAAGATACATTTCGACCTCATGAAAATGACGAAGAACTTGTTGGTTCTGAGACACCATATCTTAGTGCAATTGGTGCATTGATGTACCTTGCTAATAATTCTCTACCAGATATATTTTTTTCTGTAAATTTATTAGCAAGATTTAGTTCTTCCCCAACACAGAGACACTGGAATGGTATTTAGATACCTTCAAGAGACCATTGATATGGGACTTTTTTATTCAAAAGAATTCAATTCTCAATTAATTGGCTATGCACATGCAGGATATTTGTCTGACCCACATAAAGGTTGATCTCAGATATGTTATTTATTTGCATGTGGAGGTACAACTATATCATGGCGTTCAACAAAACAAACTATGGTTGCTACTTCTTCAAATCATGCAGAAGTAATAGCCATACATGAAGCAAGTCGAGAATGCATGTGGTTGAGATCAATAATTCAAGACATCCAGAAAACATGTGGTCTTCCCTTAAAAGGAGACATCCCAACAGCATTATATGAAGACAATGCTGCGTGTATAGCTCAACTAAGAGGAGGATACATCAAAGGAGATAGAACAAAACATATTTCACCAAAATTCTCTTTTTACTCATGATCTACAAAAGAAAGGTGAAATAGATGTTCAACAAATTCGTTCCAGTGATAATTTAGCAGATATATTCACTAAGGCACTACCAACGTCAACCTTTGAGAAGTTGAGATACAGAATTGAAATGCGTTATCTTCGAGATATTAAGTGACGTCATCATCAGGGGGAGTAAATACGCGCTGCACTCTTTTTCCCTTAACCAAGGTTTTATCCCACTGGTTTTCCTGGTAAGATTTTTAATGAGGCAGCAAACAATGCGTATTATAAATAATTATATATATTTTCTTTTTGTACATGAACATCCAAGAGGGAGTGTTGTAAATAGGTGGATGTCATGGGACCCACCTTTTACTGTAGCAACATTACTTCTCCAAGTAATATTTCCCCTATAAAAGGGTCTGAATTACAGGATATCAAATATAGAGAAAACAAAAAATTTACTTCTACTTTCTACTTTACTTATTCCTTCTCTCTCCTCTTGCAATTTAAGTTTAACATTTTCTTTATTTCATAACATTAGCGTATATAAATTAAATCCATTAAAGTTTTCTGACAATCAACGTTTTTTTTTTACAACTTTGAATTCCTCTATCATTTTAGTCACTCATCTAAGTTCTCTTACTATGTCCCGACATGAATCTGGATTAGTCAGGTCCAAATGTAATATCGGACATCAAATGGAAAATCAAAAGAAATATTTATATATAGAGGCTAAATGAAAATTGTATACAAATGCTCATGAATTTGCCAAAGCTTAAAGAGCAAGATATATTAAATTTGTAGTTTAAAAAGAATGAAGGGAACAAATACACCACTGAATTATTCATGTTACATGACCTAAAAAACAACAATAAATCAAAAAATATCTACTCAAATCCAAAGAAGAAACTTCATTGTGTGTAAAGAATTAGGATCTTTGTGTGTCTACTGATTCCAGATATCCTTGAAGATGGCAAACAAATCTCCATTGATGTAATCGTTATCGACAAGGCTGACCAAGAAGTAACTGTTTTGAACCTGCAAAATGAAATGAAAATTTTGTTTTATTAGTAGATCACGAGCAACAAAAAGGCGTAATTTCACGGAGGGTCATAGTAGAACTAGTTTTGTAAAGGAAAAATAACTCAACTATGCACTATATCCCGGAAAATGCTAAATCCAGTCACGATATATTGGGCGTAGTTGAGTTATTTTTCCTTTAGATATATCATTATATATGCATACTCTAATTATTTCTCCGTTATTAGTTTTATCACTTTGATGCAATAAACTGGAAACGTGGATGACCATCCAAGAAATTAACTCAGCAAATGTACCAACACAACTAGGATGAATGACAAAGGGACAAATTTTTTTATCAAGACAGAGGAAGGTGTGTGAATATACCTGTTCGAGTAATGTTCTTGATGGATCGTTCTCGGGGTATAATTGAGCCCAACCTCTTGACCAGATTTCAAATGCCTCGTCTTTCCACACCATGAAGCTGGCAGGATCAACGACGGTTGGTTGTACAATCTCCTTAGCTGGGAAGACGCCCCATGTCACTGCATTGACGTCAATTTGGTTGACGTTGGACATCCAGTTTCCTTTCTTGTTCACAGCCATGTAGGTAAGGAAGGGGAAAGTCGTGCATTTTTCGATAACAGCATTTAACTTCTCGCGCGAGCAAAAGAACTCTAAGTATGCCTTTTGATAAACATATCCACCAGGACCACCCCATCCTGCAAAAAGAAGGCAAAAGAAGTTATTTGAAATTAAAAGAAAGCATAATGCATAAACAGACACTCTAACTTGGCATCAGCTGACAAGTAAGCACTCTAAGTTTGAGAGTGCCCATCTAGACACTTCAACTTGCTCTCGACCGGCAACTAAACACTCCAACTCATCCCTGTTGTGTCTCGTGGACACGCCCGATGCTGATGTGGCACATAATTTTGGAGGTGTCTAGATGATCATTTTGTAAGTTGGAGTATTTACTTGCTAGCTGAGATCAAGTTTGAGTGTTTGTTTATGTATTATGCCTTGAAAGAAACAAATTAATCGTTCTTGCGTACAGACGAGAAGTTTAAGCGTCAAACTTACCAACTAAAGGAGCATCGGACTTTGCACCATTAACTGCTGGTTGGCTGTTAATAGTCAGGAAACCTTTCGAGTTTATATTACCCAAGTGATCATCGATGATCTTTGTCTCTGCCTGAAGCCCATCTAACTCAGACCAAGGACAACTTCTCAGCTTCCCGAGACAGAAGTTCATAAATCTCTGATGATGTGAAAATTCCGTTAGGACTTGGAAATGAATTGGGTTTCGACAATAAGTGAAGTGTAACTCAAAACTATACCTCATAGATGTCTTCCACACTATTGAGAGCAATAGCCCATTCCTCTTGAAGTTTCTTATCACGTGAGCGTGCCCGCATGAACTGTTGGAGAGTGACAAAGGCAGCTATATCAGAGATAACAAAGGTAACTAGAACATTCTAGACCAAATGCACAAAGTTGGTGATCTCTGTCTATTTGATCAAGAACTTATTTTGTTTTGATTTAACAAAATTAGCATATCTGAGTAATGTCGGGCAAAGTTTTCCAAGATAGGCGATGAAAAGCTGTGCAGGAATAAAAGTAAGAATGGCATAGCTTAATTAGGAAGAAATAAAATCTTAGAAACAATTGTAGAGGAGTAGAGTAAGCATGCAATAGCCACGAAATGATTGGTGATCCGCTGGTCAAGAGATGCTCTTATTACACTTATTGTCTCGAAGGATGAGAACCAACTCTATAGCTTCAAAATTGAAAATTCAAGTATTGGATGCGTAATTAGACCAATCAGCACGAGAAACAGACAGTTCATGGGACTTCACTCAGATAGTTATATTACTTTGACCTTGTTTGCCTATTTAACCTTCAACCAAGGTTAAAGCTCCACAAGTAAAGCAGGATGAACAAAATCTTTTCTCGTCTACACCGAAACGAATCTTTATCCTTATTATAGCAATATGATTCAAAACGAAAAAAAGAAAAGAGGGGCTTAACAATGCTCTAGGAGTGGATGGTTTCCTATACTATACCTTATAAATTCTGCACTTTTAGGAAATTATTCAACTAGTTAAGATCCTTAAACACAGAAAAGTATGATCTCAATCATTGGCAATCACCTGATAATCACCAAGTGCTCCATATGATGGATTTTGAGCATTGCCCCATTGGCCATGTGGAAACTCATCCCAACCAATAGTTCTTGAGATGTAGCTCTTTGGACGGTTGGCCCTACCATCATTGCAAATGACAGATCAGCTTCTAATCACAACAAGGAGAATTATTTTGACATTGATTTGTATCTCTACATACCAGAATATAGGACGGACATCTTCTTTAATACGGAAAACATTTGTAGGACGTCTCCAAGGCAATGGCCTTGAAATTTTGGACTCTTCTATCAATCCAAGATTCTGCATATCCCAGATAGCTCACAAGTGTAAGCAAATTCATTCTATTTCTGAAATCATATCGCTATTTCAACATATTTTAAAGCAGAAATTACAAGGTAAGAGAATTAACCATCAAAATGGCCAATGCTGATTTCTCCATGTTTAATGTATAAAGATGCAATGTCTTAATGCCACTGGCCATAATCTTCTTGCACATTTCAGTTCCAAGGTGAATTCCATATGCTTTGACAGCCTCTTCGTTATCCTTGATAGGTTCCAAGGCAGCTGTAATCTCTGCTGGGATCTATAATGTCATTAAGAAAGGGGAAAAATGAGTATCTGCAATGCAAGGGCCAGGAGCAGCTAAACATCCAAGTCAATCAACATGTCTTATTCAAAGACATCACAATATGCAGAAGGCAACATTTTGAGCTGACATGCAGACACATAATTTGAGATTGAGAATGGATTGTACTCTAAAATATAAGGGAATACCCTAGTTTTGCAAAATCCAGTCATGCGCAAGAAGCCCTTATAATTGTTGATGGGCATGATTCCTGGAACAATGGGACAAGTTATCCCAATTTGACGACAATCATTCACGAACTTGAGGAAATTATCAGTATCATAGAAGAGTTGAGTTACAATGAGATCAGCTCCAGCATCAACCTGAAGAATACAAGTGTCAGAAACTTATAAACGGAACATAAACACTTCACTTTTCTTCTTCATCGCAGGTTAATGTAAAATATATTATATTCACCCAAAGATGAAACATAATGCTGGGAATAACTACCTTTTGTTTGAGATAGGCAAGGTCGTTTTCATATGTCTCTAGTGTAGCTAGTCCATTTGCAGGTATAACATCAGGATGCGCCTCTGAGAAGCAATAACATAGTCAATATCAGCATAGGAACAGAAGAAGAACCTCATATTTCTCAAGGTTAGTGTAGAAGATCATATTGCGAAAACAAAAAAAAGCAACCAAAATCAGACAAATTTTACTTTATATTTCCTCAGTTTGATTTTATGTGCTGGTATTGACCAGACACGGGGTTTAAATTATGAATTATATCTTATTCTTCCTATGTTTCTATTTGTTTGTCTTACTTTCATTTTTAGTTTGTTTCAAAAAGAATGCCACTTCCTATATTTAGTAACTCTCTACAGATTCAAAGGATATTTTGATATATTACACATATCTTTAGTTTAAGACAAACCAATTGAAACGGATAGAGTATATCTTATATTAGCAATAGTGACAGAAAATACTAAGATAATGGTTCAAAAGTTAGTTTGATAGAGGAAACATCAAATCTTAAATTTTGGATAGTTTATTTGAATTAAAGTTTAAATCTTGAATAGATTAGAAGTATAATAGTATGAACCATTTTGGGACGTCCTGAAATGGAAAGAGTATCAAAGAAATTGAAACAAATGAAGTACTGAAATACACCAAGAAAATCCAAAGAGATTGGTAACTAACCTGGGTAACCTGCAACAGTGATCCCAAAGTAATCCCCATACTTGGCCCGCATGTGCTTTACCTGCAAAGGAAAACAAAGGCAATCGAATTAATAACACAAATGTTATAGCAGTAATAGAAGAATTACTGTATGAGACAAATCAATCAGATCCCAAATCATAGACTAAAAATACTGAACCTAACCCGCATTCAAGAATTAAATTCAATGAGTTCAGAGTGAACGTGGCCATCATGTATATCAAGTTTAATTATTTTTTTCCGTATGTTTTTACATGTTTAAAGATAAAAGCAACGTGTTCAGTTGAAACTGCTATCAACATTTGCAGATGCATCATATTATCATCAATGGGTCCAGCTGAACACGACATTCTTTTTTCTTTTAAATCCGTGGTGTTTGGTCCACCTTGCACGCATCTCGACTAATTTCACAGGATACTACCACCTCCCATCACCAGGTACCACGTAATTCTACAACCAAGGTTAGGGTAGATAGGAAGAAATCACCTAGTGCTTTTTTTGTCTGTAATGGGATTTAAACCTAAGACCTCATGGTTCCCACCTCGACATTTTCAACACAGAAACATACATATATAAGTACAAAGTACTTAAAAATTCAACAAAGATCAAATTTTGAACCCAACATTTCAAAATGTATAATGCATTCAGCAATCAAAACATGTTGAACCTAAGACCTCATGGTTCCCGCCTCGACATTTCCAACACAAAAATACAGATATATATGTACAAACTACTTCAAAACTCAACAAAGATCAAATTTTGAACCCAACATTTTAAAATGTATAATATATTCATCAATCAAAACATACTAAACACATAAAAGTCAAATCTTGGAATCAAAATTAGTAAATTTTACCAGATCTAAAGCACAAGCAAAACCACCTTCTACTTGAATAAACTTATCTTGTCCATGAGGAGGATCTCCACGAAGAGCAAGAACATTTTGTATCCCATTAGACTTAATAGTTTCAAGAGCATGATCAATCTTCTCAACAGGCATATTAGTACAAGTCAAATGCATCATTGTCTCAACACACACCATATTCTGCATCCTATTTGAAATTTCAAGAGTCAGATCTGCTGTTGAACCACCAGCACCCCATGTAATATCACAAAAAGATGGGTTATGTGACACCATTCTTTCCATTCTTTCAAACAAATTATCAACCCCATCTTCAGTTTTTGGTGGAAAAAACTCAAAGGAGAAAACTACTCTGTCATCTTTCACAGATTCTTGAATTTTTTCAATAACCTTCATTTTTTTTTTAACAATGTAGGATCAAATTGGGGGTGTTTAGAAAAAGGGTTAGTGAAGAATCTTGAAAATGGTTAGAGGAGATGTAAATAGGTAGAAGATTGAAGGAGTTTGTGGCCTTGCCATGTAGTCTCCCAACAACCTTTTCTTCTTCTTCTTTCTTTTTTTTGTAGGGTCACAAAGATTTGTGATTTTTTTTCGTAATTATTTGGTATTCGAAATTTATTTAGATTTTATCGACCTATAAGGGATAATGTTTTTTTGTTACTTGTGCTTGAAATTAGAATTTAAAAAAAAAATTAAGGATGGTGGAATTATTCTTATTCCTTGGCCAAATATTGTTTTCATTCGAGTACGAGCGTGTGTAGTCCGTAGGTCAATTTAATATAGAAGTGTGTTTTAATATAAAGAAAGTGATAGTTTGGATACGTGAGAATGATAGATAGTCAAAATGATGTCTATGCCAATTTTATATTTATGATATTTGGACTTTTTAAAAATGTCGTTAGAAGTGTAGTAGATTCTTTAAAAGTAGTATATTAGGTGTGTGGCATCTTTTTCACAAAGCCCGAGCAACATAGGTTTATCCACAGTAGATGCGGCTATTCTACTAAGTATCTACCACCTTCCACCCATACAGGTACTAGATGACTATGATACAAAGACTTAGGCAAGTAACAAGAAATCAACACAATTCTCTGTAAACGAACTATGAATCATGGGTTATCTAAACATGTTGTCATACTCGTGTATCAAAAAATGCACTATTTAAAAAAAATATTACATGCACCCAACAACATTATTAAAGAGTCTGAGTAGCAAATGGTTTCTATTCTTTCACTCCTAAAACTTGTAATTGTTTTGATATATGACACATCTAAATCTAAAATCAAAGTATCTATGTTTTTTTTTTAAAAAAAAGTGTGATATCTTGATCAGATTTACACAAAATATATTATTGATGTGATGTCTTGGCTAATTTGAGCGCAATTGGACAATTGACTATCAATTAGTGTCATTTTCCTGCATAACAATATAAGACAAACTCATTATCTACTGAACTTCGAATCATAGATACTCCGAATATGGGTTCACACATTTATATTTTAATATTTTTTAAAAAATATAACACTATTATATATGATCTCGGGAGGGGAGCATGGGTTCGCGTGAACCCGGTGACCCCCCCTAGATACGCCCCTGCATATGGGCTGTGGCTGGTGGCATGTGCTGCGGATCGAGTTCTGTGAATAGAAAAAATTCTGATAAAAAATATTTTTTTAATAGAACCTTTGAGAATTTCTCGATTATCAACAAATAATATTCCTTAATAAACTGAGAAAGGTGGAATTGGACCTTTTTCTTAATGCAATCTATTTTGTTGGTTATAATTGATAGCTCCCGTAGGTCCTAGCTGTGTATAAAGGGAAAGGTGGTCCAATTAAATCTGAATCTATTATCTTGACCATATGGGCAGAGGCGTATTCAGAATTTCGAGATGAAGGGTGTACTATTATAAAAAGGTGGATCTAAGATGTAAATTTGATCGGATATATCTATACATATATAAGATTCAGATTTCCAATCTCACTGAGAGAGGTGCACTGATACTCCGAATATGGGTTCACACATTTATATTTCAATATTTTAAAAAAAATATAACACTATTATATATGGTCTCGGGAGGGGAGCATGGGTTCGCGTGAACCGGTGACCCCCCTAGATACGCCCCTGCATATGGGCTGTGGCTGGTGGCATGTGCTGCGGATCGAGTTCTGTGAATAGAAAAAATTCTGATAAAAAATATTTTTTTAATAGATTTTATGCGATTTAAAATAAAATTAATCGAAACTTCCATAGGGTCATCCAACTTTAATAGTTGTAGTAACACTTGCTTGACTTATTCAATATCTTATTTATTCTTATTAAATTTCTTCTCTTGTAATTATGACCTCAGAAAAATCAACTTGTTATACAAAACAAAATAATATACTTAAACAATTTCAAAAAGTGTTGATTGTGACCCCTCAATTATTTTTTTCTTGGACATGATAATTCCTAAAGAAAATAAACATAATTTAGTTAATTTGAAAGGTCAAAACAATTGGATAATGTAAGAGGACACAACATATGAATAATTGTCTATATAAACTTTGAAAAATCCACAATAATCCCAAAAAAATATGAATTTTTTGTAATCCCATTTGACAACTTAAACCTCTTCTTGATTTTTAGTTAAAACCTTTTATCAATTATGATTCATATAAGCTGGCTTCAACTTTTTTGGGATTGATGCAAAATTTCAACTTCCATGATGTTTAGCTAATGCCTTTTCTCCGTGACGATTTATATATCTGACTCCAACTTTGAAGCTAATACCAACTTTTTCTGTGAGATGATTCACATAGTTGACTCCCACTTTCTTGGAATTAAGACTTAACTCCAGCTTTCTTGGAGTCGAATTAAGACTTAACTCCAGCTTTCTTGGAGTCGAGTCATAATTTCAACTTTTTTGAGATTGAAGCGTAATTGTTATATAGATTTCTATGTGAATCTTGTGAGATAAAGAGTAGCAAAAAAAAAAAGAAGTAAACAAATGGATATAGTTTTAATGGTAATTTGATGCCACCTACAAATTTCTCAGCTGTGGAAGAAAACTGCATTTATAGATCTGGTTTCCCTCAGTCCTCCCATTTCCCATTTTTGCAATCACTCAATTTGAGCTCTATCATGTTGGTCTCTCTATCTCTTTTTTTATTGATAGTGAAGTCCTTTCCATACTAGTAGTCGTAGTATTTTTCATGTAGTTTCTTTTGTCCTTCGATTTCTGTTACTATGTGTCTCTTGTATTTCGATTATTGCACTATTTTGTTGTAGTATGTTACTGTTGTTTTATAAGAGTACTGCTTTGTCATGCTTTCTATAGTATTTTATCATGATTTCTTCACTTTCATTATTTCTTTTTTTGACATGCTTTGATATGCTTTTACTTGAGTCGAGGGTAAACAACATTTCTACCTTCCAAGGTAGGGTAAACACTCTATCCTCCCCAGATCCCATGCAGAATTAAATTGACCTACAACGATAGCCAACTTTGGGTATCATATCCAAGGGATGACCTAGTGGTCAATGAAGTTACATTGGTTGAAAAAGACATGAGGTCTCGGGTTTTAATTCCAAGTAGAGGCAAAAATATTAGGTGGTTTTTTTTTTCATCTATCCGAGTTTTGCTGGACAGAATTAACCGTATTGAACTTAACTGATAGTGTAAGTGCATATATAAGTTAAATTTCCCAAGAAGAGAGGAAAAACACAAGGTGATTCTTTCCATATGTCCTGGCCTTGGTGGACAGAGTTACCTGGTACATGGTGGAAGGTGGTAGGTATTCTGTGAAATTAGTCGAGGTGTGCGAAAGCTAACCTGAACACCACGGTCATCAAAAAAAATAGAGAGGAAAAAAGGAAGGGCCTTTTTGAATGTAATTTTTCATTCTTTCTTCAAGATTTTCTGAATTTGTTCTTATCATTCTTCCTCGGACCCTGCTAAGTGCTAACGTGGGATGTTTTGTGCATCGGACTGCCTTTTTTGTTATTATTATTGTGAAGATTGATATTTTGGCTTGTTGTTTACAGATGTTTGTGTCCAGAACCCTATCCTGAAGAGAATTTGGAGTTTCTTCAAGTTAACAAAGTAAAGCTTTTCCAATTTGGAATGGATGGCACCAAGGTAGTTCATTTAAATTTCTTCTATAATTTATTCCTTAATCGGTAGAGGAGGAGGGTTGCGGTAGGTTAACGATTATAGTAAAACTAATCAAATTAATAAGTATCCTAAAAAGATACGAATTCATATAACCGACTCCAACTATCTGAGGATTGAGAAGTAGTTGATTTATAGATAGTGTGTTTGTGTTTCATTGATGCGGCTTTTGGTTTTTATAATGAGTTTAAGTTCTATGCATTGGCGAGTGTGTAAAAAGTATGGTAAAAATGATAACTGACCTGTTATCACAGAGTAAAATTCATTGATATCGTAAAAAGATCTTTACGGTGTCACTGTATTTAACTTGAATCCTTTTGTAATATGATCAAATGGAAGAAATATTGGTTAATTTTCATCTTAACAAATATTCAGATTCATGAAAGTTGAAGTTTTTTCTGTTTAGGAGCCATCGACTATGTCGAGGAGTGCTATAACAGAGGCTTTGAAAGTGTTAACGGGTATACAATCTCGAGCATTCTCCCTATCATGTTTTTAGGCTCATATTTCTAGTCTATGTTGCTCGGACACTCCAAAAAATGGTGTCAGGTATGTGTCGGATCCTTCAAAATAGTGCATTTTTTGAGGATCTGACATGGGTGAGGTAACATTTGTTGAGAGTCCGAGCAACAGAATTAGGTTCTAGTATATGAATGTTAACGTTCTTTCTGTATTTGTCACCAGATGTTAGAAACCATCCAGTTCTTATCCACTGCAAGCGCGGAAAGGTACATTGATTTCGTTATTTTTAGTTCAAGCACCTCTTAGATTTGTACTTTTCTACAGTAACTAACCTATTATAACCGATTAAATTACACCGATTGTGTAAATATATGTTACACTGTTGGTGTATATAAGTTAAATCCTCGTAAAATATGCTTTTTGATGTTAGAGTTGGATGTTTAAGCTTGAGTCTTATCCAATTTGTTTTCTTGACTTCTTCCTGTTTGATCTTGACATTGCTGCTTCGATTCTCATTTCTCGTGCTAATGGTTCTAACGTATACTATATTTGCTCCTGCAGCATCGAACAGGTCGAGTTGTTGGTTGCCTAAGGAAATGGCAGAGTTGGTGTTTGTCTTCTGTGATGGATGAGTACAAGCATTTTGCTGGCGCGAAATGTAGGGAAACAGACATGAGATTTCTCGAGACTTATGATGTTTTGTGCGTAAGGCATTGCCTCGAGAGCATTATCTACCGTATTATGGTTCAACGAAACGATGCTTGCTATGTATAGAAGAAATTCTGCAGAAACCTCTGATGACTTCTGTTCTATAGAGGCTCTATATCCATCCTTTTTGCAGGAATCGGATATTCTTTTGTTCGTTCAATTGTAAACATCCGTTCTTTGTATCATCTAAGTGAAAAGTTCTGTTAGGTTCTTAGTAACAGTCCGCAACCTTTCCTCTTTTACTTCACCAATTGTTCCTAATGGAAAGATAACGTTTATTGTTCGGATCTGTTTGCTTCTTCTTTTAGAATGGTGATGTCTGATCCAGCTTTGATGCACCTCGACTAATTCACTGGGCATATATATACTTCCACTCACCTGCACATGCATCGGGTAACTTTACCACTCATTATGCATAGCATTGAATAGAGTGGGTATTCACCTTATCAAGATCTCAAATCAATGACGGGGTACATTTAGCACCTCCTAAATTGGTTCTTATTTAGGTAGATGAGAAAAAATTACCTAGTGTCTCTTCTACGGGGATTCGGGTTTTGTTTCCTGAGATTACTACTCCACCTCTTTGATCGTTAGGCCACTCCCTCGAGAGCTCAGGTTTGGTATTTAATAGTTTGAAGATAAATGACAGCTCTTTTGGAGGTTTTCTACCTTTTTCGAGTTGTCACAGAGGCAACACTTTCAGAAATGTCAATAGAGAATATTGATGGTAAATCGGGTAATTCCCCTCATATTCATTGTTGGCTAATCAATCGTTTACATCTGCTTGCTTAACGCTATACAATTGATGTTTATGTTAGTAACGATGCCAACAATTAGGCCAAAATACTTGGCCTGTTATGCAAGTTGCAAGTTCTTGAAATGCACAGTTATCGCCTGTCGTTGAAGTTATGCTCCATATAGCTTGTTTTCTCACTGACATGTTGGTTCCAATGTGTCGTAGCCTCGATTGGTTCCACCTTGATCAAAGGGGATAAATGCATATATATTTCTAAACCTTGAACTGTGTATGTGTATTATTTAAGTTGAAAGCAGTGACTGCAAAGAATCTATACTGAATGATGTATCAGAAGACAGCTACCGGAAGAGCTAGGTCCAGTACTGAATCTCGTCTTTGGCTTTAAGAAGTTTCGAATTATTGTTGTTAGCGTTGATATGTTGTGTATTCCCATCTGCTAAAAAAGAATTGGATGCACCATTTGGCAGTAAGAAATTATTATTCAAATGAAAGTCACCAAGACGAGGTTCGTTCTGTCTTGCAGGAAAGCTCATTCGTGATGGCAATGGTAATGGGATGTCTGGGAGTTGTAAAGAAGAAGCTCCGAAACTCAAGTCCCCGAGGTAACTTGCACCAAAACTTGGCCTTAAATATTCGCTTCCCATGAAATGCTTTCTTTCTAATGGAATTGGTAGATCTTGAAATTGCATTCTGATATTTGAATCTTTGAGACTTTTTCGACATGTTGTTGTGCAAGGCTGCTGCCCGTTGTTCAACATAGATGCTGAACGAGTGTTTCCTGAAACACCATTCGTCTTGTTTGTTGATGGCACTTCATGGTTATGTTTCCCTTCATATGTTGTGATTACTGATTTAAAGTCATCTGCTGCCCTTTCGACATGTTTCCTCACTATGCATCCAGCACTCGTACATTTGTAGTAGCTCCTACACACGAAACAAATCCTTAAACATACCAACTGAGTTAAAGAGTTGTGTTGCTCAGACTCTTCAAAGAAAACATAAAATTGTCAAAAAAATTACATACAACTATGCATTTTATACCTGGGGTTCGGGTTTCCTTTGACAACTTTCTGGCCATATTTTCTCCAGCGATAGCCATCTTCAAGAATATCAATTTCACTCACCACCTGTAGGACTACTTTTGGTTCTCTCACTGTTCTTGACAGTAAACTTGGTTCAGCTAAATAACCGTCTTTCTTCCTGAGGTCAATTCCACAACTTAAATAAGTCAAATAGATCACCATTCGCGTTACATACACACAACTATCAATGTATTTTAATACTGTATTGCTCGGACTCTTCAAAATTGTCACTAGTTATGTATTGGATCCTCTACAAGTACTAGTGCATTTTTTGAGTATCCGACACATGTGGGGCAACACTATTGGACAGTCCGAGCAAACATAGTATTAAACATGTTGGCTTATTCTACATGTTACTAATTCCATTTTTAAGGACGATTACTTGAAGTTAAACTTAGCACACTTTTCACCTGCAGACAGATGGGCAGGCTGAGCAGACTATTCAGACTTTGGAGGATACTGCTAGAGCTCGTGGATCAAACAAAAGAAAAAGAACGGTAGGAGGAAATGCATACCTTCTTTTCGTCTCTAATTCATACTCATTGATACCATCACCAAGAAAATTACCTTCTTGAGTGGCCATATCTTCAACTTCACCGTCAAATATAGTAAGTTTAGAAGAAAGCTCATGAGTTCCATCTGATTCAAACACATTCATCGATTTTATATTGTTCGACAACATTGGATCGGAGCCATCAGACAGGACAGATGCAGAGGGTGTTCTTTCTAGTCCATTAAAACTTGCAACATCTCTATTGTACTCAAATTGTTGATCATTTCTCCATAGTGATGATCCATTTTCTTGGCTAACAACATATAAATCATCCGTAGTTTTTCGTCGAAGATGTTGAGTTTTTGGATGATTATGAGCACCAGTGTAGACAATTTCTATAACTTGTCCATTTGGTTCACACTCAACTTTTTTCCTCACAGGACAATTTTGTTGAGTACATTTATAGTAACTTCTTGGAAAATTACTCCCTTTTACTTGCTTTTGTCCATATTTTCTCCATGTGTATCCATCATCTGATGAATTGTTAGCACTAATGCTAGTACTAAATATGCCTCTCTGCTCAAATTGATTTTGTTTCTTGGTAATTTCTTCTTGTTGCTGAGGGATTTCATTGTTTGTTGGCTCAATGCAATTCAAAATTTGTGCAACATTCTCAGTTGGTGACTGCATTTGATGGGGAAAACAAAAGTTACATACCAACCAAAATTTCATGTTGTACATGTTATATTATATGAGAGAAGTATTGATAGCATTCCTGAACTTGGCGCAAATTATTAGTTTCGTTCCTGAACTATGATAGTCTTAAAAACACCCTTCTACTGGACTAACTAAACTTAGATACGCTCTCGATCTACCACATGACATAGCAAATGGTCTCAAATTCTTGTACAAGCATGGAACTCTTAATAAAAAGTTGAGAGAAGTATTGAAAACACCCCTAAACTTGGCGAGAATTCACAGGGTGTATTTCATTCATGTTGCAAGATCGGGAGTGTATTTAAGTTCAGTTAGTCAAGTAAATGGTGTTTTTAAAGCTGTAAATAGTTCAGGGATGAAACAAATAATCCGTGCATAGTTTAAGAGTGTTTTCAATACTTCTCTCATATTATAACAATGAGACATTAAACCACTGATAAAGTTGTCTCTATGTGACCTATATAAAAGCTACATATCAATAAATGTATAAACCAAATAGAAGTTTCATGTTGTACATGTTACATTATATCAATGAGACATTAAACCACTGATAAAGTTGTCTCCGTGTGACATATACAAAAGCTACATACCAATAAATGTATAAACCATACAGAAATTTCATGTTGTACATGTTATATTATATCAATGAGACACTAAACTAGGAAAGTTGTCTTCATACAACCTACAGGTCACAAGTTCAAACCGTGAAAGCAACCACTAATACTTGCATTATTGTAGGCTGTTTACATTTCACCCTTTGAGGTGCGACCCTTCCCCAAACCTTGCGTGAACACAAAATGTTTTGTTCATCAAACTGTCCTTTTAGACACTAAACCACTAACACTGTTGTGGTAAGTACTACTCAATCTTTAACCATAGGTTTCAAATTCAAGCCTAATAATCTCATTTCTTAATAATTTCTATCTATCACAAATGTGCAAAAGATATTTACACATCATTTATTAGATAATTAAATATAAATCTTTTTTAACTAATAATTTCCACTTTTGACTTTCACAAACATCATCTTTCACTATACCCTCATATAAATGCACACACAAAATCATGCAAATATTCAAAAATTCCATAAAAATAAAACCAATTTTTTTAAAAAAAATTATGAAAAATATATACCAGTGAGCTTGGTTGCATGAACGTAGAATCAAGCAATGCCGCCGGACTAATGCCGGGAGGTATCGTCAGAAAGTCCATCGGGCAAAGTGGTGATGACGTGGCCGGTAAACCAAAATATTACTAGAAACTTGTAAATAAATGTTCACCAGCAATAACAATAACATCGCTTCAATCCCAAACAAAAGAAGAGAAATTTGCTCATATTGTCCGTCTCAAATACATAAACAAACGAAAAAAAACGAAAAAATTGTGGTAAGTTAACAGCCAGCGTAAAACTACTCAATCTAGAAATACTTGAATAACGAGTCTAGAATCATACCTCAAGTGTCACTACGTCAACTTGTTTGCCTCAAAAAAATCACATTTGGTTGCCTAGCATTCAACAAATGCTAGGCTTATTATTACTAATAATTAAGAGGAATTTTCACTAAACATTTATTTAGAGTAAGTTAATTTTTCACAAATTCTTGTTGAGTGAAGTGAAAAGTGGATTATTTTTTTGTTTATTGTAAGGGAAAAAAGCTACTATAAGTAGTGAGATTTTTAAGTATTTAGTTACCATAAAAATAGGTTAATTATTTGGTTATCCTGAAAAAGTGGGAAAAGAGGTTTTTAGAAGGTTGAGAAATATAGGGATTTAGTTATCTATAGTTATTATTTTTTTTAATCTTAAATTAATAATAATGATGATTAGAGTATAATTTAAGTTATATGTATGATAATGTATTTTTTTGCCATTATTACTCTAAAAAGATCACTAATATATTGCGTTTACACTAAACTATATAAGTTTATCACGGTTAAATATTTAAGTGATATTATTATACACCAGATAATAGATAAATTACCATTTTTAGCATGTTATTGATCTCCTAATATGTACTTATAGAGATTTACTTATAATTTAGGAAACACTACCTAATTAGATAACTAATCCCATTATATTTACTAATTCTTTCTATAGTTTGAAATAATTACATATTGTCTCACTAATTAATAATTTCATACCAGATTGCAAGTCAGTTACACCTAGATACATGTATTTTTGTTACTACATATTCTAAAATAGGGAGAGAAGAGAGCGAGATCTCCAGATATATATATATATATACACATACACACACACATGTGTCTAGGATACAAAATATGGGGAGAGAGACGAGCGAGAGAGACAAATACATGTATGTGAAGTCCAAAACCTGATAAGATTCATAATATTGTAAACTTGGGTGAATCTAAGTAACTAGCTCCAATACTAGTGGAATTTCGATAAGTTACACTGTAATTTATTCTAGAAAAATGATTGATTGTGTACATATTTAATAATAATACATTGCCTGCATAGAACATAACATATATATTATGGATGAATTCACCCGCATTTAATATACCATTTTTTACCATGTTACTACGTAGTACACATTTATTGAGATTATCGATAATTATATCTTATAAATAATTTGATTGCGTACATTATATTTAATTAACAACCATCAATGTATAGAACTTGTGGTATATATTACCAGGAAACTCGCAAGCATAGGGGTGACTCAATAGAATGAATGGCCTCAAATCAAAATTTAGAAAAAAAAGATTTTATATCTATTTAATAATTTTTTAATATTTTTTTTAAACTCGTAACTTCTTAAAATATACGGTAGTTAATTATAATTTGATAATTATTTTTTCTTCTTTTTTCAAGATAGTATAGCATTTTCTCGTATATTTCGTAAGACATAAATAAACAAATATAAACTATTGTACGTTACAAAAATAACAAATGTTTAGAACATATTAGGTAAGTTCTTATTATTAAAATTTTGAAAACATTTTCAATTGTCAATTGTTAAACAAATTTATAAAAATTATTCAAGAAGTATTTAAAAATAGAATTAAGATTTCATCATCTATTCGAGTATAATTACAAATAGAATATCATTTTTTATTTTTATAATATTTTTTATTACTTTTAGTTATAAAATAGGCTAAATCATCAACTTTGTCGTGATTGTTATTTTTAGGAGACGCTCAAAGTTTAAGATAATATTTTTTAAAATTTAATTATTTAATAATCTAATTAATTTGAACTTGAAATGTCTAAGAAGATATTTCAAAAAATTGAAGACGATCTCAAAAAATCAATATTAAAATATGATTGGCTCAAATAGAAGTGAATTAGACAAACTAAGAAGTAGAAAGTAAGTGCAAATTTAATTGTGTACAACTTTTAGTTAAATTTACATCAATCGTATTTTAGATAATAATAAAAATTTAAAAATACATGCATAATATTAATAAGAGATTACCAACAAACTATTAAGAACATTTCAATAATGATGCCCTTATTTTCGGGGGCTAAAGTAGGGTTGAGTCGCAAAGAAATATGAAATACTTTTATTTTTTTTGATGTAAACACTAAATTGGATAAATCTTTTTGAGAAAAAAACATTTTCTACCTGGAAAACACAAAAGGTTTTTTAGGGAATATTATCAAAATATTCATAACTTAATTATTAAATTATACTGTAGTTAATTATAATTTGATAATTATTTTTTTCTTTTTTTCAAGATAGTATAACATTTTCTTGTATATTTTATAACACATAAATAAGCATATATAAATTATTGTACGTTACAAAACATAACAAATGTTTAGGTCATATTAGGTAAGTTCTTATTGATTAAAGTTTTGAAAACATTCTCAATTGTCAATTTTTAAACAAATTTATCAAAAATTATTCTAGAAGTATTTAAAAATAGAATTAAGATTTCACCTAAATTTAAGATAATATTTTAAAAAGATTTAACTATTTAATAATCTAATTAATTTGAGCTTGAAATGTCTAAAAAGATGTCTTAAAAAGTTGAAGACAGTTTAACAAAACCAACATTAAAATATGATTGATTCAAATAAAAGTAAATTAGACCATCTAAGAAATATAAAGTAACTGCAAATTTAATTATCTATGACTTTTAACTAAATTTACATCGTATTTTTAGAAAATAATAAAAATTTAAAAATACGTGCATAATATTAATAAGAGATTACCAACTAACGATTAAGAACATTTCAATAATGATGCCCTTATTTTCGGGGCGTAAAGTAGGGTTGAGCAGCCTGTCGGAAAAAAATATGAAATGCATTTATTTTTTTGATTTAAATACTAAATTGGATAAACTTTTTTGAGAAAAAAACATTTTCTTCTTGGAAAAACACAAAATTACTTTAGGGAATATTATCAAAATATTTGTATATAATTTCGATAAATTTAGGTGAGTCCTAGTTAATTATAGTTAGCATATTCTGTTATTCTTGTAACGTCAAAAATCAAAATTAATCACTAATTTACTATTTTTGCGTTACAAGGGTTAACTGATTAACTAACCTAATTTTTTTTTTTAAAGAATGTCTTTTAGGAAAAAAAATGGTTTTTTTACTTATTTTTATTTGTACATAATGTTGAATTATAGATGAAGAACAATGGAATAGTAGATTGAGTAATCAAAAGGAAGAAGAAGATGAGAAGAAGGAGAGTAATCCTTTAGGGGCCGTTTGGTTACTGGATAAGGGCAAAGTTAATACATGAATAACTTGGTTATTCATGTATTAATTTTTATACCATGTTTGGTTTGTAAATAGAATAAAAGTTATCCTTGTGTTAGTTTTATACAATGTTTGGTTATATTTTTGTAATTCTACATAACTAATACTCACATAAATATCGAAAACCGAAAAACCGAACCGAACCGAACCAAATTAATTCGGTTTTTCGGTGTCAATTTTTCGGTTTGGTTTCGGTGTTTTTTTTTCGGAATTTCGGTTTTTCGGTTCGGTATTCGGTGTCAGGGTAAGAAAAATTCGGTGCACCGAAAAACCGAAATTTTATTAACTAAATTTAAAATAATATTTTAATTTTATTAATTATATACTTGGTAACTTGTGTTTGTGAGTTGTGACTCCTATTGTTTTTTATTTGAATGAAGTTGAATATTAAGGCATTTTTAACTTTGTATTGTTTTAACTTTTAAATTTCAAGTGTTGAATTCTTGGTTTAAATTGTTGGCTGCTATTACAAAGAGTGTTTGTTGAAACAAAAAATCGGAAAGAGAAAAAAAAACTTCTTTAGTTCTTTGTTGGAAACTTTAACTATTAAATATGTTAATTGATTATTTCGAATTTTCAACTTTTATCTTTAGTTAAACGTTTTGATAATTTAATTTTCACTTTATTTTTTATTTGCTTGCACCGAAAAATCGTTTTAAAAACACCGAATTAAACCGAACTGAAGTTTAAAAAACCGAACCGAACCGAACCGAAATATTTTGGTTTGGTATTTGGTGCACATTTTTTCAAAACCGAACACCGAACCGAAATTTAAGAAAACCGAACCGAAGAACCGAATGCCCACCCCTAGTTGATAGGTTTTTAAATATTGTATAAAAGTTATTTATGTATTAATTTTATACGGTGTTTGGTTGGTAGGTTTAAAATGTTGTATAAAAATTATTCCTGCATTAGTTTTATACAATGTTTGGTTGTGTTTTAGTGAATCCACATAATTAATACTTACATAACTTATGAGGAAATCTATGTATAATTTTATGCAGGGTAGAAGGTGGAATAAGTTATGTGGGTATTAGTTATACATGGATTAAATAATATATTTACATATTTACCCTTATTAATTAACTTTTATTTTTTTTAGTTATGTGTGCTTTTAAAAAAGTTACTATTTATTTTTGTCTTGATAGTTGCTTAATTATTTTTAGTTTCTTTGCTTTATTTTTTATTAATTATTTTCTTTGGCGATAAGATAGTGCCGGTTAATTGTAATTAGTTCTTTACTTAGTTTCTTTGCTTTATTTTTTATTAATTATTTTCTTTGGCGATAAGATAGTGCCGGTTAATTGTAATTAGTTCTTTACTTAGTTTCTTTGCTTTATTTTTTATTAATTATTTTCTTTGGCGATAAGATAGTGCCGGTTAATTGTAATTAGTTCTTTACTTAGTTTCTTTGCAACGCACGGCCAATACATGTATTATAATATTTTTAGTTATTTCTTATTTACTTAATTACTTATCCTATTCAATACAAATTACTTAACTGCTTTTAGTTATTTGTTATTTACTTTAGTGTTTTTAGCTATTGACATTTATTTAAATTTTAATGTGTTATTAAGATAGTTGTTTATTTTAATGGATATAATAAATATTAGCTCGCTAAACATTTTTGGAATTAAGAAATAAAAATTAGTTTACTGTATTGTAATTTGTACATAACTAAATCATGTATAACTAATACATATATAATTAAACCCTGCATAACTAAACCATGCATAATTAATACCTGCATAACTAAACCCTGCATAACTAATACCTGCATAACTAATACCTGCATAACTAAACCCTGCATAACTAATACCTCTAATACCTGCATAACTCTAACCAGTAACCAAACGGCTCCTTATTGTATTCCAAAAAGTTGCTTTACAATGTACATGATTCTTCTATTTATAATACACTAGAATAACTAACTCCCTAACTAATATTCTAACTAACTTAACTAACATCCTAACTAACTCTGTAACTACTTCCTTGATAGAAGCTTCTAGATCCTTTCCTCAACACTCTCCTTCAAACTTGGTACTGCAAAGAGATTAGCTAGTCCAAGTTTGGATACTAAGTAGACATGCTGAACTTTGTTCAGACTCTTGGTTAGGACATCGGCAGGTTGATCATGTGTAGATATGTACTGAGTCTTTATAAGACCTTGTTGAATCTTTTTCCTGATGAAATGACAATCTATCTCTATGTGCTTGGTTCTTTAATGATACACAGGATTTGCAGCCATTTGAATAGCTGCTTTGCTATCACTGAATACTGTAACTGGTAGTTGAATTTGAACTCCAAAATCTGTGATTAAGCCCACAATCCAAGTTAACTCAGCAACTGTAGAAGCTAGGCTTCTATATTCTGATTCAGCTGAGCTTCTAGATACAGTGGACTGCTTTTTTGATTTCCATGAGATCAGTGAGTCTCCAAGTTTAATAGTAAATCCTGTAAAAAAACTTCCTAGAAAAAGCACAAGCGCATCACAATGAGCCGTGAGAACATCTTTCTTGTTGCTAGATAATAGCAATCCTTGTCCTGATTTACCTTTTACATATCTGACTATTCAAAGTGCTGCATCCATATGAGACTGCTTTGGTGTCTGTAGAAATTGACTAAGTGTTTGAACACTGTAAGATATATCTGTTTTGGTGACTGTTAGATATAAGAGCTTTCCCACAAGTCTTTGATATGCACCCTGATCAGCTAATGCCTCATCATTTAAACTTACAGCTTCTTTGATGTGTTGGTCATATTCCTTGGTGGTTAATTTTGTAGTAGTATCCATAGGAGTAGGTGCTGGTTTTGCCGGACTAAGTCCAGTTTCTGATATAAGTTCAAGAGCCTATTTTTGTTGATGCATAACAATACCTTGTTGAGACCTTGCAAACTCTATACCCAAGAAGTATCTTAATTCTCCAAGATCCTTGATTTTAAAGGCCTTATGTAGTGCTGTTTTAGTTGCTAAGATCTGATCCAAGTTATCTCCAGTGACTAATATGTCATCTACATATACCAATACAATGATTCCTTCACATGTTTTCTTGATGTATAGAGAGTGATCAAATTTTCTCTGTCTGAAACCACAGATTAATGCTTTTGACAGTTTTGCATTCCATTGTCTTGGTGCTTGTTTCAATCCATATAAGGATTTTGAGAGTCTACATACACTAGTCTCCCAAATCCTTCAGGAAGAGTCAGGTATATTTCATCTTCTAGATCACCTTGTAGAAAGGCATTAAAGACATCCATTTGATGTATATGCCGTTGTCTAGATGCTGCAATAGCCAACACAGCCCTTAGTGTCACAATTTTAACAACAGGGCTAAATGTTTCCTGATAATCAATGCCCTCTTTTTGACTATATCCTTTTGCCACTAGCCTTGCTTTGAATCTTTCTACTTCACCAGTAGATTTGTACTTGACCTTGTATATCCACTTGCATCCAATTGGTTTCTTTCCTTCAGGTAGTGACACCACAGTCCAAGTGTTGTTATTTTCAAGTGCTGATATCTCAACCTTCATGGCTTCCACCCATCTAGGGTCCTTGATAGCTTCTACATGCATTGTAGGTTCCACAATGTCAGAAAATTTAGATAAGTAATACTAATACTTAGGAGAAATGGTGTCATATGACATGTATTTAGAAAGTGCATAAGGCACATTGTCATTGATCCTTAGGGACAAAAAATCCTTCATCCATGCAGGAGTTTCTTTCACATGATGAGCAACTCTAGAGGTAGGTACTGGTGCAGTAGCAATAGGAACCACATCAGTTAAAAGAGCTAAGCCAGGAGCTAAATCCTGGAAGGCTTCTTCAATAGTAGTTGTAGTAGTAGTTGTCTGAATAGGTGATACACATGTGACTTCTGGTATGTTGAAGTTTTCTTCACTCAATTCTTGAGATATTGAAGGAGATAACTGATACTGAGTATGTTAAGTAACTTTGAAAGGGAACAAGTCTTCTCTGAAAGTGACCTCCCTATGAACAAAAAAACTTTTATTAGTAAGATCAAACAGTATATAACCTTTATTTGTTTCTGAATATCCCATATGCACAGCCTGCTTGGTTCTAGACATGAGCTTATCCTATTCATGTAGTATTTTTACATGACATAAACACCCTAAAACTTTTAAGTGTGCAAAAGATGGTTTGCTTTTATAGAGCTTTTCATATGGAGACACATTTTGAAGTATAGTAGAAGGCATTCTATTTATCAAGTATGTAGTTGCCTTAACACAATAACCCCAGTATTTGAGAGGTATATTAGCCTGCAACCTTATTGCTCTAGTTATTTCTAGTAAATGTCTATGTTTCCTTTCAACAATTCCATTTTGTTGAGAAGTATAAGAGCATGAGGTTTGATGTATTATGCCTAACTTAGCTAGTAAGTCAGCACACAAATGATTGCTAAACTCAGTTCCATTATCAGTTCTTATTATTTTTATGCAAGTGTCAAACTGTGTTTTAACATATGAAATAAAATGTTGAATAACAACAAGAGTATCAAATTTGAGTTTAAGTAAAAACACCCAAGTCATTCTTGAAAAATCATCCACTATAGTTAGGAAACATTTTTGACCATCACAGGTAGGCACTTTATAAGGTCCCCACACATCCATATGCACTAGATCAAAAACATTCTTACTAACACTAGATGACTTTATTGGAAAAGGTAACCTTGTTTGTCTAGCACATGGACATACATGACATTTGCCAATAGTATCTTCTATGTAGAATTTCTGACTAGGAAACAAATGACACAATACCCTAGAAGGCACATGACCAAGCCTCTTGAGCCATAGGTCTATAGCAGCCTGATAAGTAGCAGCTAGACTGAGATGTTTAACAGAAAAAACATATGTATTCTTTCTATGTCTAGGAAGTTTGTGATGACTTAGTAGATAGTAAAGGCCAGCTCTTTCTCTACCAATCTCCTTCACCTTCCCATTGTAGTTAGAAGTTAGGATAGAATGTAGCTGAACAATTGAGTTGCTTAGTTGCCTTTGAAACAGATAAAAGATTATAATTGAATTGTGGAAGATGAAACACATTAAGAATAATGTTGTTAGTTGAGATATTACTAGAACTAGTGTGTGTGACCAGATCTGCATCACCATTGGGCAATGTCACTGTTTTAGAAGTCATAGGTTCAGATATAGAGTCTTTGGCTCTGATACCATGTTGAATTATAGATAAAGAACAATGGAATAGTAGATTGAGTATTCAAGAGGAAGAAGAAGGAGAGTAATCCTTTATTGTATTCCAAAAAGTTACTTTACAATGTACATGATTCTTCTATTTATAATACACTAGAATAACTAACTCCCTAACTAATATTCTAACTAACTTAACTAACATCCTAAGTAACTCTGTAACTACTTTCTTGATAGAAGCTTCTAGATCCTTTCCTCAACACATAAGCAAAAGATACTATCGAAAAAATACTTATAGTTATATATAATGTAAACAAGTACTATGGATTAGTTCTGTTTGGTCAGTTCTGTTGTATTATGGTCTAGTTGACCTTATATTTTTTTCAAATTTTATTTAGTTGTGATCTTGTCGGTCCAGATGGTTGTGACATGTGGCCTGGTTGGTCTAAGTATGATAGTTTTAGATGTTATATAGTCGACTTCCTGATTCAGTCAATATCGAGGCTAGTCGCGCCCTCCCCCCATTTTGGGGTGATGGTATAGGACAAGATAGATGGCTAAGGTTGTTCAGGCATGTGGAGAGGAGATGCACGGATATCCCAATGCGGAGGTGTGGGAGGGTAGCTATGAGTTTTAGGAGTCTGAACATGGTATAGGAACATATGCATTCACGTGAAATATCTTAGTCGTCATTGAATATTATACTTAGTATGTTTTACATGATAATGAATTTAAGTTATATATATATATATATATAGAGTCCGCGATAGGAAATTTTATACAATTAGGTCACATTTACTTATTGTAATAGATAATCTGTTTTATATGTATATCATTTTGATAATGTTTAAAGATTACACAGACTTATAGTCCTGACCTATTTGATGGTCCAATTTAATCTCCTCTCCACATGCCTGAATCACCTTAACTCTCTATCTTGTCCTCTACCATCTTGTCCTCTATCTAGGTCACTCCCGCCTAATCTCGAATATTTTCATTTCATATCTTGCCGTTACTAGTATGTCTGAACATCCTTATTTTCACAATTTTTAACTTCTGAACATGTTATAGGAACATATGCAATCACGTGAAATTTCTTAGTCGTCATTGAATATTATACTTAGTTTGTTTTACATGATAATGAATTTAAGTTATATATGTATAGTTTGCAATAGGAAATTTTATACAATTAGGTTACATTTACTTATTGTAACAGATAATCTGTTTTATATGTATATCGTTTTGATAATGTTTAAAGATTATATACATTTATAGTCCTGATCTATTTGATGGTCGAATTTAATCTACTCTCCACATGCCTGAACCACCTTAGCCCTCTATTTAGTTCTCTACCTAAGTCACTCCCACCTTATCCTGAATATTTTCATTTCGTATCTTGCCGTTCCTAGTATGCCCGGACATCCTTATTTCAACAACTTTCAACTTCTGAACATGTTATAGGAATCGGAGTGGAGGTTGCTGTGAGGAGATCCTTGTGCCAGTGAAGATTGCTTCCAATGATCGGGAAATCCAAAATACAAAAAACATTGCTATATTTCCAAAAGGGCTAGGAGCTCTGGCCGGTAACAAAACTAAAGCTTCACACGGGTCTTACTTATTTTTTTCCAACTTGAAAAGGGAATAAAGCATGATTGCAAATCTTCTGAAAGTATCAAAATAATCAATATGATATTTCCAGTTCTTCTGGAAAGAGGGGTATAATTCTTCATTGGTTTTTTTTATTGCACAGGCACAACGACGCAATTATCAGGGGCGCGGTCTACCACTGAGCTAATAGCCTGTCGTGCGAGCAGTTGGGTCGGAATCCGTGTGATGGTTGGAAAGTCGTTTCAAATATTCTTCGCATCCCCAGAGAGATAGATTGTTGCCATTGTGCCTTGGTCGTCAAAAGAAAGGGGATATTTTTCTATTTTTACAACGGATTAATTCAATGAATTAGAACTAATCAACTGATTGATGGTCTATATCTTTTAGACTATAGTTAATGGATACTCTTAAATCATAAGTGTAATTATATAGACGAAGTCAAAAGAGCGATTAGGTTGAAAAAATAAAGGATTTCTAAACATCTTATTATCCTATAACACTATAACATAGACCAATTAAATGAAACGAAAAAAAAATAACACATGCAATCACGTGAAATATCTTAGTCGTTGTTGAATATTATACTTAGTATGTTTTACATGATAATGAATTTAAGTTATACATATATAGTTTGCGATATAAAATTTTATACAATTAAGTCACATTTACTTATGGCAACAAATAATATGTTTTATGAATATATCATTTTGATAATGTTTAAAGATTATATACACTTATGGTCCTGGCCTATTTGATGGTTCAATTTAATCTATAGCTTAAAAAAATTCAGAATATTGAATTAGTAGTCAGTGTAGTTAAACTTATTCTTCTTGTAGTGTGTTTTGAATCTATTGTACATTAAATGAAGCATAATGATATATAAAAGGTGTGTATATATATATATATATATGCACAAAATTTTATGGAGTGAATTATTACCATCTAAAACTACTATTGTTGTAAGTTTGAAGAAGTGAGTCTTGGATTTCGAATTTGAAAAGTGAATTTATCAAGGGAAAAGTTCAAAAACATTGGGATATATGAAGATTAGTGGTTGAAACTTCAGAAAAACTACCCTTTGTTTTGAACATATATGTCGAAAACTATATATAGACATACATATTCAAGTCATTGTATAATTTCCTACATATTTAATACTTGAATTTGGCAAACCAAACTTCAGGTCCATATGTCGGAAGTTTGTATGAACAAGCAATATGTCAAACTTCAAACATGGATTTTGTGTCGTGGCTCAAATGGAGAGAAGATGCACGGATATCCAAATGCGAAGGTGTGGGAGGGTAGCTATGAGTTTTAGGAGTCTGAACATGTTATAGGAACATATGCAATCACGTGAAATATCTTAGTCGTCATTGAAAATTATACTTAGTATGTTGTACATGATAATGAATTTAAGTTATATATATAGTTCGCGATAGGAAATTTTATACAATTAGGTCACATTTATTTATTGTAACAGATAATCTGTTCTCTCCACATGTCTGAAGCACCTTAGCTCTCTATCTTGTCCTCTACCTAGGTCACTCCCACCTTATCCCGAATATTTTCATTTCTTATCTTGCTGTTCCTAGTATGTTCGGACATCCTTATTTTCGCAACTTTCAACTTTTGAACGATGCTCTCATGTCATCCCCATGCCCTTCGAAGAGAAAATAATTCAAAGTTGGGGAGAAGGTACATTATCTCGAAATGGAAACATAACGAGCGATGAAACGTCATCGCGCCACGACATTAAATTGTGCGGTTGATGGGAGACAATCCATCGGTATCTATAATTTTAATTTTTAGTTAATTTTGAGTTTTGAGGATAGTTATAAATTTATTTTTGACTAATCCTTATGATTTCGAAGTGTTTGGAAGCAAAAATTTACTTGGGATTGAAGTTTTGGGTTAAACTACCTTCAAATTAGGGGTTGAAACACTTTTTGGCAGCTGAATGTCGCCAAAATGCATTGGGCGAGTCACCAATTGGTTCCTACCACTGCCAAAATTTCCAGAAAGCTGCCAGGAGTTCAGGCATCAAGTACTCTCTCCGAACGCAAATGGGAGTCCGCGAACGTGGAGGTTAATATGACAGACACTCCACGAACGCGGAGGTCAAATATTCTCACAGGGGTGCAAAAGCGCCCAAATGTCCACGAACACGGAGAGTCATGGTAGATTAAAATGAAGAATCTGTCATTTGAGCTAATTACATCTACCGACAACATTCCCCATTAGTCCGAAATTGCACAGGAAGAGGAAGAGCAAGTTCACGAGCAACATGATGGGAAAGCTTAGGAACTTATGCGGTAGCGGTGCTTCGGATGATGAGAACTTGACCTTCCCCTATGATGCAAGATCGGAGTGATTGCATTTCAGGGAGCCCCTCGTATTCTCTTTTGATATATGTACTGTGAGGACACTGTTTTATTTTCAGTTGGGGGTGCCTCCGTTTTTGCTCTTGTTTTGTATTTCCTGTTTTGGATGCTTGGGATTGTGTTGTTTGTTTATATTGTGTTGTTGGATGCTTGTTTTATTTTTTGGATGATGTGTCCTTGTCGGGACTTTGGATTTAAATTGTGAATCGTGTTGGATTAGTCGTTTTAGTTTTATTAGTTTTTATTGTTGTTGATAGCTTCTTTATTTTGTTTCTTTTATTTTGTGATGGTGTTGTTTATTTGAGATGTTGTGACTGGTGATGCCCTATGATGGATAGAGTGACGACTTTCTTAAGGGTAAAGCGTTGGTTGGTTGTGTGGTGAAGTCTGAGTAGCAATTGTTGTTGTGTGGTGAAGTCTGAGTAGCCTTTGTTGTTGCGTGGTGAGGTTTGAGTAACCATTGGTGGTGAAGTCTAAGTAGCCAGTCTCGAATAGATGCATGAGTTTGCCCAATGAAGGATTGGTTGACGAATTTCTTAAGGGCAAAATCGTCGTCTTTTTGGGAGGTTGTGGCTTGTTTGGTACTAAGAATAAAGTCTTGCATGTGAAAAATATTTTGAACATGCCCCTTTGTTTTGAAAATTGAGAATGTGTTGATGATTTTGTGACAACTCTTGTGACTCTTTTTATGACTCTTGATTCGTTGGCAGTTTAAATGTTCGAGGCCACTTGCATGTTGAAAGGGAAATAAGATTTTGAGCCATCTTGAATGATTTGCGTGCCATGTGTGGTGAGTCATGGAGTAATGCCTTGTGTTCGCTTGTGCCACCTAGAACTTGCCCGGTTTGTCTTGAAAAATCGGTCTAGATTGAGTTGGGTCGGAAAAATGATCGTAGGCTTTCTTTGATTGTTCTTGAAGTCCACTTGGCCTAAAAATCCCACCTTTGCAGTAAATGTATCCTTACTTTTCCCTTTTGAGCCTAATTCCTTTTTATTGGAAACCTTATCACAAGCATTATCCCTTTTGAAAATACATTCCTCTCTTGAACCCTTTCCCTCTTTGAACTTGATATTGTGAAAGTTGAGGCTAAAAGCCCAAGTTGGGGGTGTTATGGGAAACTCATAGAAGGGATGCCAATCACACAAGAGCTTGATAAGAAAAAGAAAAGAGAGAATGATGAATGGAGGAAAAAGTCATACAAAAAGAAAAAGTTTCGAAAAAAGTGAATAAATGAGTCTTGAAACCTCCGAAGTTTAAAATAATTGCATGTGGGGCATCTAGAATGAAAATGAGAAAAGTGAAAATGTGACATGTGCATTGGTTTGGAAAGTGAAGAAAATGTGGAAAAGTTGGAAAATGTTGAGTTGTTGAGTAGAGTTCAAGGAGGGTGTAGTCACTTGTACCTAAATGATATCCTTACCTTCTGTAAGCCTACATTACAAGCTTAACAAAGTCCTTTGTGATTTCTAACCAAATTAAGTTGAGTCAATGTTGATTGAAAATATGGGCAAGCCTATGGAGTGTCAGTTGTGTTCATGAGATGTTTTATTGTGAGTGTGAGCGTTTGTGTTCTTGTCCCACATATGTAAATACTTTGTGAGTGTTTGGGACATTTCTTCTCTTGTGAGGGCATGTACATTGATTGAGTGGTGATTTTGAAAATTTCAAATTGAATCAAGTGAGCATGTAAAAGGGCTAAAGATTTGAGTCTTTTTTTGAGTTAGAGTTGTTGTCACTTAATGATTCTTGGTTTTTGAAAAATGTTCCATGAGAATGTGGGATTGTTTTTGTGCAAAGTTTGCTCAAGGACTATTTGTTAGTACCAACGAATGTCATGATCTTGATCCTTAGTTGAAATGAGAGTATAGTGTGCTTCAATTGATTGCCTCTTGTGCTTTTCATTTTGTTTTACTTGAGGACAAGCAAAGTTGGGGGTGTTGATGAGTGAGTGATTTTCACTCATTTGGAGTCCTTTTCTTATGATTTTGTGGCACTTACATAGAGAAAGAGGTTAATTATCCTTTGAATATGGTTGTTTCAGGTACATATTGGTTGACAAGGAGTTTTGATGGAAAATAATGGAAATTGGGGCAAAATGGAGCTAAAAACATAGAATTTGGAGCTGGCAACAAAGTATTCTCCGTGAACGCGGTCAATAGCCCGCGAATGCAGAGCTTCGGTTTTTAATGAAACGTGAACGCGGTCAAGACTCCACGAACATGAAGTACAAGTTTACTGGCATCCGTGAATGCGGTGCAACTACGGCGAATGCGGAGTCCAAGCTGACTGACCTCCGCGAACGGGCCTATCCCTCTGCGAACGCGGAGAAGAAGACGTGCCTGACATCTTTGCAGTTTTGGAACTTCATATTTTTACCCTAATTCACAATATACACCGAAACATAGCCATTGTGAACACAAAGATTGAATTACAGATTATTATAGATTAGAGAGAAGAACTTGGGGGATTGAGGCTTGAATTGAGGGCATAGCTTTGAGAGCAAGATTTCTCAACAAACACCATTAGAGTGAAGATTGTGAGCTTGATTTGTAATTATTTTTCATTCCTTCTTCAACTATTCTGTTTGTATTGTTGAATTCTAGGTGTAATTGTTGATTGGTGGTTTGGATATTGTGTTAGTGATAAACAATATTTGGGTTGTTGATTTCTATCTTGTGTTGTTGTAATTAGTTGAATGCTTTCTCTTATATGAAACGGGTGTTTGATTATCCAATTGATCTCATGCTTTAATTGCTTTCCAATGGAATTGATCACTCCTAGGACTTGCCCATTTACTTTGATTGAGCTTGTAAAAGTCAATAGAGGTTGGGAAGGGTTTATTGGGGCATTATTTGAGGTTTAGCAACTCATATGTCGGAAATAGCTAGAAATGGTGATTCCTTGCAATGCCTATAATTGGATTGATTGGGTTGTCACTTGACTAGGTTCGCGAGAAATAGTTGAGAAATATTTGCCTTTATTAGTGAGAAATAGGTGGATAGATTCCAAGGCATATATGATTTTACCCATGATTAATTGAGATTGTATGATGCTAGTACACAATGGATCGTATAGATGTTGATTGAGTTTCCATTCCCAAATCTCCTTGGTAATCTTATTCGAAAAGGCGTTGTTCCTTTTTCTCCTCTATCCCCTATCCTAAATTTTTACTTGAAATCTTCATATTATAATTGCATCTTTCATTTTGGATTCAACCTAGTAGCTTGTAATTCTTTATTTCTTCAATCGCATAAACATTGTTCGTCGTGGGATTGACCCCAACTCTTTGTGGGATTTTTACTTTCTAGCGACCGCCTACATATTGAATCGTTTTAGGTGTAGTCGGGCATTATCAAGCTTTACAAAATATTAACTTTTATGGTTCATGCAATTGAGAGACTTGAAGGTTGTACGATATGCCATAGTGCATCTTAAAGTTTACTTCACCAATTGGTGTGGTTGACATTCACTGTTATCGCCATTATATTCTTTATTTCCCTGTTAGACACCTCAAATTGTCCACTAGTTTGAAGGTGGTAAGGTGTAGCGACCTTGTGCTTTACCCCATACTTGGACAAAAGTATTTCAAATGGACGATTACCTAAATAGGAGCCGCAATCACCTATAATATCCCTTGGTGTGCTAATTCTTGTGAAAAGGTACCACTTTAGGAACTTGTTGACACTCCTTCCTTCTTTGAGACATAGTAGATAGCCACTAGGATGAATTTGTTACCGAATGAGCTAAGGAATGGTCCCATGAAGTCAATTCCCCACACATCAAAGAGTTGAACTTCAAGAATTTGTGAAAGAGGCAGCTCATGCCTTCTTGAGATACTTCCTTGCATTTTGCATTGCACACATACATTATGAAAGCCATGTACATCCTGAGAAAATGTTAGCCAGTAGAATCTGGATTACAACGCCTTAGATGTTGTACAGGTTCCTTCATGGTGTCAACCCATTGGTGATGGATGACAAGCTTCAAGGATCTCTTTTACCTCAACTTCTGGAACGCAACGGTTGATAATATAATCAGCGTACTCCCTAAAGAGGTAGGGATCATCCCAAACATATTTCATAACATCAAAAAGGAACTTCTTCTTTTGATAGTTGTTCAATTAATTGGACATCAATCCACATACTACAAAATTCGCATAATCAGCATACCATGGCATTGAAGTTTTAGAGATCATCGTCACTTATTCATCAGGAAAAGTATCATATATGTCCATCTTATGAGCCAATGCAGCCCTTGAATGAAGCTTTGATAAATGGTCATCTACTTGATTCTCGCAACCTTTCCTATAGTTCACTTCAAAGTTAAACTCTTGGAGAAGAAGCATCCATCGAATCAATCTAGGTTTTGCTTCCTTCTTTGCCATCAAATACATGAGGGCTGTGTGATCAGTATGCACAACGACATTGGTACCCAACAAATACGCTCTAAACTTTTCAAAACTATACACCATAGCTAGAAATTATTGCTCAGTTGCTGTATAATTCTTTTGTGAATAATTCAATGTCTTGCAAGCATAGTAATGGGCTGGAAAAACTTATTCTTGCAATTCCCAAGAAAAACATCAAGTTCCATCCTACTTGCATCACACATCATCTCAAACGGAAGGCTCTCATCAAGTTCAACGATAATCGCAGCAGAAACAAGTTTGTATTTCAAACTCATAAATGCTTTTAGATAATTAGCATCAAAATCAAAAACACTTTCTTTTTCAAGAAACTGATATAATGTAATAGCAACCTTTGAGAAATCTTTTATAAATCCCCAGTAGAATATGGCATGGGCTAAAAAAATCCTCACATCTTTTAACAAAATAGGTGGAGACTACTTAGCAATAACATCAATTTTAGCTGGGTCTACCTCAATCCCATTTCTAGAATTTTAGGCCCACGGACAATCCCTTGCTTCACCATGAAATGGTACTTCTCTCAATTGAAAACCATATTTGATTTGACACATCATTATAATACTTTCCCGAAACAGTTCAAGCATTCTCCAAATGAGTCTCCAATAATGGAGAATTCATCCATAAAAACTTCCATAGACTCCTCCACCATATCAACAAATATAGACTACATGCACCTTCGGAAAGTGGCCGGTGTATTACACAACCCAAAGGACATCCGCGTCAACGCAAATGTACCATAAAGACAAGTAAATATGCTTTTCTCTTGGTCTTCTGCTGGTATCGAGATTTGATTGTAGCCCGAATAACAATCTATGAAGCAATATAACCTTTTTCCGACAAGACAGTCAAGCATTTGGACGATGAAGTGCATAGGGAAATGGTCTTTCTTAGTCCACAAATTTAGCTTCCAGTAATCCATACACACTGCACCCTGTCATTGGCCTAGTAGCCACAAGTTCATCCTTCTCATTTGGAACTATAGTCATGCCTCCCTTTTTGAGGACACATTGAACCGGATTTACCCATTTGCTATCCACAATAGGAAAGATCACACCCTCATTCAGCCGCTTAATGATTTCTTCTTCACTAGTTTTTGCATAGGAGGATTTAACCTCTGTTGGTGCTCTATGCTTGTCTTAGAACACTCGGTCAAATAAATTTTATGAGTACAAACACCCGAAGATATCACCACTATATATGCAATAGACCAACCCAAAGCTTTAATATGTTTCTTTAAAACTTTATTTAATGCATCCACTTGCAATTGTTCTAAGTCATTTGCAATTATCATCTGCAATGTACTTTCAGCCCCCAAAAAGATGTACCAAAGATGTGGTGGAAGCACTTTCAATTCTAATTTTGGGGGTTCTATTATTTATGGCTTGGCTGGTGGCACTTCTCGATTTGACAAATCTATGTCTATCTTCTTTGGATTCGATATGAAGGACTCTATATCAAGAATGGCAGCAACCACCTCATCATAGTCATTTATTTCTTCTTTATTATAATTAAGCAATACCGCAACCAATGAGTCCATTATAAAGGCCACTTCACCGATACTTTCTACGACTTCATAAATTTGGTCTAAGTGCGAGACCACATGCATGTCACTTGGGTACTTCATGGACTTGCAAATGTTGAAGTTTACTTCTTCTTCATTCACCCGAAATTTCAACTCTCCCTCCTCGACATCAACTAAAGCCTTTTCGGTAGCAAGGAATGGCCTACTAAGTACAATGGGTATTTCAACATCAATTTCACAATCCAATGACACGAAGTCAACTGGGAATACAAACGTATCTACCTTTACTAGGAAATCATACACCACCCCTATAGACCTTTTGACTGACCGGTCCACCATCAATATCCTTATATTCATTGGCTTTGGTTCCTCGAGAGAGTTTATTGAACAACTCAAGGGAATTAGATTAATGCTTGCCCCAAGATCACATAAAGCTTTGGAAAATTTATGCACTCCAATGGTGCATGGTATAGTAAAATCCCCCGGATCATTCTTCTTCACGATCACATTGTTAATAATGATGGAACTACAAGTCTAAGGAATCTTTATAGTTTCATAATCTATGAACCACTTCTTTGTGACCATACCAGACATTTCAAGCAAAACATTCAATAAAAGGATATGTATCAACAAATCCTTGACTAACCCTGAGAACTTTTGAAACTTTGCGTTATTATCTTTCTTCCTCAATCGTTGAGAAAGAGGAGGAGTTCTTTTTATTGGAGCTTGAGAAGTTGGGGCCTTACTTTACAATCTCTGTCATTCACCTTTGGATCATTTTCAATATCCTCTACTTATGGTTCTTCAACTTGTTTTGGTTGCTCATAATCGATAGCCACAGTCTTGTTGCAAAGTTTATCAATCACCGGTTCATTTTGCAACACTTTGCACTTCTAGTTACTATGGCTGAAACTTGGGTAGCAATCTTTTAATCGACATTCACATGATGAGCCAATACTTCTTTCGATATTGAATACACAAGAGCAGCAAGTTGGCCTATCTTCCCTTCAAGTTTTTAAAATGATGAAGGATGGAAGGTAACTATATTTGACAACAATAAGACATCACTGCTTATCTCTTGCAATATCATATCGGACTCCTCAACCTCATGAAGAATCTTGGCTAGCAAGTCCTTGGTCCGAGCAGTTTCGTTATTGGTTTGTTGTCTCTTTGTTTTTTTTAATTCGTGAAGTAGTAAATTTCTCGAGCACGGAGATAAACAAATTGATTTTTGTCATAGTTACCCCCAACTTCCTCTTCATCAATAAGTTGTCGTACTATTCTTGACCTTTTTGAAAACCCAAAAATCACAATACCATGAAGATGTGAGAAACATATGTGAAACAATGATATTTTATTGGTAGAAGACAAAGAAAAGCATTAGAACCCAATCCGAGACAGAAAATAGTCATGCTGAAAAACAACATCTTGGAGGAAAATAGCTACAGATATTGCTAAAGTGAGGAGGGGGTCGCTTAAGAAATTTTTACTTTTGCGCCAGTCGTTTCTTTCACGACCTGTCGCCCCCTAAATATGAAAAACTCAATTTTCAGTCAACTTTGCATACAAAGATCAATCCTCATGATTTAAGTTTAAACAATAACCAACAAGTGATTTGAAAACTTAATAAATTAATCACAAAAACCATGAAAATCCTCATGATTTAAGTTTAAACAATAACCAACAAGTGATTTGAAAACTTAATAAATTCATCACAAAAACCATGAAAATCATTTTTGAGTTTCCATGAGCATTTATCAATCACTAAATGGGCAAGCTATTTACTCAAAATTTTGAACATGAAATGGGTACCCAAGGCTTGCCCAATTACAATAACTCAGCGCTCACAACTGTAATCAACAAATAGCAAGCGATGTTGGGTCAACTAAAACAATAATCAACACCGCAAGTTGAAAACTTTTCACCCCAACCAATACCACCAATATTCAAACAAAACATAAGAGATTTTAAGAGTAAAATTTACCATCTTAAGAGAGAGTGAGAGAGTAGAAGAGACATACTGGATTGCGTTTCCACAATGAAGATCAAGAGTTTTGGAGTAACTTTGAAACAAAATAGGAATGGAAGAGGAACCTTTTCATTTTTTGCTTTTTGCCGTTTGGATTCTATTTCTAGGACTTTTCAAAGTCTAGGTTTTCCTTTAAGCAGTTGTTTTATTGCTTTCACAACCCTTTAATGATACACAGGGCTTGCTTTTACGAACATCCCTCCACTTCTGCGATCTTTGCTTTAGCAAGGTGTTTTCGCTTTTGCGAACCTCTCTTAAGTGAGGTGCTTTTAGTTTTTACAACTTTAGAGGAAGTCTTCAGCAGGGACACTTTCTGGTCATTTATGCGAGATAGGTGCCAATTTTTGCGACTTTTCCAGTCATGTTTGGCGAGGTTGAATGCCCAAAAACTTCTCCAAGCCTCATTTTGAAAGGGGTTTTATTCTCTAACTTCAAATCCTTCAAGATTCTTGCCTTTAAACCTATTCAAATCAAATATAAATACTTTGAAATCGTGAAGATTAGTCTAAAGTAAAATGCTAAACTATTCTAACAATCAAAAGCTCAAAAATTAAAATAAGAATCAGAATTTTTAGAAAATAATGGGTTGCCTCCCATCAAGCGCACAATTTAACGTGGCAGCGCAACACCAATTGCATCAACCTTTAAGTTTCCATTTTGAGGTTATAAACCTTCTCCCCAACTTCAAATCAATTTTTGTTGAAATGCATTGGGAGCACATGAGAGAATCAAGAGTCTCACTTGATCTCTCAATTTCGAAGATTTGAATTTCTTACCCAACATAACATTGATTTTTCAGTGAGGAGAATTGGACATGAGTAATAGGATGACTAGGCCATTTGAGCATTGAAATTCCTAATTCTTGGCCTTCAAGTGGGTGACACTCTTACTTCCAAATAAATTAAAGTTGCCATATAGGTTATTTTATGTTTTTTCTTGGAACATTAGTATAATTTCTTTGATTTTGGCATCTTAGACTTTTATTGGTTTGGTTCGGTTGCTTAAATTCAAGATTCATATATGTTTATCACAACCCCTTTTTCTCGAGACTCCAACTCCACTTCACTCTTGTTTGTGTTAACGCTCAAATTACTCACAAAGAAAATTAAATGAGTAAGGGATCGCTTGGAATATAAAATACCAAATAAAAGTGTCGGGGTCGAATCCCATAAGGAGTGAAGAATTCAATAAATAAATTAAGGTGCAAACAAATTTGTTGTAGCAATAAGAACAAATGGTTGGACGATTCCATCAAAATTAACATAAGGGTTTTGAAATTAAATATAAGAATTCAACTAAAAATTGAGATTTAAACAAGTAAAAGATGACCTAGGGGTGTGTGTGTCTATATCAACATAAAATAAGGGTACAAGTGCTTTCTCAACAATGCTAAATAATAATGAATAGGTTTGGGTAATCATAAACAACACAAATCTACTTTTGATCTCAATACATCATATAATAGAATCTCCTTTCGGTCTCATCCATTTAAATATACAAATCAATCCAATACCTACATAAAATATCTCTTTAGATCATATTTGGCAATTAGAAATGTAACTAAAATTTCTCTTTCATGCAAACTACAGCAATCAAATCCAATTTGCAAGTATTGAACGATTTAACCACTTGAATTAATTTCTTTGGAGCATCAATCAAAGATCTACGCTAGAACTAAGTTTTCAACCTTAGACCATAAATTGCACCCATACTAAATAGATAAAATCAGTGAATAAATAGCAGAAAAAAGAGAAAGACACTAGACCCATGAAATTAGTTAATACCCAACTCTATAATCATAGCCAAGAATTGGGGTTTTAGCCAAGCATCATAAAAGGGAAAGAAATTATACCAAATATGTTTTCAGCTATCAAAGTATTGATAATCAACAATAATCTTCTACATCTACTTTGAATTGAACCCTCAATTGTGAATTACAAATTGTTCAAAACCCCAAAACCAAGAGAAAAGTTAAGTTCTAATGCTAATTTTTCAAAATCTTTTCAAAAGGATAAAAAGATAAAAGATGGATACAATTTGTCTATCTTTTAAGGTATTTATAATTTCTGAAAAATTAGTCCAAAATTCCTTGTGCAACTTGATCAAAAACATTAGTCGGGCTCGCCTACTTTATCAGTGGATCATCGTTCTGTTCTTTAGCTTGCCCTTTCTCAGTTTCAGGCTTCAGGTATTTGAACCTCAATTGGCAAATTCGATTGATTCAGCCTTTCACGTTCGGTGAATCACCGATCACCACCTTTGTTTGCCCATTAATCCTTCATTTTAACTTAGAAGTCTATCACCTTCGACGATGGAATAGACCTCACCTTATCACATTTGGCATATCGCCATTATCTGATTTCATCACCGAGTTGCCTTAACATTTCATCAACAAACACTGTCAACTTAGGCAGAGTTCAGGCAAAGTGGGAAATTTGCCAACTGCTTTCGGCAATCCTTAGGTTGGGGTTTTCACTCTTTTTAAGTGTTTTTGGCCTCTTTTTATGCGATTTAATCCTTTCCTTTTACTTTGACCTTCATAGCTGAAAAAAATCAAAATATCATCAAATAAAGACATAAATAAGCATTGAGGACGCTATTTGTTAAACTAAAACCCCCCAAATGAAGATAAATCTTTGAGTGATCAATTTCCTCAACTTAAACTTTTGCTTGTCCTCAAGTAAATCAAGAACACAATCAGTTAAACAAGGGTGTCTACAACAGTGCACATTTTGAGTTAACATGCAAGTGCCATCATAAGGCTACCATCAAGTGTATGCAATATCTCAATTATGATCAAGAATCTTCAAATGATGACTAGGAGGCGTCAATCAAAGCTCAAGCTCACCAATGCTCCCTTATAATGCAAAACC
Source organism: Solanum appendiculatum (assembly GCA_018342035.1). NCBI lineage: Eukaryota > Viridiplantae > Streptophyta > Magnoliopsida > Solanales > Solanaceae > Solanum > Solanum appendiculatum. The sequence continues at coordinate 375,365 of JAGDQO010000392.1, read as the reverse complement.
ATGCTTTGACAAAAGCATTCAAGTGTCCTCACAACAAAAACAATTCCATGCCCTCACAAAGCACATCAACAAAGAAGTTAGGAATCAACACACATGGCACTTCAAACACAATCATGTAGCATAGCTCTAAAAATCAAGAAGCTTGTGTGCGATGTTCATTGCAAGGGTCACATCAATAAGCAGCTAGTCAACACAAGAATCAAGAATATCATTCAAAAGTAAAGCCACGCAAATTTCTTCTTGCAACATCAACACAAATCACATTTCTCATCATTAGTACTAGGGGTGTCAAATGGGCAGGTTGAATTGAAATTGGAGATATTAAAATGGGTTGAAATAGAAATGGGGTTGGGTCCTGACCCGCCCAAGTTAAGTTTGGGCTCAAATGTGCTAAAAAGGGTTTGGGTCTTTACCCGCTCAATTTGACCCGCTTAATCTCAATAATTTTAACATATTGTTAGTTAACTTTTATAACCACAATTTGAATTTCAACTCAAGAATTCTTTTTAAAAAAAGTTACAAATGGATAGATAAATCCTAAAATATATTAAATAGATAATTATTCACACCTTTAATATAAGAACATACATTACATCAATGCAAATAAAGAGTCTTAAAATGTGTTGAAATTGGAGATTGAATTGGGCTTAATTGAAGACTCTATTAAAATAGGTTAAGGCTTCAATGGGTTGAGATTGAACTCGATTCAAATTATCTTGATCCCAACCCTTAAAATCCTGGGCGGCTTGGGCGGGTTACCTATATTTGGGTTCATTTTTGAAACCCCTAATTAGTATTATCCAAGACATTGATAATGGAAAAAATTTATGAGTGGGTGATTTTCACTCATTTGGAGTTCTTTTCTTGTGAGTTTGTGGTACTTAAGTAGAGAAAGAGGTTAACTTTCCTTTGAATATGGTTGTTTCAGGTACATGTTGGTGAAAAAAGAGCTTTGATGAAAAAGAATGAAAATTGGAGAAAAATGGATCTAAAACATGAAAATTGGATCTGGCAGTGAAGTACTCTCCGCGAACGCGGAGAGCCACGCACAACCGTAGAGCTCCAGCTGGCATTGAATTGCGAACGCAGGACATCCTCCGCAAACGCAGAGTACAACTTCTCAGGCTACTACGAACGCGGTGCTTTCTCCGCGAACGCGGAGTGCAATTACTCTAACCTCTACGAACGCGGAGTGCAATTACTCTAACCTCTACGAATGCGGAGCTACCTCTGTGAATGCCGAGAAGAAAAGGTGACTGACATCAGGGCAGTTCTGGAAATTCACATTTTGACCCTAATTAACTATATACACTGATTCACAGCCATTTTGAGAAGGAGGAATTCATTATTCATTGAAAATTCAATTCATCAATCAGAGAACACAGAGAATAAGGAGAAGAACCTTGGGGATTGAGGCTTGGGCTCAGCTTTGAGATCAAGATTCCTCAACAAACACCATTAGAGTGAAGATTGTGAGCTTGGGTTGTAATTATTTTTCACCTTTCTTAAACTCTTTGCTTTGTATTGTTGAATTCTAGGTGTTAATTGTTGATTAGTTATTTGGATATTGTGTTAGACATAATCAATCTTTGAGTTTTTTATTTCTATCTTGTGCTTTTGTAATTAGTTAATTGCTTTATCATTTATAAAATGGGTTTTTGATTATCCAATTAATCTCTTGCTTTATTTGTTTTCCATTGGAAGTGATCACTCCTTGGACTTGCCCATTTACTTTGATTTAGCTTGTGAGAGTTAATTGAGGTTGGGTATGATTGATTGGTGCATTAATTGAGGTTTAGCAACTCAATTATCGTATTTTGCTAGAAATTGTGAATCCTTGCATTTACTTTAATCGGATTTCTTGTGTTGCCACTTGATTGGATTCGTGAGAACTAGTTGCGAAATATTTGCCTTTGTTTAATAGTATTAGGTAGATAATTTAGTTTTCGAGGCATATATGATTTTACCCATGATTAATTGAGATTGTATGAAGCTAGTTTTCAATGGATGGATTTTGATCGATTTCCCATTCCCAAATCCCTTTGGTAATCTTGTTCGATAGAACTTTGTCCCTTGTTCTCCTCTATCCCCTATCCTAAATTCGTTACTTGAAATCTTCTCATATTTATAATTGTATCTTTCATTTCGAATTCAAACTAGTAGCTAGTAATTCTTTGTTCTTCAATCACCGTGCACATTGTTCCTCGTGGGATCAACCCCAACTCTTCAATGGGTTTATACTTACATAGCAACCGCCCACACTTTGAATCGTGATAGGTGTGGTTGAGCGTTATCAAAAATGGTGCCGTTGCTGGGGAACAATTTGGCGTGTTGAATTGATTTAGAATTTTTAGTTTACTAGTTTCTATCCAAATTGTGAATATTTGTTTGCGTTTTGTTTCTTGTTTGTTTTCATGGCTTCTTGTGAAGGAACAAGGTTTGGTGAGTGCAAGCCCTATGTTGATGACCCATGGCCTTGTTGTGGAAGAATTCATGTTGGGGATAGTTGTTTGGATGCCTCGTTAGATGAAGAGATGGGTGTTGTGAGTCAATCTTGGCTCTTGTACTAGTCTCATCGACTTGAAAAGGGTGATAGGCTAAGAGATCTAATGTTCCAAATGAGGAATGAATTCCACAACTTGCACCGAGCTTGGTGCCATGAGATGATTCAACTTGAGTTCGAGATTGCTACTTTGAAGGCCAATGCGAGATCAACGTTTGGAGTACGTAAGGCTCCTTGTCAAGTGGTCAAGAGTAAGGCATTGGAGTTGGACGGTCAAGAAAAAGGGGTTGTGTTCGATATTGATGAGATCTTGGGTATTTCAACCAAACAAAACCAATAAAATTCCAAGATGCCAAAATCAAGGCAATGATACTAGAGTTGCAACAAAAAGCCAAAAAGATCATATATGTCAATTTTAGTACACTGGGAAGTGATAGTGTCATGCACTTGAGGGCCAAAGGTTATGAAGTTCGTTGTTCGAATGGCCTAGTGATACTATCACTCTTGCCCAATGCTCCTATACGAAAGAATGATGTGAAGTTGGGCAAGAAATTCAAATCTTCGAAGTGGAGAGATAAAGTGAAACACGTGATGATCTCCGGTAATCCCCAATTGCTTCGATGAGAAAATAATTTGAAGTTGGGGAGAAGGTACATCGCCTCATTGTGGAAACATAAAGGGTGATGCAACCGGCGTCGCGCCGCGACATTAAATTGTGCGCTTGATGGGAGGCAACCCATTGGTATTAAAAATTTTAATTTTTGGTTAATTTTGAGTTTTCTTTAATTTTTAGGTTAGATTAGAATTTTATTTTTGACTAATCCTCATGATTTCAAAGTGTTTGGAGGTGTTTTGAACAGGTTTGGAAGCAAAAATGCACTTGGAATTGAAGTTTGGGGTTGAACTACCTTCAAAATGGGGGTTGGAAAACTTTGGGCAGCTGACGGTCGCCAAAGTACAATGGGCGAGTTGCCCAACAGACCCACCCATCGCCAAAATTTCCAGAAAGCTGCCAGGAGTTCAGGTCTCAAATACTCTCCGTGAATGCAGAAAAGGGACCGCGAACACGGAGGTGAAAATGTTCGAACCTCCGCGAACACGCCCTCTTGACCGTGAATGCTCTAGTATGTCCACGAACACAGAGGGTCGGGGTATGTTAAAAGGCAGAAATGCCAACAGTTGAAATCAGTTTTAAACAAACCCCCTTTTCTCCTTTCAGTTTCTAAGACAAAAAAAATCTCCCCATAATCCTTTCCCTTCTCTAAATTGCTTCCTAATCTACTACCTTTGGACTAGAGTCTACAGTAAAGGTATAATTTCTAACCCTTACTTTAGTTATTTTTTGTTCTTGGGTGAGTAATAATATTAGAAATTTGGTGCTATAATGATTTGTTGATTTAAACTTGCCTTGTTTGTGTTTAATTGTTGATAATGGGTAGAATTTATATTTGTTGCATTGTGATTGTTGATCCTTGAATCTTGGGGTCGAATTGGGGGTAAAATTCTGTGTGGAAATTGGAAATACTATGCCTTATTGTTTTCTTAAATGGAACTTGAATTTTGTGCTGAATTATGGATTTTTGTGGTGGAATTAGAGAGTTATTGTGTTGAGTGTTGATAATTGGTGATTGGGAGATTGGTTTGGGGGAGGATTATTGTTAAATTTTGTTGAAATCTTGATGCCCATGATGTATTTGTTAAAATGCCTAAATGACTCTATTTTTCTGGGGACGAACACATCTCCGCGAACGCTGAGCTTTCTCCGCGAACGTGGAGGTGTCTGAATTCCTGTGCTCCGCGAACGCGCCAATTGGTCCGCGAACGTAGAGGTTGGCCTGTTTTTGAGCCGCGAACGCGGAGAAGGAGTCAGTTCCGTCCCAAAAACAATAACTTTGCATAAATTAATCAGGACTTATTTTAATTATTTTGTTTGGCCTAAATACTTCCTAATACATTGTTTTAAGTGTCCATAAGAACTTTTAACATGTTGGCTTCTTTTGTAGGTACTTTGAACTAAAAATGTCAACCGACAACATTCTCGCGTCATTCGAAACTACACCCGAGGAGGATTATTTCAATGCAACTAGGTTCTTGTGCACCAAATGCACCCGTAAATATGACAAATACTTGGGCCGAGCTATTGTGAAGGAAAAAGGGATCTATTTGGAAAAGCTTTAACATGGGATGCAGGATTTCTTTAAGCAGCTTGAGTCTTGTGGTTGGATGGTGTTCGCTACTGAGCCTATCAAGGCTAATCACACCATCGTAGCTGAGTTCTATGCTAATGCCTCGGAGATTGATTTTAATGAGGTCGCCGTTACTACCGTCCGAGGGATGCAGGTGCATTTCAGCCCAGTGTTGATTAATGCTTATTATGGTCTCCCAGATGCGGATAACAAGATATATCTGGAGCGTTACAGGGAGCTGGGTAGTCAGTGGCTGGTTTATAAGTTGCACAATGGTGAGCCTCCGGAGTGGTTCGAGACGAAGAGAGAGGTGGAGTCCCGTGAGTTTACAGCGGAGGCCAAGACTTGGCTCTTTATTATATATGCTGGGGTCATTCCCTCTACACATGACACCTAGGTGACACTAGACAGGGCTTTGGTCATTGCAGCTATTATGGATAGGCTCACGGTAAATGTAGGCTAGCTAATTCTGGATCATATTATTGAGGTGGCTCAAGGTAGAGCCAGGAGTCTTATCTGTCCTTCTTTTATCATTGAGTTATGCTATGTTGATGGAGTGTTGAGGATGCCTACTTAAGAGGAGAAGAAGCCCGGGAAGGAGATACACCCACTAAAGAAGAGGGGCGGCTATAGTAGCCAGAACAAGAAGAGAAAGATCGATGTGGCCGACCCACAGTTCAGGCAGTTCACTGAGCCCAGTTCTGAGACAGGTGCTTCATATTTAGCTGGACCCCTCCAATTTGGGCCCGCCACGATGCGATACATATCTTCTCAGATACAAGGAGTGGATGCTTAGATCCGAGAGCTAGTTGATGGCCTTTCTACCGAACCTCTGGAGCCATATCTGAGGGTGCATCTGCACCTACTATTGCCTTTGTAGCTGCTACATAGAAGGCTATGTCTGATATATTGGAGCATTTGAGTCGGAGGCAGGGGAAGATTGAGCAGCGCCAGTGGACTTTTCGAGAGCATGAGAAGAAGAAGAGCCGGTTCTTGAGAAAGATGATGGGCAAGCTCCGGAACCTATACGGTAGCAGTCCATATGATGATGAGGATTTGTCATTCCACTCTGATGCTAGCTCAGAGTGATTGCACTTCAGGGAGCCCTCGTATTCTTTATTAATTTTTGTACTGTGAGGACACAGTTCGATTTTTAGTTGTGGGTGCCTCCCTTTTGACTCCTATTATGTATTTGTTGTTCATGATGATTGGGATTGTTTGTTGGTTGTTATGTTGTTGGATATTTGTTTGATTTATGGATGATGTGCCCTAGTCGGGCTCTTATTTTGTTTATGGATGATGTTCCCCTGTCGGGCTTTTGGAGCTTAATTGTTGATTGTGTTGGATTAGTCGTTTTCATTTTAGTAGTTTATTGCTTTTGATAGTTTCTTTATTTTATTTCTTTTGTGTTGAGATGGTGTTGTTGTTTGGAGTTGTTATTGATTGGCGATGCCCTATGATGGATAGAGTGACAACTTTCTTAAGGGTAAAGCATCGATTGTTTATTGGTAAAGTCTGAGTAGCCATTAATGGTGAAGTCTGAGAAGCCATTACTATTTATTGGTGAAGTCTGAATAGCTGGTCTTGAATTGATGTATGAGTTTGCCCAATGATGGATTGGTTGACGGCTTTCTTAAGGGTAAATTTGCAGTGGTCTTTTCGAGAGATTGTGGCTTGTTTGGTATTAAGAATATAGTCTTGCTTGTGAAAAATGTATTTTTGAGCATACCCCTCCGTTTTGAAAATTGAGCAAGTGTAGAATGATTTTGTGACAACACTTGTGACTCTTTTTGTGACTCTTGATTCATTGGCGGTCTAATTGTTTAATGACACTTGTTTGTTGAAAAGGAAATAAGATTTTGATTCATCTTGAGTGATTTGCATGCCATGTGTGGTGAGTCGTTGAATAATGCCTTGTGTTTGCTTGTGCCGCCTAGAACTTGCCCGGTTAGTCTTGAAATATTGGTCTTAATTGAGTTGGGTTGGAAAAATGATCTTAGGCTTTTTTTGATTGTTATTGAAGTCCACTTGACCTAAATATCCCACCTTTGCACTAAATGTATCCCTAGTTGTCCCCTTTGAGCCTAATACCCTTTTATTGGCAACCTTATTACAAGTCTTAGCCATCTTGAAAATGCATTCCTCTATTGAACCCCTTCCCTCCTTGAACATGATGTTGTGAAAGTTGAGGCTAAAAGCCTAAGTTGGGGGTTTTTCGGGATACTCATAGAAGGGATGCCTATCACATAAGAGCTTGATAAAAAAAAAGAGAAATGATGAATGGAGGGAGATGTCAAAAACAAAAAAAAGTTGTGAAAAAGAAAGTGAATAAAAGAAGCTTGAATCCTCCAAAAGTTGAAAATAGTTGCATGTGGGGCATTAAGAATGAAAATAAGAAAAAGAATGTGAATTGTGCATTGGTTTGGAAAGAAAAGAAAATGTGGGAAAAGTGGAAAATGTTGAGTTGTTGAGTAGAGTTCAAGGAGGGTGTAGTCACTTGTACCTAAATGATATCCTTACCTTCCCTAAGACTACATTACAAGCTTAACAAAGTCCTTTGTGATTTCTAACCAAATGAAGTTAAGGCAATGTTGATTGAAAATATGGGCAAGCCTATGGTGTGGCACTTGTGGGCTTAAGATGTTCTTTTGTGCGTGTGTGTGTTTGCGTTGTTGTCCCTTGTCTTGTAAATACTTTGTGAGTGTGTTTGGGACATTCCTTGTCTTATGAGGGTATGTAGGTTACTTGAATGGTGATTTTGAAAATTCCAAATTGCATCAAGTCAGCATGAAAAAGAGCTAAAGAGTTGAGTCATTTCTTGAGTTTGAGTTGTTGTCACTTAATGATTCTTGGTTTTTGAAAAATGTTCCATGAAAATGAGGGGTTGTTTTTGTGAGAATTTTGCTTGAGGACTATTTGTTAGTACCAACCAAAGTCATGATCATGATCTCTATTATGAATGAGAGTGTGTTGTGCTTATTGTGATTGCCTCTTGAGCTTTAGATTTTGTTTTGCTTGAGGACAAGCAAAGTTTCTAAGTTGGGGGTGTTGATGAGTGGGTGATTTTCACTCATTTGGAGTCCTTTTCTTGTGATTGTGTGGTACTTAAGTAGAGAAAGAGGCTAAATTTCCTTTGAATATGGTTGTTTCAGGTACATGTTGGTGAAAAAAGAGATTTGATGAAAAATAATGAAAATTGGAGCAAAAAGGAGCTAAAACATGAAAAATGGATTTGGCAGTGAAGTACTCTCTGCGAACGCGGAGAGCCAGGCATGACCACAGAGCTCCAACCGGCATTGAACCGCGAACGTGGGACATCCTCAGCGAATGTGGATTACAACTTCTCAGACTACAGCGAACGCGGAGTGCAATTACTCTGACCTCTGTGAACACGGAGAAAAAAAGGTGACTGACGTCTGGGCAGTTCTAAAATTTCACATTTTGACCCTCATTCACCATATACACTGATTCACAGCCATTTTGAGAAGGAGGAATTCATTATTCATTGAAAATTCAATTCATCAATCAGAGAACACGGAGAATAGGGAGAAGAACCTTGGGGATTGAGGCTTGGGCTCAGCTTTGAGATCAAGATTCCTCAACAAACACCATTAGAGTGAAGATTGTGAGCTTGGGTTGTAATTATTTTTCACCTTTCTTCAACTCTTTGCTTTGTATTATTGAATTCTAGGTGTTAATTGTTGATTAGTGATTTGGATATTGTGTTAGACAAAATCAATATTTGGGTTTTTGATTTCTATCTTGTAGTTTTGTAATTAGTTGATTGCTTTATCATTTATGAAATGTGTTTTTGATTATCCAATTAATCTCATGCTTTAATTGATTTTCATTGGAATTGATCACTCCTTGGACTTGCCCATTTACTTTGATTTAGCTTGTGAGAGTTAATTGAGGTTGGGTATGATTGATTGGTGCATTAATTGAGGTTTAGCAACTCAATTGTCAGATTTTGCTAGAAATAGTAAATCCTTGCATGGCCTTTAATCGGATTGCTTGTGTTGCCACTTGATTGGGTACGTTAGAACTAGTTGAGAAATATTTTCCTATGTTCGATAGAATTAGGTAGATAATTTAGTTTTCGAGGCATATATTATTTTACCCATGATTAGTTGAGATTGTATGAAGCTAGTTTGCAATGGATCGTATGGATTTTGATCGATTTCCCATTCCCAAATCCCTTTGGTAATCTTGTTCGATATAGCTTTGTCCCTTGTTCTCCTCTATCCCCTATCCTAAATTCGTTACTTGAAATCTTCTCATTTTTATAATTGTATCTGTCATTTTGGATTCAAACTAGTAGATAGTAATTCTTTGTTTCTCCAATCGCCCTGCACATTGTTCCTCGTGGGATCCACCCCCACTCTTCGTTGGGTTTATACTTGCCTAGCAACCATCCACACTTTGAATCGTGATAGGTGTGGTTGAGCGTTATCAAAAATTAATCCTCAATCATTAACATTGAAAACACAAGCAATCTCAATCATTTCACAACTCCAAAATCAAGGGGCAATGGATAGAGAGACAAAATGAAATCAAAACCAACCAAAGATTATAAAGAAAACAAAAATACTATAATATATCAAAATAGAACTGAAATAACAGAATACAATTCAAAAGGGGAATATATGCACAGGAGCCCTCATCCCACAAAAAATAACTAGCAGTGTCCTTAACGCTATCAAAATATAAGTATGGGAAAAGAATCAGTGAAAAGTCCCCCTACCAGGCTATGCCTATGAAGAACTCTGATCCTGAGGCTCGGAGAGGATGGCATCATCACGGGCATCTTTACCCTGCAAAACTGAAACTAGAGGTAGCAATGTAGCATAAATCGTGGCTTCAGCGCCCGGCATATCGGGAGGAGGAATAGTAGATTCTGAAGGACAAACCCCACTAGTTCCAACTATGGAATTCTCCAGACAAGATCTCTCTATAGTCGCATGTACCATCGACTCCTCTATATCTTGCAACTTTGCTAATATCTTAGCCATCCTTTGCTCATCATCTCTTTGAAAATCATCCTCATCAGTCTCCTCAGTTGCATAATTGTCAGCCTCATCATCAATATCTTTTGGCAATTCAGCTACCCCACTAGGTCTATTAGCTCTCGACTCAGCAGGAGGCACAACCTGGGGTATCTCGGGCAAGGGAACCTCATCCCATAGCATTGAAATATCAGTGGACTTTAGCTGGTTCACATCAGCCCTATGGGTAGCTATGTCTCCCCTCAACTCAGTCAAATCAATAGAGCTGCCCTAACACTTCTCTATTTCCTCAACCATAGCATGAGGTTATCCAACCTTTCCCCATACAAAGCTAGAGGGGTCTGGTGGATAACAACCTAAACCCTAACAGGGCACACAGTAGCCTCAGTAGCCCTCTCAATAATCTTGGGGATCTCCTTCTCAAGCCTTGATGCCCTCGCATCCACTGAATGGGCAAGGTTTCCCATATGATAAATCAAGAACTGAGTCAATGGAGGCCGGGGTGCAAGGGTAGGTGCAGTTGAAGTGGATGGTGCAGAAGAACTAGTAGGCACAGACGAGGGTGGAGTGATACTTGAGGGCTCCACAGAAGGAGCAGGGTGTGTAGTGTCAAACTCTAGAGTAGTGGGATCCACTACCGGAGTAGTGTCAGGTGGTGGCGGCTTCCTCCTAGCTGCATTATCTCTCAAATAATCAGCTTTTATCCTTTGAATGTTATTTGATGAGGCGGGGGTAACTCGGACATCAGTCCTCTCTCTGAATGGCACTCCAGCTGCCTCACACAGCAATGTGATCAAGACTGGGAATGGAAGAGCAGTCTGCTTCTGTCGGGCTCTCTTAAGCATCTCCTCTACAATAATAGCCCAGCATGGATCGTCTCCCCGTCAATAATAGAACCCACTAAGATGGCCTTCAGGTGTTGGAGGATTGACTCATTCTAGGACAATATTATGTTGCTGCTGATGAACTCAAACCAATTCCGGACTCCAATGTTGATATCTTTCTTTTGTATCTTCACTCCGTCAGCCATCATGAAGGAGTAATATAAAAAATCAGAGGTGCCAACCAACCCTTCAAGGCATCAAGGCTATGCTTCATATGCAATTTGTACATTTTGTCCTTGTTTCCTTTCGTGCCCAAAACATCATTTATCGTACCCAGATGGCATTGAACCATCTTTCATGGGACTTCGACCTCTTCCAAGGGTTTCCAAACAACGCTCGACCTTTGCTTAGGCTGTATAGAACTCATGAACCCATGCTGGGACATATGGGGGTCAAGCTCTTGTGAATAGCCCAAACCCATGGAACTTGATTTTGTCCCATATAGCAGGGTAGTCGCTCATAACTCCCTCCATAGATAAAATGCCTCTCCTAAAGAATGGATTGCTGCCTCGCTGCTTTGAGCCTATTGAGGGCTTTTGGAGCTATAACCGGGAGCACTCTAGAGGTACTCACATTAGTGGCTGGGTTTTGAGGCAATTTGGACTGGATGTCAGTCCTCTTCTTTTCCACCACTTTGTTGGGTTGTTCACTCACATGCATAGAGGTACATGGAGTGACCTGCTGCTACTTAGAGGGTTTGTGTATGACTATCCCCTTTTACTTCTTTTGAAGGGGTGGAGGAGATTCTTGCTCAGAATCAGATATCACAACACTTTTACCTCTAGCATTTCCCATTTCTTGTAAAGTAAAACATTTCAAAACAAAGATCGGGTGAAGGTTAGTTAAGAAGACGTATGCAAGCATCACAGTCAAAACAATGTTCTAAGGCTCGTCGAATGGAAAGGTGATTTTCCTAATAGGTTGGGCGAGGATAGACAAGCTCGCCAAAGTTGACAAGATAGAATTAATTTTCACTCAGGCATTAAGGCAAGAGATAAACCAACAATCAGGCACTAAATTTCCACCCTTCCATTCTAAGATAGGTTTATTCATAACCTGAAATTTGACTACTTGGGTTCTACCATCAATGGAAGCATACCAAAAATGAAGCCAATCCATCCCATGAATGACATCGAAATCTATCATGTCTAACTCTACAAGATCAACTAAGGTCACTTTATGAGAAACTGAAACTGGGCAATTTCTATACACCCTTGCAACAATAGAAGCACCAAAAAGAGTAGAGACTAAGAAAGTTTGAAAAATGATTTTAGGACTAACATTAAACTTTATAGCCGCGTAAGGAGTAGCAAAAGACAATGTAGCACCTGGATCAAGCAATGCATAAATATCAAACTGAAAGACTCGTAACATATCGATAACAACATCTGAAGAACCCTCAAGATCATGTTGAGTCTGAAGATTAGAGAATTTGTTCTGACATGGGGCACCAACGGTACTAGAAGAAGCACTAGGCTGAGCCTGAGGACCATCCTTACCCTTGCTAGCATGTGAAGGGAAATCTCTCAATGTGTGACCCGACTTACCACAACTAGAACATGCACCCAAACCGGCTAAGCACTTTTTTGGATGGTTCTTCCCAAACATCTTACATGCGGGGAAAGTATATCCACTAGGATCACTCCCTTGAGGCTTAGGATTAGACACCCTATCCTTTTTGAATATCTGAGTCGGAGCATTAAATTAATTCTGACCGGAGAACTTTTGTCGAAACTGAGAATGACTATCGGACCTTGAGTGAGAGAAATCACCACTATGTTATCTTCCCATCTTAGATTTCTAGCCCTCTCCTTAAGCTTTTCCTCCTCGATTTTTTATACATGAGTCATTATCCTTGAGATGTACATCTCTTTGATCAACATGGTGATTGTACATTCTTTGACTACTTGTTTGGCAACACTCCAAACAAACTTGCTCATACGAGCTCTAGAGTCGGCAACCATTGTCGAAGCATACTTAGAAAGTTGAGTAAATTTCAATAAATACTCCTTCACACTCATGTTGCCCTGCCTCAAGTTTATTCACTCTTGCACTTTAGCCTCTTCATCTCAAGGGGGAAGAACTGATCAAGAAATTCTCCTTAGAACTTGTCCTAATCCAAAGGTGTCACAACCTGATCTCTCGAGTCATGATGACGCCAACCACCCCACCAGTAGGCCAGCCAAAACCCTATCCAAGAACATAACAGTAATGGGACTAAGGGTGGAAACTAACCTCAACTAAGCGGAAACATAAAATGAGAACACACAAGAGAAGGTGGAAACGAAACCTAATCTATATATATATACAAAAGACCTCCCAGAACCTGGAAGTCACAAGTACAGAACTACTAACAAGAGTACAAGTCCCAAAAGTGGACCACTAAAACAAACTGTCTCAAAAGCAAAAGACAAGTCAAAATATAAATATAGAAGGTGATAGGTAATCCCAAAATGCCATGTGCTCACCCTCGTCTCCTGAACAGACAACTGTAGGCTTGAACTCAACGCTGAGAACTGGCGCTTGGAACTGCATCACGAAAATAGATGCAGAGTGTAGCATGAGTACCAAAACAATAGGTACCCAGTAGGCATCATAGGCCGACTAAGCAAGAAAGGTAAAAACAGGCAGACAAGATAGAATCAACACAACAGAGGTCAACAGAACAGGAATATAGTAAACGGAAAGTAAATCTATGAGTATAAGAACTAAACCCAGCTGGGCCCCCTATAAGACCCGCTAGGCCACTCAAGCACAGACAGACAAGAACCCAAACGGACCCCCATAAGCCAGATAGGTACACAGAGAATCTACACTACGAAAACAAAGGAACCTAACTCCAAAAGCCTTAAAACCCATGGGCCTCGAACCCAATAAAGATAGAACCTGGGCCTCAAACCCAAATCATCACTCTCAAGTTGGAAATAACGAACTCTAACCGTGTAACGTCAGCCTCGAAATGGAAATAAAGGCCTCGAACCATAGATAATAGAACCTAGGCCTCGAACCGTAGATAATAGAACCTAGGCCTCGAACCCAAACCATCAATCTCAAGCTGGAAATAACGGACTCTAACAGTGTAACGTCAGCCTCGGATGGAAATAATACCCCTCGCTCAACAGTCTCAAGCTTGAAATAATGGGCTCTAGCTTGTAACGTCAGCCTCGGACTGGAGCTAACAGCCCTCACTCAACAGTCTCTAACTGGAAATAATGGACCTTAACCGTGTAACGTTAGCCTCGGACTGGAAATAACACCCCTCAATCAATAGTATCACACTGGAAATAATGGACTCTAACTATGTAACGTCAGCCTCGAACTGGAGCTAGCAGCCCTCGCTCAGTAGTCTTAAGCTGGAAATAACGGACTATAACCGTGTAATGTCAGCCTCGGACTGGAGCTAGCCGCCTCAAACCAAATCAAGCCACCACAAACCAACTCAACACAAGGCTAGACACCGCGGGGTGTCTCCCCCACAAGGATATCAACCGAAGGCTTCCAACCTAGCGCAACCCAATCGTCAATCGGCGCAATAGCAAAATCTTCCAGCAGCACCCCAGAACCAAAGAGATAGGAAGAGAAAGGATAGAAGGTCCGGAAAGCCATGAGTTCATCTAAACTAAGGCCCACACTATCAGACCCAAGTCTGCTATGCCAGTCTACAAGGATCTAGTCCATCCGAATCGACGTCGGATACATACTCAAGTCAACCAGGTGCATGGGACTAAGGCACAACTACCCTAACCTATTCTCAGGTCAAAAATCACCGCAATCAACAAAACACAAGAAAATAACCCGAACTCACGCATGCAACAACATATAGCCACCCTACACTAACCCACAACAAATCATCAATAGCCCAAGCCAACAACCCATACTAAAGCATGATACTAGCCTCGAACAGCCCAAAAATCAACTCTAAACGAAGAAATTAGAGAAGGAGAACAGAAATACTAGCTACCCAACCCAGATTCACACAAGTCGACAAGTAATTACGCATTCAAGCTCAATCTAGGAAGAAGGGAAGCCATAACCTACAAGCAGGATGATCACGTGCGCTCCAAGTCACTCTGCTGGAGCTTTCCCCTTCCGGACGGCCTCAGACTGCTACCACGCTGTCAAAAATAGAGTCACAACATCAATACGGTCGTTTAGACACTAAAATCATCAAAATTGAAGACATACCAATTTCAGAGTCAAAAGTGTGAAATGTGGGACCCGCTCTTGATTTTATGGAATTGACTCCGTGAAGAGGTCCCAAATCCTCCCCCTAACTTGTATTCCAAAATAGAACATCCATCGAGGCTCGGATCAGGTCCAAATAGCCAACAACAAGAAATGCAAAACTTTACAAAATAGGCCTCGGATAGCAACTTACGCCTCGATTTCCATGAAATCGAGGAACACCCACCACTCTCCGAGCCAAGACCCACATAGCCAACACAAATTCGAGCACCCGGGACTTCGAATCACCAAAACCTGACTAAAGATGAGGGAGATACGAATTTCTAAACGTTCCTCCAAATGAGCCTTGATCTAACTTTTATAAGCACTGCCAGCCGCTGAACTCCGCGACCGCGGCCAAGACCCTGTGAACGCAGACAGGGGCCCGCGAACGTGGAGATAAGGGATTCACACCTTGATGAAGGCGGAACCCAATTCGTGAACTTGGAGAGGAAGACTCCCCAGGCCTGTTAGACCTTCGCGAACGCGAAGCCCTATCCGTGAACGTGGAGAAGAATGCCTCAGACCTACGCAAACGCGGAGCCTAACTACAAACGCGGAGAAGAAATGCCCACACCTTCGAGAACATAGAGCAAATTCCGCGAACGCGGAGAAAGAATGGGTCTGCAACATCAGTTGTTCACCAGCTGAGTTTTGGGCATTCCCAAAACTCCGATGGGGTGCTCGAGATTCGTTCGAAACCCCGTGCACGTAAACGAGATATGCTATCCCATCAAATTTGACATTCTAGAGTCAATGTCACAGTCAAAATTTCCATACGAGATTATTTCAATAAAAAGTGTGTCCCATACCCAATGGGCCATTATAGCCAAATTCTACCGGAGGCCTCAGAATTTGATCGGAAGCTCTCGGAAGTTCTCGAAAGGACATTCTAGACCAAACTCGACATTTCAAAACTAACCACACTGATGGAATTCTCATCCGAGAGTGTTTACCTAGAATTTTGACCAAAGTAAACTTTAAGCCAATTTTCGAAGGCTAAAGAGCTAATTGGCCCCAAAATCACACTGAAAGCTCTGAGACTCTGGCTAACCATGCTTCTAGCCTAATTTGGCCGCTCCGGAGCTGAAGGAACCATCAGAATTCCCATCTGCCATTGTTTACCTGAAGGTATGACCGAAATCAACTTTTCAAGGTTCAAAAGCTCCAAAACAGGGAAACAGGCATACAAACCAAACGAACGACCAGGCAACCGAACCTACAGTGCCAGCAAGTCAATAATGACTTGGGGTCGCTACAGGAATGCTCTAACAATAGAAAAGAGGCACAAACAGGCAAATGACCTAAATGGTCATTACAAAAGGACCCGCATCAATTGTCCTTTCATCCTTCCATTAATCAAACAAAAGATGAGCAACGCCTTTCAATTGGCAAGAGGCCAACTCTGAGTTCTCAACCGGAGTCACTCCTATGATGTCCACAATCTTATAGATTCCCTCAATGAACACTTGTAGATCCTTATCCACTTTCTAACTATGAAATTCCAAAGAATTCATTCTCTTGAGGTCTCTTACCCTTGTCACTGTCATACCCACATTTGGGTTCATGAGTGTTATAACTTCCCTATTAACTTGTGTCATCATGGCTTAGGATAACACTTGGAAAGTAGCCCTAAACTCGGCATGTGAGACTTGATTGCAAAAGGATCAACCCTTACTTGAGGAACTTTGGGTTCCACATTGTCAATAACATTCCTTCTTAACTGAACTTTTCTTGGAGGCATGTTCTAAAAATTCATAGAACAACAATTGAAAACTTTTATAGAGTTCATATTTATCCCATGACTATAGAGTAATGAAAGAAGTGAAGTTTCTTAAATGTCTCATAGCCTCCTATTCCTAAATGTGGTGAGCTTCACACCCATGAACAAGACTCTACTAAATGCGGCTTGTCAGACTCTTAGGACTCTTTATAACATGATGCTTTGAATACCAAGTTTGCCACGATCCAAACTACCCCCTAGATGTGACATGGGGAATAGGATCCCATGAGATCCTAAATAAGAACCTTGACATAAGCATGACACTAAGATACACAATATAATATAACGAAGATACAATCTCAAATCAATAGTCTTTTAATGATACCAAAAACATAGTACAATAACTTTATAAGTGGAAACATACTAAGTTTGACATTAAGCCTATACTAATCATATATGTGGCTAGCACACACCATAGCTCACGAATAAGTTTGAAACTTAAAATAAATTAAAGTAATATAAGACATGTAGTGGTAAGGTCCCCGAACCCTGAGGGCTCACAAAATTCTAACTCTTACTGATCAATCTAACTAGCCATGGTCGGATGGAGGAACGCCAAACCCTATATTATGAAACAATATAGGCACAAGAGATATATGTGTCGATACTCAAAATATACTTAATATGGGAAAATGCATAAGTATAAACATGAAAAATGCTAAATCTGAAAATATAATAACGCATGACCAAGTAAGTCATATCATCAGATAAGCTCAGATACATAAATCATGATATAAAGTCAAAGCAATAGTCAAAATCATATTGTAAGTAAGTTGATGGCATATGTATATAATACAAGCTATTTAAGAAATCATATCTTTTTTGAGATGTTTACCATTAACCAACATAAACTAGGTGAGTTATACCATGGAATCTGATGTCTTACTCCCACACCAAAAAGAGATTGTGCTACTTGCCAAGGTGAGGACCATGTTCTTAATATTAGGTAGATACACTAGCTAATTGTCCAATCGAGACATCTTATTGGGGCACATAGTTAAAAGCCTTTAGGAATCATAGTTAAAGGCCCAAGTCCGCTTGGTGCTAAGTAAACTCCCAATGGAAATCATATAGATCTTATCAGGAATAAAATCATATTCATATCTTAATCTTTGAATCACAAGACCCACAAATCCTAGGAATAACTCCTTTTAAAAAATCATGATTTCATAACATAATCGATGTATAAAAGACACAATCGAAAGCATCTGAATCATGATAATCCTTCTACAATGAGAATACTTCAATAGGAAGCGACCTAATTTCATAAAAAAATGTTGACACATCATTAGAAAGCATCACTAAATCATTAATTCCTCAACTCAAAATGGATGCATATCATAAAAGCTTGATTTCATACTCCAAAATAGGAATATAGCATGGGTTCATATTAAATTTATTGAAAACATGTAATTTAGATCAAATAATGAATAATAAGATCAATTATAATAACTAAAATACTAATCAATTGAACCTATAACAAAATCATGAAAACCTAGAAATTGAAAAAAAAATCCATGAAGATAAATTGAGAATTTCTTTGGACGAAAAGAGATCCATTCATGAATTTCTTTGGACGAAAAGAGATCCATTCATGAATTTTCCACATAACTTGAAGAATCCTAGCTTTAGAATAGAAAGAGGATTCTTGGATCTTAAATATCCCTTGAATCTCTTGAACCCTTGGGAGAAAACTAGGAGAAATTTTTGGGAAGCGAATGAGAAGGAATGGTTGGATTGGGGTCTTTCGAAATCATTTATACTCATTTAGAATAGGTAAAAATGACATAGTTTTGGGGTTAAGAGAGTGTGAAAATACCCAAATAGCCCTGACATAAAACTGCTGAAACACATTTTACGGACTGTTAATTGCTTCAATGTTCGTGAAGGCTACCATGAAACAGAGGGTATCTAGGATTTTCTAAGTCAATCTCCATTGACAGGTCTACGGTCTGTGAAACCTGATATTGTTCATGAACCCATCCGTAGACCCTTTCCTTAGAATATTTTTCACAGAGTTCAAGTCCAAGGATTGCTTCACTACCCATGGACCCTTCCACCATCTGTGAACATGTCTGTAGACCCTTGCCTTAAAATATTTTTCATAGGGTTCATGTACAAGGATGGCTTCACTGCCTGTGGATACTTCCACCGTCCTTGAACCTGTCTGTAGACCCTTGCCTTAGAATTTTTTTCACTAGGTTCAGGTCTAAGGATAGATTCACTACTTGTGGACCCTTTCACTAGCCGTGAACCCTTCCTTACAAGCCTACTTTTCGCCGATTTCAACTATCTTTTCTCATTCCTACTTCCAACTTACTTTTACACTTCCAAGGTGCTACAAACATAGTCATCCAATCATACTCACATAGCATCATTCCTGGGGTTTTATTGATTTAACTAATTAGCAAAACTAACCCTAAGTTTAAGTGTAATCTAAAAATCGTATAACGTAGGGAAAGAAATGCTTACCCAAGTTCGATTTTCAGATTTTGTGAGTAAATGTTTATGTTTTAATCCAACCCTTTTTGACTCGAACATTCACTGGCCCACTTGATCACACCTAAGGCACTGCTTGTGCGATTGTTTAGTTGGGGATTTCGGGGAAATGGTTGCGTGGATGGAGGTAATGGAAAATGGAGATGGTAGGAAGTAGGGATTTCAATTTAATAGATATTTTTATGATTTGAAGATTTGTAATGGTTTGGAGAGGGAGGAAAAGTTAACACTTGAGACTTGGGGAAGAAGAAGACTAAATGTATTGGAAAAAATTGAATTTTGGGTATTTTAACCCTAAGATGATCATGGGTCAGATCAGTTTTAATTTAATGAACTTAGGATTTACGAAGCTCATCTACAATCTGTAGACACTTCTACAGTTCGTGAAAGGGTTTGATGAAGTCACTTCATGACTTAAAAAATTACAAAAACTTGGGATCTACCAGTACAGACTACAGATCGTGGTTAGTTACATGAGTTGTACTGTGCACTCGTAGATCTTAACTCGCTGCTAGTGATGTATCCTATATTCTACGAGCACCATCTACGGTCTATCAAATGAACCATGAATCGTATATGGGGCTCGTAGAACAACTTCTATAGGATACAAATTTTGTCCAGGGTTCCACGGACAGAGTCCACGAGCCATTGATTGACCTATGACCCATAAACCCCATTTGTAGACCCTTCTGCATTTTTGAATTTTCCCCTTTTTCCTAATGTCACTTGCACATGTAACAACCATTAATCCTACTCTATCTTTTCCTTGACTCTAATCTAAAACCAACCCTTATGTAGCCTATTCTAACCTAAGAATAAAGCTAAAAAGAAAAAATTACAAAAAAAACAAAAGTAAGACATCTTGGGTTGCCTCCAAAGCAGCGGTTTATTTAATGTTTCATCATGACGCAGGCTCCTTGGTTAATCAGACTTCACTAAGAGCCCATACTTCCACACCTCTATTTCTTTAGCAGTGCTCACGTAAGCTTTTATCCTTTTCCCATTCACTTTGAATCGCATTCCATCATTATTTTCCAATTCAACTGCACCATATGGAAATACTTGAACCACTGGGAACGGTCCAAGCCATTTTGACTATTGTTTGCCAGGAAATAAGCACAACCTTGAGTTGAACAGAAGGCCCAAATCATCGGATGCAAATTCTCATTTTTCAATCTTTTGGTTGTGATACTTATTCCTTCTCTCTTTGTACAAGGCTTAACTTTCATACGCGTTGAGGCAAAAATCATCAAACTCATTAAGTTGATTTAGCCTCTGACATGATGCATCACCCAGTCTAGATTTTGAGCACACATGGCTTTGTGCTTTAACTCTATAGGAAGATTACAAGACTTCCCAAACACAAGTTGATAAGGAGACATAGCTATCGTAGTTTTGACTGCAATTTGATATGTCCATAAAGCGTCATTAAGCTTTTTTACCAATCTGTTCTATTAGAATTCACGGTCTTTGCAAGGATTTTCATGATCTCTCAGTTTGGAACTTCTACTTGCCCACTAGACTGCGGATGGTAAGGAGTTGCTACACTATATCAAACCCCATATTTCTCAAGCAATGCTTTGAACAACTTATTACCAAAGAAGGAACCTCCATCGCTGATAATCGCCTGCGGTGTACTAAATCAAGAGAAGATATTTCTTTTCAAGAATGTTGTGACACACTTTCCTTATTATTGGTAAGCGCTATAGCCTCCACCCATTTCGACACATAATAAACAACCACAAGTATGTACTTCATCCTATTAGAACTCACAAAGGGACCTATAAAGTCAAGTCCCCAATTATCGAATAGTTCAATTATCATAAAAGGATTGACTGGGAGTTCATGTTTCCTTGAAATGCCTCCTTCTCTTTGACAATGATCAAATGATTTAGAGAAATTATGAGCATCTTGGTGGATAGTAGACCAATAGTTCCCGCATTGCAAGACTTTATAGGTGGTATGAATACCATTATGATGACCTCTAACAGGAGATGAATGATATGCTTCTAATATACTCATCATCCCAACCTTGAAATGCCTCCTTCTCTTTGACAATGATCAAGTGATTTAGAGAAATTATGAGCATCTTGGTGGATAGTAGGCCAATAGTTCCCGCATTGCAAGACTTTATAGGTGGTCTGAATACCATTATGATGACCTCTAACAGGAGATGAATGATATGCTTCTAATCCCATCAGTACAAACATGAAAAAAAATATAGTTCTTCCAAGAAAAAAATCTTCACATCAGACATAAGCTTTTGGCATTGGAGAAAAGACAAATATAAAGGTACCACATCACTTACCAAGTAATTGGAAAAATATGCAAACCACGGAATCAGATCATGAGACGCCATCAAAACTTGCTCATCTCGAAAAGTGTCATCTATCTCAACCCCATCTGCCAACTTCAGCATTGCTTCTTCTTCAAGTTTGGACAAGTGGTCGGCAACCTAATTTTCAGTCCCTTCTCAGTCTCTAACCTCAAAATCAAACTCTTGCAATAGTAGCACCCAACGAATCATTCTTGTCTTAGCATCCTTCTTTGCCATAAGGTACCTCAATGTTGCATTATCAGTGTGCACGATGACTTTGGTGCCTAGCAAGTAGGATAAAAACTTCTCGAATGTAAAGACTATTACAAGAAATTCTTGTTTGGTCATTATGTTAGTTTCTTTGAGAAATATTTAGGAGTTTTCTAGCACAGTATATGGTATGAAGAAACCTACATCCCCTCTGCCTTAAAACTATACCAAGTTCCACCAAACTCCCATCACACATACCTTTAAACGATTTTGTCCCACTCTAGTGAAATGGTGATGGGTGAAGAAATTAGCATCTCTTTCAATTCTTCAAATGCATTCAGACAAGCCTCATCAAAACAAACTTCATCTCCTTCTCTAGCTTCTTACATAATGGGAGTGCTATTTCGGAGAAATCTTTGATAAAAGTCAGCATGCTCCGGAAAGCTTCTTACCCCCTTTATGGAGATAGGTGGGGGCAATTTTTCAATCACCTCCATTTTTGCTTGATCAACTTCAATGCCTTTATTAGAGATCCGGTTGCCAAGAAGTATCCCATCTTTCACCATGAAGTGACACTTCTCCCAGCTTTGCACAAGATTGCATTCTTCACACCTCCTTAGTACATCACCTAGATGAGCCAAGAAATCATCAAGCGAGTAACCTTCCACTGAAAAGTCATCAAAGAATAATTCAATTGTGTCTTACACTATGTTTGAAAATATGAACATCATGCAATGCTGAAAAGTCATCGGTGCATTAAACAACCCAAATAGCATCCTCTTGAAAGCAAACATCACATATGGACAAGTTAAAGTGGTCTTCTCTTGGTCTTCAGGGGTGATTGATAACTGATTGTAGCCTGAATAACCATCAAGAAAATAGTACAATCCTTTACCAGTAAGATGGTCTAACATCTTATCCATGAACAACATTGGGAAGTGATCTTTCTATGTCCATGCATTCAACTTTCAATAGTCCATGCATACTCTCCAACTAGTGACCGACCTCATACGAATGAGCTCATTCTTTGCATTTAGAACCACGGTGATTCCTCTCTTCTTAGGCACATATTAAACAGGGCTTACCCATTTCGTGTCAGCAATCGGATTAACCACTCCAATATATAACCACTTGATAATCTCTTTCGTGATGACTTCTTGCATGGGTGGATTAAGTCTCCTCTAGTGCTGAATGCTAGGTTTACAATTAGGCATGCATTTAATTTTTTGAGAATATATGCCCGGTGGGATACCTATAGTGTGAGCAATGGACCATCCAATTCCCTCTTAAAGCGTCTCAACAGATGTCAAAGCCTCCACTTACCTTTTGGTTAGATCTGCAGCAATGATGACCGGCAAGGTATTGTTATGGCCACGAAAAGCATATTGTGAGTAAGAGGGAAGATCTTTGAGTTCTAACTTTAGAGGCTCATCAATGGATAGCGATATGGGCGGGGTTTCCCTATTCTTCAAATCCAAGTAAAGCTTCCTTTGTGCAAAATTGTACTTCCCCAAACCATCAAATGCATTAACCATCTCCTTGTACTCCCCAATATTCTCTCCGTCATAATTCATGATCACTGCCGCTAGTGCATCAAAAGCTAGACTTTCTTCAATTGGCACTTTAGGTTGCTCTTCACTAGCTAAGTTCACGATAGGCACCACTTTGAGATAACTTTGATCTTCATCGACAGACAGATGTTGAAATTTACTTCTTCATTATTCAATCTGAACATCATATGCACTTTCTTTATATCAACTAAAGCATGCCCGATTGC
Organism: Solanum appendiculatum; assembly: GCA_018342035.1. Lineage (NCBI taxonomy): Eukaryota > Viridiplantae > Streptophyta > Magnoliopsida > Solanales > Solanaceae > Solanum > Solanum appendiculatum. Next base: position 351,976 of record JAGDQO010000392.1, on the reverse strand, counting down.
AAGGAATGGTCTCCCCAATATGATGGGCACTTACAAATCAACCTTACAATCCAGAATCATAAAGTCTTCAAGAAATATGAATGCATCAACTTTGATCAGAACATCATGAAGGATACCAATTGGTTTCTTAATGGTGCGATCAACCATAACTGACCGTGGGGCTCCTAATCCCAATTTCCTAAACACTGATTGTAGCATCAAATTTATGCTATCACCGAAATCACATAGGGCTTTCATAAAATGTAATGCACCGATTGTACATGGGATTTTGAATGCTCCAGGATCCTCCTTTTTCTGTACTAACAATCCGATGGCTATGGCACTACAATATTGCAACTTTTCTTCTCCTTCAAAGCTTGCAGCCCTCTTTATAGTCACTAGATCCTTCATATACTTTCCATAGTAGGACATTTGTTCTACGGCTTCAAATAAAGGGAGATTTATTGAGAGTTGCTTCAACATCGAGATAACGATGCAATATTTACTTCCTCTGTTTTCTTTACTAATCTCTGTGGAAAGGATGGAGGAAGTCATGACATGGGATTATATTTTAAGTAGCTTCCTTCCTTGCCTCCAATTGGATCTTTGGGTTCCTCCACATGTTCATCTTTAATAATTTTAGGTTCCTTTGGGTTTTCCACCACTATCGACACTAGGGGATCTATGGTTTGTTTCCTTCCTTATGTACTGACCACCTTGTAATGCCCATAATTCTTAGGATTTTGGAGTGTATTGCTTGGAAGTGTTCCTTTTTGGCATTGATTCAAGGATGAGGAAACCAGACCCAACTATTGCTCAATCTATTCCAACTATTGCTCAATTTATTTGATAGATGTAGCAATGCGATTCTACTTTCTGATTCATACACGATAGATCATTTTGAATATCTTTGATATTATCATCCGAAGATTCAAAAAAAAATTCATCTTGGTTATCATGTCTTCAACCCTTGCTAACCCTGATCCTCCATCTTAATTGTTGGGTGGAACATTTGCACCACTCCTTTCATTTCTATTGTTGTCTCTTCTCGTCCAGTCACCCTCTATGTCCTGGCCATGATTTTTATTATTGTATACATTCCAATTGTAGTTGTTATCACGATTGTAGTTTCCATTCCAGTTGTAGTTGTTATATCAATTGTAGTTATTTTTGAGGTTGTAGTTATTTTCTCGGTTGAATTTTTTATACCAATTGTAGTTTCAACCTTCATTCTCTTGACCTTAGCACTAAGTATCTTGATTGTTAGCTTGGGCGTTAGTCTAGAAACCCCCCGTCTAATCATTCACATAGTAAGCATCCTCTTTATATCCATAATCATCATATGTTTGAGCTCTACCTTGATAGCCTATTGCATTGACTCTTTCTGGACCATTTTCTCTATTTTGTTTTTGAAGCAAATTGAACTCCGTTCTCATCTAGGCTACTTCTTGGCTCAAGTCTCTAGTTTATTGGTTTGTGGTTGGGGTTTTCTTTACTACAAAAGTGCTCCTCATAATTTTTGTGTCCCTTGTACATCATGCTTTTTTTTAGTCACCTGATCAAAATTTTATGCCACTTCCTCAAAAGTATTTCCCATGAATGCTACTCTATTGATAGTGTCTACCACGACCTTACCATTGTCTTCTAATGCTCTATAGAGAATTTCTAAAAGTGAATCATCGGGAATTTTATGGTTTGGCACTCTTCTCAGATATATGGTTAATCTTTACCCTGCAGAACTTAGTGACTCTCTAGGTAGTTGAAAATTGTTGATTGTATCCATTAGTTTCAGCTTCTTGGATAATGGGAAGTATTTTTTGAGAAAATTATCATGTAACTACCTCCATGAAGTGATTGAGTTATATGGAAGCTAGGTTAGCCAAAGAGTTGCTTCATATGTTAGTGATAATGGGAAAATGCGCAATCCGGTGACATCCAAATACAAGTGAGGCCTAACTACACTGCTCTGTCAAACATGAACGCCATTATTAAGATGATCATATGGGTTTTCAGATGACTTGCGTGAGAACAATCCTTTAACGTTAAGCATTTGGATTATGCCACTAGAGACAACAAACATTGATCCAGGAGGCAATAGAGGTAATACAATGGCACCAGTATTCTCAATAGTATTATGATCTACCCCATAGTTGTTCCAAATATAAAACTCTGGTCTCTATCTAGGTGGAGGGAGATCTCTCACTATCGGTTGGTTGTTCGGAACATTCTGAGGTGCATCATGAGGAAGATTTTGGTGAGCATTTGCTTCTTCTATTCTGAGTCATTCAACGACTTCTTCTTGATTTTGAGGGCCACCTAGGCATTCGCCTTATGGTTCTTTGAATTTTGTGATAAAATGGAATCAGGGGTATGCCTTAACTCCGCATATTCGGCGTGCACTAGAACTAAACTTGTATGAACACAAACAAAAAAAATGTAAATTAGGAAATAATGACTAATAGTCAAATAACACAATTAATCAAATCCAAAAGCCTTATTCCTCGGTAGTGGCGCGAAAATATTTTTTACGCTCAAATTACACCTCCAAAAAAAAGTATAAAGTGGTCGTTGTCCAAATAAAGGACCTAGGTTACGATCGATCCCACAGGGAACAAGGTTTAGGCTTAACTAAATTTTTATTATTCTCGCTCTTAGTCATATTATTTTTGTAAAGAGGGGGGGGGGTGTAACAAGTAATTAATTGTAATGATTGCAAGTAACAAGTATAAAAATAACAGATTTATGTGTTTGAAATCAATAAAAGAGAAAACTAGGGTATTGAGTTACTAGGGACCAAGGTAATTGTGCACATCGATCATGCAATCCTTCATCACTTGATGACAAAGAAGAATGACAAACCAAGGTTGATTACATGGGTCTTTCTCTTATAAGTACAAGAGTTTGACTTTGAGGTGAAAGATCAAGAAAAATATCAAAACCAAGTGGCTGACCATCTTTCAAGGTTAGGAGAAGAAGGGCAACAATTAGGGAGTGTGGAAGTAAATGATTAGTCTCATGAGGAGTGATGAGTCTAAGATCTTGCCTCATTTGAGGCAGTTTAGTTCAACAAATAACATCCTCAATGCCTATTTCTTTCCTTATCAGATGATATTTTGATGTTTTGTAGCTATGAAGGCTAAAAGATAAGGCAAGGATAAATCTATGCAAAAAGAGGCTAAAATGCTGAAAAGAGTGAAAACTTTTGGTTGAGGATCACCTAAGACAATTGGTGGATCGCCCAATGTGATTGGACCTAACATAAAGTGACAGTGTTTACTTCTGAAAATTTCAAGGAAAGTAGGTGAAGTTAAGTGTAAATGGCGATTCACCGAAGTGGTCGGGCAAAGTAAAAATCCCATCACCTAAAGTGATAGAAGGCTAGAGCAACCTCAAGACTAAAATAGGCCAACAAGGTGGTCATCGGCAATTCGCTGAACGTGAAACGCTGACTCAATCGACTTCTCTAACTGAGGTTTAAATACCTGAAGCCTGAAGCCAGGAAAGGGAGAGCGAAAGAATAAGACAGTGATCCACTAATCTAGTAGGCGAGCCCAACTAATGTTGCCGACTAGGTCGCACATGGGATTTTAGATTAATTTTTGGGGAAATTAGAAAAGGCAGAAAGGAGAGAGAAAATATATCTTTTTATCTCTTTTAACAAACTTTTTAATATCTGAATTAAAAGTTTACCTTTTTCATATCTTCTTAGTTTTAGGGTTTCGACCAAATTTGTATTTGACAATTGAGGTTTCAATTCAAATTGGGTTTTGAAGATTATTGCAAATTATCAATATTTTGATGGCTAAAAGCACAATTGGTGTAATTTTTTCACTTTTATGATGCTTGGCTAATACCCCAATTCTAAGGGTGTGATTATGGAGTTAGGTGTTAACTAATTTAGTGGGTCTAGTGTCCTGCTCTGTATTTCTGTTTTTTATTCATGGATTTGAGCTATTTAGCGTGGGTTCAATTTATGGGATAAGGTTGCTAACTTAGTCTTAAATTAAATCTTTGATTGACGCTCGAAAGAGATTAAATGAAGTGGGCAAATAGCTTAATACTTGAAAATTGGATTTGATTGTTATAGTTTGCTCGAAAGAGAAAATGTAGTTTTGTTTCTCATTGCCAAATATGCTTTAAAGAGAGATTTCGAAAGCTATTGGGTTGATTTGTATCTTCACATAGATGAGACCGAAACCAAGCGGAAGCATCAAATACAACACACAAAGAAGGCTGAAGCGAAACCAAACTATAAATACAAGACATCTCCCAGAGCCTGGAAGTCACAAGTACAGAACTACTAACAAGAGTACAAGTCCCAAAAGTGGACCACATAAACAAACTGTCTCGAAAGCAAAAGACAAGTCAAAATATAAATATAGAAGGAGACATGTAATCCCAGAACGCCATGTGCTCACCATCGTCTCCTGAACAGACAGTTGCAGGCTCAAATTCAACACTGATAACTGGTGCTCGGACCTGCATCACAAAAACAAATGCAGAGTGTAGCATGAGTACCAAAATAACAGGTACCCAATATGCATCATAGACCGACTAAGCAAGAAAGGTAAAAATAGGCAGACCAGATAGAATCAACAAAAACAGACGTCAATGGAAACAGGAACAGAGAAAACAGAAAGCAAACAAAGAACCTCTAAGCTAAACCCAGCTGAGCCCCCCATAAGACCTGCTAGGCACACTCGTGCGCAAATTTATATAAAACCCGAACGAACCCCCATAAGCCCGACAGGTACACAGAAGAGCTATTCTACAAAAACGAAGGAAGACTCAACTCCGGAAGTCTCAACACACATGGGTCCCGGACCCCAAAAGATAACACCTGGGCCCTGCCCAAACATCAGTCACGAGTTGGAAATAACGGACTCTAACCGTGTAACCGTGGAACGTGGGACCTGCTCTGGATTTTCCAAAATTGACTTCGTGAAGAGGTCCCAAATCCTCCCCCAAACTTGTATTCCAAAATGCAACACTCATCGGTGCTCGAATCAGCTCCATGCAACAAAAACAAGAAAACACAAAACTTTACAACAAATAGGCTTAAGATAGCAACTTACACCTCAAATTCACAAACAATGAGGTACACCCAATGCAAACCAACCATGAACCCACGAAGCCAACGAGAATCTTAATGCCTGGGACTTCGAATCACCGAAAATCGACAACCGAGGAGGGAGATATGAATTTTTGAATGTTTCCTCAAAATGAGCTCAACCTCCATTTATAACCATTGCCACCTGCTCTTCTCCGCGAACGCGGCCCCCAGGCCCCACGAACGCGGAGGGAAACCAACCACTACCCCGTGAATGTAACCCTAGGCCCACGAATGCGGAGGCAAACTCGCATCATCTCCACGAACGCGGCCCCAGGCCCGTAAACATTGAGAACAAGGACACCCCCACACCACAGACCTCCACGAATGCGGAGCACAAGGTCACAGACCTCTGCGAAAGAGGAGTAGGCACTCTTACACCTCCATGAACACGGAGCCTATCCCACGAATGTAGAGAGTAAATGTGTCTGCACTTTTGACAGCTGCAACAACTGAGTTTTGGACAACTCCAAAACTCCGATGGGGTGCCGGGATTCATTCTGAACCCCGTGCACGCAAACGAGATATGCTACCTCATCGAATTCAACATTCTGGACTCAATGGCACAGTCAAAATTTCCATACGAGGTTGTTTCGACAAAAAGTGGGTCCCACACCCAATGGGCCATTTTAGCCAATTTCCACTGGAGGCCTCAGATCTTGATTGGAAGCTCCCGGAGGTTCTCAAAGGGTCATTCTAGACCAAACTCGGCATTTTAGAACTAACCACGCTGGCAGAATTCTCGTCCGAGCACGTTTACCAAAAATGTTGACCAAAGTCAACTTTAAACCAAATTTCGAAGGCTAATGAACTAACTAGCCCTAAAATCACAACGGAAGCCCCGGGACTCGGGCAAACCATGCTTCAAGCCTAATTTTGCCGCTCCGGAGCTGATGGAACTGTCAGAATTCCCATAAGAGGTTGTTTACCTGAAGTAATGACTGAAATCAACTTTTCAAGGTTCAAAAGCTTGAGAACAGGAAAACAGGCATAAAACCCAAACGAACGACTAGGCGACCGAACCTACAGTACCAGCAAGTTATAAATGGCTTGGGGTCACTACAAGAAAGCTCTAACCGATAGAAAAGAGGCAAAAACACGCAAATGATCTGAAGGATCATTACAACATCCACTACTAAAAGGACTTTCGTCTGCGAAAACAGGAAAGGAATTTGGAAAAAAAGAAGAAGTAATTTCGTATATAAAGATATGGGTTTCCGGGCTTAGATCGAAATGGAATCCCCGAAAACTGGGGCTGGAGTATTAGACTTGTTCTGCTTCGATAGAGGCACTGTAACCGTAAGTGGAATAACAATCATTCGGCCGATTGCTCTTATCCTTCCTTCGCTGACACAGATCTACTGTTTGAAATAGAGTAAAACAACCCAAAATCCCAGGAGCTAATCCAAAATCACCTACTCGATTGACAAGCATAGCTTTTATAGCTGCTTTATCTGCCTGAAGTCGTCGCAAATAAGCTGGGGAACTGCTCCCGCATCTCCTGCTCGGTCTCCCAGGTAGCCTTCTCAACTGGACGGTGCCTCCAACGGACCATAACTACATGAATGGCTCTCGACCACAGCTGCCTCACGTCTCTAGCAAAAATAGCAACTGGCTCCTCAATATAGGTCAGGTGATCAGCCAACTCAACTGCATCACACTGGAGTACATGAGACTCATCTGGAACATACCGGCGCAACATCGAAACATGGAAAACTGGATGAATAGTTGAGAATGCTAGAGGTAAATCTAACTCATAAGCCACCTCACCAACTGCCCTTAAAATATCAAAATGCCCAATATACCTGGGGCTAAGCTTGCCTCGCCTACCAAATCTCATCACACCCTTTATGGGCGATACTAGGAGGAATACTCTATCACCCACGACAAATCTCAACGGTTGACGCCTGTGATCTGCATAGCTCTGTTGTCTACTCTGAGCCATCCTGAGCCTATCTTGAATCAACCTCACATGCTCCAATGTCTCCCGGAACAGATCTGTACCCCTTAGCCTAGGATCCATGGACTCAAACCAACCAACTAGAGTGCTACAATGCCTACCATATAAGGCCTCAAATGGGGCCATCTGAATGCTAGAATGGTAGTTGTTGTTGTATGCAAACTCTGCCAAATTCAATAACTGATCCTACTGACCTCCAAAATCCATAACACAGGCCCGCAATATATCCTCAAGAACCTGAATAGTATGCTCTGACTGGCTATCCGTCTGTGGGTGAAAAGTTGTACTAAGATCGACACAGGTGCTCAACTCCTCCTAAAGTACTCTCCAAAAGCTGGAAGTGAACTGTGAATCCCGATTTGAAATAATTAAAACAGGCACACCATGAAGATGGACTACCTCCCAAATGTAGATACGGGCTAACCTCTCAGCACTGAAAGAAGAATGAACTGGGATGAAGTGTGCTGACTTGGTTAATCGATCCACGATGACCCAAGTGATGTCAACGCCTCTAGAAGTCCGTGGAAATCCCACAACAAAGTCCATGGTGATGCGCTCCCACTTCCACTCAGAAATGGGTAATCTCTACTACTCTCCACCAGGCCTTAAATGCTCAGCCTTCACCTGCTGGAAACACAAGCAACGGGACATATAGTCCGAGATGTCCCTCCTCATACCGCTCCACCAGTAGTACTGCCCCAAATCACGATACATCTTAGCTGTGACCGGATGGATAGAATATCTAGAATCATGGGCCTCGCTAAGGATCAACTGGATCAAATCACCCACTCTAGGAACAAATAAATGGCCAGCAAACCTCAAAACCCCATCCGAATCTAGGGTAACGTGTCCGGCATCACCTGCCAAAACCCTGCCTCTGAGTGCCACCAATGCTTGATCCTTAAATTGACGACTACGGATCTGATCAAGTAGAGATGACTGAACCCCACATTAGCTAACACTCGGCTGGAATCTGAAACATCAAGCTTGATCATCTGATTGGCTAAAGACTGAATGTCCATAGCCAAAGGTCACTCTGAAACAGAAAGGAAGGCTAGACTACCCATACTCCCTGCCCTCCAACTCAAGGCATCTGCTACTATATTCGCCTTGCTCGGGTGGTAGAGAATAGAGAGGTCATAGTCCTTCAAGAGCTCAATCCAACGGCGTTGCCTCAAATTGAGGTCCCTCTGACTCATAATGTATTGAAGGCTCCGGTGATCGTTATAGATCTCACAATGAACTCCATAAAGGTAATGCCTCTAGATCTTAAGCGTGAAAACTACCACTGCCAACTCCAGATCATAAGTGGGGTAGTTGCGCTCATGCAGTTTAAGCTGCCTCGACGCATAAGCAATAACCCGGCTCTGCTGCATCAAAACACAACCAAAACCAACGCTGGATGCATCATAATAAATCGTGAAGCCCTCGCCCTCAACTGGAAGAATCAATATAGGAGCAGTGGTCGACAACTCCTTAAGCCTCAGAAAGCTCCTCTCACACTCCTCCGACCACACAAAGGGAATATCCTGGAGAGTCAACCGAGTCAGAGGTGCTATTATAGTGGAGAAACCCTTGACAAAGAGCCTGTAGTATCCCGCCAATCTGACGAAGCTCCGAACCTCAGTCACAGAAGTGGGACTAGCCCAATCACGAATAGCCTCAATCTTCGGCAGATCTACCATAATGCCATCCTTGGACATCACGTGCCCCAAGAATGCTACAGACACATGCCAGAACTCGCACTTTGAGAACTTGGCATAAAGCCGATGATCTCTCAAAGTCTGGAGCACTATCCTCAGATGTTGCTCATGCTCACCATGGCTCCGTGAGTATACCAAGATGTCATCAATAAAGACTATGATGAAGGAGTCCAGATACGGCCTGAATACATGAGTCATCAAGTCCATGAAAGCGGTAGGGGCATTAGTCTACCTAAAAGACATTACTAGGAACTCATAATGGCCGTAACGAGTCCTAAATACTGTCTTAGGGATGTTCGCTGCTCTAACCCTCTACTGATGGTAACCAGACCTCAAGTCAATCTTCGAAAACATGACGACACCCTGAAGCTGGTCAAATAGATCATCAATGCGAGGTCATAGGGTAACGGTTCCTCACCGTCCCTTATTCAGCTGCTTATAATCAATACATATCCGCATGGTACCATCGTTCTTCTTTACAAAAAGGACTGGGGCACCCTAAGGAGATACACTAGGCCGAATGAATCCCTTACCCAAGAGGTCCTGAAGCTGAACATTGAACTCCTTGAGCTCTGTAGGTTCCATACGGTAAGGAGGAACAGAAATAGGATGGGTACCCAAATCTAACTCCATGGCCAAGTCAATATTTCGCTCTGGGGTAGGCTAGGAAGGTCGGCAGGAAACACATCTGCAAACTCTCGGACTATAGGCAAGGAATAAACTATCGGGCCCTCCCTACTATCATCTCTAACATATGCCAAATATGCCAAGCAGCTGCTATCCACAAGCCTCTGGGCGTGAATAAAAGAAATCACCCCAATTGGTGTGCGACTGCGAGAGCCCTGCCATACCACCGGGGGAATACCAGGCATGGCTAAAGTAACGGTCTTGGCATACCAATCCAAGACGGTCCGATGAGGGGATAGCCAATCCATGCCCATAATCACATCAAAATCCACCATACACAACACAATAAGGTCGACCAGAGTGTCCTGCCCTCGAATAGTTACCACACAGGATGTACAAACCCGATCCACTACTAAAGAATCCCCTACTAGGGTCAAAACATGCAAAGGCACAGATAAGGGCTCAGGACTCACTCCCAAACGAAGCACACAAAAAGTCGACACATATGAATATGTAGAACCAGGGTCAAATAAAGGTGAAGCGGACTGATGGCATAAAAGAACCGTACCTGTGATCACATTATCGGATGCCTCGGCCTCTGCTCTAGCTGGAGCTGATTAGAAATTGCCTTGGGAACCTCTACCCACGCATCCACTCGACCACCTTTCCTGCCTCCCTAAGAACCTCCCCGAGCACTCTACTGCTGACCTTCTCCCTAGTTGGAGGTGCTACCGCTGAAATCGGTCTCGCCGCCTTAGGAGCTGGTAAAGCTAACCTGGAAACAAGGCACTCCCTAGACCAATGACCAAGCTCCTCACAAGTGAAGCAACCCAGCGACGATCTGCTCACTGCTGAGGGCCGGCCACCCCAACCTGATGCACCTGACTGGAAACCACCTCAGCCCTGACTCTGGCCGGTACTACACCCACTCTACCGGTGCTGGTCACCCTCTAAAACCTGTAATGCTGCTTGAAATGGGTAACAACACTGATCTGACTAGAACCTCAGATGTCCTCGATCTCAGGTATCCCTTGGCCTAAGACGGGTCCCGCTGGAGCTATCATCTGGCTTGGCTTTCTTGCCGCTGCCCCCATGGGCCTCGCGACGGAGCTGCTCAATGGTGCGGGCGTGGTCCACCATATCTAGGAAAGAGTGGCCCGCTGATAACATAGACTTTAACTTAATCCTCAACTGCAGCCTCAAAACCTTAAAAGAAACATCGGACCTGCTCCTCCTCTGTAGGGAGAATCATGGTGGCATGATGGGACAGCTCCAGAAATCTATCCTCGTACTCAGATACTATCATGGAGCCCTGCTCCAACCTTGAGAACTCATCACAAAGCCAATCCCTAAGGCTCCATGGAATAAATCGGGCCAGAAAAGCCTCTAAAAACTCTGTCCACAACACTGGTGGTGATCCAGCTGGCCTAGTCTCAATAAAGGAACGCCACCACTGTCTTGCCGGTCTGTCTAACTGATATGCCGTAAAGTCGGCTCCCCTAGACTCCACTAGGCCTAAAGTCTACAACTGCTCCCGGCAAGTAGTGATAAACTCATAGGCATCCTCCCCTATTGCCCTTGAAAACCTCAGCGGTGAAAGCCTGAGAAACACCCCGAGCATCTTCTACTCTTGGAGTGGCATAACCCCGTCCAAAGGGTCCGGCTGAACCACGGCTGGTGCTGGCGGCTGATGAACCTCTGGAGCCGCTACCGCAGGTTGGCCCTACTGTGTTGGAATCGGCTCTGGGACTGGTACTAGGGCCGGTTACTACTGCTGCTATTGCATACCGTGTAGATCAGGGTGGCTGCTGGTGCGGGTGGTGGTTGGGCTAGTCCCTGCCCCACCGGCTCAGGAGAAATATGGTCTCTACGAGGCTCCGCCTCTGGCTCCGGAGTCATTGCTATATCATGGTCTGCTGCCGCAACACAAACTCGACCTCGGGGTCAACCTCCACTGCGCATGCGAGCCATTCTGTAATAGAGTGAAGAAAGTGAGATTTCATGAAACCAATAAGAAAACAACGCATGAACAGGAATCAAAATGAGAAAACCCCTTACGGACACCCTATAGCCTCTCGAAGAAAGGCCACGGACGTCTCCGTGCCGATCCGCAGGACTCTACTAGATGCTAGCTCTATACAACTGAGACCAACGAACCTGGGCTCTGATACCAACTTGTCACGATCCAATTTCTCGATTAGAGATGGCACCTACCACCCCACCAGTAGGCCAGCTGAAACCCTATCATGGAATTGAACAGTAATGAGAATCTGAATTCACCAAAACAAGGTACACCCAATGCACACCAACCACGAACCCACGAAGCCAATGAGAATCTGAATGCCTGGGACTTTGAATCACCAAATATTGACAACCGAGGAGGGAGATATGATTTTTGAATGTTTCATCAAAATGACCTCGACCTCCATTTATAACCACTGCCACCCGTTTTTCTCCGCGAACGCGGAGGGAAATTAACCACTACTTCGCAAACGAGGCCCTAGGCCCACGAACGCGGAGGCAAAATCGTAACAGCTCTGCGAACGCGGCCCCAGGCCCGCGAACGTAGAGAACAAGGACACTCCCACACCACAAACCTCCGCGAACCATCCGCGAACGTGGAGCACAAGGTCACAGACCTCCGTGAACGCATCCTATGGCCAGCGAACGCAGAGTAGGCACTCTTACACCTCCGTGAAAGAAAAACCTATCCTGCGAACGCGGAGAGTAAATGTGTCTGCACTTTCGACAGCTGCAACAGCTGAGTGTTGGACAACTTTAAAACTCCGACGGGGTGCTCGAGATTCGTTCAGAACCCCGTGCACTCAAATGAGATATGCTTACCCCTCGAATTCGACGTTCCAGACTCAATGGCGCAGTCAAAATTTCCATATGAGGTTGTTTCGACAAAAAGTGGGTCCCACACCCAATGGGCCATTTTAGCCAATTTCCACCGGAGGCCTCGAATCTTGATCGGAAGCTCTCGGAGGTTCTCGAAGGATCATTCTAGACCAAACTCGGCATTTTAGAACTAATTATATCGATGGAATTCTCATCTGAGCACGTTTACCAAGAATATTGACCAAAGTCAGCTTTAAGCCAAATTTCGAAAGCTAAAGAGCTAACTTGCCCCAAAATCACACCAGAAGCCTCAAGGCTCGGGAAAACTTTGCCTCTAGCCTAATTTAGCAGCTCCAGAGCTGATGGAACCTTTAGAATTCCCATCTGAGGTCGTTTACCTGAAGTTATGACTGAAATCAACTTTTCAAGGTTCTAAAGCTCCAAAACATGAAACAGGCATAAAACCCAAACGAACAACTAAGCGACCAAACCTACAGTGCCAGCAAGTCATAAATGAATTGGGGTTGCTACAGGAAAGCTCTAACCGATAGAAACGAGGCACAAACACGCAAATGACCTGAAGGGTCATTACAAGAATATTTCACAAGAGTCCATAAGTTTGAGATTGTTTCCTTTCTCCTTAACAGGAGAAGCAACAAAGTTGTTAGCCAAACTACCACAAGATTCCATAACTTCGTGGGAGGAACTAATGGAGGCATTCCTTTAAATATATTTCCCTCCTTCGAAGATGGTGAAACTTAGAGATAGCATCAAAAACTACAAGAGTTTGGATGGTGAGCCTCTCCGTGAAACTTAGTTGCGATTCGAAAAGTTGTTATTGCAATGCCTGATACATGGTGCCCTGGACAACTTGTTGCTGCAGTATTTCTATTGTAGCCTTGATACAGTGAATAAAGGGTTGGCATACCAACTCATTCAGAGAGGATTAATACGACAACCATTTTATGTGACAACAATGTTGCTTGATGACATGAAAAAGATACACCGATCATGGCACACTAGAGAGGACCAAGTGTCTTCCTGACAGTTGGGTATGATCAAAGAGCAGATGGAAATATGGCCAAGATGATGACTCAACTTGATATGTTATCTAAACTTGTCATAGGGGTTAATTCAAATTGGTGAGCACAGTTGGTGTAAGCAGTGGTCAATGCCCGTATGATGCCAATTTTGAGGCATTATACAATGAAGAAGTGTAATACATGGGGAACAAAATTGGGGGTTCTAATCTAAACTATCCGAGAATGGGTGGAACCAAGGTTAGACTAAATTGAGGGATAATGGCCGGAGAGATTGGTGAGACAGAGGAGGAAATTGGAGGGATTGTGAGGCAAAAAGGGATAGATACATACCACTTCATGATCGTTCTAAAACCAAAGAGAAAGCTGGATCGAAAAGGAGTTAAACTGATGATATGTTGAATAATATTTTCAACAAGGTGGAAGGTTCTGATAAAGTGTTGAAAGAATTGAAAAATGATTTCTCCACTTTGACTCAAATGCTTACTTCCCACTTTGTGTCAATTAAACAACTAGAAAACTCAGATGTGTTAATATCCACTCATTTACATCCAAGGCAAAAAGGAACTTTGCCTAGTGATACCATCCCCTACCCCAAAAATGATGTTTGATGAGTGAAAACTATGCCATGCAATGACGTTAAATACGACGCTTCATGGGAGGCAACCTGTCACGATCAAAGGTACCCCCTAGATGTGACATGGCATACAAGACTCCGAAAGGCATCATACAAGCCACTTAGCATGCATAGAGAAGATAATGGAAATCAAGAGTAAGTAAAATAAGTCCAAGTCAAAAGAGTTTTGTAAATATGAAGCGAAAATCTATATAGTCTAAAGCCATCTATTACATCATAGAGTGACGGGGACGTAACCCACGCATTACATACAAAATTCTAGAATAGAAAGACATAAAACAAATGAAAGAGTCTCGGTCCTCGAAGCATGAGGACTCACCAATCTTCAATAATCCTTCAACTAGGCTCTAGCCACGAGTAGATGGAGAAGAGTCGTCACGACCTACATCAATAAATCAATGTAGGCAAGAGTATGTGTTAGTACAATCAAGTACCAAGTATGATAGCAATGCACAAAATCACTTAAACATGCAAAAAGGGACATTTTCATAACATGCAATGACCAAGCTAAAACATGAAAAGGTTAGAAACATAAGTCAAAAATCATGGTCAAAGCAAGCTAAACATCTTTACGTCACTTGTGAAATATCTTAAAAGCACTTTAGTTCATTGTTTGTGGGAAGTAGCCTTAATCGACATGTAAGACCATGTGAGCTATCAACATGGAATCCGGTGTCTAACCCCACACTGATAGGGCCATCCAACTTGTCAAGATAGGACCCTTTACTTAACTTGTAGCTTACGTGGATCCACTAGCTAGTCATAGATCATCATCCTATGGGGGCGCATAGGTAAGGGATAAGGAGATTGCTACTAGAAACCTGGCCTCTACTAACGGAAGAGCTTCCATCTCCATATCCTCTCGGTGCTAAGCATAAATCCCACGGAATAGTCATAATTCTTATTCATCTTATTATCCATGGAAAGGTACAACTAGAATTACCAATCAAAGCTAAAGTTCATTAGAATAGATCCTTAACTTCTTGATTCAACTTTAGTTGAGAAAGCCTTTCAACAAGTAATGAATCCTTTATGTCAGAAAAATCCTTTCACATTCATAGATTGAGTAATATGTGAGAAACCCTTTCATAATTCAGCAACATCATCAATTAAGCTTCAATCTCAAAGAAATTCATAAATCATCATAATTTTCATAATTGAACATGCATACTTTCATAAAATCCATCTTTTTGATCATTCATAATTCATCGTGAAATCATAGCATTAGGAAACATAAATCATGCATGGGTCCATATAGATTTCATAAAATTCATCTACTTCACAATTCAACCCATCATCATAGCCTAGTGTTCGAAATTGGGTAAAATCACATGGGTTCATGAGGATTCATCTTAATTCATGAAATTCAACTCAATTCATGCTTCATAGTTCATAAAACAATAGATTAAATCAACATTGAAAAGATCCCATGACATAGAAGAAAACCCTACCTTCAATGGTGGATTTCTAACTTGTAAAATAGAGAATTTTGGAACTCTATGGAGGAAAGGGCTCCATAGATGAAGACTATCATACCTCAATGCAAAAACCTTGAAATCAATGGAGGACTAGGAGGCTTGATTCTGAAATCCTAGCTTCTCTTCTTCTTCTTCAAGCTTCTAGAGAGAGAAATATTTGGGAGAGGTGAGTTTTTTTTTGGGAATGTTTTGGATTAGGTAGAATTTGGTTTAAAAAGGTTTATATAGGGTCTAGGTTAAGGGCCAAACCGACTTAGATTAGGAATTAAACACTTAGAGAAAAGACCAAAAAGCCCTTTAAAAATAATTGTCGGACCCCTACCTATGGTCCATAACTCGACCTACGACCCGTCCTGTCCTTCCGTGGATAGATTCTGAGACTGCCAACCTTGGACCCTGCAACAACGGACCCAATGTACGGTTCGTGGGTTGACCTACGCCGTACATGGCCACCGTAGGTCAAATCCTTAGCCTTGAAGATTTAGCTAAGTATGGGTCTCACCTACGAATCCTACCTACGACTAGTACATAGATCGACGGTCCATCCTGGCAAGCCTTATAAAAGTACTGAGGCTTAATATTTTAAGGGACATGGGCTAGCCAACCACAGGCCTAACCTACGGTCCGTAGGTCAATCCATGGGCCGTAGGTGGCTCCGTTGGTACTGACACCAGAACTTCCAGAAAAACTAAAATTCTTTCTTTTACGAATCTGAGGTGTTACAATATCTCCACCTTGGGAATATTCGTCCTCGAATGGGAATTAAGGCATCATAAGAAGAGTAAGGACTCAAGATCTAACAGCCCAACATACATGCAATCATATAAATGCACATATCTGAGGAGGAAATTTCAACTCCAAGCTAAAGCATGTTCAAAACATCATTTCATAAAAGCTTAAAGCAATTCACACTCAAATGCACATAATCATAGAGAAATCAATCAAGCTATCTCATTTTCTCAAAATTAAACTCTTCATGAACATGCATAAACAAGGAATCATGGAAACAATTATGACACATGAAACCACAAGAATGAACCATGAGGAACTAGATACCTCAAACGAGAGTAGGATCGGAGGGAAAGAGATGAGGATATCGGGACAGCATATCGGCCTCGGGCTCCCAAGTAGCACCCTCAACTAGTTGATTCCTCCAAAGAACCTTCACGGAAGCAACTTCTTTATTTCTTAACTTCCGTACCTGCCGATCTAAGATCTCAACCAGAACATCTTCATAGGAAAGACTATCTTTTTTCCAAGATCCTCTAATGGAAATATAGATGCCGGATCACCAACATATTTCTTCAACAAAGAGACATGGAAAACTGAATGCATCGATGCCAAATCATTAGGCAAGTCAAGTTCATAAGCAACCTTACCATCACGTCTCAAAATTTGATATGGGGCTACATAACGGGGACTAAGGTTTCTTTTCTTCCCGAATCTCATCACGCTCTTCATGGGCGAAATTTTCAAGTAAACCCAATCATCCACCTCAAATTCTAAATCTCTCCTTCTAACATCGGCATAGGACTTTTGTCTACTTTGAGCCATTTTCAATCTTTCTCTAATAAGCCGAACTTTCTCCATAGCTTCATGTACCAACTAGGGACCTATCAAAGCAATTTCACCTACCTCAAACAAACCTATAGGAGATCTACACTTCCTACCATAAAGAGCTTCAAATGGAGCCATACCAATACTAGAATGGTAGCTATTGTTATAAGTAAATTCAATCAAAGGCGAATGATCATCCCAATTACCCTTGAAATCAATTACACAAGCTCTCAGCATATCTTCCAAAGTTTGGATAGTACGTTCTGCTTGCCCATCGGTTTGAGGATGAAAGGCCGTGCTAAGCTTGACACGAGTACCAAGACCCTTTTGGAAAGACTTCCAAAATTGAGAAGTAAATTGTGCACCAAGATCGGAGATAATGGATAAAGTCACTCCATGCAACCTAACCATTTCTCTCAAGTACAACTTAGCATAATCCTCCACCGAATAAGAAACCTTGATGGGAATGAAATGGGCTGATTTCGTCATACGATCCACAATAACCCAAATTGAATCGTATTGTTGCCGGGTGCATGGTAAACCAACAATAAAATCCATATTCAAATCTTCCCACTTCCAAGTAGGAACATTAATATCTTGGGACAAACCTCCCGGCTTTTGATGCTCAGCTTTCACTTGTTGACAATTAGGACACTTGGCCACAAATTTGGCTATATCCTTCTTCATTCCATTCCACCAATAGATTTCCTGCAAATCACGGTACATCTTGGTAGCTCCTAGGTGAATGAAATATCGAGAACCGTGGGCTTCCAAATTTTTTTTCCCTCTTAGGTCATCTACATCGGGAACACATAAAAGACCTTGATATTGAAGCACACCATCTCCCCCTTGGGAGAAAGCCTCAACAGACTTCTTGAGCACCGCTTCCCTCAATTCAACCAAATTAGGATCAAGATCTTGCTTAGTCTTCACATCGGACACAAAGGACGATTCTAAACCATTGTGAATCATAACACCACCTTCACTAGAATCAATCAACCAAACACTTAATCGGGTCAAACTATGAACATCATGAACCAATTATTTCTTACCATCCTCAATATGAGCAACGCTACCCATAGAAAACCGACTAAGAGCATCCGCCACCATGTTCGCCTTTTCGGGATGATACTGGACACTCATGTCATAGTCCTTTAACAACTCAAGACACCTCCTTTGGCGAAGATTCAGATCTTTTTGTTTGAACACATATTGCAAACTCTTATGGTCGGTAAAAATGTCAACATGGACACCATACAAATAATGCCTCCAAATCTTCAAAGAAAACACAACCGCCGCTACTTCTAAGTCATGAGTAGGATAGTTCTTTTCATGAATCTTGAGTTACCTTGAAGCATAAGCAGTAACTTTTCCATTTTGTATAAGAACACATCCTAACCCAATCCTTGAAGCATCACAATAAACCACAAAACCATCGGACCCTTCCTGTAGAGTTAATATCGGGGCCGGTAGACCATCATCCTATAGGAGCACATAGGTAAGGGATAAGGAGATTTCTACAGGAAACCCAGCCTCTACTAACGGGAGAGCTTCCATCTCCATATCTTCTCGGTGCTAAGCATAAATTTCATGGAGTAGTCATAATTCTTATTCATCTTCTTATCCATGGAAAGGTACAACTAGAGTTACCAATCCAAGCTAAAGTTCATTAAAATAGCTCCTTAACTTCTTGATTCAACTTTAGTTGAGAAAGTCTTTCAACAAGTTATGAATCCTTTATGTGAGAAAAATCCTTTCACATTCATAGATTGAGTAATATGTGAGAAACCCTTTCACAATTCAATAACATCATCAATTAAGCTTCAATCTCAAAGAAATTCATAAATCATCATAATTTTCATAATTGAACATGCATACTTTCATAAAATCCATATTTTTTATCATTCATAATTCATCGTGAAATCATAGCATTAGGAAACATAAATCATGTATGGGTCCATATAGATTTCATAAAATTCATCTACTTCACAATTCAACCCATCATCATAGCCTAGTGTTCGGAATTGGGTAAAATCACATGGGTTCATGAGGATTCATCTTAACTCATGAAATTCAACTCAATTCATGCTTCATAGTTCATAAAACAATCGATTAAATCAACATTGAAAAGATCCCATGACATAGAAGAAAACCCTAGCTTCAATGGTGGATTTCTAACTTGTAAAATAGAGAATTTTGGAACTCTACAGAGAAAAGGGTTCCATAGATGAATACTATCATACCTCAATGCCAAAACCATGAAATCAATGGAGGAGGAGGCTTGAACTTGAAATCCTAGCTTCTCTTCTTCTTCTTCAAGCTTCTAGAGAGAGAAATATTTGGGAAATGTGAGCTTTATTTTTGGGAATGTTTTGGAATGGGTAGAATTTGGTTTAGAAGATTTATATAGGGTCTAGGTTAAGGTCCAAACCGACTTAGATTAGGAATTAAACACTTAGGGAAAAGATCAAAAAGCCCTTTAAAAATAACTATCGGACCCCTACATACGGTTGGTCCTACGGTCCGTAAGTCGACCTACGACCCGTCCTATCCTTCAGTGGATAGATTCAAAGACTGCCAACCTTGGACCCTGTAACTACGGACCCAATGTACGATTCGTGGGTTGACCTACGGCCCGTACATGGCCACCGTAGGTCAAATCCTTAGCCTTGAAGATTTAGCTAAGAATGGGTCTCACCTACGACTCGTACATAGATGGACGGTCCATCCTAGCAAGCCGTATAAAAGTAATGAGGCTTAACATTTTAAGGGACCTGGACTAGCCAACCATGGGCCTGACCTATGGTCCGTAGGTCAGTCCACGGGCCGTAGGTAGCTCCATTGGTACTGACACCAGAAATTCCAGAAAAACTAAAATTCTTTCCTTTACGAATCCGAGGTGTTACACAACACAAGTTTTCTTTACTGTTTTCACTAACGTGTGTGGTGAGTGCCGGTTCAAGTGAAGTCAAAAATTGAAAAGGACAAAGAAGGTAATGACTATACCCATTGGGTGATCCGCCGAGTTGGTTTGGCGGACATTTCCATGTTCCCCTTGTTAGCCAAAAAAAATTGAAAAATGGTTCTGTCAAATTTGGCGTACAGGTACATCGTTGGCGATCCGCCAATTGACATTTTACGAGTAACATTTGGTCCACCGAGTTGAACTTCAAGAGTGGGTATTTGTACAGGCATCATCGGTGAGCATAAGCCCCTTTGGCGAGTAGCCAAAATCATGCAGTGACGTTAGTCGCAGTCCGCTAAGTGTGCCTGATGATGGAATGTCAAAAGTCTTTTCTCTTTTAAATGATCATTTTTTGATATTTTTGAACTTTGTCACTTCCTATACTCTCTATACTTGGTCTAAATTTCATAGTGTGTTATCTTTGCTTCAATTTACATTTGTGGAGTTCGTTCTTATGGATAATTCTCGACCCAAAACCCTTCTCCCCTTTTGTTCGAAGGGCTTCTTGATTTCTAAGGTTTGTTTGTGGGCTAAGTTTCTTGTTTCTTCTTGCTATAAGTTCTTAATGACCTATAAGCTGTTGATTTTTCTAGTATAATGTGTGAAGCATGTGAGTATGAGTTAAAACAATCGATTAAATGTTACCCGTGATTTTTACTTGTTGTTTTTGGTTCCCAAATATGCTAAATTTGATTGTGTTGGTTGTTAGTTGATAATTTCTCAATAATTGTTGCGGGTCTTGTGTGAATTTTGTATGGGTGAAGTCTGATTAACCTAGCGCTATAGTCCAATAGGCTTGAATTTTCCCAACGATAGATAGGGTGACGTCTTTCTTAAGGGAAAATCATCAATTTGGCAATACTTTGATGAATGTGGGGGAAGACTGAGTACCCAGAGGCAAAATTGAACTATGGGTAGCATGAAAATATTTTAGGATGTTGGGTGTTGTTTAATTTTTCTTCTTAATTTTGAAAATTGGGGATCGGGCTGAAAGACACATATTCGGAGAGCTTGTCTTAACCCACCAAGGTAGTTAGGTGAATCACTGATTAAGTCCCTAATAACCTTCTGGTCATGAATTTGTGACCTGAGGCGCTGTCACTTTCAGTGAGCTTGTCTTAGTTCACCAAACCATCTCTACGAATCATTGAGTTGGAGTTGACATTGCCTATTTACCTGAGTTGAACTCCTTTTGTTATTCTCACTTTCAGCAAGCTCGTCAGAGCTCACCTAACCTGTTTGGTGATTCGCCTACCCATTCAGCGAGCCTCAGGACAAATGTTAAAAAGTGATTTTCTTGAAATTATTTTTAACTAACCTGCACTCAATGCTTGTTTTGCAATGTTGTGCTTTATAGTAAATGGCTAGACCAAATGTTTCCTTCACTTCGAGGACCCCTCCTTCTGATTCTGAGTCTCCTTCTCCACCTCCACCCAAAAGGAAAAGGGGAGTGGAAATAATCGAGCCCACAAAACATCAAATGGTCACTCCACGCATTTCCAAGTGTGTGAGTGAGAAGAAACAAAAGAAGGCCTTGGTGGTTGAGATTGCGAAGAAGAGGGCACTGATTGATGAAAGCACCTCTTTCTCTTCTAACCCTAAAGAAGAACCGTTTTTTTATAGTTGGACTAAGGACAAGGGTGATAATGCAGCTGAGAGTCCACTGATACCTACTGTGGTTATGAAGGTGGTACAAAGAATGATGAGCACAATCTGCTAAAAAATAATGCAAGATACTACCTCCACTGTACCTTCGAGGGTACTTCTAATCATTGCTTTGAGAACACTCAATAGGCTGAACGTTGCTGGTGAGAAAACTATTTTGGAGGAGCACTGATTATCTAATGACGGGTTCATGAATAACTACATAATGATTTTGGAGATAATAAAATTTCACAAGTTTGAACAATTCACTAGAGCTCGAACTCCTTATGTCCTAGCATGGGTCTATGAATTAAACGAGGCCTACGCCAAGGCACTCCCCAAGAAAAGGAAGGGCGTGATTTGGAGGCCACTTGAAGAAGTTGAAGTCCGAGGTAAGATGGTAAAGTGTGACTGGACAACGATTAACGATGTCTTGGGCATGGAAGGGAAGAAAGTGGAGATATACAAGCACCGAATGAAGCACAAGTTTGATGATTTGAAAGTGTTGTTGGCACCTTTGATTTCTGACATTACTCCAATGTGGATGGCTGACAGAGTCAAAATCAAGAAGAAGGTTATCATAGTGGTGGCTTGTTTTTGATTTGGGTTTATTAGTAGTCACCTCAGGCTATCACAAAATGAATCAATCCTTTTTCAACCCAAAAGTTGTATTTGTTGGTACAATCATTGATCGGGAGGAGGTGCATATGGGCCAGATAATAGAAGAAGAGATGCTCATGCGGGCTAAGCAAGAGCAAACATCATTGCCTTTCCAAATGTTGATCACCCAGTTGTGTGAGTCGGTCAGAGTTCCATTCAGAGAAAAAATGGATGTGAGAGTTACTCTGCCTTGTCCAATGACATTCAGAGGATTGAGGCTAATTAATTGAGGGATGACGCGGCCAGAAGGAAGCCTCCACCACCTGGCACCACACCGGTAGTGAACCTTGCTATCCTAGAGTCAGACATTGCTTATTATGCTCCTACTATGGAGCCCTCAGGTATCACTCCCACTCCATCAATAGCTTCTGGGTCTGCTGCTCCCCCTCATCATATTGCACCTCCCTCTACATACTGACTTCCGTTCACACAGGCCTCAATATTTCAGATGGGTAATGTACATTGCATATTATGTTAATGTCAGGGCATCTCACCTTGAGAGGGAGGTGTCGAGTATAATTTCTACAGCCATTGAGGCTGCTATGTCTCCCCTACGTGCTGAGCTTGTGAGTCAGTCAGTATTGTTGACCTTTTATGGGGATAGGCTTAATAACCTTACCTCTCAGGTTGAGGAGCTTGAGAAGAGTGAGGGTGGTTCTACTGAGATGACAAAGTTGAAAGGTGACATAGCTGCATTGAAGGTGGACATAGAGAAGCTAAAGTTCATGGATATATGGATGTTATGGGGTGATCTACCATTGCTTGAGATGCCAGCAGTTGTGCTTCACAACTGAGATCAGAGTAGATGTGCCTTCAGTGATAGCTGGACAGCCAGTTGTTGATGGGAATGAGCAGATAGGAGAGCAGGCCGATGAGAACTCCACTACAGATAGTGATGAGGATGAGTTCATGCGGGATGATGAGTAGGTGAGTACAGAGGTATTAGCGGAGTTATAGAATATAGAGGAGTTGATTATGCATGCTACATTGGAGAGATCTCATCCAGAGACCTCCGAGATTGGCACTAGTGGGGTCTTTTCTTCGGATTCATTCTTCCTCCTCTAGATAAGTCAGGCATTGATACCCCCGCTAATAGTACACTTATTACTCCCTTCTAGATGTGTTGGGTACTGATGCATGAGTTGTTGTTACTCCCCTTTCTTTTTTGTATTTTGTTTAATTGGGTTATATTTTGATACTTTAGTACTATGGATTATTCCATTTGGTTTTTGGTTTTTCGTCATTTTCATCTCTCTATCAATTGCCCTGAGATTACTTAATTGGTGAAATGATTGAAAATCTTGTGCATTCATTGTTGATATTTGAGGATCGATGTTGTTCAATATCGATGTCTTGGATAGTGCTCTTGATGAGAAATGTGTTTGTGTTGGTGTTGCAAGAGGAAATATGTGTTGCATTACTTTTGCATGATCTTTTTTAGAATCTTTTGTTGACTAGTTACATATTGATGTGAGCCTTGCAATGAACATTGCACACAAGCTTCTTAATTTTGTCGAGCTGTATAAAATGATTGTGTTTGAAGTGTTGTGTGTTGTAAGATCTTACTTGAAAGCATGTTTGTAGATTCCTAGACTTTGCCTTGTTAGTCTAATTGTTTAGCTTTGGTGAATAAAAGAGATGATCTTGGGCACAAATTTTGAGAGGGAACCAAAATCTTCATACTCTTTGTGACTAACTAGTGAGGGTGGGCAACCATCTTGACACCATTTGAGCCTATACCATTTCTTATCAACCTCGTTAAAGCCCCTTGAACCAAATATGTCCCTACCTTCTTACCCATAAATCTATTTCTAAGCATTGATTTGTTTGAATAGCCAACTTAGGCCAAAATCATAAGTTGGGGGTATGGAAAGGAAGGGGAAAGAAACCCAATTGAAAAATAAGAAAGGAAGGTGAGACTCAACCTTGATGTTGGTAGCAAAAAGTAGGAACCCCTCCTTATAAAAAATTTCAAAAAAAAAGGAGCAAAATATGAAAATGGGTTGAAAAAGAATATTTTGATGAAATAAAAGGGGTTCCCGATGAGTTGAATAAAGAATTGAAGACTAAGTTTCCAAATCAAAAGTATGAAAATAACTTGAGAAGAAGTGAAGATGAGTATAAAATGCTTTAAAAAGGTGAAGTCACTGAGCGAACCTGACCACACCTTTGCCTTCAGCCCCGTTACAAGCCTGAATGGACTCTTGAGATTTTGCTAAAATCGGGTTTTGTGATGATTGGAAAATGTGGGCAAACCTATGGGATGAAGTTTGCATGTATTTCTCTTTCAGAGAGTTAGAGTTTGTATTGATTCCTATCTTCTTTGTTGATGTGCTTTGTTAGAGCATGGAATTATTTTTGTTGTGAGGGCACTTGAATGCTTTTGTTGAAGCATGAGTTTGCATTATAAGTGAGCATTAGTAAGGTTAAACTTGAATTGATATTGGCTAGTCATCATTTGAAGTTTCTTGAGCATAATTGAGATATTGTGTATACTTGATAGTAGCATTGTGATGTCACTTGCATGTTAACTCGTATTGAGCACTGTTGTAGACACTCTTGCTGAACTGATTGTGTTTTTGATTTGACAAGCAAAAGTTTAAGTTGGGGGTTTTGATGAGTCTGAGATTTTGACTCATTTGAGGCCTTATAGTTCAACAAATAGCATCCTCAATGCCTATTTATGTCTTTATCTAATGATATTTTGATGTTTTGTAGCTATTAAGGCTAAAGGACAAGACAAAGATGAATCTACGCAAAAATAGGCCAAAATACTGAAAATAGTGAAAACTCCCGGTTGAGGATCGCGTAGGATAGTTGGCGGATCGTCCAACTTGACTAGACCTCGCCTAAAGTTATAGTTTTCACTTCCAAAAATATTCAAGGTAGGTTGGTGAAGTCAAGTGCAAACGGTGATTCACCGAAGTGGTTGGGTGAAGTAAAAATCCCATCACCTAAAGTTACAGAAGGCTGGACTAAACTAAAGGCTAAAATAGGTGAACAAGGTGGTCATCAACAATTCACCGAATGTGAAAGACTGACTCAATCGAGTTCACCCACTGAGGTTCAATACCTGAAGCCTGAAGACAAGAAAGGGTGAGCTGAAGAATAATAAGGCGATCTGCTAATCAAGTAGGTGAGCCTAACTAACGTCACGATCAGATTGTGCATGTGATTTCAGACTAATTTTTGAGGAAATTATAAACAACCTAAAGGAGAGATAAAATGTATCTTTTTATCTCTTTTAACAAACTTTTGAATATCTGAATTAAAACTTTACTCTTTTCATATCTTTTCAGTTTTAGGGTTTTGACCAAATTTGTCTTTGACAATTGAGGTTTCAATTCAAAGTTGGTGTTGAAGATTATTGCTGATTATAAACATTTTGATAGTTGAAAGCACAATTGATATAATTTCGTTCATTTTTATGATGCTTGGCTAAAATCTCAATTCTAGGGGTGTGATTATGGAGTTGGGTGTTAACTAATTTACTAGGTCTAGTGTCTTGTTGTGTATTTATACTATTTATTTATGGATTTGTGCTATTTTGAGTGGGTTCAATTTATGGGTTAAGGTTGCAAACTTAGTCTTAGCTTAGATCTTTGATTGATGTTCCAAATAAATTAATTAAAGTGGGTAAATAACTTAATAATTGCAAATTGGATTAGATTGATGTAGTTTGCTCGAAAGAGAAACTGTAGGTTCATTTCTAATTGTTAAATATGTTCGAAAGAGAGATTTCGTAAGGTATTGGGTTGATTTTTATCTTCACGTGGATGAGATAGAAAGAAGATTAATGATATGACACCTTGAGATCGAAAGAAGATTTGTGTCGTTCATGATTCCCCAGTCTATCCATGATTATTTAGAGTTGTTGAGCAAGCACTTGCACCCTCTATTTAACATTGATAACGACTCCCATACCCCTAGATCGTCTTTTACTTGTTTAAACCCTGTTTTAGTTGAATTATCATAATTGATATCAAACACTTATTTGAAATTTGGTAGAATCATCCGAAATCTTTTGTTCACTGATGAGTGGGTAATTTTCACTCATTTGGAGTCCTTTTCTTCTGATTTTGTGATACTTAAGTAGAGAAAGAGGCTAATTCTCCTTTGAATATGGTGGTTTTAGGTACATGCTGGTGAAAAAGGAGTTTTGATGAAGAGGAATGAAAACTGGAGCAAAATGGGGCTAAAAACATGAAAATTTGATCTGTCAATAAAGTGCTTTCCGCGAACGCGAAGAGCCAGACGCGACCGCGGAGTGCAAGCCAGCTGTGAGGTGCGAACGCGGGAAGCCTCCACGAACGCGGAGTGCATTCAGGTCAAGTACCACAAACACAGACGTCCTCCGCGAACGTGGAGTACAATTATATTGAGCTCCGCGAACGCGGAGAAGAAATGTCACTAGCGTCTGGGCAGAATTGAAATTTCACATTTTGACCCTAATTCACCATATACACTGAAACACAGGCATTTGTGGGAGAGGATTCATAATTCAAGATAGAGCAAACATCACACAGAGAATAGAAGAAAACTTGGGGATTGAGGCTTGTGCATAGCTTTGAGATCAAGATTCCTCAACAAACACCATTAGAGTGAAGATTGTGAGCTTGGGTTGTAATTATTTTTCACCTTTCTTCAACTCTTTGCTTTGTATTGTTGAATTCTAAGTGTTAATTATTGATTAGTGATTTGGATATTGTGTTAGACATAATCAATATTTGGGTTTTTGATTTCTATCTTGTGCTTTTGTAATTAGTTGATCAATGCTTTATCATTTATGAAATGGGTTTTTTATTGTCCAATTGATCTCATGCTTTAATTGCTTTTCCAAAGGAATTGATCACTCCTAGGACTTGCCCATCGACTTTGATTTAGTTTGTGAGAATTAATTGAGGTTGGGTAAGATTGATTGGTGCATTAATTGAGGTTTAACAACTCATTTGTTGGACTGTTGCTGGAAATAGTGAATCCTTGCATTGCCTTTAATCGGATTACTTGTGTTGTCACTTGATTGGGTTCGTGAGAACTAGTTGAGAAATATTTGCCTATGTTCGATAAAATTAGGTAGATAATTTAGAGTCCGAGGCATATATGATTTTACCCATGATTAATTGAGATTTTATGATGCTAATGTGCAATGAATCGTATGGGTATTGATTGATTTCCCATTCCCAAATCCCTTCGGTAATCTTGTTCAATATAGCTTTGTTCCTTTTTCTCCTCTATCCCCTATCCTAAATTCGTTACTTGAAATCTTCTCATTTTATAATTGTATTTTGTATTTCGGATTCAAACTAGTAGCTAGTAATTCTTTGTTTCTTCAATCGCCTTGCACATTGTTCCTCATGGGATCGACCCCAACTCTTCGTTGGGTTTATACTTGTTAGCGACCGACCACACTTCGAATTTTAAGAGGTGTGGTTAAGCGTTATCATTCATCAATTCAAGATTTCAGAATTCAACTGCTCTAATTGTAAGTTCATGATTTATCTTAACAATCTTAGTAAGAATTGTGATCACCAAAGCATGAGTAGCTAAATCCATAACTAGCGTTGTGGGAACCATGAGAAATTAACAAACTAGACCTAATAATTTGTAATTTTTGAATAGTGTTTATGCATGTATTGTTGATCTCTTCCCTTTTATTGCTTTTTAACAAGGATCTGTGTTAGAACTTGCCTTATTCCTACTTGCCTGGCCAAGAATGTAACGAATGGGAAAAAAGATTAAACAACGGAGATTTGATGATTACAAACTTCATCTAATAGCTTGAACAGACAGTGATAGCTAATCTGGGGTCAAGGTTAAAGGTTAGTAAAGCATACACCCATAGACCGACAAAAGTTGCATGGTGAAATTTCCTATTTGGGCGGCCAGCCACTTAGGAGATACTTGACTTATTGACTATGCATGCTAGACATTAGACAAGGTCACTACTATAAGGCTTACTGCGTTAAGGACTTATGGGGAACACTTATACCCTAGTTTTATCTTCTATTGATTCTATAAAACATTCAATCCTACTTACATGGTTACTTGTTACTAAAATCAATCAATCAAGCTTTTGTTTGACAAACCCCCCCCCCTTTATGGAAATTACTCAACTAAAAGTACAATTAATAATCAATTAGGCTAGGTCTATAGCTCATTCCTCGTGGGAATGACCCTAACCTCTGTTAGATTTTTTATTTGAACAACGACCGCTTATACTTCTTTAAGGAGGTGTAATTTGGGCATATCAAAGAGATTGAGTGGGGATTTGAGAGGATGAGAGGGAATGGGAGAATTTTGAAGTGTAAAATCTGTTATAGGGTTAGGAATAATCTAGAAGCGACATAGTTTAGGAATTAAAAGGGTAGGAAAAGACTCAATTAATCCTTGAAATTAACTATCGGAGACCATCTACGAGCCCATGTACGGTTTGTATATAATTCTACAGACCGTGCTGGTGATAATGCTCAATTGTACACCTTAAAAGTTAGTGTACAACTGATCGTTGATCATACGGAACCCAACAAAGTTGGGGTTGAATCCAACAGGGAGCGGTCTATGCTAGAATTCAATTAGGATGTCAAATTTGTGATCTAATCTTTTGTAAAAAGGTAGTAAGCAATGTTTATCGTAATATCAATTTTAGACATTTCAAATTATCAAGTTATGAAAGTTTACTTAACAATTGAGTATCAAGAGAAAGCTAACACAAGTGTTTATCAAATAAGAGATTGAATCTAGGAGTTTGCGGAAGAGGGTATCATTTTCGAGTTATGGGTAGATGTGATTTCAAAATAACATTAAACTCTCATGGATAGGCTAGATCAATCTATAGCACAAGATGCATCTCTCAATAAAAAATTGTTTATCACAAGTGCTTTTCTCAAAGCCTCCAATGTAAGCTATGCAAAACAATCTAATACCTTAACATATACTTTCTTTTCCATGCAAATCAAACATTTAGCAATAAAACCTCAAATTCCTCGTTTCAAGCAAACTTAGAATTTAGAGCTAATATGCAATTATCAATCCAACCATTAATTAAAACATGACAGCAAGATTGAATCCATTGAGATTAATATGAAACAGATCAATTCACAAACACCCGCTATTCTAATCAATACCCAATTTAATTTACACACCCCTGGAATGGGGGTTTAAGCCATATATATGGAAATTAAAGAAAGTTATCCTAGAAAGTTTGTTCTCCATCTGAATTGGTTGACCCAAACTTCAAATTCCAAAATGTCCAAAGCAAAAACCTACCAAATTCAATTATAAAATTGCTAAACACTCCAAATCCTTAGAAGGTTCTTGTGTACTATAATTTCAGAGAATGCTAGATGATTTTTCTCTCTCCTGAAAGCTATTTATATTTTCCCAAAAGCTGGAAAATTTTGTACTTCGAAACTCAATTGATGACGTTAGTCGGGCTCGCCAACTAACTTGGCGAGTCACCGACTTCATCTTCTTATCACCTTTCATCTTTAGCTTCAAAATTTAAGGTGTTGAATAGAAGATGGCGAGTCCGATGGGCATCACCATTCATGATTGACGAGTCGTTGAGTACCACCTAAGCTCGCAAATCTGTTCTCAATTAGTATCAGAACTTTCGTAAAGATTTGGCAAGTTAGCCAATGCTCGCAGACCTAGTTGGCAAGTCGTTGAGACCTGGTTGGCAACTCTTCCGCTTTAGCATCCTTATTTTAGCTTTCTCACTCACACTCTTAGATTCGCATTGAGTGAGTAGTGCCTGCTCACTTGGCTCAGAGATAGTGATAACACTGAAATTAGTCTTTAAAATAATAAAAGAGTAAGTGGTCGTCAGTGATAAAAATATCAAACAAGAGAGTCGGGTTGAATCCCACAAGGAGTGATATAATGCAAGGAATTTCATTAGAAAATTAAGAATGCAAACTGATTCATTGTAGTGATTAAAGCAGATGGGTGGATAATTTCAGCAAATTTACTAAAAGAGTTTTGGTATCAATTATCACAGTTAAACTAAAATCGGGGATTCAAACAAGTAAGAGACGATATAGGGTTGTGGGAATTGTTATCGATGTCAAATGGAGGTACATGTGCTTGCTCAATAGTGCTAAATAATCATGAGTAAGTTGGGTCATCTTCAATTACACTAATCTACTTTCGATCTCAAAGCATCATATCATAGAATCTTCTTCCAATCTCATCTATGTGATTCACAAATCAACCCAATACCTTACTAGAATCTCTCCTTCGAGCAAATTTAACAACTAAAATTGAACCACAATTTCACTTTTGAGGAAACTACAACAATCAAATCTAAATTGCATGCATTAAACTAATTACCCACTTCAAATAATTTTTTTCAAGTATCAATCGAAGATCTAGACTAGGATTAAATTTGCAACCTTAACCCATGAATTAAACCCATGCTAAATAGTTCAAATCCATGAATGTACAAAGTAAAACATAGCAAGACACAAGACCCACTAAATTAAATCAATACCCAACTCCATTATAACACCCCTAGAATTGGGATTTTAGCCAAGCATCATAAAAGGAAAAGAAAGTATACCAATTATGCTTTCAGCCATTGGAGAGTTGAAATTAAGCAATAATCTTCAATACCCACTTTGATTTGAACCCTCAAATGTCAGTCACAAGGTTGTTTAAAAACCCTAAAAACTAAGAATATTTCTCAAAGGGTAAAAGTTCTCAAGCTAAATTTCAAAGACAAAAGACTAATTAAAAATCTCATTAGAAATCTGATACATTTTCTCTCTTCTTTGGACAATTTATAGTTTTTCAAAAATTGATCAAAAATTTCATGCGCCCCCAGTTCAGCGACATTAGTCAGGCTTACCTAGCACGTTCGGCAGATCGTCGTTTGCTCTTTAGCTCACCCTTTTTTTGCTTCAAGCTTCAGATGTTTGAACTTCAGTTGGGAAACTCGATCATGTCACTCTTTCACATTCGGTGGATCATCGATTACCTCCTTGTTCACCCATTTAGCCTTCATTTTAACTCAGAAATTTGTCACCTTCGGTGATGGACTTTCAAGCTCGTGCAATGATTTCGGTGAATCATTGTTTCCATTTTGGTTCATCAACCTGCCTTAAATATTTACCATCGTGAACACTGTAACTTTGGGTGAGGTGCGACCTATTGGGCGATTCGCCCTTTTGGTTAGGTGACTATCGACTGGGAGTTTTCACGCTTTTCAATGTTTTGGCCTGCTTTTCATATATTTATCCTTGCCTTGTCGCATAGCCTTCATAGATGCAAATCAACAAAATATCATTAGAATAGGACATAAATAGGCATTGGGGACACTACCTATTGAACTAAAAATGCCTCAAATGAGTGAAAATCTACCACTCATCAACACCCCCAACTTAAACTTTTGTTTGTCCTCAAGTAAATCAAGAACACAATTAGTTCAACAAGGGTGTCTACAACAGTTCTCAAATGGTAGTTAACATGCAAGTGCCATCACAAGACTACTAGAAAGCATATGCAATACTAAATCATGCTTAAAAAGCTTCAAATGATGACTACTTGGTATCAATCCAAGCTCAAGCTCACTAGTGTTCCTTTCTAATGCAAAACCATGTTTCAACAAAAGCATTCAAGTTCCCTCACAACAAAAATGATTCCATGCTCTCACAAAGCACATCAATAAAGAAGTTAGGAATCAATACAACTCTCACTCTTCGAAAGAAAAATACATGCAAGCTTCATCCCATATGTTTTTCCATATTTTCCAATCATCAGACAAGCTAGTTTATGCA
This sequence comes from Solanum appendiculatum, assembly GCA_018342035.1. NCBI lineage: Eukaryota > Viridiplantae > Streptophyta > Magnoliopsida > Solanales > Solanaceae > Solanum > Solanum appendiculatum. The sequence goes on along the minus strand of JAGDQO010000392.1, from coordinate 319,999 downwards.
AGATCTCAAGGGTCTTTTCAGGCTTGTAATGGGGATGAGGGTAAAGGCATGGTAAATTTAGCTTAGTGACTTCACCTTTTCAAAGCATTGTTGTACTCATCTTCAACTCTTCTCAAGTTTTTTTAATTCTTTCCACTTGGAGACTTCCAACCTAAATTATTCACTCAACTCATTGGAAACCCCTTTAACTTCATCAAGATTTTCTTTTTCATTTCATTTTCAAGCTTTTGCTCACTTTTTTTTATTTTTTTATATATAAGGAGGGGTTCCATCTTTTTGCTACAAACCTCAAGGTTGAGTCTCGCTCCTTTTTCTTCTTTTTCCCTTGGCTTTCTTTCCTCCTTACTTTCCACACCCCCAACTTAGGCTTTTGGCCTAAGTTGTCTATTCAAACAAACCAATGCTTAGAAAAGGATTTATGGGTGAGAATTTAGGGACATATTTTTCTCAAGAGGTTTCAACAAGGTTGACAACAAACAATTTAGGCTCAAATGGTGCTAAGATGGTTGCACACCCTCACAAGGTAGTCACTAAAGGTATGGATATTTGGGTTCCCTCTCAAAATTCATGCCCAAGATCATTTCTTGCATTCACCAAGGCTAGACAGACTAATAAGGAAAATTCTAGGAATCAAACAGCTTGTTTTTAAGTAGGACCTCACCACACATGACACTTCAAATACAATCATTTAGCACAGCTCTACAAAATCAAGAATTTTTCATGTGATTTTCATTGCGAGGCTCACATCAAGACACAACTAGTCAACACAAGAATCAAAAAGGACATTCAAAAGTAAAGCCACACCGAATTCTTCTTGCAACATCAACAGAAAACACATTTCTCATCATGAGTACTTTCCAAGACCTCGATATTGGACAAAATCGATCCTCAAACATCAACAATAAAAACACAAGAAATCTCAATCATTTCACAACTCCAAAATCATGGGGCAATGGATAGAGAGACAAAATGAAATCAAAACCAACCAAATATCATAAAGAAAACCGAAATACTAAAATATCTCAAAATAAAACTGAAAAAACAAAATACAATCCAAAAGGGGAATATAGGCACAAGTACCCTCACCTCACAAAAAAATAACTAGCAGTGTCCTCAATGCTATCAATATAAGTACAGGAGGAGAATGAGTGAAAAGTCCCTCTAACGGGCTATGCCTGCGAAGAACTCTGATCCTGAGGCTTGGAGAGCATGGCATCATCACGGGCATCAGTACCTGGCACAACTGAAATATGAAGCAGCAATGTAGCATGAATCAGGGCATCAATGCCCGGCACATCAGGAGGAGGAATAGTAGAGTCTAAAGGACATACCCCACTAGTGCCAACTGTGGAAGTTTCCAAACGAGATCTCTCTAAAGTCGCGTGCACCATCGACTCCTCTATATCCTGCAGCTCGGCTAAGGTCTCATCAATCACCTACTTATCATCTCTCTGAAACTCATCCTCACCAGTCTCCTCAGCTGCATTGTCCTCAACATCATCATAAACACCCTCATCAACAACTACCGATTGCTTAGTTACCCCAACAGGTCCATCTGCTCTCGCTCAGTAGAAGGCACAACCTCGGGCATCTCATGCAAGGAAACCTCACCCCACAATATGAAAATATCAATGGACTTCAGATGGTCCACATCAGCCCTAAGGGTAGCTATGTCACCCCTCAACTCAGTTAAATCAATAGAGCTGCTCTCACACTTCTCTCTCTCTCCTCAACCCTAGCTATGAAATTATCCAACCTCTCCCCATATGAAGCTATAGTGGTCCGATGGATCTCAACCTCTGCCCTAACAGGGCATATAGAAGCCTCCACATCCCCCTCAATAACCTTGGGCATCTCACTTTTAAGTCTAGATGCCCTAGCATTCGCAGAATGAGAAAGGTTGCCTATCTGATAAATCAAGGCATGATTCAATAGAGGTCGAGATGTAGGGGTAGGTGCAGTAGATGTGGATGGTGCAAAAGAACTAGAAGGCACAGCCGAGGGTGGAGTGATACCTAATGGCTCCATAGAAGGAGCGGGACGAGTAGTGTCACACTCTAAAGTAGTGGGATCCACTACCGGAGTGGTGTCAGGTGGTGGTGTCTTCCTCTTACCCGCATCATCTGTCAAATAATCAGCATCTATCCTCTGAATGTTGTTGTATTAGGCGGGGGTAGCTCAGACATCAGTCCTCTCTCTAAATGGAACTGTGGCTGCCTTACACAGGTATGTGATCAAGATTGCAAACGGAAAGGAAGTTTGCTCCTGTCATGATCTCATGAAAATCTTATCCTCTATAATAGCTCTAGCATGAATCTCCTTCGGTCAATGATGTTGCGAACAAATACAACCTTTGGTGCTGGAGGATAGACTCATTCTGGGATGGCATGAGATTGCTACTTATGAACCTGAACCAAAATCGAGCGGTGATGTTGAGATCCTTCTTCTTAATTCTTGCAGCATCTGCCATCCACAGGGGAGTAATGTCGAAGATTAAGGGTGCTAGCCACCCCTTAAGTGCGTCCAAACTCTACCTCATACGAAGGTTGTACATATCATCTCTATTTCCTTTTGTGTCCAAAATATCATCAATGGCACCCACATGGCATTGCACCTTTTCCCCTCAAACTTTGACTTCCTCAAGGGGTTTCCAAATAGTGCCCTTCCTTTTCTTGGGCAACGCCTTGGCATAGGCGTCATAGAACTCGCGAACCCACACTAGGACATATAGGGGCCAAGCTTGAGTGAATTTCTCAAACCTATGGAACTTGATCGCGCTCCATATGGCTGGGTAGTCACATACGACTCCATACTTAGACAAATGCCTCTCCTCGAGAATAGTCCACTCCCTCACTGCTTTGTACCTTTTGAGGGCTCTTGGAGCTATGACCAGGAGCACTCTAGAGGTATTCACATTTGTGGTGGTGTTTTGAGACAACATAGATTGGATTTCTGTTCTCTTCTTTGCCACAACTTTCTTGGTTTGTTCACTCACACATGTAGAGGTGCACGGAGTGACTTGTTGTTGCGTGGTTGGCTCATTTATCACTATCCTCTTTTACTTCTTTTGAGGTGGTGGAGGAGATTCATGCTCGGAATCAAATGATACCACTCTTTTTCCTATGGCTTTTCCCATTTCCTGTAAGGCACAACATTTCAAAACAAAGATCGGGTGAAGGTTCGTTAAAAAGAAGTCCAAAAACTCACAGTTGAAATAATGTCCTGAGGCTCGCCGAATGGAAAGGCGATTCGCCTAACAGGTTGGGCGAGCTCAGACGAGCTCGCCGAAGTTTATTAGAAATAATTAATTTTCACTCAGGCATGAAGGGCAGTGTCAACTCCAACTCAGTGATCCACCAAATTGGTTTCAATGAGCTAGGACTAGCCTGCCAAATGTGACAATGCAAAACAATTTAAGGCAAGGAATAAGGGTGATGCCAGCTCCAACTCGGCAATCCACCGAGTTGGTTTCGGCGAGCTATGACAAGCCCGCCAAATGTGACAGGACCCAATTCATAAATTCAAAATTACAAGGCAATTAGGGCTTATTCGGTGATTCACCTAATCACCTTGGTGAGCTAAGATAAATCCACCGAATGTGATAGGACCCAATTCATAAATTCAAAATTAAAAGGCGATTGGGGCTTACTCGGTGATTCACCTAATCATCTTGGTGAGCTAACACAAGCCGGCTGAACAGGTAATTTCAGCCCAATGTCAATTTTTCAAAAACTTAAACACTAACATACAACACTACCCAGCATCCAATCAATTTCACAAGTTACCCACATGTTAATTTACCCATGGGTACTCAGACTTCCCCCAAAATTCACAAAGCATTGCCAAATTGACGATTTGCCCTTAAGAAAGACGTCACCCTATCTATCATTAGTCAAATACAAGTCAAAAGGACAACACTAGGCTAATCAGACTTCACCCAATTAAAATTCAATCAAAACCAATTCAATTTAACCACCCAATTTCAACTTTTAACCTTCACAATCCATTCAAGCAAGTTCAAGCAAAAAACTCACTATCCTAGTTCATGGGTATCATTCGATCGACTGAAATTAAGCTACCTACAAGATTCTAACATCACAAAATCAACAAATATAACACTTAACAAGTCAATACGCATCAATGTATAGCAAGGACAACAAAAATAATCTCGAGAACCAACCTTAGACAAGCACAAACGGTGACAAGGAGGGAGAAAGGGTTAGGGGTCAAGAATCACAGTTACTCACTCACTCCAAGCAAGCAATTCAACGCAAAATGAACACACACTAGTATTTAAGCAAAGGATTTAGAGTTTAGGAAGTGAAAATGAACTAAAAGATCAAAAGGCGCCTTTTAAAATTAGAAAAGACTCTTGGCCTTTTTATGTCAGGCGCATTTGGTGATCTACGACTAACGTCGCCGAACGAGTTAGGTGAATCACCAAAGGAACTTAAGATCGTCGATGATGCCCGTACAAATGCCAAACCTGAAGTTCAATTAGGCAGACACGATGTAGTTTGCCTACTGTCATTTGGCAAATCGCCAAATAGGTCCCTGTACGCCAAAGTTGACAGTACCATTTTTTCAAAAATTATTGGTTCAGAAGGTGAACATGAAGATGTCTGCCCAACCTTTTTGGTGCATCACCGACTATGTAGTTGCATAGCCCAATGCATCCTTTTCAGCTTTTTGACTTCATTTCACCTTGCACTCACAACACACGTTATTGAAAGCAATAAAATAAATTTGAATTTCCTCCCAAGAAGTGCCTTATTTAATGTTGTGGCACGACGTAGTTCTTATTCATCAAACATCATTCTTGGGGTTGGGGATGGCGTCACTAGGCAATGTCCCTTCTATGGACTCCTCCCATGACCCGTCAAACCTTTAACGGACCGTCCTCTTGGTCCATAGGAACGTCTTTTGGTACTCGACATTCTCCAAATTTCCAAGACCTTTTCTGTGACTGCCTTCTACGGACCGTAGAACTTCCTACAAACCGTACACAGGTCCGTACAAACTGGCACCAATACTTTTCTACAACTTTTCCTTTTCAACTAAAATTCCAATTTTTGAGGTGTTACAACGTAACAAGCGTGGGAGGCGACTGAGCTGGTCTAGGCTTCACTGACTGTGGAGGAATAGGTGCCTATTGTGACTCAATAATCGGATCAGAAGTCACATCTGTATCCCGATCTTGAGTTGGCGCTACAGCTCGTGCATGACCTCGGGGTCGACCTCTAGCCCTATCCCTTGTTGGGTCTCTACCTACCGGCTCATGACATCGTCCCCAACTGCGGCACCTCATGTGCTCACCATCTGCGAAGTAGTTAAACAAATGAGAATTCCATAAACCAATTATGACTAAGAATGCACGATATAGAATCAAAAGAAAGAATCTTCCTAAAGATGTCAAATAGCCTCCCGAAGATACGATATAGACATCTTCATACTGATTTGCATGACTCTACTAGACATTAGCTTTGCACCAACAACACTGTTGAACCTGGGGCTCTTATAAAAACTTGTCACGACCCGAAAACTCAGGTCATGATGGCATCACTAAATCCCACCAGTATGTTAGCCAACCCTTAGCCCGAAACCAACGATAACAAGCCTAGGGAGAGGAAGAAATAAATAAGAGCATAATAAGAAAAATTTGAAAGTAGAAACAATGAAAATAATAGGTAATATATATACAACCTCGAATGAGGACAAAAGTACAAGTATCCATCCCGTAACCTAGTGGATGATAGTGCAAAGATACCATAAAAAACTGAGTATAGACTAGACATATACAAAAAAAATATACAAACTCTCTCGATATACAAAACACTAGCCCAAAATATAAAGAAGGAGAAGAGTCAACCACGAATGCCAATAAGCTCACCCTTAGTCTCCGAAATACCAGTTGCAACAACATGAGAATCAATGGGGTCTACTAGAGCATGAGAATCAATGGGGTCTAAGACACAATATCTTTAATACTAAGGCCATTCTAACCTATTTACAGCTCACGAGAACAAATGAGACATCAAACAAATCATAATCAACTTAAACATTACTCGAAATTACTAAAATAAGGCTGAAACAATTCAATCACAATAATACAAGGAATCATGCTAAAAATCAGCCCAACACTTAGTAAATTATCATGCTAGAACAATCAACACGCAAGGCCTAAGGACAATAAGTTATAGCCTACCTCAAAGCTGATCATGCATGCTCCAAACCTCTAAATAGGAGTTTTTCCCTTCGATCCACCTTTGAACAATGGCACACTATCAAAATAGTGATCCCAACGTCAATACGATTATTTTGACACCCAATTTGCAATAAAATTAAATCGGGTATAAAATCGAGCTGTATTGGCATTGTGGGACCCGTGTTATGAATCTCGAAATTGACTCCATCAATAGGTCCCAACTAGCTCAAGGAACTTTTGCCCCAAAAATGGAAACAATCTAAGACCTAAAACACGTCAAAATAGCCCAACAAAAATAATAATTCAAGACACCCATTTCTAGCTATATTAAACAAATCTAACATCAACATATGAGTTTAGGAGCATGAATATCAACCTTAACGACGTCCCCAAGTGATGGAACCATCACTTTAGTGCGTCCTACTTACGTAGCCAGCTTCGTAGATGCGGTTCCGTGGGAGTGGCAGCATCAATTCTTGGGATTAAAATCCCAAGTCTCAATCGGACCTTAAAAATTAGTTCGGGGTCCCAAAAACGCAAATGAATATGCTACCCAACCATAAACGGCATTTTGTACTCAAAGGAACTCTCAAAAATTTCAACGGAGGTTGTCTCGATAAAAAGTGGGTCCCACCCTCAAGCTCCGTTTTAGCCATAAGTCATAAAGTAACTCAAAATGAGTTTGGAAGCCTTGAGATCTGAAGCAAAGGTCTCTCTAGACCAAAATCAACATTACAGAGCTAACAGAACCATCATAACTGCATTCTGAGGTCGTTCACCTTAAAGTTTTGACCCACGTCAACCATTTAAAATTCAAGAGCTCCAAAACAGAAAAACTTGCGTAAAACCAAAGGAAGGGTCCAAGTTGACTTGGGGTCGCTATAGGAAAGCTCTAAACGCTGAAAAAACTAAAAAATAGAGAAAATGATTACATTTTCACAACATATGAAATTTATGTTTATTAGCAAAAATATAACTTAAAAATCCAAATTGCATGTCCAATCAAAACTTCAATTTGATCTCATATAATTTGATCTCACGTGGCTATAGAATAACTAGTTTCTGGATACGTGCGTTGCACGTATGTCCCATGTAAGTTTTATAGATCTTTTAGAAGATTAAATTCTACGAAAACATGTGTGGTTTGAACTTTGGTTAGTATTGGTTAACAAACTTCCAATGAATTCACAAATGACTAATTTAAGTCCAAAGAAAAAACTTACAACAATAAATTTTTATAGAAAATTGAATTAAATAAGTTTAATATAGAGAAACACAAAAAGTAAACAGAGAAGAAAAAATAACATATATAGCATTTTAAAGAATTTAATCATAACAATATAGATGGAAAAAAGAAATATATAAAATCATTACATAATTTTTTGAGTTCTTGTTGATATTTCTCCCACAGCCAATCAAAATTCAAGAGTCTTTTTCATCAATTCAAACTAAAGCATGAATTAAATAGTACAATAGTGATAAGAGCTTCACTACTTTAACTACTGAATGAAAAGGATGACCTTGGATAAGAGTCTCGTGAAGCAAAAAAGATGAATTCTATAGATAAAAATGGAGGAATACTAAAAGATATCTTAAAGTTTTAAATTAAATATTTGGAGGTTATGAATATGAAAAAGATGAGAGTTATAAATATTAAGAATAGTAATTAAATAAATAATTAGATATGAGTTATGAAAATGAATATTCAAAGCAAATAAAGGAGAAAAATAATAAATAAATAAATAAAGGAGGAAAAATTAGTACAAATAATATAAGTGTTTAAGCCTGCAAAAAAACACCCAGTTTAAAATCAATAAGTCAATGAGAAATTATGCCAAAAAAAGAAAGTAAGAAAGCGACACCAAACATTAATATGAAAACGGAAAGAAGTAGAAGAAATGTAACTACATTATTAATTTATTATAGTGATTATTAGCAATATTTATCATGAAACAGTTTTGTACATTGTCATAAATGAATAATTTAGATTTTAGATTTTATTAAAAAACAATTTATTTCTTGTTTTAGTGGTGTTATTGTAGTAACTCAGCTTTGTAGGGGTATTTTGGTATTTCAACTTTTAATTTTTTTTGTTGTCACTTTTAGTAATATATGATATGATATGATATAATATGATAGTTAATGGTATTAGTTTAGAAAGAAAAAGGAAAAAGAAAAAGAAATATTTTTTGTATTTTTTAATGTAAGAGCATGTTATCGTCAATGATCCTCTTACACATAAGCATACATGATGACGTGGCTCCTTTGTTATTTTACTATATAGTGGAGTAGCATGTATGTTTTTTTTATAGTGGAGTAGAAGACATACAATAAACGAGAAAGCATGGTGGGGGTGATGATGAAAGCTGTTATATTAGTAGCGCTTCTTGCTGTTACTGGTTTTGCAGGCGAAAATGAGGTTGTGTGGAGTTTGGACCATACTAACTACTCTGAAATTATTTCCCAGCACAAGATGATTGTTGTTCAGTTCTATGCCCCATGGTAATTAATTACTTTTGCAAGTCTTTGACTTGTCTAGACTTTTTCTTTCAAGTGAGAATTATACTTAGACTTGTTAGTTGAGCTAGATTTATGTGTTTTTCCTTTTGATCTTTGACCAGTCTTGATTTGTACTTTCAGATCTGAAGCTCAGTAGAGCCACACGGCCCACAGCGCACAAACACAAATACACTTTTCCCTCTCACCGACACTCCTATTTAGGATTTTTACATATAAAATATTTTTAGAGTAGAGACAAAAATATAAATGAATAGCTTACTTAAAGATCATTTTGTTTGGCTGTGAGGTGGTCTACATCCAACACCACAACCTTATTTGGGATGTAGTTATAGCTCTGCATTTCAAGTCTGCCATTTGATGGATCTTATATTTAACAAGATTATGCTGCCGTTCATTCATTTACATCTCAGTACCTAGTTGAGTATACATGATTATGCCTTGCTTTTTCATTAACCTAATGTCTATGTTTAATTGCACATATTCTTTATGATTGTAAATATTTTTTAGACATGATTGTATATCCTCTGTGTAATTAGGTGTGGATACTGCCAGCAACTTGCGCCAAAGGTACTTGCTATTATTTAGAATGACCTCTTCTTTTTGGCTTTATCAATATTTACTCTATCTGTAATTGTTTTTTTTTTCTATCGTGGCAGTACGAACAAGCAGCTTCCGTGTTGAATAGTCATGATCCTCCAGTTATTCTTGCTAAAATGGATACAACAATTCCAGAAAATGCCCAACTTGCAAGAAATTACACCATTAATGGTGTTCCAAGCATTAAGATCTTCCGTAATGGTGGCAAGACAGTTCATGATTATAAAGGTACTCGTGAGACAGAGGGTATAATTGCCTATTTGAAAAAACATGGAGGCCCTGCATCTCTTGAAATCAAAACCAAGGAAGATACTGCAACCCTTATTGATGACAAAAAGATCGTTGTTGTAAGTATATATTACTGCTTTCTAACGCATGTTTTCAACTCTCTTTATTTACTTGCCTCATTACTCTTTTTTTAGGCTGGCATATTTCCACAACTCTCTTTAGACAAGATCCTCAACTTCACTGCTTTAGCTGAAGATTTACGAGTAGATTACGATTTTGTTCACACACTTGATGCCAAACTCCTTCCTCGTGGTGGGCTGGTTCATAAGCCATCTATTCGTCTATTTAAGCCATTTGATGAACTCTATGCTGATTTCGAGGTATTCTGATTCTTTTATTTCATTCTACCAATTTGAGAAAACTCTCTTCCGTTTTCAATACTCTAGCTTTGCCGGTAACAGTGTAGTTATATGTGCATTTTATCCCAGGATTTTGAACTTCAGGCTATGCAGAATTTCATTGAAGAAACAAGTGTTCCAATCATGGCTATTCTTGATGATAATCCAGAAAACCAGCAATTTGTTAACAACTTTTTGCATAGTCCAGGAGACAAGGTACTCAGCTTCTTAAAATTAATTATTGCAAAACAAGCTCATCTAAAAATAAAAAATGTGTAGAAGAATTATGTCTATCATCATAATTCTTTCCCTTTCTCCTTGGGACACTATGGGAGAAGTGGGCACTTGGGTAGTAAGTTTGAAGGGTGGGATTACATTGTGTACTTCTGTGCTTTGTGACTGCCGTAACACACACCCCTTCCTCTCCCTGGCTTTGAGTGGATAAAGATTGGAATTCATGATAACCCACTTCAATGAGCCACTAAAATGGCATGGAGGTATCAAAATTGAGATCAATATGATTAGATACCACTAGATGAAGTTGAATAGCCATTGGATAAATTATATGCATGTACATCTCCAATAGGATTGACCAATATATTCATTATTTCTGAATTGAAGAATGCATAAGATGCTTATTAATTTCTGTTTGTCTTTTTAGTGAAGCATAGACACTTAATCTGATACAAGGAGAGATATTCCGATGAAAGAGGATTCTTGATTTTAACAAATTTTGTTTGTGAGGTAAAAGGTTGATGTACCTTGTCGATTTCTTTGTTCTTTTTGATTAGGTAAATGATATTATTAACCATGGGAATGAAAGCTCCCGCATAGAAGAGATATACCAAAAAGTAGAGAATTCACATCAAAACATGGTTCTCTACAAATGACACCCAATCATCTATACAAGAAGGAATTTTGAGGGTGCACCAAAAAGCAATCAAAGAAAAAAAGACTTTCTCAAGTGTGCAAACTCATTTTCGATCCCCTCAAAAGTTCTCACATTTCTCTTTTCGCATACGACCCACATAATAGCTGATGGGGAAACCTTCCATGCCTTATGCCTTCTACATCTACACATTCCATCCCAAGTGTGCAGGACATCTCTAATAGTACCTGACATTACCCATTATACACCAAAATAATTCAAAACCACCCTCCACAAGCTCAACGCCACTTTGCAATGCACCATTATATGATCAACTTCTTTACCCGAATACTTGATAAAACACCAACTACCGTGAGTGATATCTCTCTTCCTTAGGTTCTCGACTGTCAGAATCGCCCATGCTGCCAACCATAATAAAAAGCATACTTCTTGGGTACCCCATGAATCCCAATCCAAAGATGTGGAAAAGGCGTTTCCTCATCATCAGTGAAACTCTTCCATCTCCCAGTCTTGTAGATTTCTCCAAAATGTGAGGTCACTTTCCTACATGCTCGCTACTCACGGATGGGTGGACTGTCGACCCCCTCTAGTTTGAAATTTTATACATGTTAGGAAAAGACAAACCTCAGCAGGTTCTCCCCCACACCATTTGTGATTCCTTAAACTACTTCTTGTTTCATTTCCGCCTTAACGGTGACGTGACCATTGAAGTCTTCCCACTCCGTTAGAGTGCTCCTCCACATGCTCCAACCACACGAAACAGTAGTAACTCTAGTCATTCCTTCTGATGTGCCATATTTCTCTATCATTACCTTCTTCCATAAGGCATTCTCCTACATCCGAAATCTCCATAACCACTTCCTTAGTAATGCTCTCTTAAACACCTCAAGATCATTTACCCCTAGACCACCCTATTTCTTTGGAGTTGTAATGGTCTCCTAGTTAACTGAGTGCATCTTTCTAGAACCATCTACTGAGTCCTGTAAAAAGTTTCTTTGAAGCCTTTCCAGTTTTATTGTAACTGTCACTGGTTATTGTAACAAAACAAGTAGTTGGTAGGAATGCTTGATAAAGTGTTTTTCATGAGTATTTGCTTGCCACCCTTCGAGAAGTACCGCTTTTGCCGATCTGCAAGTATCTTCTCAACCCTTTCAATTACAGGATTCCACACTGCAAGGTCCTTACGCAACGCTACCATAGGCAAGCCTAATTAAGTATTTGGGAGAGATCCCATCTTGCAATTGAACACTTGATCTAGCCCTTCAATATTTTGCACTTCACCCACAGGGAAAATCTCACACTTCTTAAAATTGATCTTGAGCCCCTGACACGATCTGGAACCACACCAAAAGCTGTTTTAAGTGTGTGAGACCCTTACATTACTTTGCTCCCCAAGTGAAGCCGAGAATCCCCTCGAGCAACCTCCACCTGACCGCCCTATCCATCATCTTACTGATAAAATGCATAGGGGATGGTGGGTACTTCTGCCTGAGACCCCTCGAGTTCTCAAAACTGCCACAAGGGCTACACTTAACAAGGACAGGGAATCCGATGGTTGAAATGAACACTCTAAAACACCTCCTCTGCTTAGCTCCAAAACTCATCTGCACCATCATGTAGTCAAAGAACTCCCAGTTCACCTGGAAATGAGCTTTCTTTGGGTCCAACTTGCAACGGATGCTTGGTTCTCCTTTTTTCCTTCCAGAGTTCACAAATTCCTTTGCCACCAAAGTAGCATCTAAAATCTGTTGCTCTTCCACTACACAATTAAAGACGATCCCCCCACTTTTGACCTCCAACTCACTTCCTCCTAGTACAAATGCATACAAATGCTCGTAAAATCCTGCAATTTCCACTTCTACCTCTTCCTCACCCTCAACCCTCACCCCGTTCATGTCCAAGAACTCTATAAAGTTTCTTCTACGGTTCGCAGCTGCTACCCTATATCCGGGCCTGGGGGTAAAAACTTAATGCTAGAATCCCCTTCTTCTAACTACAACGCCCCTGATTTTCACTTCCTACTAGTCTCTTGTGTTAATGTTAACTCAACAATCTCTCTTCACCGCCCCCCTCCCCCACCACTTCCCCTTCCCCAAACTCATTCATTAGCTCTTTCATTTTCGCCCCTAACCTGCCAAAGACCCCCTTTGTTCCACTCTTTTATATCTTCCTTTAACTTCCTTGCGAGTCGGAAAGAATGTGTACCAGAGACTTCATAACCTGACCACCAATTCTTAATTCTATCATTGAAATTTGTCGCCTTAAGACACATGTTCTCAAAAAGGAAAGGCGCATGACGACATCTTCTCCTACTTCTATATGGTCTGAGATCATTTTGGGCTACGGGATCTGCAACACATTTGGCATAAATAACACCTGGAACTCATATGAATCCCCCTTTTATTATAAGTTTTCCAGGGTTAAGCAAGCCTGTGTTTGCCACCAACCATGCAAAACAAACTATTTTGAAGGAGCCTTGATTTCCCAGATCTGCTTCCAAAAGGCCAGTTGTTGCCTACCAAACTATTCTAAGAGTAAGGAAGGGTGAATTCACCGTAATCATTGATCCTTGTTGCTGTTTGATTTGAAGATTTGTGTTTTCTTTCTGACTTTTGTTCAGTAAAGGTTTTGCTGTCTTTCTTCTTAAAATCTCTCAATGTAAAAAAATGCTGCACTTCATTAAACAATTTGTATCTCCTTTTCTTTGAGATTTTCAATCAATATTTGGAATTTGTAGGTATTTCTATTTCTGAACTTCAGCACTGATCTTGATGCTTTCAAGTCCAAGTACTATGATCTTGCACTCAGTTACAAGGGAAAGGAAACAAACTTCCTCTTGGGAGATGCTGAGACTGGTAAAAGAGCCCTTCAGGTTATTTCCTCCTGCTTTGAATCAATCTGCATACATTACTTCATTGCCCAATGGGAGAGAAATGAGAGTTGAATACGCGTTGTTCTCGATTGCAGTATTTTGGATTGGACACTGATCAGGCACCTTTAATCTTCGTACTTTCCATGGGTGGCACAAAATACGTTCAGCGACATGTACAACCCGATAGCCTTGCATCTTGGTTGAAAGATTGTAAGGTAATGATTTGAACCTGTTTTCCAGTACTCAATCAAACTTCACGTATCTTCTCTTTTCTAGGTTAGGAATGTGAGGTAGTGCTACTTTTATTTTTCGAATCTCCTTTTCTGTCTCCAAGTTGTTCCACTCTTTTCTTGTATGGATACAGGATGGAAAGTTGAAGCCATACTTGAAGTCACAGCCTATTCCAGAAGTTAACAATGAACCTGTGAAGGTGGTGGTTGCCGAGACTCTTGAGGATATGGTGTTCAATTCAGGGAAAGATGGTTTGTCATTCAAAAATAAACAAGATTATGTTATATTTTTCTATCTTGATGTTGATTTGGTCATAATGTTCCTCTCCCAACAGATTTTGTTGATGTTTTTCGTTGCAGTACTGGTAGAGTTCTATCGACTTGGGTGTAGATATTGTGAGGAGTTTGCTCCAGTCTTGGAAGAAATAGCTCTCTCATTTGGAAAAGACTCTGATGTCCTGATTGCTAAAATTGTATGAATCTCTCTACCCCTGTCTATCTTGTTTATTATTTTCCCACTTCTTCTTACCTACTACCATGTCATTTCCTTTAGGATGGAACCGAAAATGATATACCTCGTGACGTATTTGAAGTTGAAGGATTCCCAACTTTATACTTGAGATCTGCAACGGGTAGTTTGTCACGGTTTGAGGGGAATAGAACAAAAGAGGCCATTATTGAATTTATCCAGACAAACAGAGGTAGCCCGGCCTTTGATTTAAGCGTATCACAAACTCAAACAGATCCAGTGAATGATGAGTTGTAAGGAGGTAATGTCTTTGACTTTTGCATTTTCCATCAACCATATGTATTGATTGAAATTGAGCTTCTTTTACTTTTAATTCAACTAATAAATAAATACGGAACGAAGTTAGTTGCTTATTTGCTTTCCCTTTTTGTAGGTGCGCAGGCTTTCTTTTGTCTACTGATGGACATGCTATATTTTCTTTCACCTTTCATCCAATGTCCCCTCTTTTTATTCTATCTTATTTACCTTTGTTCATACCAATAAGCTGCTTCTATCCCACGCACTTGTCTCAATTTAGTGCCTAACTCATTTTCACTCTCCTCCCCATATTTCTTCCACTTGCGCCTTATTAACCCACGTGCATTGCACGTGTATCTCATGTAAAATGATATAAATAATATTGAAGTATGCATGTGATGAAACCCATAGGAGAAAAATACAGGTGCAAATTGATGAATGAATACCCTATTGGATTGATATTTATTATCACTGCAAACACTAATGTTTAAAAATTATTTTCAAATTTTGAATATGAGAATTTATTTTCTAGATGTGAAATCTGAATTTGGGGAGGAAAGATGTTTATTTTAGTATCATCTTCTAATATTGTTGGATAAAGATAGTGAACGGATGAATAAGCAGATAACCTTGTTTGAGTTGGATAAAAGCATGAACTACCTAACTTGAATGTTAAATTACTATAACATCCCAAACATAAAACACCCAACTTAGCATATCTTTTATATTTTATTTTTTAAATTACACTACATTTATTTATTTATGTATATTATAAAATAAATTAAAAGCAGATACCTTTTCACATTGAAAGGTTGTGATTTTTTTTCTTGAAGTTGTGACATTTTCAATGAGTTATTAGAGGTGTCAAATGGATGGGTTAGATTGAAATTGGAGATATTAAAATGAATTGAAATAGAAATCGGGTTGGGTCATGACCCGTCCAAGTTTACTTTGAGCTTAAATGGGCTAAAATCTTACATGACCCAAAAATGGATGTGATGACACTTGTCTATTCCTACCAAGACAAGTCAACCTCAACCCAATCGAACAAAGAAGAACAGAACAGAAAGTTATAGCCAAAACAAGACAAAGGCGGAAAACTTATTCATTCTATAAACACCCCAAAATCTAGTTGCCACGTGTACAAGCCACTAATGTAAAGACAGAATCAAAAAGATAAATACAAGTCTCAAATGTCTTTGTTTCTCAAATAGAACAAAGCATAAAGTAAAGAGCAAGAGAAATCGCTAGATGACAAGCAACTACCTCTCAAAATCCTTGACTAGCCTCGAAATCCGAAGAGAAGAAGAAGGTCATGGGAGTCTGGGCTTGAAACCTACACAAGTGTAGAAGCAAGGGGTGAGTACCACCAACACGGTACCCAGCAAGCAACCTAATGAACAAGGCAACCTAGCTAGAGATCGAATACCCCTTTCTGTACCAACCAAACCTCCTCAAACTACAACCTGCAAAGAAATCATTCCAACCTAACAGTTCTACAATAAACAGCTCACAAGGCTCAATAATCACAGTTCAACAATCACGGTTCAACACCAACATGAATCAAGTAAGTCAAGCTAAAGTATCAAGTAGATTATTCACAAGTATCACTCATATCACTCACATTTCATAAATAAGTCAGTCATAAGCATCAAATTGTATCAATCACAACACTAGTAGGAAATGACCTCGGCTCATATAACTCACTAGCAGAAAATGACCTCGGCTCATATTTATCACTAGTCGAAAAATGACCTCGGCTCATAAGCTACATATGTCACATCTCAGTGTTCCAAATCAATGCACAGAAGCAATATCACACCACACAGAAGAGACAACAATATATACACAATTCAAGTCTACATCCATGATATCAAGTATATCATCAATCAATCAAATAAGGAACACAACAAGGCATTTCACGATTTCACACTTTTATCAAGAACCCTTTTCGTTTTTACCCTTGTTTTATTGATTAACAATGAATAAGCGGACAATAACCCTTCACTTCAATCCCGATTACTCCTCAATGCATATACGATGAAGAGAAGCAGACAATTCTACTAGATTACAAAGTTTAAGATATCACTTGCCTTAAAAACAATCAATTAGTCACTCCGAAGCTTGAGTTTTCCCCTTCCGAATCACTTCTGAAGCCACACAATCTATAACAATCAAATATTCACAATAAATTTCTGGAAACAACAATACCCACATCAACTCTTTGAAAAATAGGTCAATCAATACAAAACTCATTTCCGAAAATAAGGTTTGAATTCAAAATTTAATACTTGAGAATGATATTTACGGCTTTAGAAACTCATTAGAGAAAATAAATTCGAAAAAAGATTTAAAACCACTTCAAAAACACCATTTTAGATTAAAACTCAAGTTCATGCCAAAACCCTCAATTTACCAATTCAAAATCTTGTTTGAACACATAAACTCCAATATAATAATGGGTAATTGAAGATTTAGAGTTAAGAAATGTTACCCAACAATTTTATCTTGAAATCACCTCTACTGAGTCCTAAAAGCTCCAACAATGGAAAATGGGAGAAAAATCCCAAAATTAGGTTAAAATACACTGTCAGGGGTCCTCTGCGAACGCAGACCCCTGTTAACGAATGCGGCCGGCTCATAAATGAGCTCTGCGAACGCACCCCCTTCTCTGCGAACTCAGAGGTCAGGACCTTGAACTCCCGCGACCGTAGTCACCTCTCGGCGAACGGGGAGGGTTGGCTTCAGCAATACAGATCAGAAAATCAGCCAACTCAAATTATCAAAAGGACCCTCGAAATTCATTCAAAACCCCGCACACACAAGCCTCATATGCAAATCAATTATCGAAAAGACCCTTGAAACGAATTTCCGCAATCTGGAACTAATAGAATCGACGAAATTCCATTCTGACACTCGAAACACCAAAAGACTCCGAAAACCACTTCTAAACAGCTTAAGTCTTTCAAACTCAAATTTACCAAATTTCTCAACTCTTTCTCAAAGTTTAGAACCAACTTCCAAAACTCAATCAAGAAATAACTCAAGGTCAAAATTGGAAGAGGTAAAATGGTAACTTTTCAAAAATAACCAACCGGGTCATTACATTATCCACCACTATAAACCATATTTTTCCTCGAACATAAAGCACAAGAAAGTACATGAAGCCTTGAAGAGATGAGGATATCTTGCACATATATCTGACTCCGTCTCCCAAGTCGCCTCACCAACTGAACGGTCTTTCCACTGCACCTTCATTGAAGCAATCTCCTTGGTCCTAAGCTTCCGAACCTACCTATCCAAGATGGTTATAGGCTCCTCCTTCAAAAGATAAGTTTGGACCCAACACAACTGAATAAATATAAAACACATGGGACTCATCTGGCACGTACTTCCGAAGCATGGAGACATGAAACACAGGATGAACAGCTGACAAGCTAGGTGGCAAGGCCAACTTATAGGCCACCTCTTCCACTCGGCTCAAAATCTCAGTAGGTCCAATGAATCAAGGGCTAAGCTTGCCCTTCTTGCTGAACCTCATCACACCTTTCATGGGTGACACTCGAAGCCAAACATGATCACCCTCCATGAATACAAGGGCTCGAGGTCTCTGATCTGCATAACTCTTCTGTCGACTCTGAGCTGTCAATAATCTATCTTGAATCATACAAACCTGCTCCATAGCATCTCTATGCAAGTCTATATCTAATGAATCCATCTCAGCTAAATCAAACCAGCCAATCAGAGATCTACACCGTCTGCCATACAACGCCTCAAAAGGGGCCATCTGAATACTGGAATGGTAACGTTGTTGTAGGAAAACTCTGCTAAGGGCAAATGCCGATCCCATCTAACACCAAAAGCAATCACACAAGCACGAAGCATATCCTCCAACACCTGAATCGTCTGCTCGGACTGGCCATCTGTCTGAGGATGAAAAGTTTTACTCATATCTAACCGAGTACCCAAACCATGCTGTAAAACCCTCTAGAAATGGGAAGTGAAGAAGGAACCTCGATCAGAGACAATGGAAACTTGGACTCCATGTAGTCGCACAATTTGACAGCTATAAATCTCGGCTAACTTCTCAGCCGTATACTTCACTCGAACCGAGATGAAATGAGCAGACTTGGTCAGCCTATAAACAACAACCCAAATGGAGTCATAAAAACCCATTGTGGTAGGCAAACCCACTACAAAATCCATAGTGATCCGCTCCTACTTCCAAGAAGGAATAGGCATCCTCTGAGATACACCTTCGGGCCGCTGGTGCTCACACTTGACTTGTTGAAAATTCAAACATCTAGAAACAAAATCTGCAATATCGATCTCTCTTCATGCCACACCACTAATAATGCTGGCTCAGGTCATGATACATCTTCACGGCTCCCGAATGAATAGAACACGCGAACAATGGGCCTCCTCAAGAATCAATCTAATCAACTCGCCCATCTTGGGCACACAAATCCTGCCTCCAATCCTTAAGATACCATCAGCTTCAAGGAAAACCTCCTTGGCTTCCCCTCTCAACACTTTGTCTTAAATGAGACAATTTCTCATCATCAAACTAGTGCTCTCGAATCTGCTCAACTAAGGAAGAAAGGGCCTCAAAGAAAGAAATCAAACCCCCATCTCCTCAGAAATCTGCAATCGAACAAGACTATTGGCTAACCTTTAAACATCTCTAGCCAATGATCTCTCCTCAACACTAATAGATGAAAGACTCTCCATACTTGAAGTCTTCCTACTCAAAGCATTGTCCACCACATTGGCCTTTCTTGGGTGATACAAGATAGTGATATCGTAGTCCTTCAGTAGTTCAAGCCATCTACGCTGCCTCAAGTTCAGATCCCTCTAAATAAAGATGTACTGAAGACTTCGATGGTCAGTGAAGACCTCATAATGAACCCCATAAAGATATATAATGTCGCCATAGCTTAAGCACAAACACCACAGCTGCCAACTCAAGGTCGTGGGTAGGGTAGTTCTTCTCATGGGTCTTCAACTGTCTGGAAGCATATGCAATAACTTTTCCTTTTTTGCATCAAAACACCACCTAATCCAACTCCAGAAGCATCACAATACAAGGTGAAGTCTACACCATTCTCGGGTAAAGTCAATACAGGAGCTAAAGTCAAGAAGGTCTTGAGCATTTTGAAGTTTTCCTCACACTCATCAGACCACTGGAAGCTCACACTCTGTCGAGTTAGTCTAGCCAAAGGAGATGCAATAGTGAAGAAGATCTGAAAAAACCAATTGTAATAACCTGCAAGTCCCACAAAACTCCGAGTCTTAGTGACTGAAGTAGGCCTAGTTCAACCTCTAACTGCCTCAATCTTGGCTGGATCCACCCTAATACTCTCCTTAGACACCACATGTCCTAGAAATGCTACCAAATCAGGCCAAAACTCACACTTTGAGAACTTGGCATAAAGCTTCTCTTCCCTTAATCTATGGAGCACATTCTCAAATGTCGATCGTGATCCTCCTCAGTCTTGGAGTACACCACGATGTCATGAATGAAAACTATCACAAAAGAGTCCAAATAAGGTTAGAATACCCCGTTCATCGACTCCATGAACATTGCAGGGGCGTTAGTCAAACCAAAAGACATCACAAGAAACTCATAGTGCCCAAAACGAGTCCTGAAATCTGTCTTAGGGATATCCGAAGCCCTAATCTTCAGCTGATGGTAGCCGGATCTCAAATCAATCTTAGAAAATAGTGATGCACCTTTAAGCTGATCAAACAAGTCATCAATACGAGGAAGAGGATACTTATTTTTCACTGTCACCTTGTTCAACTACCGATAATAAATACACCTCCTCATGGATTCATCCTTCTTCCTCACAAACAACACAAGAGCACCCCACAGAGAAATACTAGGGCGAACGAATCCCTTACTCAACAAATCCTGTAACTGATCCTTCAGTTCATTCAACTCAGTTGAAGCCATACAATAAAGAAGAATAGAGATGGGCTTGGTGCCCGGCTCCAAGTCAATGGCAAAATCAATATCCCTATCCGGAGGAACACCTCGAAGATTAGTAGGGAACTTATTTGAAAACTCTCTAACCACGGGCACAGGTTCCATGGAAGGTGGTTCAACACTAATATCCTGAACAAAGCAAAATAGGATAAAATCTTTGTACCAACCAATCTCTAAGCTCGAATGAATGAGATAACCTTGCTAGGGTAAGAACCACTAGCACCCATCCACTCAACTCTCGGGAAACCTGGCATCGCTAAGGTCACCGTCTTAGCAAAACAATCCAAAATAGCATGATGCGGAGAAATCCAATCCATACCCAAAATGACATCAAAGTCTACCATCCCCAAAATGATCAAGTTTACCCAAGTATCATACTTGGCTAAGGAAATGAGACAGGATCGATACACTCGATCCATCACTAAGGATTCACCCACTGGTGTAGAAACAAGAATAGGCACAGGCATGCAATCAGACATCATACCAAACCTAGTAGCAAAATAGGTAGACACATACGAGAAAGTAGACCATGGATAAAATAATAAAGACGTAGATCGATGGCAAACTGGGACAATACCCATGATCACAACATTAGAAGTCTCAGCCTCAGGTCTCCCTGGAAAAGCATAACACTTGCCCTCTCGGCTACCTGCATTCTGTGTAGAACTTTGGCCTCCACCTTGTGGAGCAGTAGTACCCCTACCAGAAGTCCTGCCACCTTTGCCTCGATCCCTGGTCAGAGGCACTGAGTCTCTAGATGGAGCAACTGAATAAGTATGTTGGGGTCTTGAGTGATTCTGTAGATGACACTGTCGAATCATGTGACCTGGATCCCCACCCCAAAGCTAGATCTCTGCACGGATAACTGCTGCTGTGAACCGGATGAGCTATCATGGCGACCTCAGCCAGAACAAGGAGACCTTCGGGATAGCTGGCCACTCTCATCTGCTAGCATAGATGCATGAACCGGCCCACGACGCTGAAAGGAACTACTACCTCGAAGTGAACCCCTGCCTCCATATGAGGCACCAGAAAACTTACTAGAAGAATGGGCCCTCTTGGGCTCTCTAAACTCCTTTAAAATCATCAACCCCACCTCCTTGGTGGTGCTCACAATGGACTGGAAGGAAGCCCCCTCTTTGGTTACTCAGAACACATACGACTTGTAAGAGAAAGACAATCCTCTCACAAATCGGTGAACTCTCTCTGCCTCAGTGGGAAAAATAGTCATAGCATGCCTAGAAAGCTCATAGAATCAGGCCTCATACTTAGTCACATACATACTGCCCTATCTCAAGTCCTCAAACCTCAGTCGACTCTCCTCCCTCACGCTCCAAGGAATGAAGTAGTCCTTGGAAGTACTAGAGAACACATCCCACTCTATCGGAAGAGACCCAACTGGTATAGACCTCCCAAAAGTCCTCCACCACTCTCTGGCGTATCCACACATTTGAAGGGCAACAAAACGAACACCTCGATCATCCACCATACCCACTGCCTCAAGCATCTCAT
Source organism: Solanum appendiculatum (assembly GCA_018342035.1). Taxonomy (NCBI): domain Eukaryota; kingdom Viridiplantae; phylum Streptophyta; class Magnoliopsida; order Solanales; family Solanaceae; genus Solanum; species Solanum appendiculatum. The sequence continues at coordinate 297,793 of JAGDQO010000392.1, read as the reverse complement.
GACACAAAGTCAAGAACTCATGAGCATCCTCGCTCTTAACACCCTGAAACTGGGGTAGTTTCATCTTTTGAAATCTCTCATAACATTGCTGATCAGTTGTTGTCAGAATAATAGGAGCAATCTGAACACTCACAATCGGTGCCGAAACCACTGGTGGCTGACCCACCTGATTCTGAATACTCAGAGTCTACTGCTGACCTGGAGTCTGTTCTGCTAATCTAGTTTGGGAACCATGTGGTGTACCAGTCGCACCACCCTCAAAGAAGTTCTCCACACACCAAGCATCCTCAACAAAGTCTCCTGAAACAAGGAAGCTCCAAAACCGGGAGGAACATGTTCCTCAGAAACCTCAACCTATGGCTCAGGTGAAGCCTCTCTGCCTTTGCCTCTAGCTGGTGCCGCCCCATGGGCACGACTTCTAATCGATGCTACTCCACAAACACGACCTCTAGATTTGGCCCTACCTCTACCCCTAGTTGGGGTCTCAGCAACTGCCTCTGGGACGGCCTCCCCTCTACCACTGGAAATAGAAGCTCTAGTCCTTGGCAACTGCCAAAACAACACATGACAACTCAACACTAGCGAAGGTAACCACAAATGATAAGAAAATGATGAACAAAAGGATGTTTTCTAATAGCTTTAATAGCCTCTCAAAGATAAGTACAGACTTTTCCATACCGATCCTCAAGACTCTAATTATACTTGGCTTGTACACACATGAGACCTATGGACTTGGGGCTCTGATAACATTTGTCACGACAAAAAAATGGACATGATGGCACTTGTCTATTTTCACCTAGACAAGTCAGCCTCAACCCAAAGAAACAAAGAAGAATAGAACAGAAAGGTAAAGCAACAACAAGACAAAGGCAGAAAACTTATTCATTCTATAAACACCCCAAAATCTAGTTGTCACATGTACAAGCCACTAATGTAAATACAAAATTCGAAAGATAAATACAAGTCTCAAATATATTTGTTTCTCAAATAGAACAAAAGCATAAAGTAAAGATCAAGAGAAACCGCCGGATGACAAGCAACCACCTCTCAAAACCCTTGACAAGCCTAAAAATCTAAAGAGAAGAAGAAGGTCACAAGAGTCCGGGCTCAGAACTTATACAAGTGTAGAAGCAAGGGGTGAGTACCAACAACACGATACCCAGCAAGCAACCTAATGAACAAGAAAACCAAGCTAGAAATCTAATACCCCTTTCCATACCAACCGGACCTCCTCAAACTACAACCTGCAAATAAATCAGCCAACCTAACAGTTCTACAATAAACAACTCACAAGGCTCAATAATCACAGTTTAACAGTCACAATTCGAGCACCAACATGAATCAAGTAAGTCAATCTCAAGTATCAAGTAGATTATTCATAAGTATCACGCACATCACTCACATTTCATAAGTAAGTCAATCATAAGCATCAAAATTTTTCAATCACAACACTAGCCGGAAATGACTTCGGCTTATATATATCACTAGACGGAAATGAACTCAGCTCATATTCATCACTAGTCGAAAATGACCTCGGCTCATATCAATCACTAGCCGAAAATGACCTCGGCTCATAAGCTATCACATGTGTCATCTCGGTGATCCAAATCAATGCAAAAAAGTAATATCACACCACACAAAAGAGACAACAATATATATACAATCCAAGTCCACTTTCATGATATCAAGTATATCATCAATCAACCAAATATGGAACACAATAAGGCATTTCACGATTTCATATTTTCATTAAGACGTCTTTTCATTTTTACCCTTCTTTTATTGATTAGCAGTGAATAAGTGGACAATAACCCTTCACCTCAATCTCGGTTACTCCCCATTAAACATACGATGAAGAGAAGCAGACAGTTCTACTATATTACAAAGTTTAAGAGATCACTTGCCTTAAAAACAAACAATTAGTCACTCCGAAGCTTGAGTTTTCCCCTTCCGAATCACTTCTGAAGCAACACAATTTATAACAATCAAGTATTCACAATAAATTTTTGGAAACAACAATACCCACATCAACTCTTTGAAAAATAGGTCAATCAATACAAAATCCATTTCAAAAAATAAGATTTGAATCCGAAATTTAATTCTTGGGAATGATATTTAAGGCTTTAGGAACACATTAGAGAAAACCAATTCGAAAAAGGAATTAAAACCACTTCTAAAACACCATTTTAGATCAAAACTCAAGTTCATGCCAAAACCCTCAATTTACCAATTCAAATTCTTGATTTGAACACGTAAACTCCAATAAAATAATGGGTAATTGAACATTTAGAGTTAAAAATGTTACCTAACAATTTTCTCTTGAAAACCCCCACTTGAAATCACCTTTATCGAGTCCTCAAAGCTCCAACAATGGAAGATGAGAGTAAATCCCGAAATTGGGTTAAAACACACTGCTAGTGGTCCTCCGCGAACGCGGACCCCTGTCCGCGAATAGGGCCGGACAACTCATAAATGAACTTCAAGAACGCACCCCCTTCTCCACAAAAGCGGAGGTCAGGACCTTGACCTCCCGCAAACGCGGTCACCCCTCCACGAACGCCGAGGGTTGGCTTCAACAACACAGATCGAAAAATTAGCCAACTCAAAAATCTTTGAAAAGATCCTTGGGATTCATTTGGAACCCCGCACACACAAACCACATATTCAAATCAATTATACTCGACGTTCCGAACTCAATTGAATAGTCAAAACTAGAATCTGAGGTTTCCTTGACCCGACATCTGTAAAAACAACAAGAAACTATCTCAACGCCTAAAAAGGTAAAACAAGCTCGGAATCTCATAAAATCAACTAAGATCACTCCTAGGCCTAGAATCATCACCCGAATTCAACAGAACTCTCAAAAATCCAATTCAAGCATCCGAACCTCGAATGTTGACTAAAGTCAGCCCGAAGGATATATTTCCAGAATTTCACAACTTAGGACCTCAAATACTCAAAACAACTCCGAATCTGAAATCGACAACTCTCATAGACTAATTTCCACATTCCATAACTAATGGAATCGACGAAATTCCATTTCGACACTCAAAACTCCAAAAGACTCCGAAAACAACTTCTAAGCAACTTAAGTCTTTCAAACTCAAATTTACCAAATTCTCAACTTTTACTCAAAGTTAGGAACCAACTTCCAAAACTCAATGAAGAAACAACTCGGGGTCAAAATCGGGAGAGGTAAAATGGTAATTTTCCAAAAATTACCAATCGGGTCATTACAAAATCGGCTTTTGTTTTGACCCGCTCAATTTGACCCGTTTAATCTCAATAATTTCAACATATTGTTATTGAACTTTTGTCACCACAATTTGAATTTTAACTCAAGAAAATAAAAAAATACAAATGGATAGATAAATTCTAAAAGATATAAAATAGTTAGAATTCATATCTTAAATATAGGAACATACATTACATCAATGCAAATAAAGAATCTTAAAACGGGTTGAAATTGGAGATCAAATTGGCCTCAATTAAAGATTCTTTTAAAATTGGTTAAGGCTTAAATGAGATGAAATTGAACTGAATTCAAATTATCTTGAGCCCAAGCCATAAAATTTTGGGCGGATTACCTATATTTGAGCTCATTTTGTCACCCCTAGTTATGATCTATTCAAAGGGCTGTGACTTTTATGAAGATTTCTTCCTTTTTCTGATAGACATACTAAGCACATGTCTATACTACCCTTTGTTGTCTATAAATAGAGGGGTTCCCTCACATTTTAAATTACGAAGTTCTTAAGTTCTCTATTCTTCTTCTTCTGAAAACACCCAATTAGTACATATTTTATATTCCATATTATATTTATTTATTTATTATATATTTATATTATATTAAAAGCAGACATTTTTTCAAATTGAAGGGTTGTGACTTTTTCGAAGGATTGTGACTTTTCAAAGAGTTGTGACTTTTTCGAAGGTTGTGACTTTTCTAAAGAGTTGTGAATTTTTTGATGGGTTGTGATCATTCTGAAGGGTTGTGACTTTTCTGATAAGGCACAATAAGCTTTTCTTCATACTACCTTTGTTAGATGAGGGGTTCCCTCTCTTTTTAATCTACGAATTTTCTAAGGTTTCTATTCTTCTTCTTTATAAAACCTCCAATTTTGTACATATTTTATATTTCATACTCCCTTTGTCCCAATTTATGTGACACATTTTCAATTTTGAGATTCAAACAAGTTTATCTTTGATCGTAAATTTTTCATATATCTTTTAAATATTTTGAATTGTCAATTATTGTGACTTATAGTACTTTTTACATAGTTTACAAATATATAAATTTATTTTTGAAAAATTTGAAGATTCCATTAGCAAATTATCGGTCAAACTTAAACTATTTGACTCTGGAAAAATGAAATGTATCACATAAATTGAGACAGAGAGAGTACTATATTTATTTATCATATCATCATATATTATTAAAAGTGGGAACAATCAAAGTTAAAAGTTGGATTACGAAAATACCCCTTACCTATAAATTTATTTTCTTAAAATCATTTAAAAAATTATTTCTATTTAAAATTAACTCCATAACTACACCTCTTCATTTTCCTAACTTTCATCATATTATCATAAATTAATAAATAAATAATAATAATAATAATAAGAAAAAAAATAAAAAACTATTAAAAGTGAAAAGCTTTAAAGTGTAAAGTTGGAATACTATTTTACCCCTATACTAAATAAAAAAATTTATTAAATATTTTATTAATTAAATATTAAATAATAATCATAAATTAATTTTTCATTTTTCCTTCACATAAAAAAAGAGAAATAAATTTTTTATTAAATTAGTAAGTATATATATAAGTGGAACGAGAATATTTTAAAAATTGAATTATCAAAATGTCCATAAAATATTGAATGACATTAATATCCTTCAATCAAATATTATTCCAACAATAATATTGTACAAAAATATAAATATACACTTAGTTCAATGCCTTAGGCTGTTGAATATATATACACGAAAATACTCATTAATATTTTTCGATTTACTTAACTCCTATTGATGTTATACTTTTTTTTTACTAAAAAGTAAGTCTATCTTCTAATATTTATAAATAATAATATAGTAAATGAATGACCTAGATAAATCAAAAGACATGGTGTTATGTGTATTTAATTCCTGTAAATGCTTTATCTTTCGATTCCTAATGCAAAAAGTAAAACATCTCTTTGTAGTAATAAACATATGGAAAATTTGAAAAGTTTCTTGGTATATTCAATGTGGAGTAAGTTCATTTGATCAATTCAATACAATATATACATTTACTAAATGTTATACATTATGTATATATAGTGAAAAATCACCAGACAACAATTCCAATTCATCAAATTGTAAGATTATCTATCCTACTTTGTGTACATATTTTTATATTCATTTTGTATTTGTGTCTCTCTTTTCTACTTCTGTTTATGCTCTCTATTTTTCCTATTCACATTATAAGTTATTTGTAATGATCCTCCAGGCCATTTCTGTGTTGATGACTTCTTTCTTTTGTTTAGAGCGTTTCTGTAGCGACCCCAAGTCATTTATGACTTGCTGGCACTGAATGTTCGGTCGCCTGGTCGTTCACTTGGTTGTTATGCTTGTTTTCCTGTTTTGGAGCTTTTGAACCTTGAAAAATTGATTTCGGTCATAACTTAAGGTAAACGAACTCAGATGGGAATTCTGACGGTTCCATCAGCTCCGAAGCGGCCAAATTAGGCTAGAAGCATGATTTTCCCGAGCCCCAAGGTTTCGGGTGTGATTTTGGAGCCAGTTAGCTCTTTTGCCTTCGAAATTTGGCTTAAGGTTGACTTTGGTCAACATTCATGGTAAACGTACTCAGATGAAAATTCCTTCAGCGCGGTTAGTTCCAAAATACCGAGTTTGGTCTGGAATGACCCTTCGAGAAATTTCAGGAGCTTTCGATCAAAATCCGAGGTCTCCAGTAGAAATTGGCTAAAATGGCCCATTGGGTGTGGGACCCACTTTTTGTCGAAACGACCTCGTATGGAAATTTCGATTGCACCATTGAGTTCGGAACGTCGAATTCGAGAGGGTAGTATATTTCGTTTGCGTGCACGGGGTTCCGAACGAATTTCGGGCACCCCGTCGGAGTTTTGGAGTTGCCAAAACTCAGTTGTTGCAGCTGTCTTTTAGTGCAGACATCCCATCTCTCGCGTTCGCGGGATAGGCTCTGCGTTCGCGGAGGAGAGAAGGAGTCTACTCCACGTTCGCGGAGGTTTGCGGCGTGTGGGGGGCCTTGTTCTCCGCATTCACGGGGCTGGGGCCACGTTTGCGGAGTTCTGTGTGTTTAGGGTGTTCTTTTTCTCCGCGTTCGCGGAGAATAGCGTGGATCAGTGGCTATATAAGTGAGGTCGAGGCTCATTTGTTATAATCTTAAAATTTTCATATCTCCCTCATCTTATATCGGTTTTCGGTGATTCGAAGTCCGAGGCATTCAGAATCTCGTTGGCTTTGTGGGGTTTTTTTGTTGGTTAGCGATGGGTACTCCTCGATTGTCATGAATTCGAGGCGTAAGTTGCTTTCTTAGCCTATTTTGTGAAAAGTTTTGTATTTTATTGTTGTTGGCTATTGGAGCTGATCCGAGCCCCGATTAGCGTTCCATCTTGGGCTGTAGGTTCGGGGGAAGATTTGGGATCTCTTCACGGAGTCAATTCCATAAAATCCAAAGCGTGTCCCACGTTCCTGATTTTGACTCTGAAATTGGTCTGTCTCCAATTTTGTTGATTTTAGTGTCTAAACGATCGTGTTGACGTTGTGACTCTATTTTTGACAGCGTGGCAGCAGTCTGAGGCCGTACAGAAGGGGAAATCTCCGGTTGAGTGACTTGGAGCGCGTGTGATCGACTTTCTGGTAGGTTACAGCTTCCCTTCTTTTGAGATTGAGAATGGTTGTGTAAATGCTTGTGGACTTGTGTGAATCTGGGGTTGGGTAGCTAGTATTGTTCTTCTTCATCTCCTTTTTCTTCGCTTTTAGCTGATTTGTGGGCTGTTCGGGGCTAGTATCATGTTGTAGGTTGGGGTGTTGGCTTGGAGTGTTGGTATTTGTGTTGTGAATTATCTGTTGGGTGGTTATGTGTTGTTGCATTCGTGGGTTTGGGATATTTGCTTGATTTCTATTGATTGTGTGATTGCTTTGGCCTTAGAATAGCCTAGGATAGAATTGCCTTAGTCATATGCACCTGATGACTTGAGTATGTATCCGACGTCGTCTCGGATGGACATGGTCCTTGTAAACTGGTTTAGCAGACTTGGGTCTGATAGTTTAGCCTTAGCTTATGTGTTTTCGTGGCTATCGGACCTTTCGATCCCTTCTCTCTATTTCTGTGATTCCAGGTTATTGCTTGAAGACTTCGCTGCTACACCGACTGTCGGTTGTTTTATGCTAGGCTGGGAGCCTTCGGTTGATACTCTTGTGGGGGCGGCGGCCCATGGTGTTTAGCTTTGCATTGTATTATTTCATGGTGACTTTATCCGGTTCGAGGCTATTGGCTCTTTTATTCAGTTCGAGGGTGTGGGCTCCAGCGCAGGCTACCGGGGTAGTCGGTAAGTTCCGATCCGCAGCTGACGTTATGCGATTGCAGCCAGGTATTTCCAGGGCGAGACCACTGAGCGCAGGATACTAGTCCCAGCTGCGCAGCTGACGTTATCTGATTGGAGCCGGTATTTCCAGCGCTAGACTGTCGAGCGTAGGTAGTTTATTTCGGTCTGAGGCTGAGGTTACGAGGGTGGGACCTGGTATTGCCAGCTCAGGGCTGATAATTGGGCTGCGCCCAGGTATTGTTCCAGCTCGAGGCTGACGTTACCTGGTTAGAGTTCGGTATTTCCAGCTTGTGACTGATGATTGGGTTGTGCCCAGGTATTGTTCCAGCTCGAGGCTGACGTTACCCAGTTAGAGTCCGGTATTTCTAGCTCGTGACTGATGATTGGGCAGGGCCCAGGCGTTATATTTTTGGATCCGAGACCCATGGGTGTTGAGGCTTCTAGAGTGGTGTTTTCCTTTGTTTCTATAGAATAGCTCTTCTGTGTACCTTTCAGGCTTATGGGGGTCCGTTTGGGTTTTTATTTAAACTTGCGCACGAGTGTGCCTAGCGAGTCTTATGGGGGGCTCAGCTGGGTTTAGCTTAGTTGTTCTTGTTTGCTTTCCCCTTCCTCTGCTTTCGTTCTGTTGACCTTTGTTTGTGTTGATTCTATCTTGTTTGCCTGTTTTTACCTTTCTTGCTCAATCGGCCTATGATGCCTACTGGGTACCTTATGTTTTGGTACTCATGCTACACACTGCATCTATTTTCGTGATGCATGTCCGAGCACCAATTATCAGTGTTGAGATCGAGCCTACAGCTGTCAGTCCAAGAGACGAGGGTGAGCACATGGCGTTATAGGATTACCTATCTCCTTCTGTATTATATATTTTTGCTTGTCTTTTGCTTTCGAGACAGTTTATTTCTATGGTCCACTTTGGGGACTTGTACTCTTGTTAATATTTCTGTACTTGTGACTTCCAGGTTCTGGGAGGTATCTTGTGTATTTATAGTTTGGTTTCGTTTCAGCCTTCTTTATGTGTTGTATTTTTTGCTTCCGCTTAGTTGAGCTTAGTTTCTACCCGTTGTTCCATTACTGCTAAGTTTCGGGATAGGGTTATGGCTGGCCTACTTGTGGGTTGGTAGGCACCATCATGACTCGAGAAATCGGGTCGTGACAAGTTGGTATCAGAGCCAGGTTAGTTGGTCTAACTTGTACAGAACTAACATCTAGTAGAGTCCTGAGGATCAGCGCGGAGACGTCCGTGACTTATCTTCTGGAGGCTACAGGGTGTCCTTAGGATGTTTTCTTGTTTTGATTCCTGTTCGTGCGTTGTGTCTGATTGGTTTCATGAAATCTCACTTGCTTCACTCTTTTGTAGGATGGCTCGCACGCGCAGTGGAGGTCGACCCCGAGGTCGATGTGGTGCTACGGCAGCAGGCCATGGTAGAGAAAGGACTCCGAAGCCGGAGCCTTGGGTAGATTAGATTCCTCCTCAGCCGGTGGAGCCGGGACTAGCCCATCCACCGCCCGTACCAGATGTCGCCCCGGATCTTCAGGGCATGCTTGCCCAGATCCTAGCTGCTATCGGGGGGATGGAGCAGTAGCAGCCAGCCCTAGCACCAGTCCCAGAGCCGGTTCCAGCACAGCAGGGCCAGCCTACGGTAGTTGCTCTAGAGGTTCACCAGCCGCCAGCACCGACCGGGGATCAGCCAGACCCTTTGGACGGGGTTTTGCCTCTGCGGGAGCAGAAGATGCTCGGGGTGTTTCTTAGACTATCACCGCCGAGGTTCTCTAGGGCTATGGGGGAGGATGCCCGTGAGTTCCTGACTACTTGCCGAGAGAGATTGCAGACGTTGGGGTTAGTGGAGTCCAGAGGAGCCGACTTCGCAGCGTATGAGTTAGACTGATCGGCCATACAGTGGTGGCGTTCTTTCATCGAGACCAGGCCAGCTAGGTCACCACCAGCATCGTGGACGGAGTTTTCTGAGGCTTTTCTTGCCAGGTTTATTCCACGAAACGTCAGGAAACGACTCCGTGATGAGTTCTTGATGTTGGAGAAGGGCTACATGACAGTATCAGAGTATGAGGTCAGATTTCTGGAGTTATCTCGTCATGCCACCATGATTTTGTTGACCGAGGAGGAGCGGGTCCGATGCTTTCTCCGAGGGTTGAGGCTGCAGCTGAGGATTGAGTCGCAGTCTACGCTATCAGCGGGTCGTTCGTTTTTAGATGTGGTGGACCACACTCATACTATTGAGCAGCTTCGTCGCGAGGCCCCGGGGGCAGTGGCAAGAGGGCCAGGCCAGATGATAGTTTTGACGGGGCCCGCCATAGGCCAAGGGATACCTGAGATCAGGGTTTTCAGAGGTTTTAGTCAGGGAAGCCCAGTCGCCCATATCAGTGTAATACCCAAAAGCTATCCAAGAAATGAAAATGCAGTTTTTCAACCTAGTGCCACTGACATCGGAGGACACCTACGGACCGTAGGTGGAATGACGGGTCGTAGGTGGGAACCGTCGTTGGCACTGTGGACTTTCAAGATTTCCAAGTTTCTGAACCTTGACCTACGAAGCAACAGGACAGGTCGTCGTTCAATTGACGGTCCGTAGATGGATTCCGTAGATCCCTTCCAGACTTAGCTAAATTTTCAGCCCCAAACGAAGTCTCTAAATCAATTGACGGAAGGACAGGACGGTCCGTCGATTGATCTACAAACCGTAGGTCCTGCCGGTAGTTTGTCCCCGACAGTTATTATTTAAGGGCTTTTTGGTCTTTTTCCTAAATGTTTAACTATTAATCTAAGTCGGTTATACCCTTAACCCAGACCCTATATATATTTTCTAAGCCTAATTTCACTCATTCTAACTCATTCCCAAATTTCTCCTCTTCGCAGATATTTCTCTCTCTAAGAAAATTCTCTCAAGCTTCAAGGAAGAAGAAGACTAAGATCCTCCATTGAAGACCATCAATTTCCATTAATTTCTAGTGGACTTTGTTAAGGTATGATAGTGTTCACCATTTGGAGCCCTTTCCTCCAATGGGTCCTCAACTTTCTTCAAGGTTTACAAGGTTCAATTTCCCCAAGTGAATTAGGGTTTTTGATCAATTCTTATGGATTCTTCAATTATGATTTCAATTGTTGATTTTATGATTTCTAGTGCACAATCTAGCGTGATAAAGTAATTTAGTGCACGAATTAGCGTGAATTATATGATTTGATGTAAAGATTGAATGAATCCCCCTGAACCCATGCTATTTCTCCCCAATTTCCTAATCTAAGCTTTGATTGGTGGGTTGAGCTATGAATTGAGGAATTTTATGAAATCTCTATGAAGCTATGCATGAATTATGAATAAATTGAGGATGACTTTACGAAAGTTAGTATGTTCAAGTCAAAAGCATGATTTTTCCTCTATTATGTGAGTTTCTTCAAGTATGGGTAAATTGTCTTATTTATGGCTTTCTAAGCATGAGCTTGCATTGAATTGCATGATTTAAGTTGAACTTTTATGAACCCATATGAACTCTATGATTCATGAATTATGAGCATGATGAACTATGTAAAGATGAAGCTTATGAACTTATGGATGTCTCATATGAATTTAATGATGAATTAAGAGTGCTTTGATAGTGAAGTACCAAAGTTGTGACATGATGATGTTGTGTTGAGTTGTGAAAGGGTTTCTCACGTAATGCTCACACTATGAATTAAATGAACAAGAGGCGATTACCCATGTTCTTAAGGAGCTATTCTAATGAAGGGACAAGAGGCGATTACCCATGTTCCCTAATGTAGACAAGAGGAGATTACCCATGTCTACCTATGACAATTGAACTGTGATTAATCCGTGGGAAAATATGTTTAGCACCGAGTGGACAAGTGGCGATTACCCCTATCCCATAACCTATGTGCACCATAGGATGATGGTCTATGATAGACACTAGCTAGTGGATCCACGTAAGCTAAGAAGTTATGGTCCTACCTTGGCAAGTAGGACAACTCTCTTTTGGTGTAAGGTAGACACCGGATTCCATATTGATAGCTCACATGGTCTTATATGTTCGTTAAGGCTATATCCCCACAACTAATGAACACAAGTGTTGTTATGATAATCTAAAGTAAAGAAAGATGATATAGCTTGCTTTGGCCATGGTTTATGCTTCATGCTTCTTATCCTTTATCATGTTTTAGCTTGGCCATTGCATGTCATGATTATGTCTCATTCTAGCATGTTTTATGTGTATTGCTATCATACTTGGTACTTGATTATACTAACACATACTCTTGCCTACATTAACTTCTTTGATGTAGGACTTAGCGATTCACCATCCACTCGTGGCTAGAGCTTAGTAGAAGATTGATAGAAGACTTGGTGAGTCCTCATCCATCCAAGGACATAGACTAGTTGTTCTTATTTTCATGTTATTTCATTTCAGATTTGTATTGGGTTACGTCCCAAACTTTATTTTCTATGTTAGATTGGCTTTGAGACATGAAATATAGACTTCCGCTTTTTCTTTTAAAACCTTTGATATGAAAATCTCTTTTGAATTCTTAATCTCTATTATCTTGTATGTATGTATGCTAAGTGGCTTGTATGAGGCTTCTCGGGGTCTTGTACACCATGTCACATCTAGGGGGTACCTTGAGTCGTGACAAACTTGGTATTCAGAGCACAATATTTTAGAAAGATCCTAGGATGTCTCATAAGCCGCGTCAAGTAGAGTCTTGTTCATGAGTGTGAAGCGCGCCACATTTAGGAATGAGAGGCTATAAGACGTTTAAGAAACTTCACTTCTTTCATTATTCCTAAGTTGTTCCATAGAGTTTGACTCTATATGTCTCTCTCCTAATCCCTATCCTACGCATTTCAGGATATGGCGACTCGAAGAGCTTATGCTAGAAGAAATATGGGAGAGAATGTGGAACAAGAAGCTCCTCCTCAAGCTTCTCAAGTTCCGGCCGACCCTTTGATCGAACAAGTGACTAATGCTGAGTTTAGGGCTGCTTTTCAAGTTTTGCCTCAAGCCGTGACGGCTCAAGAAATAGAGAGATTGTGGCTCCCATGAACCCAAATATGGGTATGGCGGCATCAAGAGTGAGGGACTTCACTAGAATGAACCCTCCGTAATTTCATGGCTCTAAGGTTGAGGAAGATCCTCAAGAATTAATTGATGAAGTGTACAAGGTGTTGATGATTATGAGTGTGACGCCGAAAGAACAGGCGGAGTTGGCCGCTTATCAACTCAAGGGTGTTGCTCAAATATGGTTCAATTAATGGAAGAGTGACAAGGCGGTTAAAGAGGGTCCTTTTGATTGGGAGAAATTCAAGTTTGCTTTCCTTGATAGGTTCTTTCCCCTTGAGATGAGGGAGGCAAGGGTGCTTGAATTTATCAACCTTCGTAAAGGGAACATGAGTGTGAAAGAGTATGCTTTGAAGTTCACACAATTGTCTCGATATGCTGCTTCTATAGTTTCCGATCCTAGGGCAAGAATGAGTAAATTTTTCTCAGGAGTGTCCGAAATGTTGGTTAAAGAATGCCGCACCGCTATGCTTGTTAATGATATGGATATTTCTCGCCTCATGGTGTATGCTCAACAAATAGAGCAAGAAAAGCTCAAGGAGAGGTCTAGAGAGACTAAGAGGGCTAGGACCGGTGATGGTTTCTTTTCACATTCAAAGTCCGATGGACATGGTCGTCCTAGATTTCGACAAAGGTTCTCTAATCAAGGTCCTTCCAATGCTCCTCCTAAGTTCAACAAAGATAGGGTGCCTAACCCTAAGCCTCAAGGAGGAAATGGTGGTGGTTCTTCATCGACTACTTGTACTAGGTGTGGGAGAAAGCATGAGGGTGCATGTCTAGCCGGTTCTAATGCATGCTTTGGTTGTGGCAAGACGGATCACAAGATAAGGGATTATCCCTTAGTGGCAAAGAAGGAGGGAGAAAATCGTCGACGGACTCAATCTCAAAATCCATCAAGTTCTAGTGAAAATCAGAAGCATAACTGATTCTATGCACTTCAAGCTCGTCATGAGCAAGAGAGCTCTCCCGATGTGGTTACCGGTATGTTGAAAGTTTTTTGCTTTGATGTTTATGCCTTGCTTGATACCGGTGCTACCTTGTCTTTTGTGACGCTATATGTGGCTATGAGGTTTGAGTTGTTCTGGATGAGTTGTTAGATCCTTTCCGTGTCTCTATTCCGATTGGTGAATCTATTGTGGCTAAGAGAGTCTATAGAAATTGTCCCGTCTCCTTATCCCATAGAGTCACTCATGTTGATCTTGTAGAGCTTGATATGTTAGACTTTGATGTTATTCTTGGGATGGATTGGTTGCATACTTGTTATGCCTCTATTGATTGTAGGACCAGAATGGTAAAGTTTCAATTCTCGAATGAGCCTATCCCAGAGTGGAAGGGGGGAATTCTACGTTTAGAGGTCAATTTGTTTCTTACCTAAAAGCTAGAAAGATAATCTCTAAGGGTTGCATATACCATCTTGTTAGGGTGAGGGATATAGATTCTAAAACCCCTACTCTTGGGTCGGTCCCCGTTGTTAATGAGTTTTCGGAAGTGTTTCTCGATGATTTACCCGGTATTCCTCCCGAGAGAGAAATAGACTTCGGTATTGATCTTATCCCGGATACGCAACCTATTTCTATTCCTCCATATAGAATGGTTCCGGCGGAACTTAAGGAACTAAAAGAGCAATTAAAAGATTTGTTGGATAAGGGTTTCATCTGACCAAGTGTTTCTCCATGGGGTGCTCCGGTCTTGTTTGTGAGGAAGAGATATGGTTCGCTCCGTATGCGTATTGACTACCGCCAATTGAACAATGTTACCATTAAGAATAAGTGTCCTCTTCCAAGGATAGATGACTTGTTTGATCAACTTCAAGGGGCTAGTTATTTCTCTAAGATCAACCTTCGTTCGGGCTATCACCAATTAAGGGTAAAAGAAGATGATATTCTGAAAATGACTTTCCGGACTAGGTCCATGGTCACTAAGAGTTCTTGGTAATGTCGTTTGGGTTGACAAATGCTCCGGCCGCATTTATGGACTTGATGAATAGGGTGTTCAAGCAATACCTTGACATGTTCGTGATTGTCTTTATTGATTATATCTTGATCTACTCAAGGAATGAGGATGATCATGCTAATCATTTGAGGATAGTATTGCAAGTCCTCAAGGATCAACAACTCTTTGCGAAATTTAGTAAATGTGAGTTTTGGCTAAGGTCTGTGGCTTATCTTGGTCACATTGTCTCCGGTAAAGGTATTGAGGTAGATCCTAAGAAGACGGATGCGGTTAAGAATTGGCCTAGACCTCTATTACCTTCGGGATATCCGTAGTTTCTTGAACTTAGCCGGTTATTATAGGAGGTTGGTTGAAGGGTTTTCTTCTATTGCTTCTCCATTGATGGCTTTGACTAAAAAGAAGGTTAAGTTCATATGGTCTGAGGCATGTGAGAAGAGTTTCTAAGAATTAAAAGATAGACTTACTTCGGCTCCGATATTGACTCTACTGGAAGGATCCTATGGGTTTGTGGTTTATTGTGATGCCTCGAGAATTGGGTTAGGATGTGTTCTTATGCAAAATGGGAAGCTTATTGCTTATGCCTCAAGACAACTCAAGGTGCATGAAAAGAACTATCCTACTCATGACTTGGAATTAGCGGCGATTGTGTTTGCTTTGAATATATGGTGGCATTATTTATATGGGGTACATGTGGATGCCTTTACCGACCATAGGAGTCTACAATATGTGTTTAAATAGAAAGATCTCAATCTCCACCAAAGAAGGTGGCTTGAGTTGTTAAAAGACTATGATATGAGTGTCCTTTATCACCCGGTAAGGCTAATGTGGTGGCGGATTCTCTTAGTCGATTATCTATGGGTAATGTTGCTCATGTTGAGGATGGTAAGAAAGAATTGGTTCGCGATGTTCATAGATTGGCCTGGTTGAGTGTTCGGTTGATTGATTCTGCTAAAGGTGGTGTTACGGTTCACAATGGTTCCAAATCCTCTTTTGTGCATGATGTAAAGGCTAAACAAGATCTTGATCCTAATTTGGTGGAATTGAAGGAAGCGGAGCTCAAAAAGTCCGTAGAGGCTTTCTCCCAAGGGGGAGATGGTGTGCTTCGCTATCAAGGTTGTTTGTGTCTTCCAAATGTAGATGACATAAGAGGACAAATTTTATCGGAAGCTCATAGTTCTCGATATTCCATTCACCCGGGAGCTACCAAGATGTATCGTGATTTGCGGGAGATCATATTAGTCTAATGGAATGAAGAAGGACATTGCGGAATTTGTGGCTAAGTGCCCTAATTGTCAACAAGTGAAAGTTGAGCATAAAAGGCCGGGAGGTTTGACCCAAGATATTAGTATTCCTATTTGGAAGTGTGAGGATATGAATATGGGTTTTATTGTTGGTTTACCTCGCACCCGGCGACAATATGATTCGATTTGGGTTGTTGTAGACCGAATGATGAAATCAACGCATTTCATTCCCGTCAAGACTTCATATTCGGTGGAGGATTATGCTAAGTTGTATTTGAGGGAAATGGTTAGTGCATGGAGTGCCTTTATCCATTATCTCTGATCGTGGTGCACAATTCACTTCTCAATTTTGGAAGTCGTTCCAAAAAGGTTTTGGTACTCGTGTTAAGCTTAATACGGCCTTTCATCCCAAACTGATGGGCAAGCGGAGCGTACTATCTATAGTTTGGAAGATATGTTGAGAGCTTGTGTAATTGACTTCAAGGGTAATTGGGATGATCATTTGCCTTTGATTGAATTTGCTTCTAATAATAGCTACCATTCTAGCATTGGTATGGCTCCATTTGAGGCTCTCTATGGTAGGAGGTGTAGATCTCCTATAGGTTGGTTTGAGGCTGGTGAAGTTTCTTTGATAGGCCCCGAGTTGGTGCATGAGGCTATGGAGAAAGTTCAACTTATTAGAGAAAGGTTGAAAATGGCCCAAAGTCGACAAAAGTCCTATGCTGATGTTAGAAGGAGAGATTTAGAATTTGATGTTGATGATTGGGTTTACTTGAAAATTTCACCCATGAAAGGTGTAATGAGATTTTTGAAGAAAAGAAAGCTTAGTCCCCGTTATGTTGGCCCATACAAGATTACATGTGTCATTTATTTAGAAATCATGTTCATAGGATTTCTAATTTCTAGCTGAGATTATTTATTAAATATCACGCCTACAGAATTTCTATTTTTTAGAAAATATCATCCTTTAGAAATCATGTCTATAGGACTTAATAATATTTTCAACATGTTCTTTGTCAGAAACCATGACTATATGATTTCATTATTTTGAAGCATGCTTAAATATGGAATAATAAGTATCCAGCCTATAGGGATTTAGGTATCATCTTATGCACGCCATTAACATGATTTAGACATCAGTATAGGTCAGGCGATCATCCAACTCAACTGCATCATATTGGAGCACATGATACTCATCTGGAACATACCGGCGCAGCATCAAAACATGAAAAACTGGATGAATAGAAGAGAATGTTGGAGGTAAAGCTAACTCATAAGCCACCTCACCAACTACCCTCAAAAACTCAAAAGGCCCAATATACTTGGGGCTAAGCTTGCCCCGCCTTCCAAATCTCATCACGCCCTTCATGGGCAATACTCGAAGGAATACTCTATCACCCACGGAAAATCTCAACGGTCGACGCCTGCAGTCAGCATAACTCTGTTGCCTACTCTGAGCTGTTCTGAGCCGATCCTGAATCATCCTCACCTGTCCAATGGTCTCCTAAAATAGATCTGTCCCCCGCGGCCTAGGCTCTGTAGACTCGAACCAACCAACTGGAGTGCAACAACGCCTACCATATAAGGCCTCAAACGGGGCCATCTGGATGCTGGAATGGTAGTTGTTGTTGTACGCAAACTCCGCCAAATGCAAGAACTGATCCCACTGACCTCCAAAATCTATAACACAGGACCGCAACATATCCTCAAGACATGAATAGTACGCTCCGACTGGCCATCTGTTTGCGGATGAAAAGCTGTGCTAAGATCAACACGGGCACCCAACTTCTCCTGAAGTACTCTCCAAAAGATGGAAGTGAACTGAGAACCCCGATCTGAGATGATAGAAACGAGCACACCATGAAGACGGACTACCTCCCGAATGTAGATATGAGCCAACCTCTCAGCACTGAAGGAAGAATGAACTCAAGGAAGTGTGCTGACTTGGTCAATCGATCCACGATGACCCAAATGTTGTCAACACCTCTAGAAGTCTGTGGCAACCCAACAACGAAGTTCATGGTCATACGCTCCCACTTCCACTCAGGAATGGGTAATCCCTGCAACTCTCCACCAGGCCTCAAGTGCTCAGCTTTCACCTGCTGGCAACATAAGCAACGGGACACATAGTCTGAGATGTCTTTACTCATACCGCTCCACCAGTAGTGCTGCCTCAAGTCATGATACATCTTAGCTGTGCCCGGATGGATAGAATACCTAAAGTCATGGGCCTCACTAAGGATCAGCTGGATCAAATCATCAACTCTAGGAACACACAAATGGCCAGTAAACCACAAAACCCCATCTGAACCTAGGGTAACCTGTCCGGCATCACCTACCAAAACTCTATCTCTGAGTGCAACCAACGCCCGATCCTCAAACTGACGACTACAGATCTGATCAAGTAGAGATGACTGAACCCCCACATAAGCTAACACTCGGCTGGAATCTGAAACATCAAGCATGATCATGTGATTGGCTAAAGAATGAATGTCCATAGCCAAGGGCCATTCCGAAATAGAAAGAAAGGCTAGACTACCCATACTCCCTACCCTCCGACTCAAGGCATCCGTTACTACATTTGCCTTGCCCGAATGGTAGAGAATAGAGAGGTCATAGTCCTTCAGGAGCTCAATCCAACGGCGCTGCCTCGAATTAAGATCCCTCTGGCTCATAATGTACTGAAGGCTCCTATGATCAGTATATATCTCGCAATGAACTCTATAAAGGTAATGCCTCCAGATCTTAAGCACAAAAACTACTGTTGCAAACTCCAGATCATGAGTAGGGTAGTTGTGCTCATGCAACTTAAGCTGCCTCGACGTATAAGCAATAACCCGACCTTGCTGCATCATAACACAACCCAAATTAATGCCGGATGCGTCACAATAGACCGTGAAGCCCTCGCCCTCAACTGGAAGAGTCAATATAGGAGCTGTGGTAAGCAATTCCTTAAGCCTCAGAAAGCTCCTCTCACACTCCTCCGACCACACAAAGGGAACATCCTGGCGAGTCAACTGAGTCAGAGGTGCTGCTATAGTGGAGAAACCCTCGACAAAGCGCCTGTAATACCATGCAATCCGACAAAGCTTCGAACCTCAGTCACAAAAGTGGGCCTAGGCTTACTACGAATAGCCTCAATCTTCACCAGATCCACCATAATGCCATCCTTGGACACCACGTGCCCCAAGAATGCTATAGACTCAAGCCAAAACTCACACTTTGAGAAGTTGGCATACAGCCGATAATCTCTCAAAGTCTGGAGCACTATCCTCATATACTGCTCATGCTCACTATGGCTCCGCGAGTACACCAAGATGTCATCAATGAAGACAGTAACGAAGGAGTCCAAGTATGGCCTGAATACACGAGTCATCAAATCCATAAAGGTGGCAGAGGCATTAGTCAACCCAAAAGACATCACCAGGAACTGATAATGGCTGTAACGAGTCCTAAATATTGTCTTAGGGATGTCCACTGCGCTCACCCTCAACTGATGGTAGCCAGATCTCAAGTCAATCTTCGAAAACATTGCGGCACCCTGAAGCTGGTCAAACAAATCATCAATACGAGGCATAGGATAACGGTTCCTCACCGTCACCTTATTCAACTGCCTGTAGTCAATACACATCTGCATGGTGCCATCCTTCTTCTTCACAAAAAGGACTGGGGCACCCCAAGGTGATACACTAGGCCGAATGAACCCCTTACCCAAGAGGTCCTGAAGCTGAACACTGAGCTCCTTGAGTTCTACAGGTGCCATATGATACGGCGGGATAGAAAAAGGGTGAGTACCCAGCTCCAAGTCAATGGCAAAGTCAATATCACGCTCTGGGGAATAGGCAGGGAAGGTCAGCAGGAAACACATCTGCAAACTCTCGGACAATAGGCATGGAATCAACTGTAGGGCCCTCCCTACTAACATCTCTAACATATGCCAAATAAGCCAAATATCCGCTGTCCACCAGCCTCTGAGCCTGAATACAAGAAATCACCCCGACTAGTGTGCAACCACGAGAGTCCTGCCACACCACCGGTGGAAAACCATGGACGGCTAAAAACCGGTCTTGGCATAAGAGTCAAAGACGGTCCGGTGAGAGGCTAGCCAATCCATGACCAGAATCACATCGAAATCCACCATACACAGCACAATAAGATGGACCAGAGTCTCCTTCCCCTGAATAGCCACCACAAAGGATCTACAAACCCGATCCAATACTAAAGAATCCCCTACTGGGGTCAAAACACTCAAAGGCAGAGACAAGGGCTCAGGACTCACTCCCAATCAGGCACACAATAAGCCGACACATAGGAATAAGTAGAACCGGGGTCAAATAAGGCTGAAGCGAACTGATGGTATAAAAGAACCGTACATGTGATCACATCATCGGATGTCTCGGCCTCCGCTCTAGCTGGAACTGCACAGAAATGGCCCTGGGCACCTCTACCCTACGCATCACTCGATCGCCTGTCCTGCCTAGAACCTCCCCAGGCAACCTGCTACTGACCTCCTCCTCTAGCTAGAGGTGCAACTGTTGAAACTGGCCTCGTCGCCTGAGGAGCTGATAAAGGTGACCTAGAAACAGGGCACTACCTAGCCCAATGACCAAGCTCCCCGCAAGTGAAGCAACCCTGTGACGATATGCTACCTGCTGAAGGCCGGCCACCCCGACCTGATGCACCTGTTTGGAAACCACCTCGGCCCTGACTCTGGCCGGCACTAACCCCACTTTGACGGTGCTGGTCACCCTCTGAGAACTATAATGCTGCCTGATTATCACAACCCAAGGTACCCCCTAGACGTGACATGGCATACAAGACCCCGAGAGACCTCATACAAGCTACTAAGCATACATATATACAAGATAATAGAGATTAAGAGTTCAAAAGAGATTTTCATATCAAAGCTTTTAAAAGAAACAGTGGAAGTCTATATCTCATGTCTCAAAGTCAATCTAACATAAAAAATAAATTTTGGGACGTAACCCAATACAAATCTGAAATGAAATAACATGAAAATAAGAAAGAACTAGGCTATGTCCTTGGATGGATGAAGACTCACCAAGTCTTCTATCAATCTTCTACTAAGCTCTAGCCACGAGTGGATGGTGAATCACCAAGTCCTACATCAAAGAAGTTAATGTAGGTAAGAGTATGCATTAGTACAATCAAGTACCAAGTATGATAGAAATGCACATAAAACACATAAAACATGCTAGAATGAGACATAGTCATGACATGGAATGGTCAAGCTAAAACATGATAAAGCATAAGAAGCATCAAGCATAAACCATGGCCAAAGCAAGCTAAATCATCTTTGTTTACTTCAGATTATCATAACAACACTTGTGTTTATTATTTGTGGGGAATTAGCCTTAACCGACATATAAGACCATGTGATCTATCAACATGGAATGCAGTGTCTACCCTACACCGAAAGAGGGTTGCCCTACTTGCCAAGGTAGGACCATAACTTCTTAGCTTACGTGGATCCACTAGCTAGTGTCTATCATAGATCATCATCCTATGGTGGCACATAGGTTATGGGACATGGGTAATCACCACTTGTCCACTCGGTGCTAATATACATGGGTAATCGCCTCTTGTCTACATTAGGGAACACGGGTAATCGCCTCTTGTTCATTTAATTCATAGTGTGAGAATTACGTGAGAAACCCTTTCACAACTCAACACAACATCATCATGTCACAACTTTTGTACTTCACTCTCAAAGCACCATTAATTCATCATTAAATTCATATGAGACATGCATAAGTTCATAAGCTTCATCTTTACATAGTTCATCATGTTCATAATTCATGAATCATAGAGTTCATATGGATTCATAAAAGTTCAACTTAAATCATGCAATTCAATGCAAGCTCATGCTTAGAAAGCCATAAATAAGACAATTTACCCATACTTGAAGAAACTCACATAATAGAGGAAAAATCATGCTTTGGACTTGAACATACTAACTTGCGTAAAGTCATCCATAATTTAATCATAATTCATGCATAGCTTCATAGAGATTTCATAAAATTCCTCAATTCATAGCTCAAACCACCAATCAAAGCTTAGATTAGGAAATTGGGGAGAAATAGCATGGGTTCAGGGGGATTCATTCAATCTTTACATCAAATCATATAATTCATGCTAATTCGTCCACTAAATTACTTTATCACGCTAGATCGTGCACTAGAAATCATAAAATCAACAATTGAAATCATAATTAAAGAACCCATAAGAATTGATAAAAAACTCTAATTCAATTAGGGAAATTGAACCTTGTAAACCTTGAAGAAAGTTGAGGACCCATTGGAGGAAAGGGCTCCAAATGGTGAACACTATCATACCTCAACAAATCCCACTAGAAATTAATGGAAATTGATGGTCTTCAATGGAGGATCTTAGTCTTCTTCTTCCTTGAAGCTTGAGAGAATTTTCTTAGAGAGAGAAATATTTGAGAAGAGGAGAAATTTGGGAATGAGTTAGAATGAGTGAAATTAGGCTTAGAAAATATATATAAGGTCTGGGTTAAGGGTATAACCGACTTAAATTAATAGTTAAACATTTAGGAAAAAGACCAAAAAGCCCTTAAATAATAACTGTCGGGGACAAACTACGGGCAAGACCTACGGTCTGTAGATCAATCGACGGACCGTCCTGTCCTTCCATCAATTGATTCAGAGACTTCGTTTGGGGCTGAAAATTTAGCTAAGTTTGGAAGGGATCTACGGAACCCATCTACGGACCGTCAATTGAACGACGACCTGTCCTGCTGCTTCGTAGGTCAAGGTTCAGAAACTTGAAAATCCTGAAAGTCCACAGTGCCAACGACGGTTCCCACCTATGGCCCATCATTCCACCTACAGTCTATAGGTGACCTCCGTAGTCAGTGCACCAGGTTGAAAAACTGCATTTTCATTTCTTGGAAAGCTTTGGGGTATTACAATATCTTCCCCTTGGGAACATTCGTCCCCGAATGAGAATCAAGACATCATGAGAAGGGTAAGAGGCACGGACTAACAACCCAACCTATCATGCAATCACATAAATGCACATATCCGAGGAGGAAACATCAACTCCAAGCTAAAGCATATTCAACACATTTTTTCATGAAGACTTTATGCAACTCATACTCAATGCACATAATCATATTAGACTCTTCATGAACATGCATAACCAAGGAATCATAGAAATAGCTAAGAAACATGAGACCAAAAGAGTGAACCATGAGGAACTAGGCACCTCAAGCTAGAGTAGGATCGGAAGGAAATAGATGAGGATATCGGGACATCATATCGGCCTCGGCCTCCCATGTAGCACCCTCAACTAATTGATTCCTCCAAAGAAATTTCACGAAAGCAACTTCTTTTTTCTTAACTTCTGGACTTGCCAGTCTAAATTCTCAACTGGAACTTCTTCATAGGAAAGACTATCCTTTATGCCAAGATTCTCTAATGGCACTATAGATGTCGGATCACCAACACACTTTTTCAACAATGAGACATGGAAAATCGGATGCACCAATGCCAAATCATTAGGCAAGTTAAGCTCATAAGCAACCTTACCAACACGTCTCAAAATCTTGTATGGGCCTGCAATTGGGTGATGATTTATTGAGGGTCTTGCATAATTATTATGTGGGTAAAGTCTGAGTAACCCAAATTCAATGAAATGGCTTGATTTTTCCCAATGATAGATTGGATGACGTCATTCTTAAGGGAAAATCATTGTTTTGTTATTTCTTGTTTGTTGTTTGAATTGAGGAGAAGTCTAAGTACCCAGGGTGATCTGGTGTTTTGGATGACTTTGATTTTGTGCTAATTCTATTAAAATTAATCTTTGATTGGTTGTTAGAGTAGGTTTGTGAAATTCAGTCTATAGGGTTAGAAGTTATCTATTCGGTGAGCTCAATCAAGCTCGCAAAGGTAACTTGGAGGCTCGCCATTTTAGTCTCAGCTCTCCCTTGTTGCATTGATTTCTCGATAGTAGCCCTAGACGTCATCGGCGAGCTACCTCAGCTCGCCAAACATTTTTGGCGGCTCAACAATTTGCATATCTTTTCACCGTTTTATTGTGAAAAGTTACAAGTCGCCTCTATCACTTTGGTGAGATCTTGTATCCCACTGAATGACTTTGATGACTCGCCAACTAAATTGGTTGCTCGTCATTGTTGCCTGATATGTCTGTCAATTGCCTCGGTCTCTTTTGGCGAGCCTGATTTAGCTCACCGAACCTGCTTGGTGATTTGTTGACCCTTTTGGCGAGTCTTAGGATAGGTTTAGTTCTACGTTGCTTAATTGATTATTATTCGCTAACCCTTCACCTGATCTATATTCTAGATATTGTGTAATGCAGGTATGGCCCATTCAAAGGTATTAGTGACTAGAAGAGGTTCTGCGGGGGATTCTCCACCTTGGAGAAGGAAAAAGGGTATTTCGAACTCTGAACCAACTGAGCAGCCCTAACTCACTCAATGCAAGTCTAAGCATGTGAGTGAAAAATCCAAGTAGAAGGCTAGTGTAGCTCCCAAAGACACCGGGAAGTAACAACTAGTGGATGTGAATACGACTACTTCGAATTCCGATGTTGAGCCTTTGAACTTTTCTTGGATGAATGATGAGAACATCGAGGGAGAAGTGAGGGGTCCACTACTCCGGTACACAGGCCTAGGTCTGAAACTCAACCAACAAAGACGAAGCACTGAGAAATGTGAGCCAAAGTTATCTATGATCCATTGGCAAATGTTGTGCCTCGAATAGTCCCAATTGTTTCCCCTCGTGTGATGCATCATTTGAAAGATGTCGGGTTGCGCACTATTTTGGAGGAAAAGCACCTTTCTAATGACGGGGTGGTTGATAGGTACCTCGGGGTATGGAGCACAATAAAATATCATGGGTTTGAGAGATTCACTTAGGCAAGGGAACCATATGTCCCTACTTGGGTACATGAATTTTACAAATCATATGCTCATTAGCTCCCAAAGAAGATAAAGGGAGTTGCTTACAAGCCATTTGACACGGTTGAAGTTCGTGGGAAGATGGCTTAATGTGGGGAAATTGAAATTAATGAGGCACTTGGTTGTGAGTCAAGGAACACAAACTCATACATATAGAGATTGAAACATCCTCTTGGCAACTTGAGAGGGTGGCTTGCCCCTCTCTTAGCTAATGTTATGATGAGTGGGAGATTTCCACTCATTTGAGGCTCTTTTTTATTAGTTTTGGCTTGCTTTAGGTAAGAATTGGTGCTTTTAATGTAGTTTTCTTCATATTTGCAGAAAAATGAAGTGGAGATTTGATTCAGAAGACATTTGAAGAAGCCAAGTGCACTTGAGGCAAAAAGAGGTCAAAAGGAAGAAAGTTGAACTGGCTGTTGAGTACCCATTGCGATCGCATGAAACAAGAGTCGCAATCACGTTCAATAAGAATTTCAGACTTAGCAATCGTATGGTCATAGTTCACTATAGTGTGACTCAATGACACTACTTATCGCAACCGCATGAGTTAGTTGTCGTGACCACGAAGAGTAAAATCCTAGCGCCTGGAAAAAATTGAAATTTTACCAAACTGATCCCAAAAACCCTTTTTACACTCATCAGCAGTCATTTTTAGATTATTGAATTCATCAAAAAAAATCCATTTATAGTTTAGAGAGTAATATAGAGAGACAACTTTGAGAGTTCATCTTATGGGTTGATACTTTGAAGGCAAGTTGTCCCACAATTCATCTTTTGATTGAAGATTCCGTTCTTAATAGTAATATTTCTTATGCTATCTTCTTTCTCTTGCTTTGTATTGCATGAATTGTGGGTGTAATTGCTAATGGAAATTGGGTTTTTGTGCTAGAAATAGACAAATCCTTTGGGGCTTTGATCTCTCATTCTATTGTTTTTGTAACTAATTCCATGCTTCATATTCATGAAATGGGTTTGATCTAATTGTCATGTTTTCATTTATGATTTGAGAGTACACACTCAAATCTAGCTTAGATCTTTGTGGGTTGCTCGAAAGAGAATTTGTGAAGTGGATGATTAGATTGGTAATTTCATATTAGCTTTGATTCTTAAGTTTGCTCGAAAGAGAGATTTAGGTTCTCATTGTTGAATGCTAGACTTTCTTGAAATAGAGGTCTATATTAAGGTAGTAGGTTGTTTTGTTGAATTACATGATTGAGACTGAAAGGAGATTTCATGATATAGCACAATGAGATCGAAAGAAGATTTGTGTTGCTGAAGATGACCTAGCCTACCTATGATTGAATTAGCATGTGTAGAAGTGTGTTGGATTGTTTGAATGAGTATTTAGTTCCAAATTTCCCAATTTCCAATTATCCCTTGCTTGAAAAGATCTTTGCCCAATCTGGATTTGGTTACCTTCACCAATCTTATTTTGATAATTGTGTATTTTTAGTTTAGATTCAAACTAGTGGCTTGTAATTCTTTATCTTTTCGATTGCCGACAAATTGTTCCTTGTGGGATTCGACCCCAAGTCTCTTGTTGGTAATTTATATTGCTAGCGATCGCTTACTCTTTAACTTGTTTTTGGAGTAATTTGAGCGTTATTAAAAATGACGTCATTGCCGAGAAACACTTAGGCGTATTGAATTGATTTAGGATTTATAGTTTCCTTGTTTCTATTTAAATTGTGAATAGTTGTCTTTGCTTT
This sequence comes from Solanum appendiculatum, assembly GCA_018342035.1. Classification (NCBI taxonomy): domain Eukaryota; kingdom Viridiplantae; phylum Streptophyta; class Magnoliopsida; order Solanales; family Solanaceae; genus Solanum; species Solanum appendiculatum. The sequence goes on along the minus strand of JAGDQO010000392.1, from coordinate 271,286 downwards.
CTTTTTGCTTTGCTTCAATGGTTTCTTGTGATAAAAATAAAATTCATGGGGTTGTAAGCCCTACGAAGATAGCTCATGACCTTGTTGTGAGGAAGAATGGGTTGTGATGATCATTGATGAGAAATTGGTTGTGTGCAACCAATCCAAGCCAATAACATTCCAAGATGTCGGGATTACTCACTTAGAGGCCAAAGATTATGAAAGTCAATGCTCAAATGGCCTAATGAGCTACTTACTCTTTCCCAATGTTCCAAAATGGAAAAATGATTTGAAGTTGGGTAAGAAATTCAAATCTTTGAAGTGGAGAGACCGAGTAAAACTTTGATGCTCTCATGTTGTCCCTATGCTCTTCGAAGAGAAATTGATCTAGTTGGGGAGAAAGGTCATTACCTTGAAGTGGAAACACAAAGGGTTATGTACCCGGCATCGTGCCGTGACGTTAAATTGTGTGCTTGATGGGAGGCAACCCATCGGTATCAAAATAAGTTTATTTCTTAGTTTAATTTCAAATTTTTGATTTTGAAAATAACTTAGGATTTTTGTTTTTGACTAATCCTCATAGTTCCAAAGTTTGTGGTGGTTGTTTTGACAAGTTTAGATGTATAAGAATGATTGGGATTGAAATTCGGGGTGAAAAACCCTTCAAAATAGGAGTTGGAACACTTTTGGGGCACAAAGGTTCGCCAAAGTTAATTGGGCGGATTACCCAAATGACCCTACCATCGCCCAAGTTGACAGTAGCTTCAACAGGTCTGGTAGCGAGTTTTTCATCGCGCTTGCGAGAGCCAATGGACGTTATCGCGATGTATACAATCTCGAGTGTCGTGATCGTGAGAGTTATAGGCCGCATTCAAGAAAGGTAAAAAGGCTATCAGTCGCGATCGCCAGGAGGGGGTCGCGACCGCGATGAATTGAATGAATTAAAAATATAGAAGCCTTTAAACTTTATTTCAGTCCATTGCAAAGTCCCAAAAAATCCCCAACACTTCCCCCTCTTGATCATTTATGGCAATAGTTCTCTCCATTCAATCATTCTTCTTCCTCAAGGTATGTCGAATTCACTCCCTCTCTTTTGTTTCTTGAAGATTGGTGAGTTGTGAAAATGGGTTGATTCTCACCCATTAATTTTGAGCTTTATTTGTGTTGAAATTCGAAATTGTGTGAATTGTTTGGTTGATTGTTGTTGTTGATTGAGTCTTTACAAAAAACAAATAGGGCTTTGGAGTGTTGAAATTATGTTGAAATTGGCCTGAAAAAGTGTTTCTCACAACCTTTTCGATGAGATGGCAAAGTGAAAAGAAATTATGGTGTCATGACCCAATTTTTCAAGTCATGATGGCGCCTACCAACCCACGAGTAGGCCAGCCAAAACCCAATCCCGGAACTAAACAGTAACAGGACTAAGGGTGCAAACTAATCCATAACCAAGTGGAAGCACACAATAAGAACAATCATGAAAGCTGGAACGAACCAGACTAAATATATACAACACCTCCCAAAACCTGGAAGTCAAAAGTACAGAACTACTAAAAAGAGTACAAGTCCCGAAAGTGGACCACTGAAACTACTTTCTCGAAAACAAAAGACAAGCAAAAATATATAAACAGAAGGAAACTGGTGATCCCAAAATGCCAAGTGCTCACCCTAGTCTCCTGAACTGACAGCTCCCGGCCCGATCTCAACGCTGATAACAGGTGCTCGGACCTGCATCATGAAAACAAATGCAGAGTGTAGTATGAGCACAAAAATAGTAGGTACCCGGTAGGAATCATAGGCCGACTGAGCAAGAAGGGTAAAAACAGGCAGACAAGATAGAATCAGCGCAAACAGAGGTCAACAGAACAGGAAACGGAAAAGCTGAAAGGAAGCACAAAGAAATAACTAAAATAAACCCAGTTGAGCCCCCCATAAGACCCGCTGGGCACACTCGTGTGCAAGTTTAAATAAAACCTGAACGGACCCCCATAAACCTGATAGGTACACAGAAGAGCTATTCTACAGAAACGAAGGAATAACCAACTCCAGAACAACACCAGGGCCCAGCCCAATCATCACCATCAGAGACCCTCTCAGTCATAAATATCAGAGACCAGCTCAGTCATGAATATCATAGCCCAGCTCAGTCAAAAATATCAGAGCCCAGCTCAGTCATAAATATCATAGCCCAGTTCAGTCATCAGTCACGAGCTGGAAATGCCAGACTCTAACCGGGCAACCTCAGTCTCAGACTGGCACAAACAGCCCACACTCGATAGTCTAACGCTGGAAATACTGGTTCCACCGGATACATCGATTGCATAGCTGGGACTAGTAGCCTATGCTCCACGGACTCGCACAGGAAATAACAGGCTACAATCGTGTAACATCAGTTGCGGACCGGAGCGGGTAGCCTAGCCCCGTCAGCCTAGCGCTAGAAATCCTGAGTAATAACTAAGTAATGTCAACCACGTACTGGAGCCAGCCGTCACGAACCGGATAAACCACAACAACAATTCACCAAGAGACTAAATATCACGGGCCATTACCCCCACATATATACCAACTGAAGGCTCCCAGCCAAACACAATCCAGTCGATAATCGGCACAACAATGGCATCTTTCGGTAGCATCCCAATAATCGCAGCGATAAGGGGCAAAGAATCAGAAGGTCTGAAAGCCACGAAAACGCCTATATTAAGGCTCATAATCTGACCCAAGTCTACTATATCGTCTACAAGGATCTAGTCCATCCGAAACGACGTCGGATACATACTCAAGTCAACCAGGTACATGGGACTATGTCAATAATATCACAGCCTATTCTAAGGCAGAATCACAATAATCAGTCAATCATCAAACAGATTCACCCAGACCCACTCATGCAACATCACATAACCACCAACAAATACCCCACAACATGCATATCAGCAAATCAAATCAACAGCCCAACCTATAGCATGATACTAGCTCATAACAACCCAACAGTCAACTCTAAACTGAGGAAATCAAGGAACAAGGGAAACAATACTAACTAACCACCCCAGATTCACAAATATCAACCAGCATTTACACAATCAGGCTCAGTCTAGAAAGAGGAGAAGTTGTAACTTATCAAAAGGTCCGAAATCTTTTCTCCCAACACTAATACTAAATTAGATTGCTCAATAGGGGTCGGATCCGCTCCTAACAACCAACCAAAATAATTTACAAAACTTAACAAAAATAGGCCAAATAGAGACTTACCCTTTATTTCATGCAAAACGAGGAGCACCCAATGACCCCCAACCTAAAACCCATGAAGCTAATGAAAATCCGAACAATTGAGACTTTGAATTACCCAAAACGGAGCTCAAGAACTCGAGATATCGAAGTTTAAAATGAAGAAGAAATCATAAATTGATGGCAGCAGATTCGAGCTGAATTTCACCTCAAACGAAGGTTCACCAACACAATCCAATCACTCCACCACGTGGCCACAATCTCCACGATCATACAGGACTTCGAATCACTTAAATCGGAGCTCGGATGAGGGAGAAATTGTCATTTTAAAATGAGGGCTGAAAGCTTAAATTTTCTGAGTTATAAAACCCGAAACTGGTCGCTAAAGACCATTTCTGGTCGCAAAAAATTCTAAATTCTGGCCGCTAAAGTTCTGCGAACAATTGAGACTTTGAATTACCCAAAACGGAGCTCAAGAACTCGAGATATCGAAGTTTAAAATGAAGAAGAAATCATAAATTGATGGCAGCAGATTCGAGCTGAATTTCACCTCAAACGAAGGTTCACCAACACAATCCAATCACTCCACCACGTGGCCACAATCTCCACGATCATACAGGACTTCGAATCACTTAAATCGGAGCTCGGATGAGGGAGAAATTGTCATTTTAAAATGAGGGCTGAAAGCTTAAATTTTCTGAGTTATAAAACCCGAAACTGGTCGCTAAAGACCATTTCTGGTCGCAAAAAATTCTAAATTCTGGCCGCTAAAGTTCTGCACCAGCAACCAGATTTTTTTCTATTTCTCAAAATCTCCGAACGGACCCTCGGAATTCGTTCGGGACCCGATTAAAATAAACCAGATATGCTAGCCCACTAAATTTAACATTCCGGACTCAATGGCACAATCGGAATTTCCATTCGAGGTCGTTTCAATAAAAAGTGGGTCTCAGACCCATTATGCCCTTTTTGCCAATTTCTACCGAAGGCCTCAAAATTAGATCAGAAGCTCCCGGAGATTCTGAAAAGGTCATTCTAGACCAAACTCGGTATTTCAGAACTAACCGCGCTGTCGGAATTTTCATCCGAGCATGTTTACCAAGAATATTGACCGAAGTCAACCTTAAGCCAAATTTCAAAGACTAAAGAGCTATCTGGCCTCAAAATCACACCGGAAACCCGGGGACTCGGGAGAACCATGCTTCCAGTCTAATTTGGCCGCTCCAGAACTGATGGAACCGTCAGAATTCTCATCTGAGGTCATTTACCAGAAGTTATGACTGAAATCAACTTTTCAAGGTTAAAAAGCTCCAAAACATGAAAACAGACATAAAACCCAAACGAAAGACCAGGTGACCAAACAGTCAGTGCCAGCAAGTCATAAATGACTTGGGGTCGCTACAGGAACGCTCTAAACGAAAGAAACAAGGCACTAACACAGAAATGACCTGGAGGGTCATTACAATATCCACTACTAAAAGGACTTTCGTCCGCGAAAGTAAGGATTAAGAAGTACATGAGGGCTCAAACAAGCTAGGGAACTACTCTTGGATCTCCCGCTCGATCTCCCTGGTAGCCTTCACAACTAGATGATGCCTCCAACAGACCTTAACTACACGAGTGGCTCTCGACCTCAGCTGCCTCACCTCTCTGGCCAAAATAGCAACTAGCTCCTCTGTATAGGTCAAACGATCGTCCAACTCAATGGCGTCATACTGGAAACCATGCGTCTCATCTAGGACATACCGGCGTAGCATCAAAACATGAAAAATTGGGTACACAACTGAGAATGCTGGAGGTAAGGCTAACTAATTAACCACCTCGCCAATTGCCCTCAAAATCTCAAAGGGCCCAATATACCTGGGGCTAAGCTTGCCCCGCCTCCCAAATCTCATCACGCCCTTCATGGGCGATACTCGGAGGAATACTCTGTCACCCACAGCAAAACTCAACGGTCGACGCCTGCTGTCTGCATAACTTCTCTGTCTACTCTGAGTCGTCCTGAGTCTGTCCTGGATCAACCTCACATGTTCCAAGAACTCCTGAAACAAATTTGTACCATGCGGCCTAGGCTCCGTAGACTCAAACCAACCAACTGGAGTGCGACAACGCCTACCATATAGGGCCTCAAACAGGGCCATCTGGATGCTGGAATGGTAGCTGTTGTTATACGCAAACTCCGTCAAGGGAAAGAAATGGTCCCACTGACCTCCAAAGTCTATAACACAGGCCCGCAACATATCCTCAAGCACCTGGATCATGCGCTTTGACTAACCATCAGCCTGTGGGTGAAGCGCTGTGTTAAGATCCACATAGGTGCCCAACTCTCCCTGAAATGCTCTCCAAAAGCTGGAAGTGAACTGTGGGCCCAGTCTGAGATGATCAAAACAGGCACACCATGAAGACGGACAACCTCCCAAATGTAGATACGGGCTAACCTCTCAGCATGGAAGGATGTATGAACGGGTATGAAGTGTGCTGACTTGGTCAATCAATCCACGATGACCCAGATACTGTCAACACCTCTAGGAGTCTATGGCAACCAACAACGAAGTCCATGGTAATGCGCTCCCACTTCCACTCAGGAATGGGCATCCTCTACAACTCTCCCAGGCCTCATATGCTCGGCCTTAACCTGTTGGCAAAACAAACAACGGGACACATAATCTGAGATGTCTCTCCTCATACCGCTCCACCAGTAATGCTGCCTCAAATCATGATACATCTTAGTTGTGCCCAGATGAATAGAATATTTGGAATCATGGGCCTTGCTAAGGATCAGCCAGATCAATTCACCAACTCTGGGAACACACAACTGGCCAGAAAACCTCAAAACCCCATCTGAATCTAAGATAGTCTGTCCGGCATCACTTGCCTGTCTCTATCTCTGAGTGCTATCAAAGACTCATCCTCAAACTGGCGACTATAGATCTGATCAAGCAGAGATGACTGAACCCCCACATAAGCTAATACTCTGCTAGAGTCTGAAATGTCGAGTTTGATCATCTGATTTGCTAAGAACTGAATGTCCAAAGCCAAGGGCCGCTCCGAAAAAAAAAGTAAGGCTAGACTACTCATACTCACCGCCTTCCGGCTCAAGGCATCCGCTACTACATTCGCCTTGCCCGGATGGTAAAGAATAGAGAGGTCGTAGTCCTTCAGATGCTCAATCCATCGACGCTACCTCGAATTAAGATCCATCTGCGTCATAATATACTGAAGGCTCCTATGATCAGTGTAAAACTCACAATGAACTCCATAAAGGTAATGCCTCCAGATCTTAAGCGCGAAAACTACCGCCGCCAGCTCCAAGTCATGAGTGGGGTAGTTGCGCTCCTGCAGCTTAAGCTACCTCGACGCATAAGCAATAACCCGGCCTTGCTGCATCATAACACAACCCAAACCAACGTCGGATGCATCACAATAGACCGTGAAGCCCTCGCCCTTAGCTGGAAGAGTCAATATAGGAGCGGTAGTAAGCAACTCCTTGAGCCTCAGAAAGCTTCTCTCACACTCCTCCAACCACACAAAGGGAACATCCTGGCGAGTCAACCGAGTCAAAGGCACCGCTAGAATGGAGAAACCCTCAACAAAGCGTCTGTAGTACCCTACCAATCCAATGAAGCACCGAATCTCAGTCACAGAAGTGGGCCTAGCCCAACCACGGATAGCCTCAATCTTCACCGGATCCACCATAAGGCCATTCTTGGACACCACGTGCCCCAAGAATGCTATAGACTCAAGCCAAAACTCACACTTTAAGAACTTGGCATAAAGCCGATGATCTCTCAAAGTCTGGAGCACTATCCTCAAATGCTGCTCATGCTCACGATGGCTCCACGAGTATACCAAGATGTCATCGATGAAGACAATGAAAAAGGAGTCCAAATACTACCTGAATACTCGAGTCATCAAGTCCATAAATGCGGTAGGGGAATTAGTCAACCCAAAAGACATCACCAGGAACTCATAATGACCATAACGAGTCCTAAAGGCTATCTTGGGGACGTCCGCTGCTCTAATCCTCAGCTGATGATAATCGAATCTCAAATCAATCTTAGAAAACACGGCTGCCCTGGAGCTGGTCAAATAGATCATCTATATGAGGCATAGGATAACAGTTCTTCACCGTCACCTTATTCAGCATCCTGTAATCGATGCACATCCACATGGTGCCGTCCTTCTTCCTCACAAACAGTACTGGGGCACCCTAAGGCAACACACTGGACCGGATGAATCCTCTACTCAAGAGATCCTGAAGTTGATCACTGAGCTCCCTAAGCTATGCAGGTGACATACGATACGAAGGGATAGAAATGGGACGAGTGTCCTGCTCCAAGTCTATGGATAAATCATTGTCCCGATCTGGGGGTAGGCCAGGAAAGTCGATAGGAAACACATCTACGAACTCTCGGATGACAGGTACTGAATCTACTGTAGGGCCCTCCCTACTCACATCTCTAACATATGCCAAATATGCTAAGCATCCGCTGTCCACCAGTCTCTGAGCCCGCATACAAGAAATCACCCCAACTGGTGTGCGACTACAAGAACCTTGCCACACCACCGGTGGAATACCAGGAATGGCTAAAGTCACGATCTTGGCATAACAGTCCAAGACAGCTCGAGAAGGGGACAACCAATCCATACCCAGTATCACATCAAAGTCTACCATACACAGCACAACAAGATCGATCAGAGTGTCCTACCCCTAAATAGCCACCACACAGGATCTACAAACCTGATCCACTACTAAAGAATCCCCTACTGGGATCGAAACACGCAAAGGCACAGACAAGGGCTCAGGATTCACTCCCAATCAAGGCACACAATAAGCTGACACATAAGAATAGGTAGAACATGGATCAAATAAAGTTGAAGCGGACTGATGGCATAAGAGAATCGTACATGTGATCACATCATCTAACGCCTCGGCCTCTGCTATAGCTGGAGCTAAAAGTGGCCCTGGGCGCCTCTACCTCTCGCATCCACTCTTCCGTCTGTCCTGCCTCCCCGGGGACCTCCCCGAGAACCCTGCTGCTGACCTCCACCTCTAGTTGGAGGTGCTACTGCCGAAAACGGTCTCACCGCCTGAGGAGCTGGTAAGGCTAATCTAGATGAAGGGCACTCCCTGGCCTAATGTCCAAGCTCCTCACAAGTGAAGCAACCCTGCGAAGGTCTGCTAACCGCTGGAGGTCGGCCACCCCGACCTGATGCACCTGATTGAAACCCACCTCGGCCCTGACTCGAACCAGTACTATGACTGAAACCTCTGATAACCCTGATCCCGGGTATCCCTTGACCTACGATGGGTCCCATCGAAGCTATCATTTGACCTAGCCCTCTTGTCGCTGCCCCCGTGGGCCTCGCGATGAAGCTGCTCAATGGTGCGAGCATGGTCCACCACATCTAGAAAAGAACAGCTCGCTGACATCATAGACTGTGACTCAATCCTCAACTGTAGTCTCATCCCTCTAACAAAGCATCAAACCCGCTCCTCTTCTATAGGCAGAATCATGGCGACATGACAAGAAAACTCCAGAAATCTGGCCTCGTACTTAGATACATTCATGGAGCCCTGCTCCAATCTCGAGAACTCATCATGGAGTCTGTCTCTGATGCTCCGTGGAATAAACCTGGCCAGAAAAGCCTCTGAAAATTTCTCCCACAATACTGGTGGAAAACCAACTAGTCTAGTCCTGATAAAAGAGCGCCACCACTGTCTAGCTAGCCCATCCAGTAGATAAGCTGTGAAGTCTACTCCTCTAGACTCCACTAAACCCAAGGTCTGCAACCTCTCCTGGCAAGTAGTCAGAAACTCGTGGGCATCCTCTCCCACAGCCCCTGAGAATCTCGGCGGTGACAATCTAAGGAACACGCCGAGCATCTTCTGCTCTCGCAGAGGCATAACCCCATCCAAAGGGTCTAACTGAACCACAACTGGGGCTGGCGGCTGATGCACCTCTGGAGCCGCTACTGCAGGCTGGTCCTGCTGAACTGGAACCGGCTCTGGAACTGGAACTGGCACTAGAGCTGGTTGTTGCTGCTGCTACTGCATACTACCAATAGCTGCTAATAACAGGGCAAGCATGCCCTGAAGATCTGGGGCGACAACTAGAGCTAGTGGTGGCTACGCTAGTCCCGGCGCCACCGGCTGAGGAAGAATTTGCTCTGCTCGAGGCTCCGGCTCCAGAGTCCTCTCTCTACCTCGGCCTGGTCCCGCTGCAACACCTCCCCTGCACGTACGAGCCATCCTGTGAAACAAGGACACAAGTGAGATTTTAAGAAACCAACTGGACAACAACGCACGAAAAATATGTAAAGATAAGACAACATCCTAAGGGCACCCTGTAGCCTCCCGAGGATAGTCACGAACGTCTCCGCTCCAATCTGCAGGACTCTACTAGATGCTAGTTCTGTACAAGTGAGACTAATGAACCTAGGCTCTGATACCAATTTTTCACGACCCAATTTCTCAAGTCATAATGGCGCCTACCAACCCACCAGTAAGCCAGCCCAAGCCCTATCTCGGAACTAAACAGTAACGGGACTAAGGGTGGAAACTAATCCATAACCAAGCGGAAGCATACAATAAGAGAAATCACAAAAGCTGGAACGAACCAAACTAAATATATACAACACCTCCCAAAACCTAGAAGTCACAAGTACAGAACTACTAAAAAGAGTACAAGTCCCGAAAGTGGACCACTGAAACAACTGTCTCGAAAACAAAAGACAAGCCAAAATATATAAACAGAAGGAAACTGGTGATCCCAAAACTCCAAATGCTCACCCTAGTCTCCCGAACTGACAGCTCCCGGCCCGATCTCAACGCTGATAACTGGTGCTCAGACCTGTAACACGAAAACAGATGCAGAGTGTAGTATGAGTACCAAAACAACAAGTACCCAGTAGGCATCATAGGCCGACTGAGCAAGAAGGGTAAAAACAGGCAGACAAGATAGAATCAGCACAAACAGAGGTCAATAGACCAGGAAATGGAAAAGCTGAAAGGAAGCACAAAGAAATAACTAAAATAAACCCAGCTGAGCCCCCCATAAGACCCGCTGGGCAAACTCGTGTGCAAGTTTAAATAAAACCTGAGCAGACCCCCATAAGCACGATAGGTACACATAAGAGTTATTCTACAAAAACGAAAGAATATCCAACTCCGAAACAACACCAGGGCCCCACCCAATCATTACCATCAGAGCCCCGCTCAGTCATAAATATCATATCCCAGCTCAGTCGTAAATATCAGAGCCCAGCTCAGTCAAAAATATCAGAGCTCAGCTCAGTCAAAAATATCAGAGCTCAGCTCAGTCATAAATATCAAAGCCCAGCTAAGTCATAGATATCAGAGCCCAGCTCAGTCATAAATATCAGACCCCAGCTAAGTCATGGATATCAGAGCCCAGCTAAGTCATAGATATCAGAGCCCAGCTCAGTCATCAGTCACGAGCTAGAAATGCCGGACCCTAACCGGGCAACCTCAGTCTCGGACTAGCACGAACAGCCCACACTCGACAGTCTAACGCTGGAAATACTGGTTCCACCGGTTACGTCGGTAGCCTATGCTCCACGAACTCGCACTGGAAATAACAGGCTGCAATCGGGTAAGGTCAGTTGTGGACCAGAGTGGGTAGCCTAGCCCCGTTAGCCTAGCGCTGGAAATCCTGAGTAATAACCGAGTAACGTCAACCGCATACTGGAGCCAGCCGTCCCGAACTGGATAATCCACAACAACAATTCACAAAGCGACTAAATATCACAGGCCACTACCCCCACATATATACCAACTGAAGGCTCCCAGCCAAACACAATCCAGTCGATAATCGGCACAACAATGGCATATTCCGGCAACATCCCAACAATCGCAGCGATAAGGGGCAAAGAATCAGAAGGTCCGAAAGCCACAAAAACGCCTATATTAAGGCTCATAATCTGACCCAAGTCTACTATATCAGTCTACAAGGATCTAGTCCATCCGAAACGACGTCGGATACATACTCAAGTCAACCAGGTACATGGGACTATGTCAATAATATCACAGCCTATTCTAAGGTAGAATCACAATAATCAGTCAATCATCAAACAGATTCACCCAGACCCACTCATGCAACATCACATAACCACCAACACATACCCCACAACATGCATATCAGCAAATCAAATCAACAGCCCAACCTATAGCATGATACTAGCTCATAACAACCCAACAGTCAACTCCAAACTGAGGAAATCAGGGAACAAGGGAAACAATACAAACTAACCACCCCAGATTCACAAATATCAACCAGCATTAACACAATCATGCTCAGTCTAGTAAGAAGAGAAGTCGTAACCTACCAAAAAGTCGATCACGCGCTCTCCAAGTCACTCAATTGGAGATTTTCCCTTCCGAACGGCCTCACACTGCTGCTTCGCTACCAAAAATAGAATCACAGCGTCAATACGTTCGTTTAGACACCAAAATCAACAAATTCGGAGACAGACCAATTTTTGCGTCAAAATCAGGCAAAGTGGGACCCGCTCTGGATTTTTCAGAATTGTCTCCGTCAAAAGGTCCCAATTCGTTCCCCCAACACTAATCCTAAATTAGAAAGCTCAATAGGGGTAGGATCTGCTCCTAACAACCAAGAACAACAATTTACAAAACTTAACAAAAATAGGCCAAATAGAGACTTACCCTCGATTTCACACAAAACAAGGAGAACCCAATGAACCCCAACCTAAAACTCATGAAGCCAATGAAAATATGAACACGTGGGACTTCGAATCACCTAAAACGGAGCTCTAGAACTCGAGATATCGAAGTTTAAAATGAAGAAGAAATCATAAATTGATGGCAGCAGCTTCGAGCTGAATTTCACCTCAAACGAGGGTTCACCAACACAATCCGATCACTCCACCACGTAGCCACAATCTGTACGATCATACAGGACTTTGAGTCACTCAAATCGGAGCTCGAATAAGGGAGAAATAGCCATTTGAAAATGAGCGCTGAAAGCTGAAATTTTCTGGGTTATAAAACCCGAAACTGCTCGCTAGAGACCATTTCTAGTCGCTAAAAGTCTAAATTCTGGTCGCTAAAGGTCTGCACCAGCAACCAAATTTGTTTCTATTTTTCAAAGTCTCCGAACAAACCCTCGAAATTAGTTCGGGACCCGATGAAAATAAACCAGATATGCTACCCCACTAAATTCGACATTCCAGACTCAATGGCACAGTCGGAATTTCTATACGAGGTCGTTTCGATAAAAAGTGGGTCCCACATCCATTATGTCATTTTTGTTAATTTCTACCGAAGGCCTCAAAATTAGATCGGAAGCTCCCGGAGATTCTGAAAAGGTCGTTCTAGACCAAACTCGGCATTTCAGAACTAATCGCGCTGTCGGAATTTTCATCCAAGCGTGCTTTTCAAGAATGTTGACCAAAGTCAACCTTAAGCCAAATTTCGAAGACTAAAGAGCTATCTGGCCCAAAAATCACACCGGAAACCTGAGGACTCGGGCGAACCATGCTTTTAGCCTAATTTGGCCACTCTGGAGCTGATGGAACCGTCAAAATTCTCATCTGAGGTCATTTACCTGAAGTTATAACCAAAATCAACTTTTCAAGGTTCAAAATCTCCAAAACAGGAAAACAGGCATAAAACCCAAACGAACGACCAGGCGATCGAACAGTCAGTGCCAGCAAGTCATAAATGACTTGGGGTCACTACAGGAATGCTCTAAACGATAGAAAAAATGCATTAACACAGAAATGACCTGGAGGGTCATTACATTTGGACTGTTATGTTCTCCGTGATCGTGATGGGTAAATTTTTGAAATGCCACAATCGCGATAACTTGAAAAGTTGAGACTCGCGATCGTGTGGGTCCATCTCGTGATTGCGATGAGTCGATTATTAGCAGTCGCAACTGCCAAAAATAGTGGTTTTGCACCCCGCTTCCCCTTTCATGTTTCACTCATTTCTTTGGCCTAATTGCTTGATAATACAATGTTTTACGTACCTTTACATTTGTTTGACATATTTGCATCTTGTATAGGTACCTTATTAGCACAGACATGGCCGACAATGCTAACCAAATTGAGAAAGAGATTATTATTGAGGAGGAAATATTTGATCATGAGCGGTTTGTGTCCGCTAAATGTCATCTATTGCATGAACACCTCTCAACAAAGAACATTACAAAGGAGAGGGGTATTTTGTTAACAAATCTTCAAGAATGCATGCCGGACTTTTACGGGCGTTTGGAGGCAAGTGGATGGTTGTGTTTCACGGATGAGCCTATCAAGGATAATTACACATTGGTTCGAGAGTTCTTGCTAATGCAGCTGAGACCAACTTCTTCGGTGACTTAGTTATCACGGTCTGAGACAAGCAAGTACATTTTGAACCCCTGAGGATCAATGCTTACTATGGTCTTCCTAGTGCCGACAATGATTTTCATAAGGTGAAAGCAAAGGAAGTGGGTCAGGAGTGATTTGTGACACACTTACATGATGTCCATCGGCCTAAATGGATTGAGAACAACCACTGAATTGACTCCTCAGAGTTCACAGCCGAGGCTAAGACTTGGCTCTCATCATTTGCAATAGGGTGGTTCCTTCCAGTAATGAGACCTGTGTGTCTCCTGACAGGGCACTATTGATTTGTGCCATTATGGAAGGGCTCCCTATTGACGTTGGGTCGATTATTTTGTAGCACATTCAGGAGGTTGTCTTGCAAGGTACAAAGAGTCTCTTTTCCTTATTTGATTACTTACCTATGCCTGACAGATGAGGTGGACCAAAATAAGAAAGACAGCAAGCAGATTCCAAAAAAGCCTATCCATCCGCTCAAGAAGAAGGGTCCAAGGCATGTGATGTAAAAAAAGAAAAACTGATGTGCAAGACCCAGCATTTGGAACATTCGTTGAGAGCATGATGAGTGGTAGATTTTCACTCATTTGTGGTCTTTTTAGTTCAACAATTAGTGTCCTCAATCCCTATTTATGTCATATTCTGATGATATTTTGATGTTTTATAGCTATGAAGGCTAAAGGACAATGCAAGGATGAATCTAAGGAAAAAGAGGCCAGAAACATTGAAAAGAGTGTAAACTCTAAGCTGAGATTCACCTAACCAAAAAGGCGAATCGCCCAATAGGTCATACCTCACCTAAAGTGACAATGTTTATGATTGAAAATATTCAAGGCAGGTCTACAAACCAAAGTGGAAACGGTGATTCGCCATGGTCATTGGCGAGCTACAAGATCCATTGCCGAAGGTGACAGATTTCGAAGTTAAAATGAAAGTTGAATGGGTGAACAAGGTGGTAATCAACGGTCCACTGAATGTGAAAGGCTGACTAGATTGATTTTGTCAACTAAGGTTCAAACACCTAAAGCCTGAAGCCAAGGAAGAGCAAGCTAAAGAGTAAACGACGATCCACCAAACGTGTAAGGCGAGCCCGACTAATGTCGCCAATAAAGTCCCACATGGGATTTCGGGCTAATTTTTGGGGAAACTATAAATAGCCCAAAAAAGAGAGAAAATGTATCGAATTTTGAGCTTTGAATTTTTTTACTTTAGCTTTTCATATTTTTGAGTTTTTTGAGTTTCTATCAACTTCTTTTACTTTTTTAGTATTTGGGGTTTTGAACAACCTTGTAATTGACAACTGTGGGTTCAATCCGAAGTGGGCGTTGAACATTACTGCTTATTTTCAAATCTCTAACGGCTGAGAACATCATTGGTATAATGTCTTTTCCTTTTATGATGCTTGGCTAAAACCCCAAATCTAGGGGTGTGATTATGGAGTTGAGTGTTGATTTAATTTAGTGGGTCTTGTGTCTTGCTCTGTTTGACTGTTGTACATTCATGGATTTGAGCTATTTAGCATGGGGTCAATTTATTGGTTAAGGTTGCAAATTTAATCCTAGTTTAAATCTTCAATTGATGCTTGAAAGAGATTAATTGAAGTGGGTAAATAGTTTAATGTCCGCAATTTAGATTTGATTGTTGTAGTTTGCTCAAAAGACAAATTTTGGTTCAAGTCTAATTGTCAAATCTGTTCGAAAGAGAGATTTTAGAAAGGTATTGGGTTGATTTGTGTTTACGTAGATGAAACTGAAAGGAGATTCTATGATATGACGCTTTCATATTGAAAGAAGATTAGTGTCATTGGAGATTACCTAGCCTATTCATCTTTGTTTAGCATTATTGAGCAAGCACTTGTACCCCTATTTGACATCGATACCAATCCCCACACCCCTAGATCGTCTCATACTTTTTAGAATCCCTGTTTTATTTGAGTTGCGATAATTGATTACAAAATCCCTTTAGTAAATTTGGTGGAATCATTCACCCATTTTGCCTAATTGCTACAATGAGTCGGTTTGCATTCTTAATTTCCTAATTGAATTCCTTTCATTATATCACTCCTTATGGGATTCGACCCTGACTCTCTTGTTGGGTATTTTTATTGCTAACGACCGCTTACTGTTCTAATTATTTTTTTAGAGTAAATTGAGCATTATCAAAAATGACGCCATTGTCGGGGAGTGATGGCAAAGAATTCAGTTTGTGAAGTTAGTTTGAGAACTTGTTTATTTATAGTAGATTGTTGTTTAGTGTTGTTGTGCCCTATTCACAGGGGGAATTATGAGCGAAGATGGATGAGACGATGCTAGTCACTATAGGCAAAATAAAAGAATTCAGTTTGTGAAGTTAGTTTGTGATCTTGTTTGTTTGTAGTAGATTTTTATTTAGTGTTGTTGTTGTGCCCTATTCGCAGGTGGAATTATGAGCGAAGATGGAAGTGACGATGCTGGTCACTATGGGCAAAATAAAAACATGGGAGATAATGACATGCATATTAACATCATTGAAAGTACGGGAGAAATCCAGTTACCTCCTACTACTGGGAGAGTTATGTTCCATGTAACGGAAAATATGTTGCAATTGATCCAAATGAGAGGAATGTTTGGAGGTCTTGCTCATTAAGACCCCCATGAACATCTCCAAAATTCTGTGGACATTTGTGGACCTTTCACCTTTAAGAACATCACACAAGAGTCCATACGGTTGAGGTTATTCCCTTTCTCCTTAACGGGAGAAGCAACTAGCTAGGTGGCTGGTTGAACTACTAAATGATTCAATAACTTCATGGGAGGAACTGACAGAAGCATTCCTCAAAAGATTTTTCCCTCACTCAAAAATGGTGAAGCTTAGAGATAGCATCCAGAACTTCAAAAGAGTGGTAAGTGAACCTCTCCACGATACATGGTTGAGATTTCAGAAGTTAGTGCTACAATGTCAAACACATGGTGTTCTGGACAATTTGTTGCTGCAATATTTCTACTGCAGCCATGCTTCAGGCAACAAAGCATTGGCTGACCAACTCATTCAAAGTGGGTTGATGCGACAACCGTACAATGTGGCAGGGATGTTGCTTGATGATATGACTAAGATAAACCGAGCATGGCATACTGGGGAGGATCAAGTATATTCTCTAGAATTGGGTATGAGCAAGGAATAAATGGAAAAGGATCATGAACGTGATGAGAACATGGCTAAGATGATGACCCAACTGGACTTGTTATCCAAACATATTATGAGAGCTGCACTCAAATCGGTAAACACAGTTGGTACAAGCAATGGGCGGTGCACGAATGATGCCAAGTTTGAGGCATTATAAAATGAAGAAATGCAATACTTGGGAACCAAATGGGGGATTCTCATCCGAACTATCCTAGACTGGGTGGGAACCAAGGTTGGAATAAGGAAAGAGATAATGGCTGGAGAGATCGAGGTGACAATTGTAGAAATCATGAAGATGAAAAAGATAGATACATTCTACCTCATGATCATCCCAAACAAAAAGAGCAAGCTAGGTTGAAGGGTCCAACAAAGTGTTGAAGTACTTGAAAAATGATTTCTCCACTTTGACTCAAACGGTTAATTCCCACTTTGTGTCAATCAAGCAGCTGGAAACTCAAATGTGTCAAATATCTGCACATTTAAATCCAAGGCAAAAAGGGACTTTGCCTAGTCATACCATCCCCAATCCCAAGAATGATGGTTGATGAGTAAGAACTACGTTGTGCCATGACATTAAAGAAGGCACGTCTTAGGAGGCAATCCAAGTTTATTTTATTGCTTTCAATAACATGTGTTATGAGTGTAGGTTGAAATGAAGTCAAAATTTTTAAAAGGCTACAATGGGCGATGCATATACCAATTCGGTGACCTACCGAAGTGGTTAGGCAGACATCCTCATGCTTGCATTTTGAGCCAAGAATTTTGAAAATTGGTACTGTCAACTTCGGCGTATAAGGACCTATTTGGCGATCCACCGAATGACACTGGCAAAAAAGAAATTGGGTCCTCCGAGTTGAACTTTAGGTTTGGTATTTATTCAGGCACATTGGTGAGCTTAAGCTCAAACGACGATGTTACTCACAGACCGCCGAGTGTGCCTGGCCTAAAAAGGCTAAGGATCTTTTTGAATTTTAAAAGGTGCCTTTTGATCTTTTTGGCCATTTTCACTTCGTAATCTCTCAATTCTAAGTCTAAATACTACTGTGTGCTCGTTGTGCTTTGATTTACTTGCTTGGAGTGTGTATTTGTTCGTGATTCTTGCCAAAAACCCTTCCTCCCTCTTTGTCACTGTTTTGTGCCTATTTGAGGTTGGCATTCGAAATCGCCTTTATTTTTTTTGCTTAAAATTGTTGAATGTTGGTTGGGTTAAATGTTATTAGTGTTAATGTGATGTTTGAATCTTGTGGGTTGCTTATATTTGGTTGATTGCATGTTACCCATGATCTAGGATAGTTTATTTTGTGCCTTAAATTGCTAAAATTGATTATGAAGGTTAAAAGTTGGAATTGGGTTGTTAAATTGATTGGGTTTTGCTGGAAATGTGTTTGGGTGAAGTCTGATTAGCCCAATATTGTTATTTCAACTTGTATTTGCCCAATAATGGATAGGGTGACATTTTTCGTAAGGGCAAATCATCGATTAGGCAATGCTTTATGAAATTTTGGGGGAATTGTGAGCACCCATGGGTAGTTAGGCATATGGGTAACTTGTGAAATTGTTTGGGTGTTTGGTAGTGTTGCATTTTTGTGCCTAATTTTTGAAATTGGCATTAGGATGAAATTACCTGTTCGGTGGGCTTGTCTTAGCTCACTAAGGCGATTAGGTGAATGGCTGAGTAAGACCCAATCGCCTTTTGATTTCGAAATTGTGACTTGGGTCCTATCACATTTAGTGGAATTGTCTTAGCTCGCTAAAACCAACTCGTCGGATCACCGAGTTGGAGCTGACATCGTCCATATACCTGTCCCTAGAATTTTTTACACTTTCACTTTCAGCGGGCTTGTCTTAGTCCGTTGAAATCAACTCGGCAGATCATCGAGTTGGAGTTGACACCGCCCATGATGCCTGAGTGAAATTTTGTTTTGTCTTGTCAACTTCGACGAGCTGAGCTCGCCCAACCTGGTAGGCAAATCGCCTTTCCATTCGGCGAGCCCTAGGAAATTATTTCAACTGTGATTTTTGCGGACTTCTTTTCAACTAACCTTCACCCGATCTTTGTTTTGAAATGTTATGCCTTACAGAAAATTAGAAAAACCAGAGGTCCAGGATCTTCAAGGGTAGTATTTCAGACTCCGAGCCAGACTCCACTCCTCCTCCCCTTCCCCAAAAGAAGTAAAAGGGGATAGTAATAAATGAGCCCTCCACACAACAAGTCACTCCACGCACCTATACGTGTGTGACTGAGAAACAAAAGAAAGTTGTAGTGGCTCTGGCACCTAAAAAGGTAGTGGCAAAGAAGAGAACAGATATCCGGTCCAAGTTGCCAAAATATCTGACATCGCATGTTTCTAGGGTGTTCGCAGTGATAGCTCCAAGAACCATCAATAGGCTCAAAGCGGCAAGGAAGCGAATGATACTTGACGAGATACGGTGGTCCATGGATGGTATGATCAGTGACTACCCATCCATATGGGGCACGATCAAGTTGCACGGGTTTGAGCTATTCACAAGAGCTCGAGCCCCATATGTCCCAGCATGGGTCCATGAGTTATATGCTACCTATGCAAAGGTGTTGCCCAAGAAGAGGAAGGGCATTGTTTGGATACCCTTGGAAGAGGAAAAAGTCCAAGAGAAGATCGTACAGTGCCATTCGGGTGCAATAAATGATATTCTAGGCAACAAGGCTAATAAGTACAAGCTTCATATGAAGCAGATTTTGGATGCACTAAAGGGGTGACTGGCACCCTTAATTTTGGATATTACTCCACCATGGATGGCAGATAAGGCAAGGATTGAGAATAAGGATATTAACATCGCCGCTCGGTTTTGGTTCGGGTTTACTAGTAGCAATCTTATGCCATCCCAAAATGAGTCGATCCTCTGGCACCCAAAGGCCGTATTGGCTGGCAACATCATTGATCGGGAGGAGATCTGTGTTGAGGAAATAATTGCGGAGAATATGCTTATGAGAGCCCGATAGGAGCAGATATCCTTGCCATTTCTCGTGTTGATCACGCAGTTATGTGAGGCAGCCAGAGTCCCATTCTGGGAGAGGACTGACATCCGAGTAACCCCCGCCTCATCCAGGAACAATCGGAGGATAGAGGCTGATTATTTAAGGGATGATGTGGCCAGAAGGAAGCCGCTATCATTTGACACCACACCAGTAGTGGATCCCACTACTCTCGAGGAAGACACTACTCGTCCCACTCCTACTGTAGAGCCATCAAGTACCCCTCACCCTCCTACTATGCCTTTTGGATCCTCTGCACCCTCAACCTCGACTTCACCTACCCCTGCATCCCGGCCTCTATTTACTCAGGCCTTGATTTATTAAATGGGCAACTTTTCCCATTCTACGGATGTTAGAGTGTCTAAACTTAAGAGGGAGATGCCCAAGATTATTACTAGGGCCATTGAGGCTGCCATGTGCCCTGTTAGAGCTGAGATTGTGAGCCATCGGGCTACGTTAGCATTATATGGAGAAAGGTTAGATAACCTCGCATCTAGGGTTGAGGTACGAGAGAAATATGAGGGCAGCACTACCGGATTGACAGAGTTGAGGAATGGCATAACTACTCTTATGTCTGATGTGGACCAGCTAAAGTACACTAATATTTCCATGTTGTGGGGTGAGGCTCCCTTGCCTGATATGCCTGAGGTTGTGCCTCCTACTGAGCCAAGAGTTGATTGACCTTCTAGGTTAGATGAGCAACTGGTTGATGATGAGGCGGAGGATGATTTAGCTGAGGAGACCGATGAGAAGGAGTTTAGGAGAGATGATGAGTAGGTGACTGCTAAAGCCTTAGGTTAGTTACAGGATAAAGAGGAGTTGATGGTGCATGCAACTTTGGAGAGATCTCATCAGGAGACCTCCAAGATTGGCACTAGTGGGGTTTATCCTTTAGACTCTACTATTCCTCCTTCCGATGTGTCGGGCATTGATGCCCCGGTTGATGCTACATTGTTCCCTCCTATTTCAATTATGTTGGGTACTGATGCAAGAGATGATTCCATCCCCTCCGAGCCTCAGGATCAAAGTTCTTCACAAGCATAGCCTATTACGGTGACTTTTCACTCATTTTGCTTTCGTACTTCTATTTTTATAGCATTGAGGGCACTACTAGATATTTTTTGGTGGGGTGAGGGCACCTGTGTGTATATTCCCTTTTTGGATTATATTTTGTTATTTTAGTTGTATTTTGAGATAATTTAGTATTTTGGTTTTCTTTATGATATTTGGTTTGTTTTAATTTTATTTTGTCTCTCTATCCATTGCCCTATGATTTTGGAGTTGTGAAATGATTGAGATTGCTTCTATTCTCATTATTGATGTTCAAGGATCGATTTTGTCTAATATCGATGTCATGGATAGTACTCATGATGAGAAATGTATTTTGTATTGATGTTGCAAGAAGAAATCAGTGTGGCTTTACTTTTGAATAATCTTTTATTCTTGTGTTGACTAGCTGCGAATTGATGTGAGCCTTGCAATGAACATTACACGCAAGTTTCTTGAACTTGTAGAGCTGTGCTAAATGATTGTGTTTGAATTTCCATGTGTGGTGAGATTCTATTTGAAAGCATGCTTGTTGATTCCTAGAATTCGCCTTGTTAATCAAATTTTTTAGCCTTGGTGAATGCAAGAAATGATCTTAAGCACAAATTTTGAGAGGGAACCCAAATATTCGTACCTTTTATGACTACCTTGTAAGGGTGTACAACTATCTTGGCACCATTTGAGCCTAAACCGTTTGTTGGCAACCTCATTGAAACCTCTTTAACCAAATATGTCCCTAACTTCTCACCCATAAAGTTTTTTCTAAGCATTGCTTTGTTTGAATAGCCAACTTAATCCAAACACTATGTTGGGGGTGTGGAAAGGAAGGAGGAAAGAAAACCAAGTGGAAAAGAAGAAAGAAAAGTGAGACTCAACCTTGAAGTTTGTAGCAAAAAGAAGGAAACCCTCCTTATAAAAAAGTGAGCAAAAGCATGAAAATAAAATGAAAAAGAAAGTCTTGATGAATTACTTGGGGTTTCCAATAAATTTAGTGAAAAAAATTGAGGTTTGAGTCTCCAAGGGACAAGAATGAAAAGAACTTGAGAAGAGGTGAAGATGAGTACAACAATGCTTTGAAAAGGTGAAGTCACTGAGCCAAATTAACATACCTTTACCCTCAGCCCCATTACAAGCCTGAAAAGACCCTTGAGATCTTGTTGAAACTAGGTTGTATTATGACTGGAAAATATGGGCAAACCTATGGGATGAAGCTTGCATGTATTTCTCTTATGAAGAGTGAGAGTTGTATTGATTTCTAACTTCCTTGTTGATGTGCTTTGTGAGAGCATGGAATCGTTTTTGTTGCGAAGTAATTGAATGCTTTTGTTGAAATATGGTTTTGCATTAGAAGGGAGCATTAGTTAGCTTGAGCTTGGATTGATACCGGCTAGTCATCATTTGAAGCTTCTTGAGCATGATTGAGTTATTTCATATACTTTCTAGTAGTCTTGTGATGGCACTTGCATGTTAACTCACATTTGAGAACAATTGTAGACACCCTTGTTGAACTAATTGTATTCTTGATTTACTTGAGGACAAGCAAAAGTTTAAGTTAGGGGTGTTGTTGAGTGGTAGATTTTCACTCATTTGAGATTTTTTTAGTTCAACAATTAGTGTCCTCAATTCCTATTATGTCCTATTTTGATGATATTTTGATGTTTTGTAGCTATGAAGGAAAAAGGACAAGGCAAGGATGAATCTATACAAAAAGAGGCAAAAAACATTGAAAAGAGTGCAAACTCTAAGCTGCGATTCACCAAACCAAAAGGGCCGATTGCCTAATAGGTCGTACCTCACTTAAAGTGACAGTGTTCACAATTGAAAATATTCAAGGCAGGTCAGCGAACCAAAGTGAAAATAGAGATTCGTCGAACTCATTGGGTGAGCTAGAAGATTCATCGCCGAAGGTGAGAAACTTCTGAGTTAAAATGAAGGCTGAATAGGAGAACAAGGTGGTAATGTCAATCCGCCTAATGTGAAAGGCTGACTCGATCGAGTTTGCCAATTGAGATTGAAACACCTGAAGCCTAAAGCGTAGGAATGGCAAGCTAAAGAGCAAACGACAATCCACTGAACGGGCTAGGTGAGCCCAACTAATGTTGTCGATCAGGTTGCACAGGGACTTTGGGCTAATTTTTGGGGAAACTATAAATATCCCAAAGGAGAGAGAAAATGTATTGAATTATGAGTTTTGAATCTTTTTACTTTAGCTTTTCATATTTTTCAATTTCTGGAGTTGTTATCAACTTCTTTTACTTTCTTAGTTTTTGGGGGTTTTGAACAACCTTGTAATTGACAATTGTGGGTTCAATGTGATGTGGGTGTTGAAGATTACTGCTTATTTTCAACTCTCTAATGGCTGAGAATATCATTGGTATAATTTCTTTTCATTTTACGATGCTTGGCTAAAACCCCAAAACTAGGGTATGATTATGGGGTTGGGTGTTGATTTAATTTAGTGGGACCTGTGTCTTGCTCTATTTTACTATTGTACATTAATGGATTTGAGCTATTGAGCATAGGGTCAATTTATGGACTAAGGTTGCAAACTTAATCCTAATTTAGATCTTCGATTGATGCTTGAAAGAGATTAATTGAAGTGGGTAAATAGTTTAATGCCTACAATTTAGATTTGATTGATCTAGTTTGCTCGAAAGAGAAATTGTGGTTCAAGTATAATTGCTAAATCTATTAGAAAGAGAGATTTTAGTAAGGTATTGGGTTGATTTGTGATTTACATAGATGAGACTGAAAGGAGATTCTATGATATGATGCTTTGAGATTGAAAGAAGATTAGTATCATTGAAGATTACCCAATCTATCTATATTTGTTTAGCATTATTGAGCAAGCACTTGTACCCATATTTGACATTGATACCAATCCCCACACCCCTAGACTGTCTCTTACTTGTTTGAATCCCTATTTTATTTGAGTTGCGATAATTGATTACAAAATCCCTTTAGTAAATTTGGTGGAATCATCTACCCATTGGTTTGCATTCTTAATTTTCTAATTGAATTCCTTGCATTATATCTCTCATTGTGGGATTCGACCCCGACTCTCTTGTTGGGTAATTTTATTGCTAACAACTGCTTACTCTTTTAATTGTTTTTTAGAGTAAATTGAGCATTATCAGAGCACTGCTTCACAGGGTTCAGACCTCATTCCACCTCCAGTTGAGTTACTATAGAGGGGACCACCGCCTCTAGTTCACTTATCAGGATAGAGGCATACCATAGATGCATGGATTCACTCACAGATTCGGGAGTTGACTCAGCGTCTCCCTACAGGCCCTTGAGAGAGCTCTTTATCCTCATGTACTGCTTCTTCCACCATGTCTACTTTAGTGCATGGTCAGCAGCTTCTCAAGGACATGATGGCATAAATTGAAATGAGGCAGAAAAAGATGAAAGAGCATGAAAAAAAGAGCAAGTTTTTGAACAAGATGATGAGTACCCTCCGAAACTTCTGTGGATCAGGTAATGAGGCTGATGATGATGTCCTTTTGGACCCCGACACCTTATCATATGATTGATGATCTTTGCAAGGAGTCCCTCGTATTCTCTTTTGATTGTTGTACTGTGAGGACACAATTACATTTTTAGTTAAGGGTGCCTCCCTTGTCATGCTTGTTTTGATTTTGTGGAAGGTGTGCCCTTGTCAGGCTTTTGTTGATATTATGTTGGATTAGTCTATTTCATTTAGTTTCTTTTAGTTTTTTATTTGGAGTTTGTAGCTTCTTTATTTTTATTTTGATAGGAGATATGGAGTGATGATGCACGATGATAGATAGAGTGACGACTTTCTTAAGTGTAATTCGTCGGTTGCTTGTGAGTGTTTGATTGGTGTTAAGAGTGGTGAAGTCTGAGTAGTTGGTCCTGAATAGATGCATGAGTATGCCCAATGATGGATTGGTTGGCGGCTTTCTTAAGGGTAAAATTGTCTTCCTTTTAGGAGGTTGTGGCTTGGTTGTTACTAAGAACATAGTCTTGCATGTGAAAAGTTTTTGAACATACCCCTCCATTTTTTGAAAGTTGAGCATGTGGTGAATTATTTTGTGACAACTCTTGTAAATCTTTTTGTGACTTTTGATTCATTAGCAGTTTGAATGTTCGATGTCATTTGTATTTTGAAAAGGAAATAAGATTTTGAACCGTCTTGATTGATTTGCATGCCATGTGTGGTTATATTTAGATCTTAACAAAGTTCTTTGAGATTTCAAACCAAATGAAGTTGAGTCAATGTTGATTGAAAATATGGTCAAGCCTATGGTGTTGCATTTGTGTTCATGAGATGTTTTATTGTGAGTGTGAGTGTTATTGCTTATGTCCCATGTCTTGTAAGTACTTTGTGAGTGTGTTGGGGTATTTCTTTTCTTGTGAGGGCACCCCCTAGACGTAACACGGGACCTAGGATCATGAGTGACCCCAAGCTAACCCTGAGTCTGGCATGTCACAAGCATACTGAAATATAACTAAGTAAGCGGAAACATAACTGTAAAGTAAACAATACTAAAAGAAACTTTAGTTGAGAATTTAACTAAACATCTATGGGAAATAACCCAAAACAACTGAATACTAACTCTATGTCTGAAAACCTCTAATACTGATGAGTTGCTGGGATAAGTCCCCAGCTAACTCTATAAATACGAAAAGACTGATAATAGGCTGACTAAACTAAAAGCATAAAGAAATGTCCTCGAACTAAGAGGACTCACCACTGAAGTTGTTGAGTACGGATTGGAAATCGAGCTAAGCGCGGTCTGGATGCTGAGCGCCTAAACCTACATCATGAAATGATGCAGCGCAAAAGTATGCGTCAGTACTTTGAATGTACTAAGCACGCAGGATATGCAAGCTGACTAAATATATTTAAACATGCTAAAATTGCTGGTCAAGTGTGTAACTTGATCTGAACTGAAGTACATATGCCCAAGATACAATAGTGCATAAAAACTAGAATGCAAGAGTAAACTGAAAACATACTGAAAGACTGAGTAAAAACAACTACGGGCCTGAAGTACCTTACTGAAGATAATACTGTGGGAGAATTTATTAACCGACATAAACCACGTGAGCTAAATGTGGAGTCCGATGTATACGCCCCATCGAGAGGACCCAATATACTTTGCTAGGGTATAAAGGCATGACTGTGGCGTGATCTCTAAAACTGATGCCCAACAGAGGGGACTTATAAACCTACGAGGGCACGTAGTTCTGGGACTTGAGGGTACACTGAACCCTAGTCCAACTTGGTGCTAAACACTACTCCAAAACTGAATACTAGAACTCATTTTAACTGTAGTCCTGAATTCATGAAATAGAACTAAACTGATCTGAAGATGATTTCTGAGATAAACTGTGGACAGAAACTGACTAAATTATGTTTTAAAACTGAATGCTGGCACCCTAAGCTACATTCTGGAGAAAAGCCAATTCATGCGAAAATACTAAAATTTCATGCTAAGTTTCCCCTTTCAAATTTCCATAAGAATTCATGCAACTCATCTAAACAAGTATATAATTTGAGTAGAAATCACAAGAACTAATGGGATAATGAATTTGCATAGTTGGGCAAGAACCCTAGTTTCATAAATCATGATACTCAAGAAAAAGGGACTGAAGTTTTGAGCATAAGGGCAAACAAAACCCTTACTGAATACCCACATACTTGGTACTTGAAAATCCCTGCAAGAAATCTAAAGTTTACGCTTGGAGGAGAGAACCCTAGACTAGGAAATTGGAGAAACGCTCATTTTCTGCTTGGAATTGACTTGAGAGGAAACTGATTTGGTTTAGGTAGTTTTTGACTATATTACTAGGCTTAGACTGAGTAAAACGACGTAGTTTAGGCATCAAACGACGTAGTTTAAGTGCCCAACTCATAGAGGAAAACACCAATATGACTCTGACTTAAAGCTACCGAAGTGACTTCAAGAAAGGGTTCACGGGCCGTCTAGAGCACCAAGGCCCGTCAAGTGGGTCGTGAATATTTCTCAACCCGACAGCGCTTCACTAAAATGGGCATAACTATTTACTCCAAACTTCAAATGGGGCAAACTCGGTGGCGTTCGAAAGAGGATTTAGAGATCTTTAATTTGATAGGTCATGGGCCACCTAATTCATTTTGTGTTAAAATCTATGATCGTTTGAAGTTGACCAAAACCCAAAACTGATAAGTCTCCTTCACGGTCTGTGTCAAGCTCCACAAGCCATTTAAACGTCTGTGGTCCTTTTCTAGTGACCTTGGGTCACACCCCACCAACTAGTGACTTGTACAACTCACTTGACGAGTCGCCAAGTCCACCACTAGCCGTATGGGTCACCGTCAAGGTGACCCCTGCATGGGCAGATTCTGGAAAGGGCTCATGAGCTCCATAACAGGCCGTGGTCCCCTTCACGTACTGTCTAGGGTGCCGTGAAGGGTTCATGGTCCATTTTTGGTTCATGGACCTATTCCTGGTTTCCCTCTTTAGCCTTTAAGATTTGATTAGTGTTTCAGGCATAGAAATCATGTATTTAAACCTTTATAAATTTCAGTATGTTTGTTTAGATGGATATCCTGTTTATGGACTATTAACGACTTTTCAGCATATCAATTAGTTCATAACGCAGATTTGTAGGCTTCAAATCAGTATGTCCTGCTAAATAAAATCTTGTTTGGTAGTTGTGTTAATTCCAGAATATCTTAGCATGTTATTTATTTAATAAGCATGTCCATAGGAGGTCAATAAATCTCAACATGCTTGTCTAGGTAGTAAAATCCTAATTACTTTCAACATGCTTATAATTTACTTCCTCGCCTGTTTAATATTTAAATCAGTGTATTAATAACTGATTAAAATCTGAACTATTCTTGATTATCTGTCTGCTTTAATAGTTTCTGAAATATGTTAAATCAATTCTTAAATGGGTTCATTTAATTATTTTTTTGACACTAAAAATTAATTAAATAACTTATTCTCTGTATGCTACTTTAAAATCTGCTCTATTTCATATTAAATATTGATTTAAATCAACCTCTGCCTTATAATATTTTTTGCACATTTGATACTAACTAGACTGCTGTTATAATGCATGTTCGTATGTTTATTTGCACACACATTTTTGCCTAGACCTTTCACAATTACTTGTGTTATCAATCATGCTAAGTAAATAAAATTTAGACAACAACTTGAGATTTTACGTGCTAAGTGTTGTCCTATATATTTTGTTTGACATTTAGGGGCCTAATTAGATAACCTATATTTTATTCAAGTTTAAAATTATCCATCTAGTTAGTCCAATGCCTCTTGGACATTAAGTTTGGACGTTAGGCACTTCTTAGGACGTTGGTCATGCATGTAGAAAGGGGGTAGGGGTAGTTAGGCCTTGTCGAAAATGATGGAAGTTGACTCGAGCATAAAATGACAAACTTTGATATTTCTCCTGATTAATAAGCTGAGCGTTGATCAAACAAGTATTAAGTTAATGGAGTTTTCGCTATCCCTTTCCCTTTTTCCTTTTATTTGTTCTTGTATTTATTTGGGGTAGCGTAATAAAATTAAAACAAGTTTCTTTTATATATCCGTGTTTATTCTATCCTCCTGCTTGTCTCTCTCTTCTTGTTTTTATGATAATTATTTGTTTTTATACCTTTATCACTTAGTTTTAATTAATTATTAATAAGAAAATAAACCTTCTTTGCTACTTGATTAACCCCCCCCCCATAAAATATGAGTTACGGTCGGGATCCACCTTTGTGGACCTCGAAGGGTGCTTAACACCTTCCCTTCGAGGGAACCTGAACCCTTACCCGATCTCTGGTTCGTTGACCTTAATTAGATAGTTAGTTAGGTTAGAATGGTTCCCCAATGCACCTTTAACTCGGTAGGTGGCGACTCTTCTTTTAAAATAAACCTAAAAGAGTGGTCAGGTCGTTGCACTCAACCCATTTTTGCGGGAAAAAATGGGGTGTGACAGAATGGAGACTCCGCTGGAGATAACCTAGGTTCTTACCATTACGTGTTTCATATTATGTGGGGTTTATTTACTTTGTGGTCTTATTTGTTTATTTCTTAGTTTGCTTTGTTACCATGTCTGATTTGTAATTTGCTTTCTTTATTTATTTGTTTGTGTTTTCCTTTTATTTTATTTTACTCTATGCCTAATCTTCTTTCCTTTTTCTTATTTGTTTATTTTCTTGATTAATCGTTTTCCCCTTCCTTATCTAGTTGATTTATTTCCTTGCAATCAAATGTTTGGATATTTCAATAATTTGCTTGTTTCCTTGTCTTACATGTCAAATCTTTTTCCTATCCTTTATGTGTATACTTTTATCTTTTACATTTATTTTATTTATTTATTTATTTATTGTTTTCCTTAAATTGTCTACGTGTTACCGCTGTCCACCTAATTGTTAATTGTTACCGCTTTGATAAACTGCATTCCGTTCATACTTCCCCCAATTGGGATCCTCTTTTTATTTTATTTTTCTCGTGATGTTGTACATTTGCACATCTCACAAAGTTTCTTAAAATACCCAATATTAGAGAGATGGCTGATGCATGGCAGAAATGGATAGTCCTACTACCATGGAACCATGTGCCTTCTCGTATAGAATACCTTCAGTCCGTGTCTATCCAACTCTTAGAAACCTTATGATAGAGCTATCCACCCTTGATTAAGTCATACATGCATAAAACCTAGGTGGGTTGACCCTTGGTGTCAACTCACATTATTAATAGCCAACATACTGTCTAAAAGGCCCCAACACCCTTTAGACAAATTGCATATTATGTATCAACGCGATCATAATAATTAATTTAAGTCAAGTTATGCCAAAATGGAGTTTAGAATTCGTTTGTTGTTTTGTTTGCAGAATCATGGCCTTTCCTACTTTCGTCAATACGTAAATGGTGGTAGGTGTGAATGCCAAATTAAGAGATTGGTGGAATGATATTAAGAGGGATCGTGAATGAGAGATTCACCAATTTTTGGGTGGGTTGACATTCCTCCTATTTGTTGCACCAGACCCTCACTTGCTCATGGCTTTGCTGAATTTTTTGGACCCTGTGAGAATGGTCTTCAAGTTTATTGATTTCGAATTAGCACCAACGATCGAAGAAATTTGTGATTTCATCGACTTGCCCTACCACGAGTGTGAAATTATTTACCCTATAAGCAATCATCAAGGGAGATTCTAGAAAGACTGGGAATGAAGTATAATCTAACATTAACCTGTTTGGATCTTGGGTTGATCTCTTTCGACTTTTTGTGTTCACGCTTTGGCCATGAAGATAGTTATCAATTTATCTATGAAGAATTTGATTGCTCTGTCGAGAGATGGGAAACATATCGACTGAATGCCTTTGTCATCACGCTATTAGGTTCTTTAGTTTTTCCTAAAGAGAGAGGAAAGATCGACACATGTTTGGGGTACGTGGTTTATGATTTAACTCATAAAGTGAATGAACCTACGAAAACTATAGTGCCCATGATATTGACAGAGATAATGAGAAGTTTGTCTGCATGCATCGACGATAGAATGTTCTTCAAAGGATGCAACCTTTTGCTACAATTGTGGTCTATTGAACACTTCCACAAATGATCTGACACGCTAGATCTCCTCCTTGGTTTTGGAAACAATATCGATAATCATCCAAGGAGAATGGAATATTTTACTGCCCCCGTAGGGGTCGGAGAATGGCTCATATTTTTGAAGGGACTCAACAGTTATCGCATTCAGTGGAAACTCTTTTTGTTGTCCACCCCTCATGCAATAGTGAGAGGCGATTAACGCTATTTCATTGAGCTTATTGGATTAAAGGGCGTTCAATATACATTCCTCTTCGAGTGCTCTGCCAATTTGGACAAGTTCAAGGGATACCACTGCGATCCAACATGGATCATTTTAAGTAGACTTTGAATTAAATAATCCGAAAGTCCACAACATACTTCAAAGATGGGAGAGAGTATTGACCATTGATATGGGTGCACGACAATCCTTCTTTACACTTGAGTATTACATTTGGATCCTGAAAGAGGGTAAAGGAAGAGAATTAAGTGGAGAAGGATACTATGGGCTCACCGATGAAAGAGAAAATATATGGGCACACAATTTGTTGAATCGCAGAAATGAAATCACTCCAAATATAAGAGAGCAGATGGTGCCAAGCTCTTGGGATCGATATTTCCGAGATATCAAATTTCTAGGATAACTGTCACATGTTACCATTTTTCCTTTTAGTTTATTTTAAGTTTTCATTTTTAATGATGATGTAATAGTTGAATTTTATTCAATAAATGAAAGTTTGCTTTTTCTCTATTTCCTCTAACTCTAAACTCCAAATTGACAAATATGGCTTGAATTAATCATTGTGCATCACTTATTTATCATCTTAGGTCTACCTCTGGCTCAACGAGGCTCCTTGAATTTTAGGGCGTTTATTTTTGCAAAAACAATGTCCCTATTATCTCAATTTATGCAATGTCCTAACTTGGTTTCCTTTTGCTTTTTATTTTTTTTGTTTACCCCTTCCCAATAGTTAATTTGTAGACTATGGTTTACCACACACGATCAAAATGCGCTCTTCCTTCTCCTTCTAGCTCGAATCACAAGGGAAAGAGAAAATTGAGTGATAACAAGGTTATTACAAAAATGGTTGAAAGGATTGAAGAAGAACACCCTCCGTATGACTTGATCTCAAGGTTAGAGCAGAAAATAAGAGAATTAGAAGAAGAAATAGTTGATATGTGCTAATGGGCTAAGTTTTTACTCTTTATCGATCCCTCTTTGGAGACAAACATGGATAATCATCTTGTCACAAATCAATCCACTTTTCAAAACAACCCTCCGCTAACTCATCCTACTTCCCATCCTCAAAATCAACCAAGCTCCATTCATATTCCTCCAACAAACACTAAAATTCCAAATAACCCATATCTTCCCCAACCTCATACATATGCTTCTAAACCTCCATATCTTACTCCACGCTTACGGAATCCCACTATACAAGCTCCTCAATATCAAGTGCCTTTGTACCAAACCTTTGAGTATCGTGTGCCGCTCAGACTATAACAATTGCATTCATATCAAAGGATGCCATATCAAATGCCTTCATATCAACTACCACTTCCGCCCTATCAACAACCTACATAGCCCATCTATAATGTCAAAACCTCCACTCAACTACATATTCACAAAAATCTATTCAATGTCGAGAAGAAGCCCATCAAAATTTATACTCCTTTGGCTGAACCCATCGCTCAACTCTATGAAAAGCTGAGGATTGCTAGCCACATTACTCCTATCGGCGCAATAATAATAGATACACATGCAACATGGATTGAACACTCTAAGGATTGTGCTTATCATTTAGGGATGAAACGACATACCATAGAGAGTGTCATGATCTGAAGGAGAAAATTCAACAATTGATTGATACTAAAGTCATACACTTGAAAGGCTCCCAACAGTGAATATGTTGAAAATCATTTGAAGCAGTTTTCAACAAAGGCTTATGTCGTTTGAGTTTTCTACATTCAGGCTCCATTAAGTTCTAGCAAAGAAAGTACCCATATTAGCGGATGGACAATAAATTTAGCCTGATCTATCTTTTCAGTTATCGTTGAATAATGTTCCTTTCAATGTCTTGGTTTATGCTCTTCTGCTTCGTAAATTGGAACTACTTCAAACCTGATTCCCGTTTAAGAGGGGATACGTAGGCGCTCCTATGGAGTTCGGTCTTATCCTAAATAAAATTTACATTTTTCCCTGACTATATAACTGGGGCAGTATTTTTGAGAGGGTTTCAAAAGTTCCATCAAAAACATTCTTCTCCTGAGCATGTAACTGCGGCAGAAATCTTGAGTGGACCTCAAAAATTTCATCAAAAGAGCATCTTCTTACAAGTCACAATATTGGGGCAGAATTTTGAAAGGATCTCAAAAATTCAATCAGAAGATTTTGCTTGCAAGACACAAGATCGAAACAATCTTCAAGATGGCCCCAATAATCTCCATTTTTTTACAAATCATGAAACTGGGCAGAACTTTTTAGAGGGTCTCAAAAATTCATGAGAAATAACTTTTAGACTACAAAGAAGCGTCTAAAAAATTGAAATTTATATTGGGGCAAAAAATTTTGAAGGAACCTCAAAAATATTTGAAATTTGCATTCAGAATAGAATGACGGACTTCAAGCAGCCGTCAAATGAGCATGCCGATCAAATCAGAGATACAGATCAACCTCCCCCTCTTATAAACTAACTACTTTTCTTTGAATGCAAAAAAGATAGGTACATATGCATAAAGCAATTTCAACAATCGCTCGAAGGACCAAGCTACTTTATACTAAGCCCGATAATTTTCAATAAATGGCACTCCATCCTTCCAATAAGACGAAGGTCTAAGCCACATCATATTCTCAATGAGCCCGAAATGACCAGACGAAGGACTGAGCTACTTTATACCGAGCCCAACAAATCACTAGTTAATGGCACTTTATTCTTTTTATGGGACAAAGGTCTAAGCTGCTTTATGCTCTCAACTATTATAATATGCCTAAAAATTGCATTTATGCCCGAAAGTTGCATGTACCCGAGAATTGCATAGGCCCGATATTGCATTGTGCCCAAGAATTGGATGTGCCCAGAAATTGCATTGTGCCCGAGAATTGCATGTACTCGAGAAATTGCTTTATGCTCGAAAATTGAATTGTGCCCGAGAATTGCATGTGCCCAAGAAACTGCATTCTGCCGGAAAAATTGCATTGTGCCCGAGATTTACATTGTGCCCGAGAATTGTATTGTGCCCGAGAATGCATTGTGCTTGAGAATTGCAAGTGCCCGAGAACTACATTGTGCCCGAGAATTGGATGTGCCCGAATATTGCAGTGTGCTCAAGAATTACATGTGCCCAAAGATTACATCTACAGTGAGCCCGAAAATTATACTGAACTCAACAACTATATTGGAGCTACTGTTGATTCAAGTCATGAAGATCACATGGAGCCCAAGGAATACATCTATATGGAGTTTTCTATCGAATCGAGCCATAAGTATCACCTAATGTCCGAATTACATCAAAATAGATACGCGCTCTTTACTCATTATTTATGTTCCGAAGGCGTCATAGTCTAAAGGCACCATCTTTCATAGCCTGCGGATATCATTTCATGGCCTGAGGATTTAATTTATGCTTATCATGATCCGAATGTGTCATAGTCTAGGGGCATCTTTCATGGCCTGCGGACATCATTTTCATGGCCTGAGGATTTAATTTATGCTTATCATGATCCGAAGGTGTCATAGTCTAAGGGCATCATTTTTCATGGGCCACGGATAACATTTTCATGACCTGAGGATTTAATTTTGCGTATCATGGCCTTAGACGTTATAGCCTAAGACATCATCTTCATAGTCTTAAGGCAAAAATCATGGTCTATATGGAAAATTGCATCATGTTTATAAATTATTTTCCATTCTATTGATATATCTGCCCTAACCACTTTACTAGTCATAGTATAAGCTACAAACTTGCAGAGACCGACAGATTGCAGACAAGATCAATTGCCCTTTCAGATAAAATCGTCGTACTTATATCGGTCGCAACAACGGCCTTCTCGAATTTTGCTACTTATATGACCCTTTGCTCTCAACATAAGTCGCTCCTTACAATATTCATTCCGTCTTATGCTCTAATCGTACCTACTCAAGCTCTTATCGCTTCTATTCATTTCCTAAATCTAGAACTACACACGGCATGATTCTCGTATAACCAGAGATATGTAGGCGACTTAAACCAAAGTCTCGACCATACCATTTTCCACAGCTCTATGTCGTTCCAATTGATCCCACTAACATATTTTCGTTAGTCGGACAAAATCGGCTACTTAGTCAACATTGGTTGCCCGAAAATTCATCGTTCGTTCTCAAGAAACCAAGGGGCAGTTATTGACACCCAATTTTGACCGACCTATAACCTTTTCCGAATTGCTATTTGATTAAATATGTATTGCAAAAAAACATTTTCCCTTTATTTTAGGAGTTAAAAAATTATAAGTAATTTTATGTAAATAACCATATATTTTAATATTCATAATTTACAAAATTTATTGTAATTAATTTTCTAGTCGAATTATTATTGTCAAATTATGAAATAATTATTTTACTTATCGGTTTAAGATTTAAAATATTTAAGTGTGCTTATTTTATATAAAATCATTTATTTATGCGTAGTACATTATTAATTAAATAGCAATTCACTTAATCTTCCCTTAAATCATTTAAATCATAGCCTAATGTGTCCAATTTATTTAATTCACAGCCCCCTGTCCTATACAATTCATTTCAATTTTAGCCATTTGTTCATTGCAAGTGTAACCCATCTGATCCAAATCTTGAAACCCTTCCTTTAAATCTGAACAGTCCGTCATTTCAATCAATACACAAGATCAACTCTCAACCCTTCATCCGAGTTAATTCAACGGCCAGGATCAAAATACATGTTCTTTCCTATTTTAACATGCTAAGCCCCAAAATCCGAATTCTATTTTCATTTTACTCTCCTCCCCTCTAAAGAAAGCGAGCACCGCAGCAGCTCTTCTCCCCTTTCTCCTCCATTTCCTCCGGTGAACAACTCCAGTGGCAGCCCCCACAACCCTCTCTCCCCAAGTTGGCGATACAGTCGCAAAAACCCCAACCCAGAAGACCCCTATCCCCTCTCCCTCTCTCATCTCTCTAGTAAAACCCGAATCTCCACCCTCTCCCTTCTCGTCTTGCTCTTCTCTCTCAACCGGTGAATCCCCCTCTCTCTTCTCTGTCGTCGACAACGGCAACAGCAACAACAGCTCCGGCTGGCGAGAACAGCAACCGGATGACCTCCGTTCTCCCTCCCTCTCCCAGCGGATCGACAAAGCAACAACAAAGAACCTACCGCCCCGACCAAGAACTGGAAAATGAACCATTTTGATAAAGACAGATCCCTACAGATCCGTCCGCGTTATAATTTCTGTTCTCCTAAAGCTTATTTACCATGCATATCATCTGCCACTGTTGAACATGAAAATATGTAGGTTAGATTTTAGAATTCCAGATTTAATTATATGTTCGGAATGTTGATAGAATTCATGTTCTTCCCTTTGCTCAAATTCATATGTATGATCTGAATTTTAAACTTAGATACTACACTTTGAGAGCATGTCATGGTTAGGTTTGTTAGAATTATATGTCCTCATTGCTATGCTCTTCTTTGTTCTTCGAGAATGAACTGTTCATGATGTACTGGGACTAATTCTTTGTCATAGAATAGGCTCACTCACTCTCAGTTTTGTAAGGTTCTTGATGCATTACATTCTATGGTAAATTCCAGTATGTTGATTGTTTCGCTGTGAGTAGTAACCTCTGTTATGAGACTTAGTGAAATTCATATGTTTAGTATATATTTATTGTTTAGCATCGGACATAATTTTGGCATATGTGGAAAATTTGACGTGTTGTAAAGTTGTTAATTGATAGTCTGCTTCATTATGGTAAACTTTAGCATGATAATTGACTTGATTCGCTTTATTGATAATTTGTTACTTGTTTTAATTATGGCAAATCTTGATTCAATTTTACACTAATTTATCTGTCTATTTTGGATTATTATGTAGGGTAATTTATTGTTAATAGCTTTGTAATTAATTATATATGGCAGGCATATATTAATTTGTTTGATTATTATTATATTGTGACTCGTTGTGGGCTGTATATTTATTTTCTTTCCTTTAAAGTAGTCCTCCCTTTTTTCTTGATTTTACACTATTTTATTGATTTTGTTTATTGATTCGCGTTGCCTTAATTAAAATTAGACAATCTACTTACTTGTTTTTTATTTGGTAAAAAAATTTAGACTGATTTGGCTTTCTTAGTTTAAGAAAATAATTTTTCCCATTATTGCTCATAATTTGTTCTTTTTCCTTTACCGATGGCCTGTCATTCACTATAAAAAGAAACCTCTTCTCATTATTTTAAGGACGCTTTTAATTAACAAGAAAATACTCTCTTATACTCTCTAAAAGAAAAATAAGAATTCTTGTAAACTTTTGAAAGTCCTTTCTCTGTTGTGTTGTTGTTTCGGATTGGATATTGGGCTAGGTGTGCTTCTTTGCTGATAAATAATGTGCTTAATCGGTTAGATTTCTTTATTAATTTACTCTCTTTTGCGCATTAATATTACTTAATTTCGCAATCCTTTAGTACAAATTTTACATACTCTGGTATGTATGAATAAATAAAAAGGGAAGCATCCGGGTCAGTTCTCTTCTTCCTTCTCTTACGTGTGATGTTATACTCGTTTGACTTTCTGTTGCTTGTTAGAATCTCATGTGTTCTCTCTAAACTATTTTATATGGGTTGATAATTAGTTTTACAAACCTGCTTTTACATATTATATATTTGCCTATATCTTCAACTTTTGTTTAGCATTTGAATATAGTTTGGAAGTTTGAAGAGTCCTGGGATGGGAGCCCGGATGGGATATTTTATTATGTATTTTGAATTTGTATTTTGTATTTATTTGCCCCTTTTATTATTGAAAATATTTGTAAACTCTAAACATGCTCCATATATGAAATAACTTGGGGATCATCTAAGGAGGGAGGGGTCTACGTGCTATTTGTTTACCTTATCGCAACCTATTTGTGTTAGAAAGCATGTCTATAGGACTATGATTGTTTTTTGTTCATATTTAGCAATTGTTCACCACAGGTTTGATTAAGACAAAATCAACTTATTTATTGACGCTGAGTGTCTATTTAACTTTATCTAATTATCTATTACGAGAATAATGTTAAACTTATCGTTTGTTTAAATACTAATTAAACTGCCCATTATGTGCATGATATACCTTCTGGCATGTAACCATAATAATAAAAAATAACCTCTACAGGTTTTCCAATCTTGTTTGTTTTGAAACTGCCAATTCTTATTGTATAATGAACAAATAAATATTGGTGTTTTCATATCAGAATGTTTTTTCTGCAAATTTAGAAACCATTCCTATAAGGTTTAAATAATTTTGTAATATGTGTAGAAACCATGCCTATAAGGTTTTAATAATGTGGTAGTATGTTTAATTTAGATATTATCCTTATAGGTTAATAATTTCGGCATGTTAAGCCACTTAGATTACTTGTTCTTAGGCACTTGAATATACTTTTATACACTATGTGGGTTAGATATCATGTTTAAGATCTGATCAATGCTTTAGGCATAGAAATCATGTATTTAGGCCTTTATAAATTTTCATTATGTTTGTTTAGATGGATATCCTGTTTATGGGGTATTAACGACTTTTCAGCATATCAATTTGTTCATAACTCATATCTGTAGACTTCAAATCAGTATGTCATGTTAATAAAAATCATGTTTGGTAGTTGTGTTAATTCCATAATATCTTAGCATGTTATTTATTTAATAATCATGTCCATAGGAGGTCAATTAATCTCAACATGCTCGTATAGGTAGTAAAATCCTAATTACTTTCAACATGCTTATTATTTATTCCCTCGCCAGTTTAATAATTAAATCAGTGTATTAATAACTTATTAAAATCTTAACTGTTCTTGATTATCTATCTGCTTTAATAGTTTCCGAAATATGTTAAATCAGTTCTTAAATGGGTTCATT
This sequence comes from Solanum appendiculatum, assembly GCA_018342035.1. Classification (NCBI taxonomy): domain Eukaryota; kingdom Viridiplantae; phylum Streptophyta; class Magnoliopsida; order Solanales; family Solanaceae; genus Solanum; species Solanum appendiculatum. The sequence goes on along the minus strand of JAGDQO010000392.1, from coordinate 232,847 downwards.
TAATTATTTTTCTGACACTTAAAATTAATTAAATAACTTATTCTCTGTATGCTGCTTTAAAATCTGCTCTATTTCAGATTAAATATTAAATTAAATCAACTTCTGCCTTATAATAATTTTTCCCGTTTAATATTAACTAGATTGATGTTATAATGCATGTTCATATGTTTATTTGCGCACACACTTTTGCCTAGACCTTTCACAATTACTTGTGTTTTCAAGCATGCTAAGTAAATAAAATTTAGAGGCCAACTTGAGATTTTACGTGCTAAGTGTTGTCTTATATGTTTTGTTTGACGCTTAGGGGCCTAATTAGGTAACCTATATTTTATTCAAGTCTAAAACTATTCATCTAGTTAGTCCAATGCCTCTTGGACATTAAGTTGGGACGCTAGGCACCTCTTAGGACGTTGGTCATGCATGTGGAAAGTGGGTAGGGGTAGTTAGGCCTTGTCGAAAATGATGGAAGTTGACTCGAGCATAAAATGACAAACATTGATTTGTCTCCCGATTAATAAGCCGAGCGCTGATCCAACAAGTATTAAGTTCGTGGAGTTTTCGCTATCCCTTTTCCTTTTTACTTTTATTTGTTCTTGTATTTATTTGGGGTAGCGTAATAAAATTAAAACAAGTTTCTTTTATATATTCGCGTTTATTCTGTCCTCTTGCTTGTCTCTCTCTTCTTGTTTTTATGATAATTATTTGTTTTTATATTTTTATCACTTAGTTTTAATTAATTATTAATAAAAAATAGACCTTCTTTGTTACTTGATTAACCCCCGTATAAAATATGAGATATGATTGGGACCCACCTTTGTGGACCTCGAAGGGTGCTTAACACCTTCCCTTCGAGGTAACTTGAACCCTTACCCGATCTCTGGTTTGTTAACCTTAATTAAATAATTAGTTAGGTTAGAATGGTGCCCTAACGCACCTTTAACTCGGTAGGTGGCGACTCTTCTTTTAAAATAAACCTAAAAGAGTGGTTAGGTCGTTGCACTCAACCCATTTTGTGAAAAATAATGGGGTGCGACACTACTCCAATAACAAAAAGTGCATAAATAGGGGTTTTGAGGCTATTTCTGCATAAAATCTCGTTTCGCCCGCTATAGCTGCGTCGCTATAGTGGTCTACACATAGCTATAGCAGGAAGCCTTCTGCTATAGCGCTATAGGTAAAACTTCATAAACTTGAAAATTTGAGAAAGGTCACTTTTTCACAATACAACTCATTCCCTTGACGTCCCAACATATCCCTTCCACGCCAAGATCAATTCTGGGAGTTCTACATACTCGAATTTGATTATGAAAAGCTCTATGGGAGTTCTACATACCCGAATTTGATTATGAAAAGCTCCATGTAGTAGCTTACATGGTTTATGTCGATTTTAGTATCTCCCACATTATGATATTCTTTTTCGATATTGCATGACCTTATATATATATATATATCAGTCTAACTCGGTTTTCATGTTATTTTACTTGGTCATTGCATCAACATGTTATACAGACTTATCATGATCAAATATTATGTTCATTAGGTATTTCCCCATACTCAGCACATTCTAAGTACTGACCGCATACTTTTTTGCCTATATTTTTTGATAATATAGGTTCTGACGCTCATCATCAAGCTCATAGATAGTACTACCTCTTACCAGCTAGTAAAAATATTGGTGAGTCCTCCTCTCCTCGAGGAAACCACTCATATTTCCTTTTCAGACATTGCTTTCGATTTTCACACTTGTTAGAGCTAGTTAGGGGTTTGTCTTACTCATATTAGTAGAGGCTTTCATACAGACAGTTAGATTCCGCTTATGTTATTTTTATCATATTCTTCTTATGTGATATGATAGCCTATTCTAACTTTGTTCCACATTCAGTATTTTTAGTCTTATTATGCTATCTTAGTGTCATGTCATGCCATGAGGTTAGCTTGGGGTCACTAGTGGCTCTGAGCACCGTGTCACATCTAGGGGATAGTCTCAGGGTGTGACATTATTAGTGTTCATTTTTTCTATCTCGATGGTTGTTTATCGCTATTTAATATCGTTAAAACCATAGTGTTAGCACTATCATACTTCTTATTGTATATATATGATTTTTATGAGCTCGATCGGCCAATGATCCCTACTGAATACCACGTGTTTTGGTACTCATACTACACATCTGCATCTTTTTCTGATGCATCTCCTAGTACGAGCCACACTCATTGAGTGTTGGATCTCCCATGGTCATTGCAGACTGGGGGATTGTGGTGAAATCTTGGTGTCTAGAGACTTGCTCTTTTCCCTCTTTGTACTGTCTATGTATTTTTGTACTTTGATTAGACAACTCTGTTGTATATAGTCCTTTTTGTACTTAGATGCTCCTATATCAATGACATCAAGTCTGGGGATTTGGTTCTTGTATATAGTTTTGTCTTTCTCGATCCCTTTTGACTCAATTTTATTAATTTTGTATCGTATTTGCATATCTATGTTATGGGCCCTATTTCGTATCTCTATTCGTGCTTCCGCATTTTATTTCTAGTTATTTATTGTCTTCTGCTTGAGTTTTGGATTGCCTACTGGGGTTTATAGAAGGCGGCTCATAGCCCGATTTCGGATCGTGACATCTATAAATATATCATATTACATAACTCAAATAAGGAAAAGACTAATACACAATATTAGTTGAAAGTCCTAAATTACATAACTCAAATATGGGAAAAACGAATACACAATATTTAGTTGGTCTCAAAGTCCTAAATATTAGAAAAATATTTAAATTATTATTTCTAAATATTAAAAAATATTCACTCTAGTCCATATTAAGTGAATTGTTGAATTTTTTTTACAGTCCATAATAAGTGAATTGTTCAAAGTTTAAGAGAATTGTTGAGACTTTTTTTCATATTTCCTTCATTAAGTTTTAACTACTTTATATTTTTTAGGAGAATAGTTGGGAATAATTAAAAGGGCACTAGTGAAAAATAACATTTTATTTATGTCCTAAAATATTTTTCTTAAAAAGTGGGCTATACCCAATAATTTACTTAATATAAACTAGAGAGATTAATAAATGATTATTTTATCCTTAGTTGATAGTTTGATCTAAAAATGTCCTTATTGTTACTTAATGGATCAAAAATGCATTTTTTCAAATAAATGTATTATTTCTTTTCTTTTTAAAATATATTCTTCAATTCGGAAAAGATTAAGAAATAAAAATATTTTTTATTTTATTAGAAATTTATTGTCATTATCAAAATGAAAATTAATAACGAGGTTACCATGAGGGCATATAATAATTGCTATGAGGGCATTCCGATAAAAAATAATCCAATTCTTATTTCTTTTAAAATTACTTTAACTAATAAATAAGTGAGAAATAATTTTTTTCTTCTTAATCTCATTTTAACAATTAAAACAGAATAACGCCAAGCGCTTTTTTAACTGACAACATAGGTCTCATATATAAGATCATAGTAATTTCGTCATTAATTTTCATTTAGACAACGATAAAAAAATTCTAATAAAATAAAAAATATTTTTATTTCTTAATACTTTCCAAATTGAAGTAGGATAAACATTTTATAATTTAAAAAAAAATTATTAGGAAAAGAATGTGTATAAAAAGAAAAGAAATACTATATTTATTTGGAAAATTACATTATTGATCCATTAAATAACAATCAGGGCACTTTTTGACCAAACTATTGATGATAATGACATTTTTGAACCAAACAATTAACTGGAGATATTTTACTCATTTCACATAATTTAAGACATTTTAAACCTATACGATAAATAAATTACTCTCTAATATAGAAGCGAATAGAGGAGCTTAAGGTCAATCGGTCAATTGTCCGATTTGCCCTTCTCCTCATAGGTTGTAAAAAAAAATTTCTTTTTGTTGAAAATTCGAATTAACTTGTTACTCTATTAATTTGTCCTCATTAGAAGAGATGATTTGCGACAGGGAATGCAGTAGGGGTGAGGACTACCGATTGGTGAAGCTCACAAGTAAGAACCAAACAACTTGTGCATAGTGCTTTTTTTTCTTAGCACCAATTGCAACTATAAGTTTTCTTTGCAAGAGTGGTAGAACCATTGCTTTGCTACAACTCCATTAGAGTCCGCTTCATTCTTTTGCAGGAGAGACAGTGAATGTGGAAAGAGAGAGAGCAAAAGTTAATGGATAAGTTTGGTATATATCCAGATAAAAGTGTTACTTTTAAAATTACCAACCTAATTTATTTTTTTATGTAGGAGGTGCAAATATGTAAAGCAAAAATTAAAATTGAATACCTAAACTACCATTACAACAACTGGTTAAGATTAAGGGCATATTTGACACTTCTTAAAGAGGAATGGATTTTTTGGAAATTGTAAGTAAAGTACCATCATATATATATGTAAAAGAGAATCCTAGGCCCGCCTACGTGGCGCCACCACAAACTAGGATTCTCTTTTAATTTATTTATTTCCAAAACTAGCCTTTCATGAAAAATTGTGATTTTTATGAAAAGTTATGATTTTTATGAAGAGTTGCGACTTTTATGAAGAGTTGCTACTTTTATGAAGAGTTGCAACTTTTATGAAAAGTTGCGACTTTTATGAAAGGTTGTGACCTTTTCGAAGGGTTGTAACTTTTCCAAAGAGTTGTGACCTTTCTCATAAGGCACAATAAGCATTTGTTCACACTACTCTTTGTTGTCTATAAATAGAGGGATTTCCTTTCATTTTAAAACAACGAAAATTCTGAACTTCTTCTTCTTCTGCACAATTAAATATTTGCGTACTTTTCTCATGTTGAGTGGCTCGTTGACACCATTGTTTTTGTATCAATACACTGGTGATTAGAATCGTTCTATCCTGAGAGGATCTATTCCTTTAAACCTCGGGTATTAGAGGGAAATAATTTTCTTAATTAAAGGGATACTATGCATTTAGTGGCCTCGATTTTTTCCTTTCTGTTTCATTTTATTGTTACGTATCCTGGTATGCTTTTTTACAGTCAATAATTTATGCTTATGTTATTAATTGTTGTTTTCGAGTACATGCTTTAAACTTTGTTGTTTATGTTTCTGCAAAGTTATTGTTATAAGTATTTGTTAGTACAGATTAAATAGCACACGTTAATTGAGTATTCATGCAAGTTTTCTTTACTAAAGTTGTTGAAGGTACAATAAAAATTCCTTAAAGATATATACTACCATCTCTTGAAGACAAAATTCAAATTTGATATGCCATTGTAAGGACATAAAGACCTTAAAAATCTTATCGTACCTTTATGTGCGAAGTGAACCAGGAAAAGAAGAAAAAAAATTAATAAACTTTTGACATGGCTTCAAGGATGTTGTGCCAGATGAAAAGTTGTGACTTTGTAAAAAGTTGTGACTTCTGTGAAAAGTTGTGACTTTTGTAAAAAGTTGTGGGTTTTATGAAAAGTTGTGACTTTTCTAAAGAGTTTGTGACTTTTATGAAAATTTGTGACTTTTTCACAAGGTTGTGACTTTTAAGAAGGGTTAAATAAGAATCCTCATATGTGAGGGTGTCACATAGGCGGGTCTAAGATTAAGTTGTGACTTTTGTGATAAGTTGTAACTTTTGTGAAAAGTTGTGATTTTTATGAAGAGTTCTGACTTTTCTAAAGAGTTACGACTTTTATGAAATGTTCTGACTTTTCCGTAAGGTTGTGACTTTTAAGAAGTGTTAAATAAGAGTCCTGATCTGTGAGGGAGCAACATAGGCGGGTCTAAGGTTCTCTTATATATATATATATATATATATATATAAGATGTTCGTTACTACGTAATTTTGTATGTAAGATAATATAGTGTTTTAGTTTTAATGATTAATAGGTTTTAAGTATTATTTTATAAATTCCGTGATATTAAATTCCTGCGTGAGGCGCGGGTAATTTACTAGTTTAAATATATGACTATACAATTAAGCATATGCAACACATAAATCAAAAATAAAAAATACCCTCTCTCTCTCTCTCTCTCTCTATATATATATATATATATATATATATATATCAAGGAAGTAAAGTAATTTCTATCTATACATATAAAGGAGAAACATAGAAAAGGTGATGTGACACCCCCTCTATGACTTTCATTCATATTTATCTTTTTTCTCCATTTTTGGGGTTTCTTCTTCATTCTTTTTCATTAAATAATTTGTTTATTAATTTCATTCAATCATATTTACTACTCTAATTATATCGAATGAGTTACAAAAAAACCTCCATCTATTTACGTTCTCTACTTAAATAATATGTCTCTTCAACTCTTTTCTAATTATTCTTATGATTTTCCTATATATAACAATTATCTATGGTGATGTTGAGTGTCCATTTCCATTTTCTCATTTCTTCTTTTTGTAAGTGTAGTTTTTTTCTCCTTTTAAATTTTTTTCTTTTTCTTTTTCATCAATCATGTACTTGATAATCAAAAAAGAAGACACAAAAAAGATAATGTCATGACATGGTCTTCACTTTGATAAAGATCATAGATATATATTCTTCAAAGATTTATCACATAAATGTTTACATTAGTTTAGTATAAGTTTATCAAAATGAAGAAGGAAACTTAATTATCTTGGAACATTCATCAAGAGTGATGGTCATATTAGTCACGGCGCGCGAAACGTCCCTCGAAATGGCACATCCACTTTAATTTCTTATTCTTCCTCACTTCACATAACACTTGTCACAACCATGTCTCAGAACCAATGCAAATGACATGTTCACACAAATAATGAGAAGATGACCATTTCCATAACAATGCACAATTCGCAGCAACACAATCGTGATATAACATCAACAATGAATCAATAAGCCTTTCAAACCATTCTCAATTCATCACACACCAATAATTAATCACATTGCCTTTTATTACCCCTTTTTCATCATTAGAATTTTTCAATATGGACAAGTCAACCCATCACCAAGTCCCATTACTCCCCAACACATACCACAAGGAAATACACGATTCTATACACTTAACAAGGGTAGAGAAATCCACTTGCCTCAAATAATCGAACAATCACTCCTGGACTTGAGCCTTCCCCTTTCGTTGGACTTCCAAATCAATGCAATCTATTCAAATAAATAATCACAATAAGATTTCTAAACTAACAACACTCATATTACTAAATGTCTAGTCTAGACCTAAAAACTTACCCAAATCTATAATCAAGTTCCTAAATCTTGATGCCAACAAATATATCAAGTCTCACATTCTTAAATTTTAAGCCTAGAGTTATGTCTCAATTCCTCCAAATATCATAAATTTAATTATATTCATATAATACAATACACCTAATATTTAATTACATATCTCCATATCTCAAAACAAGAATCATAATATGATAAAGAGAATAAAAAATTACAACTCATTTACACTTAACCATCTGCACTTAACCTAAAAAGGAAAAATCCAATCCTCAACAGTGCCTCTTTTTATTTTTACCAGAAGTATCTGGTAACCCAAACTGATTACAGAAATCTCCCAATTGATTTCTTTCTTTTAGCTTATCTATCTTAAGCTGTCTAGAAAGCTTTAGTTCATTACACAAGTTTAATCCTTCTTGTGTACAAATTCCTATCATTTTTCCATAAGTTAAATCACCATAAGGAATTTTTATCATGTTTCCCCGCAAAGCTTTTCTTACTCGCTCTGCAAATAATGAAGGAAGCCTATCTATAAACTTAGCTTTCCAATATTGTAACTTGTTTTCGGGCAATTCCATAACCCGACTCATATACGTATCCTTATACCATCTAAATTCACTTAGAGTCCTGCATCGAAGAGTCTCCCTGTTCCATATAATAAAATCAAGAAATATTATATCTATGTTAAATATTTTCACTTCTGTAAAGATTTTCCAGCAACCTGGACTTTGAATTCAGTAATAGCTCCGGATCAATTGACAAATGAGGTCAGTAATACTGAATGTTCTCATGTATCTCAGAATCCTGATGGAAGGATTATGATACAGTTTGATAATAGTAATACTGGAAGATTTGATGACAAATCAACGATCTATTCTAGACAATCGTTTTTAGAATTGAGAATGAGAAGACCCATTGTAAGTCATATTTCTTCTATTGAGCCAGTTTATAGAATGGCTAGGAATCGTGCAGCTTCTTTGCATACTTTGTCAACTGAACGACCAGAGGAAAAGGTAAAACCTACAGAAGTAATAAAAGTAGACCCACATACTAATATTGTACAGGTGGTAAATACTCAGGGAGATATTCTCAGTGCTTCTCAAATAGGTGATATACCTACCAATTTCGAGATGGGATTTGATGCTAACAGTATTTAAATGTTAGCACACCAAATCGATTTTAGTCCTGGTTCCCAGGCAAGAAAATATATTCAAGAAGAATTTTTTTCTAAAAAATGGAATCAGTTTAAAACTTGGTTATTTACTTATTAAAGTAAAGAAGATTTGAATAATATTTCGCAAGAGTTTTATGAATTTTGTGTTTTGCATAATCAAATTATGTATTTTGTACCTTGGTTTATAACAACTTATATTCCTTTATACATAAATGTTTTGGAAAGATCTTATAAAGATGGAAGTGGAAAAATTGTTAAATCAATTTACCCTCCTCAATCACCTTTTATTTTACCTAATAATACAGGTATTACTTTTGAAGCTTTTCAAAAATTTATTGAAAAGGGTGTTGCAGTGATAAGTATAGCTGAAATAAATAAAATTATTTCTCAGAATAATTATCATAGTTTATATGTTAAAGTTTTGGGAGAGCATATAAGTTCTCTGGATAAAAAGCTTCGAGAAAAGATCATTGATATAGTAGATGCATCTGGATCAAGTTCTTTAAAACCCTTTGAAAAACTCAGAAGCTCTTAATATCAGGCTCCTTACTCAATAAATGAGGTTAATAACCGTTTGAATAAAATTAATGTTCCAGCAAGAGATTCTTCATTTGATGATTTGAAATATGAAATTGAAAACCTTAAAAAAGAAATTAAATCTTTGAAACAGAATCAAATGATATGTGATCATATGATATCTCAGGTAGAGAAATTTAATTCTCTAGCTGAAACGTCCAGTGATAAAAGAAAAAATGGTGTGGTACATGAAGAACCACAAGAAGTTTTTGAAAAAATAAATTCTGAAAATAATTCTTTTCTTGGCATGATGCAAGTGATTACTGTGCATAAGTGGTATGTAAACTGTACCATTTTAATTGATAATGATTTCTCAATAACTGATATATCTATGATTGATAGTGGTGCAGATGTCAGTTGCATTCAGGAAGGACTTGTTCCTTCAAAATATTTTCAAAAAACAACTCATACAGTTAAATCTGCATCAGGACATGCTTTAGATATAAAGTATAAATTGTCAAATGTTAGTATTTGTCAGAATAAGGTTTGCATTCCGCATTTCTTCTTTCTGGTAAAAAATCAGTTATACCCTCCAATTATACTTGGAACTCCGTTTATAAATGTTATTTATCCTTTTACTCATATTGATGCTAAAGGATTTTCTGTAGGAACAGGCAATAAGAAAATAAGTTATACTTTTATTACTGATCCTATTTTTAAAGAAATAAGTGCTTTAATTGATATGAAGCAAAAGCATGTTGATACTTTGCAATTAGAATGTTATAGCATGAATATTTTTGAAACTTTAAAATCTATAAAAGTTCAGGAAAGGGTAAAATTAATTACTGAACAACTTTCTGTTGATATTTGTGCTGATCATCCGAGTGCTTTTTGGGATAGAAAGAAGCATATAGTTACTCTTCCTTATGAAGAAGATTTTGTTGAGGAAAATATTCTGACTAAATCTAGACCTTGTCAAATGAATTCTGAATTAGTTGAATTTTGCAAAAAAGAGATTGATAATTTGTTGCAAAAAGGTTTGATAAAACCTTCAAAATCTCCTTGGTCGTGTACATCTTTTTATGTTAATAACGCAGCTGAAAAAGTAAGAGGTGTTCCTAGATTGGTTGTTAATTATAAACCTCTTAATAAATATTTGAAATGGATTCGTTATCCTATTCCTAATAAAAGGGATCTGTTGTCTAGATTATATGATGCTAATATTTTTTCAAAATTTGATTTGAAGTCAGGATACTGGCAAATTCAGATTTTTAAAGAGCATTCTTATAGAACTGCTTTTAATGTTCCTTTTGGACAGTATGAATGGAATGTGATGCCATTTGGATTAAAAAATGCTCCGTCTGAATTTCAGAAAATTATGAATGATATATTCAATCCATATATGGATTTCATTATTGTTTATATTGATGACATTCTTGTGTATTCAAAAACCTTTGAAATGCATATTAAGCATTTAGATATATTTAAAAAGGTTGTGATAAAAAATGGTTTGGTAATATCAAAACCAAAAATGAGTTTATTTCAAACCGAGGTAAGATTTTTGGGTCATCTTATCTGTCAAGGCAAGATAACGCCTATTCAACGATCTATAGACTTTGCATCTAAATTTCCTGATGTTATTTCTGATAGAAGTCAGTTGCAAAGATTCTTAGGAAATTTAAATTACATTTCTCCTTTTTATAAAAATTTGTCCAGAGATTTGGCTCCTTTATTTGATAGATTGAAAAAGGGTTGTAAAGAACCTTGGACTGAAGAGCATACTGCTTTAGTGAAATTTGTGAAACAAAAAATTAATGATTTGCCTTGCTTAACTCTTGCTAATCCTGCTTGGCAGAAGATTATTGAGACAGATGCGTCTAATATAGGTTATGGTGGAATTTTAAAACAGATTAATCCCTATGACAATACTGAATATTTAATTCGATTTCATTATGGGAAATGGACTGAAGCTCAGAAAAAATATGCTACTGTAGCGCATGAAATGCTTACAATTGTTAAATGTGTTTTAAAATTTCAAGATGATTTGTATAATCAGAAGTTTTTAATAAAAACTGATGCTCAGGCTGTTAAGTTCATGTTTAACAAAGACTTTCAGCATGATGCTTCGAAATTGATATTTGCTAGGTGGCAGGCACAATTGGCCCCTTTTGATTTTGAAATTCTTTATAAGAAAGAAAGTGAAAACTCCTTACCAGATTTCTTATCAAGAGAATATATTCAATGAATTCTGTTTACATAAATGCTTTTATAGATAATCATTGTTTAATGGCAATTCTTCAAGTGAGAAGGCTTCCTAGAGATTTAAAGGAAATTATCATTGATAAGATAATTGACGAAATTGTTAGAGAAGATTTCTCTATATTCAATTATGATGATATCACTGATGAGAGATATGATTTTGTTTATAAGGACTTATCAGATTGAAAAAATTGCTTTGTATGCAGAATGGACTCCTCTAATTATAGGGGAAGAGGTCGAGGAAGAGGGGGAAGATCGTCCCCACAGCAAAAGTCATACTCTCAGGCATCCTCATATGGATCGTCCTCACATAGTTCTCCAGTAATACAAATGGGGAATATAACTTTGGTGAATGAGAAGATTTCTCAATCTTCTTCTTCAATACATCTGGAAGATATTCCAGAAGACAATCCATTGTATGCACAGCTACAAGCATACTTGGGAAAACAAAAGCAAAGAGATACCTTTGCTTCAATAGCACAAGAAGACAATGATGATATCAAGTCTTATGAAAAGGTAACCAAGCAAGAATTGATATTTCTTGTGGAAAATTCTGAGATTCAGAGAAAGGATGAACCTTGGAAGATATTCCAGAGGTATTTACTCAATGGTTTATATTACCTGGGTGAGTCATACAAAACCCGTTCTTATTATGAAACCATTCTCAAAAAAAGTGGTAGTGCAGAATTCCAGCACTTTTCGGGTTATAACTCGGCTGAAAATGTTTATAACTTTTCAAAAATAATTATTAAACAGGTTATAACTATTGAAGAGTGGGAAATCTCCACTATGAAAGAAAGGCAGATTAGCCTTAATAAAGCAAAAATGAATTTCACATATTGGGACTATGTTCAAGCATTTGATAAGGTGCTTTATTATAACAATGATAGACACAAACATACATGGTTTGTGAAAATATACCCAAGGATGTTCGAGCAAGAAATTCCAAATTGGTTCTTACAGTGGTGGTCATACCATGGTCCGACCGTCAAGATATTGCCAGAATCTTTCTTTAAGTTATACAAAGAATGGATTAAAGTTTCGCCAAAATTATCTGAATTATATCAAGCAGATCATATTTGCTATTTAGAGAATATAGATCAAATCTATTTCTTCATTGAATTTTCAATTCCTTGGATACATAAATGGACCCCAAAATTGGGATTCACCCAAGAACAAATTCCATGTTTATACAGAGTTTTTTATAACAACTTCTGGGATAAGTTACTAAAAAAAGATCCAAAGACTACGACCTTATACGGTCAAGAACTTATTGATGAAATCACAATAAAAATTCAGGTGTATTCTAAAACTCCTATGAAAGAAGTCATTGACGATAGCTCAGTGAGACACATGGCTAGATGAATCTCAGTTCAGGATGGTGACAAAGAGGAACTAATCGAGAGATATCTCAAAGAAGTAAAAAGGAATCTACTTCACAAAATTAATCAGTTTGATAAATCGGACACTTCTATGAGCAGTGAAACAAGTCATGATCATGTGGTGGTAAAAGATGCTCAGCCACTAAAATCAGAGGACATATTGACCGAAGACTCCTTGAAAAGAGCAGAAAAGTAAATACGAGAAATCAGGGGTAAAGAGAAACAGTGAAGCCGCCGAGGCCCCCCAGGGATACAATAGATTCACTGTAACTAGGCAATAGAAACAGTGCAATGACCCAGATGTGGGACCAGTACTGTATATAAAGTAGCTTTTTATTTTGCTATTTATAGGACCTTACCTTCACTTAGGAAGGCAGGTTTTTTTTTGAGTTTAAGTTTTATTCTCTCCATTTGTAAAGCTCTTCTTGTATATTTCATCTGAAAAATCAATATAATCTTCATCTTTTGAAGGCATCGGCGGGAGTCAGCTGTAAGGTATAATTATATTTTATTTTTTTTATATCTGTTCTAGACCTGACGATGTCCGGGTAAATCACTTTATATCTACGTTACATATCTAACTTCTAAACCATGTTAACTATGAAGATATACTAGGCTCAATTTAGGTATGTTGAGAAGTTTCTGTTCCGATTATTTTGACTTGATTTCAAGATGGTGGTACAGTCAGATCTGAGCACTGTTCTTGTCTGCTCCGACTAGCAAAGCTGGGAAGTAAGTCCCTAAAATGGAGATTAAGAAAAGGGCAATTTAATCCCGGTCAGAAACTGCTAGTTATGGACTAACTTGAATTAGTACTCTAATCTTGACAGACCCCTTGCTCGGGTAAAAGGGGACTTAACATCAGCCCATACAGTCATTATAATTAGACAAAAAATTCTCTTCTACTTCGATTGTATGTCCCTTGTATGGGTACTTTCAAATACAAGATCTAAGTTCTTATGGCGGATTACCGTCCGATGACCAGATCTTGTAAGTATGGAGGGAGTTATCTTTTGAAGAGTTATTATCATATGTTATTTTTTCAGTAATGACTACAATAATAATTAGATTAATGTAATAAAACTCTTCCACTGCTCTACATGTATTAGGGACAAATATTGATCCAACTCTTGGTATATCTTTTTACAACTTGACACTATATGTACTTTCGAAAATTTAATATTTTGTCACTCCATGATAATTTCTATATAATCGAGTAGATAAGTAACACATCAATTACTAATGGCATCATGATTTATTCTAAATATACATTTTGTTTTATGTTATGTGTTTCAGTTCTTTTATTTTCTATAACAAAGTATGATCTTTGATGTAGTATTTTACCATCACAGGTTGTGAATCGTATACGATGCTAGTACACATTAGATGAATCTCAATATAGAAAATCAAATATTAAAGAAAACAAAACAAAAAGAAGAACTCAGTAACTTCTTAATTTCGTATATCACTATGTTGAAATATAATTCAAGTATTTTTCTTACTTTTATGTATCACAAATATTTTTTTAATTATTTGTATTAGAAATCAAGTCTTTTACACAAAAATAAAGTCATGTAATTTCTAATCAATTAAATTTAGTGTTACTTTTGTTGAACTAATATTATTGTTATAAAATTCATTGAATCTAATAAAAAATTACGATAATTAGATGGTCAATTATTGAAACTTTTTATGTTTTTTTTCTTTTTATCGGCAATGTTAAATGAAAAATACAGTTTAAAAATATTTTTTTAGCAATTTTTTGAACAGACAATATCAAGACCATGACATGATTTGTATTATTTTCTTTTTCTATACTCCTTGTTTAAAAATAAAAATAATAAATTAGCGATATCAATTATTCATATAGTATATAGTAAATATAAGTATAGAAGTATAGATATAGATATTTTTTTTTTTTACTGTTGTGAGTATAGCATAACTAGGTTGGTTATTATCTTGAACTTGTGGAGGAGAGACCAACACTCCAAAAATAAAGAAAACAAACCAAACTCTCTACTGATTTCTCTCGAAGTATTTCAAACATCATTGTTCCCTTGCAGTCCAGCAATGGCGCCGCCGGTGATATTCTGCCGTGAAATATCTCCGTCGCCGGCCAACTGCACATCCTATTCACCTTTTCTTCAACTGGATACTCAGTGTACTTCATCTTTCGCTGCTTCTTGTTTAAGGCTACCCAAGAATTGTTCATTAGTAGCTAGATGCTCCTCGAAATGGTCTGGGAAGCAATCTATAATGCCTGGAGCATTGCTCACTTCTAGCCCTCAACAACTCTCCACAAATCCTGTTTTTGGTGAAGGCAAAATTGGTGTTTTGTTGCTTAATCTTGGTGGCCCTGAAACTCTTGAAGATGTGCAGCCTTTTTTATTCAATCTTTTTGCTGATCCAGTAAGTTAAATGTTGTTTCCTTTTTTCTGAGATTATTTACCCTTTTGCCATTTAGGTATAACTATGGCCAATTCAAAAGGAACTGAAAAGCTTAAGTGTATGCTTGAAATTAGTAGTGATTCTAAGAAACAAAATGCAATTTAGAGTGGAACCATCCTTTTGTGGTTTGGAAATAACACCTTCCACTCTTTGTATAATGCTTCTTAACTTGGATTGTTTGGTTTGAATAGGATATTATTCGATTGCCAAGATTGTTTCGGTTTTTGCAAAGGCCACTGGCGCAATTCATATCTGTTGCTAGAGCACCCAAGAGCAAAGAAGGTTATGCTTCAATTGGCGGTGGTTCTCCTCTACGACGGATAACTGATGCTCAGGCATGAATTTATATGGTTTGATAAAAATTGCTGATTGTTGATTAATGATTAAGTATTTAAGTAGGAATAAATGCATCTGATTGTGGCTACGAGATGCTTATGATGGTAGATTTTTAGATTTTCTTTCTTAAGTGACAGTGTTATACTATAATGGTGAAATGTTTTGGACCATGCTGAATTCCAGTGCTTAAGGATGGAAACACTTGCTAAGGCTTTTCTTAGGATGACTTTTGCCATTTATTTTTCAACTGAGAGATCACTTTTGCTGTGGTTGATTTGTATATGAGCAGTACAATGTTTTTCTGCATTTATTTTCATGGCTCCTCTATTCAATTCTGCCTTTTTTTTTAATAATATTGGATTCATAGGCTGAAGCCTTGAGAAAAGCTCTGTGGGAAAAGAATGTGCCTGCAAAGGTGTATGTTGGAATGCGCTACTGGCATCCATTCACAGAGGAAGCCATTGAACAGGTATCTTGATTCTTTCCTTTTCATTTTTAAACTTTTCTTTTTCCTTTGACTTCTATGGTTGTTTATTTGTTTTGGGTGCATTTAGCTGTTTTCTTGAGTCTCTACAATCATCTCATTGAGCAAAATAAGTGGTAGCATATTTACACAGCACTTTTATCCCTTGAATTTGAAGTATTAGCTTGCTACAAGTTTGCATAACTCCTTTGTCCCATGGGGATTTTCTGTAGGAGCTGTGTTTACACTACTGTGGAATCATATCATATTGGGTTTAGATGATAGATCGACGGTAATCAAATTTTTCCAACGACTATATTGTAGGATCTCTAATATCTATTGGAGAATTATAATTTTAAAGCTAATTACTCCCTCTGTCTCAATTTATATGATTTACTTTCCTTTTTAGTCAGTCCAAAAAAAATGACACATTTCTATATTAAGTAACAATTTAACTTTAAAATGTCCATTTTACGCTTAATGAAATGATTTATAGCCACACGAATTTCTACCATTCATTTTAGACCACAAGTTTTAAAAGTTTTTCTTTCTTTCTTAAACACCGTGCCGAGTCAAACTACCTCACATAAAATGGGACAGAGGGAGTAATAAATAAGCAGATATTAGCTAGGCATGAATTCATGACTGAGTGTAATAAACAACAACAAAAAATTATTGCAATGTTCTTAAGTGGAGCTTATGGCGGTACTAATAAGTAAGACCGGTGGGGAAGGATTACTGCCTTGTTAATTGGAAAACAGTAATGTTAAATAAAGGAAGAGGGGGACTAGGAGTCAAAAATCTCAAACTGCAGAATGAGAACTTACTTATGAAGTGGCTATGGAGATACACTAAAGAGGAAAGGGCTCTATGGAGCAAAGTAATTGTGACAAAGTTTGGTGACCTTAATCCATGGTGCTCCAACTTTGTATCTGATCCTTATGGTATGGCAGTGTGGAGAACAATCAGAAACTTTTGGCCACTGGTGGAAGCCAATCTTAGCTTTAAGATAGGCAATAGAAACAAGACAAATTTTGGCATGATGGATGGATTGATCGATCACCACTGAAGGAGCAATTTCCAGATCTGTGGAAACACTGAGGCTAGTAAGTGAGTGCTGGACAACTCAGAGGTGGGACATTTCCTTCAGAAGAATGCTTAATGATTGGGAGGTTGATAGAGTGGCTTCTTAGCTTGGAAAGCTAGGAGGAAACAACATTGTCACAACAGAGGCAGATAGGGTGCTGTGGAAACACAACAAAGATGGGAACTTCTCTGTAGGCAATGCATAGAAGAGATGTTTATAGTTGGCAGGGGGAGGGGGAGGGGGAAGGGGGGAGGGGAACTCTCTCGCATTGGAACTAATTCTGGAAAAGTATCATCCCCACCAAGGTAAAATTCTTTACGTGGCTTGTGGTTAAGAGGGCATGTCTAACTTAAGAAGTTCTGCAGAAGAAAGGGAGGCAACTAGTTCCCAAGTGCTTTCTTTGTAACACTACTGGGGAGACAAACAAGCATCTCTTCCTACATTGCAACTTCACAACTCAACTGTGGAATTTCTTCCTCAACATAAGAAGATACAGCCAGATATTCCAGAGCACAAATCTGACCTACTGAGTTGTTGGAGTAGGAGGGGAGGTAGCAAGAATCGGAAGAAATGGTGGAAATTAGTTCCATCATGCTTATGATAGTCAATATGGTTGGAAAGAAATGGTAGATACTCTCAAGATAGGTCCATCTCCATTCATAAACTGAAATGGATTTGTATTGTATCTTTACTTTTTTGGTGTAAACAACTGTGTATAATAGATACAAATCAGATAGTAGACTTATTAGGAGATTTGTAATTGATAATATTCCTTTTGGAGGTGGCCAACATGCCCTTAATGCTGCAGAATACAACCTTACCAATTTCAAAAAAAAAGAAACAGAGTGTGATTGCTCCGTCTAGTGTAGAAGCAAAATATTGAGCAATTACTGTAGCAGCTTACTCAGAGAACTAAAATTTGGAGAATTCAGTTAGATAGAATCTGTGTGCTAACTGGGATAGGACAGTGCCTTTAGAGTTCATTATGTAAATATGGTTTTCAGTACAACCCATGTACTGATTTAAAGAAATAGAAACAGTTACCAATCTCAAAAAAAGAATCTGTGTGCTAACCAAGCAGAGCTTCATATCGCATCAAATCCGGTATTTCATGAGAGGACTAAACACATTGAGATTGATTGTCACTTTTTTCGGAGAAAAGATACTCTTTGAAGATATTGTCACAAAATTTATGATGTCAAGTGATCAGGTTGCAAGTATTTTTACCAAGTCCCTCACTGGTCCTCGTATTAAGTGCATCTGTAACAAGCTCGGTACATATGACTTGTATGCACTAGTTTGAAGGGTGTGTATTAGAATTAGAATAGAATAGAAATATGAGTTGTATATAGTATTCTATTTGGAAAAAGGATTTTAATGTAATGTCTATAAATAGGGCTCATTATAACAATGTAGATACAAAATTCAATAATATTTTTTCTCCTATATTTTTCATAGCCCTCTCATGGAACACTAATTCGATTCAATGTGAACTTCAAACCTAATTTTCACACACAAGTTCCATTGGGCCAATCTTTCCAAGTACCAATTTTTTTAGTAGTTGCTTGGTCTATATGAGTTCACATAAAGCTACTACCATGGCTTGATATTTTGCTCTTGTACTAGATCTTGCAAGTATATTTTGTTTCTTACTTTTTCAAGAAACCAGATTACTAGAATTTAGTATCCAAAGGCAGATAGTTTGTCAGAGGGTGACCCCGCCAAATCTTCATTAACATATTTAGATCCTTGTAAATAGTCATAAGATTTTATGTTCAAAGACTGCGATATTTGCATTCTAATGACTGCCATAATGAAAATCCAAAAACTGACTTATAACACTTACTATGAAGGTATCGTTAGATCGAGTTCTAGTCAGATAATTTAACTTGCCTACCAACCTCCTATATCTTTTAGAATCAGTAAGGGTTGTTTGGTAGCTGGTTTGAATTATGCAGGTATTAGTATTGTAGGTATTAGATATGCATGTATTAATTATGTGGGTATTAGCTATTCCATCTTCCACCCCGCATAAGATTATACACCAATTCCCTCATAACTTATACATGTATTAGTTATGTGGGTTTCTAAATTGCAAACCAAACGTCGTATTAATTTTATTCATGAATACTTACTTCCTAACTAGCTACCAAACGTTGTATAACTTGTACATAAATTAATACATGGATAAGTTACCTCTTTACTAGCTACCAAACGACCCCAAAGAGGTTCCTCCTGACTTACTAGGAGTTTAATTTGGATCCATTAGAGTATCAATAGGCCTACAATTTATCATTTATGTTTCCTCGAGAATATCATGAGCATACTTCCTCTTTGAAATGGTAATTACTGATCTAGATTGAGCAACCTCAATACCTAAAGTTCTTCAATCAGCAAAGGTCCTTGGTCAAACTCTGCTGAAAAAGATGATGCGTCAATTTGGTAATTTCTTCTTCATCATTACTTGTATATATCATCAACATGGACCACCAAATTCATATTCAAATCTGAATCTAAGTGACGTAATCAGTTTCACTACAACCATGCCAAATTCATGAATAATTGTGATGAATTTGCCGAACCATGCTCGACGGGGCAGTTTTAGGCAATAAAGTGATTGCTGTAGCCTACACACCATGATACTAGACTCTAGCCCGAGCAACAAAACCTGCTGGTTGCTCCATATATGTACTTCTTCTTCGAGGTCCCCATGAAGAGGCCAATGGCGAAAGATAACCATAGATAAAAAGAGACAGACTAAAGCAATCTCAGCCACTTGAGAGAAGGCATCACCATAATCAAGTCCAAAAATTCGTCTGTAACCTTTACTAAAAATTCATAACAAGAGTCTTTTAACGAAGTGGTTGTGGAGATATAATAGTGAAGAGCAAGCCTTATGGAATGATGTGGTGATGGAGCTAGTGTCTGGAGATTGGATCTCAGTAACCTGATTTGCGGATAAAGTGGGGTTTATAGTGGGAAATAGGAGGAAACTTTCATTCTGGAAGGACAATTGGTTGGGACATGGCCCTCTAAATGATGTTTTTCAGATCTCTTTAGCTTTACAGGATACAAGATGCTTCTATTGAAAAGACATGGAGCTTACAAGGTTGGAACATACCTTTTAGGAGAATGCTGAATGACTAGTCAGGAGCAGTGTTTTAAAAGACTCTGTTGGGACTCGCCTCGGGGCGGGGCTCTAGCAAAATGCCCCAAGACTCAAGTGTGGGGTTTAGTTTTGTAATACTTACACCCTAAACGCTCAATTGTACGCTCTAAACGCCCGATTGTACGCCCTAAACGCCCGATTGTACGCCCTAAACGCCCGATTGTACGCCCTAAGCACACCCAACACCCAACGCTCGGGGCTCGCCTAACAGATCTTACACAAATTATGGGTTAGATTCCTTAGTTAACATTGTTGACCCTCATAATTCTAGAATAAATGAATGATACTTAATAGTTTTTTAATCTATAGAAATAAGAAGATTGATGTAACTCAAATACCAAGTTGTAGTATCGCATCTTTACTATTTGGTAACACTGTGAGGGTGATTGTATATCATGTAACATTTCTCTTAAAAAATACATAGCGAAAATTTTACTTTTTCACTTATCATTGGTCTTCATGTCTCAAAATTATCATATTTTATTTAGCTATTTGAAAGTAATTTTATTTTTATTCATGATAGAGTGATGTTTTTATTATAATACTAGTAAGTTTTATTGATTATTTTCTTTTAGGGGGTAAATTGTATAGTATGATAATAATAGATTTTTAGAAATAATGATTCTTTTATTCTTAGAAAGTTAAGATATTAGATTATTTATACTTGTATAATCATGTTAGAGGTTTTATTTTCTATGAGTTTCCTTAATCATGTTTGTAATTATTTCAAACTATTGACGTATTTTTATAATTGTGTTATTATATTATTATACTATATTATAAATTAAAAATTTAAAGATCCATAGAGCTTATACCCCATGTCTTGAGGTTTATGCCTTGCGCTATGCTAAGTAAAATGCTCCGCCTCACGCCCCCACCTTTTAAAACACCGGTCTGGAGGTGGATAGGATTACTGAGTTCTTCAAGGTGTTGGATATTTTCAAAGGCACAACTGACACAGAAGAACCATATGGAATGGTAATGGCAGGAAGTGTTTCATAGTTAAATTGTCACGACCCAAAAATGGACGTGATGACACTTGCCCTTTCCCACCAAGACAAGTCAGCCTCAACCCACCGAAAATGAAAGGAAAGCGGAAATAAATAAAGCAAGAACAAGACAAAGGCCGAAAACTTATTCATTCTTGTTAATTATGGTATATTTGGAGAGTGTAGATATGAGAATATTTCAATAAGGTATGATTAGATAGTCTAGATATGAGAATATTCCCTAATCCCTTTAATTTGGCAGTTAGGAGATTATGTAATATTTTATTAGTTTCTTTCCTTATTTACATTATCTGTAACAGCTATTTAATCCCATCAACTTGAGGGAATGATAAATGAATTCAATTCCCAATATCTCTTCTTCTTTTCTTCTTCTAATTTCTCATGGTATCAGAGCCATTGGTTTTTTTAGCCCTCTCTCCGAATGTTCTTATATTTCAGTCAGAAACTGAAAAAAAAGGGATTGATCAACTGATTGCTAAATCAATCATATCAGAAAACTATCAAGTCTCATCTCTCTCTTTCTCCAATATTTCTTTTTGTGACAAAAAAGAAGGCTCATAATGGATGGATCATCTCAATCTATCACTTTAACTGGAGCAAACTATAATGACTACCTTCAGTATCAAACATCACGGCAACAATCATCAATTGTTTGCGCAATACAACCTGGTTACTCCTTTGCTTATGTCGCACAGTCTTCGTCTCAGGAACAATGGATTCTTGATTCTGGTGCTTCTGACCATATTTCTGGTAACAAAAACACTTTCTCTACTCTTACTACCCCTTCTACCCTCTCTACTGTTACTTTTGGCGAATGGATCAAAGACGATTGTAAAAGGGATAGGTATAGCTCATCCTATACCTTCCATTCCTTTAAAATCAGTCCTTTTTGCACCTGAATGTCCATATACTCTTATTTCAATTAGCAAATTAACAAAAAACCTGAAATGCGTTGTAACCTTCTTTGATGATTCTGTTCTTGTGCAGGATCGAAGTACGGGACAGGTGATTGGAAAAGGACATGAGTCACAGGGATTGTACCTACTCTCTATCCCAACACCACATGTTGCTTTCACTTCCGTTGTTTCTTCAGAATTGATCCATAGTCAATTGGGTCATCCAAGTCTCTTGAAATTGCAAAAGATGGTCCCTAGTTTATCTAGTTTATCTTTGTTAGAATGTGAGTCGTGTTAGCTTGGTAAGCACACTCGTGCCTCTTTCCCAAAATGCATCAATAATAGGGTCACCTCTATGTTTGAAATCATTCATTCGGATATATGGGGTCCAAGTCGTGTTTCTTCCTTAGGCTTTCATTATTTTGTTACTTTTATTGATGACTATTCTCGGTGCACGTGGTTATTTTTAATGAAAAATAGATCTGAGCTATTCTCTATCTTTCAGAAATTTCATGCTGAAATTTGCAATCAATTTGGTATTTCTATTAAGAAGTTAATCAGTGATAATGCCCGCGAATACTTCTCTACTTCTCTCTCTTCTTTTATGTCATCCCAGGGCATATTGCATTTGTCTTCTTGTGCACATACTCCTCAACAAAATGGAGTTGCTGAGAGAAAGAACCGACATCTAATTGAAACAGCTCGAACATTGCTCATTCACAATCATGTCCCTTTACGTTTTTGGGGTGATGCCTTGCTATTTAATCAATCGCGTGCCTTTATCTATTTTGCAGTACCAGAGTCCTCACTCAGTCTTCTATCCGGACCAAAATTTGTTTCCCCTTCCTCCACGTGTGTTTGGTTGCACCAATTTTGTTCATAACCGTACCCTCGGAAAAGACAAACTTCAGCACAAGGCTTTTAAATGTGTCTTTCTTGGGTATTCTCGTCTACTAAAAGGTTACAAATGCTTTGATCCATCTACTAATAAGTACCTGATCTCTGCAGATGTTACTTTTTTCGAGACTTCTCCGTATTTTTATCCTAATACAGAAAATCAGAAGGCCATAGCTGTTCTTCTCATTCCAACTATTCCAACCCCAGCTCCACCTCCAACTCTTAAGGTCTATTCCCGATGACCTCAACCTCCTACTAAACTTGCTAATTCAGTTGGTATTTCTAACTCCGATACAGGTGTACAAAGCAATCTTGGTGACTCATTACCTGCTCCAACAATGTCTTCTGCTTCGGTCGAGCATTGATCCGATGATCTTCTCGCTGCTCTTCGCAAATGTACTAGAACTATTGCCAATCAAATTCCCGTTTATTATTATTTAAGTTATCATCGTTTGTCACCTTCATACCATGCCTTCCTTATTAGTTTATCATCAGTCAAAGTTCCTAAGACTGTGGCAGAAGCATTGGTTCATCCAGTTTGGCGTCAAGCTATGATTGAGGAGATGACTGCTTTGCATGATAATGGTACTTGGGAGCTTGTTCCTTTACCTAAAGGCAAAACCACGGTTGGTTGTCGTTGGGTATTCACAGTTAAGGTAGGTTCAGATGAAGCTATTGATCGTTTCAAAGCAAGACTGGTTGTTAAGGGATACACTCTGATTTATGGCATTGATTATGGAGATACTTTCTCACCAGTTGCCAAGATGGCTTCTATCCGTCTTCTCATCTCTATGGCAACAATGAATCATTGGCCCCATTTTCAACTGGACATCAAAAATGCATTCCTACATGGAGAATTTGCTGAAGAGTACATATGGAGCAACCACGAGGGTTTGTTGCTAAGGGGGAGTCTAGACTAGTTTGTAAATCTCGTCGATCCCTCTATGGTCTCAAGCAGTTTCCCAGAGCATGGTTTGGTCATTTTCGAGCTATTGTCCAACAGTTTGGAATGATCCGAACAGAGGTTGATCACTCTGTATTATATAGGTCTCATGGCAACCATATCTTTTTAATTATTTATGTTGATGTTATTGTTATCACAGGAGATGATTATGAAGGTATTGCTCAACTCAAACAACACCTCTCAAGTCACTTTCAGACTAAGGATTTGGGCAAGTTGAAATACTTTCTGGGCATTGAAGTGGCACAATCTGGCCATGGTATTGCTATTACTTAAAGGAAATATGACTTAGACATTTTGGAAGATGCTGGTATGTTGGATTGCAAACATGTGGACAGTCCAATGGATCCAATTACTAAGCTTATTCCAGGACAGGGGGAGCCTATAAAAGATCCTAGCAGATATCAGTGACTTATTGGCAAACTCAACTATCTCACAATCACGCGACCAAACATCTCATTTGTTGTGAGTGTAGTTAGCTAGTTTTTGCAATCACCTTGTGATAGTCACTGGAATGCAGTGATTCGCATCTTGCAGTATATCAAAAGCTCTCTAGGACAAGGTTTATTGTATGAAGATAAGGGACACACCAACATTGTTGGATAATCTGATGCAGATTGAGCAGGATCTCCTTCTGACAGGCGGTCCACTTCAGGTTATTGTGTTCAAATTGGAGGCAATCTAATATCTTGGAAAAGTAAAAAGCAAGCTGTCATTGCTAGATCAAGCGCAGAGGCAGAGTATCGAGCTATGGCACTAGCTACATGTGAGCTTTATATGGTTGAGACAACTTCTCCAAGAATTGAAGATGGGAGGAGTTGAACTGATGACATTGATTTGTGATAACCAAGCTGCACTACATATCGCTTCTAATGCAGTGTTCCATGAAAGAACGAAGCACATTGAGATAGATTGTCACTTCACTCGAAAGAAGATTGAGTCTGGATACGTCACCACAAGTTTTGTCAACTCAAAAGATCAACTAGTAGATATTTTCACTATATCACTCCAAGGATCTAGAATTGACTATATATGTGGCAAACTAGGAGCGCATGACTTAAACGCTCCAGCTTGAGGGGGAGTGGTAATTATGGTATATTTGGATAGTGTAGATCTGAGAATATTTCAATAAGGTATGATTAGATAGTTTAGATATGAGAATATTCTCTAATCCCTTTAATTAGGCAGTTAGGAGATTATGTAATATTTTATTAGTGTCTTTCCTTATTTACATTATCTGTAACAGCTATTTAATCCCATCAACTTGAGGGAATGATAAATGAATTCAATTCCCAATATCTCTTCTTCTTTTCTTCTAATATCTCAATTCTAAACAACTCCCCAAAATGTGGTTGTCACGTGTACAAGACACTAAAGTAAATACATAATTCGAAATAAAATTAAAAGTCTCAAATATCTTTGTTTCTCAGATAGAACAAAGCATAAAGTAAGGAGCAAGAGAAACCGCCGGATGACAAGCAACTACCTCTCAAAATCCCTGACAAGTCTTAAAATCTGAAGAGGAGAAGAAGATCACGAAAGTCCGGGCTCGGAACCTACGCAAGTGTAGAAGCAAGGAGTGAGTACCACCAACACGGTACCCAACAAGCAACCTAATAAACTAGGCAATCTAGCTAAATCGAATACTCCTTTGCATCCCAACCGAACCTCTACAAACTACAGCCTGCACAAAAATCATTCTACAATAACCAGTTCACAAGGCTCAAGGGTCACAACCCAACAGTCACAATTAGAACACCAACATGAATCAAGTAAGTCAATCTCAAGTATCAAGTAGATTTTCACAAGTATCACGCATACCACTCACATTTCATAAGTAAGTCAATCATAAGCATCAAATTGTATCAATCACAACACTAGCTGGAAATGACCTCGGCTCATATCAATCACTAGCCGAAAATGACCTCGGCTCATATCAATCACTAGCCGGAAATGACCTTGGCATTACAATCTATCACATGTCTCATCTCAGCGTTCATCAAACAATGCACACAAGCAATATAACACCACACAGAGAGACAACAATTCATTTCGCACAAGTCTACTTGCACGCATTCAAGCAATTCACCAATCAATCACATCAGGGTTACAAGAAGGCAATTCACAATTTATATTCATCATCAAGAAGCCTTTTCATTTTTTCCGTGTTTGTTGATTAACATTAATCAAGTGGAACAATTATAACCCTTCACCTCATTCCGATTACTCCCAAGACATAGGCAATGAAGAGAAATAAACAATTCAACCAAATTGCAAAGTTAAGAGATCACTTGCCTGAAATCAATCAATTAGTCAATCCGAAGCTTGAGTTTTCCCCTTTTGAATCACTTTCGAAGCCACACAATCTATAACAATCAAGTATTCACAATCATCTACCGGAAATCACAATACCCACATCAACTCTCTTGAAAAATAGGTCAATCAACACAAACCCCAATTTCAAAAAAAAGGTTTGAATCCGAAAAATAATACTTGGAAATGATATTTAAGGCTTTAGGAACTCATTAGAGAAAACCATTTCGAAAAAGGGATTAAAACCACTTCAAAATTACCATTTTAGATCAAACTCAAGTTCATGCCAAACCTTCAATTTTATCAATTCAAAATCTTGATTTGAGCACATAAACTCCAATATTATAATGGGTAATTGAAGATTTAGAGTTAAGAATCGTTACCCAAAAGCTTTTCCTTGAAATTCTGGTCTAAATCGCCACTCCAAAGCTCTCAAAACTCAAAAATGGAGAAATGGGGTTGAAACCCTTGAGCATGTTTGGCCTGAAATGGGTCATGCCAGAGTCCACTATTGATATGTTGAAGGGCTGGAACAAAGCATGAGATAGTACAAGGCAAAAGGGGTGGTGAAAATCTATCTCTTGTATATGGTATGGTGGACTGTATGAAAGAGAAAAAAAATTGTTTTGGCTTCCTATACCTGAACCCAACTTGTTTTGGACTGATGGGTAGTTGTTGTTTTGGAGATATAAGTAGATCTACACAAAGAATTAGGAAGAATTGTGTAATATCCTTTGGTGGAAGACAAGATGTGGGAAGCGAGGTTGAGATGGTTCGGTCATGTGATGAGGAGATGCTTGGATTCCCAGTGCGGAGGTGTGAGAGGTTAGGCATGAATGGATTCAGGAGAGGTGGAGGTAGACCGAACAAGTATTGGGGAGAGGTGATTTGACTGGACAAAGCGCAGTTGCAACTTACCCGAGGACATGACCTTAGATAGGAAGGTATGAAGGAAGCGAATTAGGGTAGAAGGTTAGTACGTAGGAGTGCGTCCATGCTAGTAGGGAGGAGTGCATTGTCTTGTTTCCCTTACTAGTAGTCGTAGTGCTACACTTGTAGTCTCTTGTTCTTCGATGTTTGTTTTATTTGTTATTTCGTGTAGTTCAATTGCAATATTGTTTTGTTTTAGTATTGTTCGGCTACTATCTATTGTTTTGTTACTACCTATTTCATTACGTCTTTTTCTAGTTTGTTTTTGTCTTGAGCCGAGGGTCTATCAGAAACCTCTGTACCTCACCCCTAAGGTAGAGGTAAGGTCTGCGTACACTCTACCCTCCTTAGACCCGACGTTGTGGAAATACACTAGATATGTTGTTGTTGTATAATATAATTTCTCCCTATTTCCAGTTTTTCCTTGAAGCACATTTGAGTTACTTAGGATAGAGTGGAAGTTGAGCTGTTGGTTTTCATATCCTTTTCCCTTTTCTGTTATGTTGCAGATTAAAAGGGATGGAATCACAAAGCTTGTTGTGCTCCCTCTTTATCCACAGTTTTCAATATCTACGAGTGGTTCGAGCCTTCGTCTATTAGAGAGTATATTTAGGTAATAAACATACCCTATGTCCCTGCTTAGAAATTACATTCCATTTTCGATTGTCAAACTGATATGTGGAGCAATGAGTATTAACTTCAGGGAGGATGAGTATCTTGTTAACATGCAACACACAGTAATACCCTCATGGTATCAACGGGAAGGATATATCAAAGCCATGGCAGATTTGATGGAAAAAGAGTTGAAAAGTTTTGAACATCCTGAGGAGGTAGTATTGTCTCTATTCTTTGATATCTCATGCTTTACTTACCTCTTGAAAAGACGTGTTCTTTTTCCTAATAAGGTCCCATCTTTCCTGATAGTATTATACTTGAGGCAAATAAAGTATTTGTGCATTTTTATTTTTGTTTTCATTACTTAAACTAGAAAAATTCTCGGACAAAGTATATGCCTTCTCAGTTTTGCTTTCTTCTGTAATAAATGCTTAAAGATTTTTTTTTTCTTTGATAAAGATAAATGCTTAAAGATTTAATTTTACCAGTTTCAAAAATGTAAATGCTAAAAGATTTTTGTCATGAATATTGTGATACTCTTGATTTAGTGTATCATTGTCCATCAAGTCTTTTGCTTGGAGACCTCTTGAAACTCTATCGAGTTTGGTTATGGTAGAAATACAGAGTCGTGAAAAGATCTCTTTACAGTAGAAGATATTAAGGATCAAAAACAAAGGAAAACTACAGCACTCTAGAGCTAAGATTTCACCAGATTTGACGCTGTTCTGTTCCTGCCTCTACTCCTCTACATTTCATATTTATGAAATTATTTCAGATATTTTATAATGAAAAGAAAAGCAGGGTCTTCCCAAGAAGTACAAAGTCTCTTTAACTTGTCTCCTGCCTTATTAACTAGCTTCATATACACAGGTGATGATATTCTTCAGTGCTCATGGTGTACCACTTGCATATGTAGAGGAAGCAGGTGATCCATACAAGGCTGAGATGGAGGAATGTGTGGACTTAATAATGGAAGAACTTGAGAAGAGAAGGGTACATAATGCATATACTTTGGCCTATCAGGTACCTTTGCAGATCTATTAGCATACTTATATTTTACAAATGATTATTTTTAAACACACTTGCACAGGTAACATTGTCTATGTTTATGCATTAAAACATTCTTGCAATGAAGATAAGACTCTAGCTTCTTGCACATTTTGTATTTGGGCTCATCTTTATGATCATTTATAAGAAAGCTCAAGAGTTCAGTTGGTGTTCAATTAAAGACTATTACATCCCTCCTCACCTTTTGAATGGGATGTTTTCTATCAGCAAGATTCCCGTGTATGAGTTATACTAGTTCCCCAACCCTCTTTTCTTTTCAAACATGGAAACTGTAATGCCCCAAACTTGGCCTGATTGGACCTGTACCGGGTGCCTTAACCTGACCGAGCAAATCCTTCTACATGAACACAATGCTTAACAGTTTCCCTTGAAGAACATACTTAAGAGCGTAATGGAAGGCGTGGGCTTCATTAGGCCAATCTTTTAATGAATGACAAAACATTATAGTAAGCATAGGAATTCCCTTTTTCATAAAATAGCATGAAGAGCATTTCGATGTATACATAACATAAGTTCCATCATAAAGACAACATGAAATGGTTTTGAAAACGTATGCATGACATGAGTACATTCTGTCTATGAAGCCTCTAAGACATGGCATCACAATAAAAATGCCCGGACAAGGCCCCGTCATATCCAAAAGGTCTATATATATCAAAAGACATGAACTGGCCCCAGATAAGAAGTGAGAATCACCAATACCAGCTGGATACGGGGCGGAATGCTTATCAGGGAAGCCTATCGCCCTGCCCTGAACACTTGAACCTGCATTATGAAATGCAGTGCCCTCAACAAAAGAGACGTGCGTACATGTGGAACAGTGTTAGTCTTTTTAAAAGATGGGGCAACAAAAAAGGATTGAAAATATCTCTCTATTTTTATCAAGTATAAGAAGACTTTAATTAGCCAATTTGAGCACATACTATGTTGAAAAATTAGCTATTTAAAATTCAAAAAAGCTAGAATATCTCAACAACTAAAACAACCTAATAAAATTCAAATTTCAAATTTATATTAAACCTAGACAACTTATTATGCTAAAAATTACTGCAATAACTAAAGTAAAATTCAACACTCCTCCTTTGCTTTAGTTACTCTGATTGAAAAAATGCTCCTCCTCAATTTCTAATTTGGCAACTGATGCTGAATTCTTTTCATTATTTTTGAACTTGCAAAATTTCTTCTTTTTTTCTTTTTTCTTATTTTGGCTCTGTGCTTAAAAAACGCCTTCAATAAACTTGTTGTGTCTAAAAGCTATTTTGAAAGCGCTCTAATATGGATTATTGTAGGATTTGTAAAATGTTGTTATAAGGATTTTTCTTCCATCCCAACATCACATAAGGCATATGTTACAAAATATGATTTCATTTTCGCCGACCAATTTTGATAGTTTTCACCTGTGAAAATTTGTGGGGCATTCAAATAGAGATTGTTGCTTGCCATTTTTAGGTTAAAAATAGCCTATGCATTGAAAAAGGCACGAGTTGAAAATAGCTTTGACGGGTTAAAATAGGTGGAAAAATAGCCCTTGCGGGTTAAAAGTAGGCATGATGGGTTAAAAATGGTTCTTTAGAAGAACTCAAGATCCCGTAAGATCAATGAGGCTCTTGATACCATTTTTGTTTTTTTTTTAAAAGATGGGGCAGCACAAAATGATTGAAAATGCCTCTCAATATTTTTATTAAGCATAAGAGGACTTTAAATAGCCAATTTGAGCACATAATATGCAGAAAATTCTGCATTTCAAAATTCAAAAAAGCTAGAATATCTCAACAACTAAAACAACCTAATAAAAATTCAAATTTTAAATTTATCCTAAACCTAGACAATTTATATGCTAAAAATTTAATGCAGTTGCTAAAGTAAAAGTCTACAAATAGTACTCTCATATGTAAAGCCGACAAAATAACATAAAATAGACCGAGGAGCTCATAAGAGAAACATGAATACATGGTAATCTGGAAGCATCTGAAAGCTTGGGAAACATCATATAGAACATTAAGCCTTACCATTCTTAGTTCATTAAGCGTGTCTTTTGGATCACTACTTCAATGTTTGGGATTCATTACATGCTATCATACTTGGAATTGTTATGCATTAAGATCTTTAGTTCTTGGGAGTAAAATATGTTGCATGGGGTTTGCATACAGTACACGTCATCAGTAACTTTCAAGGGCCACTGGACAGTAACATAAACACCCAAGAGGCTTGCATGCAATACTTAGCATCAGTAGACCACAAAGAGAACTGGATAGTCCGCATGAAATTAGCGACATCAGTAAACACTTGGGCCATTAGATTGGTCTGTATGTAATATGCGTCATCAGTAACCACAAGGGGCACTGGATAGGTTTGTGTGTAATACGCGTCATCAATAACCACAAGGGGCCCTTGATAGGTCTGTGTGTAATACGCATCATCAATAACCACAAGGGGCACGGGATAGGTCTGCGTGTAATATGCGTCATCACTCATCAGTAACTACAAGGGGCATAAGGTAGTGATAAAAGCCATAGAATATAATCTTGAACATTCATTCTTGAGGGATATGTTACATTAGTTTTTGGGATCTGTTATACATGATTCATTGTGATCGTAATAGTTTAGGAGTGATTCATTTAACATACGTGACGTAGACATCTCAAATAGAGGGACCACAGACCATAGAAGGTAACATGGAAGCTCAGCACAATGGGACCAACAATAACCAAAAGAAGTTTGTAAGCACTAAGCATATAACATGGAAACTCATTTAAGCACAACAAGGGAAAACTTAGCCATTTTTATAAGAGAGACTATGAACACACATACACCTTCTTGGGTCTTAGGCATTAGACCTTTTGGGATACATTTTGCATCATTCACGATGACAACACTTTAGGATGGTTCCATTAAGCATTTATGGCAATAAGCACCTTCATAAGAGATGTTACCGACCATTTACATACACAAACATTTGAGGCATTTAGAGATGTGGACATCTAACATTATATTATGGGGATCACCTAGCGTGAAGGGCATAAAACTTTAGGAACTTATAGTCATGGTGAGTACTACACATCATTTTAGAGACAATATAGTATCCTAGAGAGTACTTTAGGGTCAGGGACCTAGACCTTGTCAGGACATGTTACATGAGAAATACTTATCATGGACCACATACCACATTTATGAATCTTGATATTTTCATCTCATAGAAGACATGCGATCGTATGGAGATGCCTTAGGCTCTAAGATATTAGCTCACTAGACTACACAACATGGAGGGACATACCCATGGAGGCTACATTAGCGGGGGAGGGGGGAGGGGGGATGGGGAAGGGGTGGGGAGTACATAACACTTAAGTACACATGGATAGTACTTACCGTTTTGTGCCTTTGGCTTACAAAGCATTTCCTTGTTCTTAGACATAACTTTTAGGTAGAAAGGTGTCATTTTGTATTTTTACGACATTAGACATATCCATGAGGAGCAAATGAACTTGGCATGAAGGTATGATAGACTTATTGCAATGGATTCAACTACTAAGAAACGTATTGACATAAAAGATTTATCACATAGAGCACTCATAGTAAAATATGGAACAGGAAATCCATAAGCTCATGAACAAGGGGAAATTATCGAAAGAAAGATCATGTCATGATAGCGATAAGAGGGTTTTAGCCTTACTTTCCTCGATTCCCGACCTTAAATGTACCACAAAGGTCGACTACTCCGATAAGACCTTAATCTACAAGAAAAGCGATGATAGGAAGCTAAAATTAGCAGAGAGATTCAAGACTAATAGTATAATTTTGACATGAAAGATTTATCACATAGAGTACTCATAGAGGGTGTTTGGATTGGCTTAAAAGTTTGTCAAACTTACTTTTAAGTCAGTTTTTGACTTCTGAAAGTGTTTGACAAATATAAAAAATAACTTAAAATAAGTCAAAAATGACTTAAAATAAGTTGGGAAGTGTTTGGCAAGGTTAAAAATGACTTAAAATAAGTTTAAAATGACTTAAAATAAGTCAAAAACCAAAAGTAGGTCTCCCCCTACTTTTTATTTTTTGACTTAAAAGTCATTTCAATTTGACTTTTTATTTTTGACCTAAAAGCTACTTTTTTTAGCCGGCCCAAACGGGCTCATAGCATAATTTGGAACAAGAAATCCATAAGCTCATGAACAAGGGGAAAATATCGAAAGAAAGATCATGTCATGATAGGGAGAAGAGGGTTTTAGCCTTACTTTCCTCGATTCTCGACCTTAAGTTTACCACAAAGGCCAACTAATCCGATAAGACCTTAATCTACAAGAAAAACGATGATAGGAAGCTAAAATTAGCAAAGAGATTCAAGACTAAGCTACTTAAGCAATTTATCGCACATAACGTGAACTAAAACTCTAAAATCCTCCTTCATTGGCATATCCACAACCAACCTTCTCCTTGCAAACTGTAAAATTAGGTCTTGCCGTCTTGGGCCTAACTCTCACCCCAAAAGCTAGCTCAAAAGGAAGAGGATTGTCCAAGCCTTATAAGGAGACCACCCATCTCATTAACCAGCAGTGTTAGACTTTTTCATTCTTCAACACCCCACCTCACGCCTAGGGCTGGACATTTTGTGGGAGGGAAGATTTTAATTTGGAGGCCCAATATTGGGTGAAATGGGTCCTGCTCTGATACCATGTAAAATTAGGTCTTGGGCTTAACTCATACCCAAAAGCTAGCTTAAAGGGAAGAGGATTGTGAAGCCTTATAAGTAGATCACCCATCTCATTAACCACCTATGTGAGACTTTTTCATTCTTCAACACAAACAATAACACAACAACCCTCCTATGAGGTCACTCATACCCTCTGGGCAACAACATCTCATACCCTCTGGGCAACAACATATCAAGAACTCTACCATAACAAACCCCATCTTCTCACAAAATTATCCAAAACCCGACCTCATGGCTTCCATAATCACCATCCCATGAGTCCCTTCCCTAAAACATTCTTAATACATCAATAATAGTCCATGCACGAGCTTAGGAGAAGATTCTTACCTTGAATGATGAATAAAAACCAAAAATCTTCGCTTGAGCCCTAGTTGATAAAATCATTGAATCTCCAGAATTTGAAGAGGAATAGGTGTTAGAGTTGCGTAATCGTTGAAGAAACACTCATGAAAGACTGTAGGAATCACTTACCTTGAAGTGGGGGGAGTGGGGAGTTGAGAGAAAATCTTTTTCAAGTCAAGTGGAAGTTAGAAAATGAAGTAAACCGTTGGAATTTTGTGTATTTAAAGAAGTTGATAGATGGCCACATATGGTTGTACGTGGGCACCCAAATGTTTTTGTGGCTACCTCAAACTTGAATCCACATACTGTTCCCAAGGCAACCTATGCCGTAGGCCCCTACATGGAGTCCACTGACAGCACTTCCGTAAAACGTACATAACTTCTTGTACATAGCTCGGATTGATGAATAGCTTGATTCATTGGAAACTAGATTCAAAGATCTTTTTACTAGTGGTAGGAAATTCATCACATAAATCTTTAAACATGAGAGATATGCTTGCTAGAAGTTAGACCTTGTGCGAGCTTATTTGAAAACTTAATTTGTGGAGAAGCTTCCAAATCGACTTTGTGCTAGAGTTTCCGTTAGACTTCAATTCGCATCCAACACAACCTCATACTTAAACATTGACCTTACACGTGTGCACAACCAAATTCTCCAGGTTCTGGTCCAATTACATACGTCGAACCATTTAAACCTTAGCCTGAAAGTACGGGGCGTTACAGAAATGATATGTATAATAGTATCATGCATGACATGCATTGTTAGCAAAAGTGTCTCTATATCACCTCTTCAATCTGTAAGGTTGATAAGACATTAAATTATATGCTAAACTTGAGAATAGCATATTAAAGCACTCCATCTTACATTGAAAAGGTGTACGTGCATAACTATTGTTATGAAGGTGAAGAAGTTTTTTTCTTTTGTCCACACTTTTTCCACAGCAAGTTGAGGGGACTAATTGCTACTTTCTATTGAAGTATCACGTTGTACCATATGAACTTTCTAAGTTTCATTACAAATATAATTAGCTAATATGGAATGTGAGACACGAGTACTAAACACTTTCATGTTATAAGCATAACACCTCTATGTATGAAAGGTAATGTAGCCCTTTATTGGTGTTAATTTTATGAACTTAGAGGGGGCTCCATTCAATGTCGTATTATGTGTTCCCATCGGGACAAAAATAATTTTTATTTGGTGTTTATTACTATTTGATTAATACATTTCTTAAGGGAAAGGGATTCATATTTATGATGTTGTTGTCAAGTGCTACACTATTGGACGAGAAAAATAGATGAGGCTCAGATGCTCACTTGCTAGCACATAACATATAGATTATGTAACATTGATTCTCCTATTTTCTTGGGCAATAGAGTATGTGGTCAAGTAATGTTGATGCTATCTGGCATTGAAAAGCAACTTTCTTGGATGAAAAAAAACAAGTTATTTTCTTGAGGTCTCAAAGTTCAAATCCCACTATAGGCAAGAGCACTAGGTGATATCTTTCCATCTACCTAAGTGTTGGTGGACAGAGTTAACCAGTACCTGTGTTGGTGGAAGGTAGCAGGCTCTGGTGGAGTAGTCAAGAGTGCGCGCAAGCTGTCTGGACACCACTGTCATAAAAATAAAAGTTATTTTCTTGGATCAACTACAAAACAAAAAATCTTCACTGGGGGCATTTCGGATACGTGACTTCCTGAACTGATGTGCTTTACTGTGATTCTGTATGCATATGGATGCACCTTTTTTCACTTAAGAGTATCATGATTGAGTTTTGTAAATGTTGTTTACTTGGCCATTCCATGAAGTTGTTTTGCTCTGGTGCAGAGTAGGGTTGGACCTGTTGAATGGCTTAAACCATATACTGATGAGACAATAATTGAGCTTGGGAAGAAAGGGGTAAAGAGTATTCTTGCCGTGCCAATAAGGTAAGCAAAGTTGGCTGTTTAAGCAGTACAAATGATGATGCCTAGTTTATTCAACTTTTGTTTTAGTTGTTTGTATTCTCTAATTTTAAATGTTATCACAGTTTTGTAAGTGAGCATATTGAGACATTAGAGGAAATTGATGTTGAATACAAGGAGCTAGCATTGGAGTCTGGAATACAGAACTGGGCACGTGTTCCTGCCCTAGGTGTTGAACCCACTTTCATTTCAGATTTGGCAGATGCAGTGATTGAAAGTCTTCCATATGTAGGAGCAATGGCAGTCTCAAATCTTGAAGCTCGCCAGGTGCTTTTTAACTCCACTGTTATCAAGAAATTATTAAAATTTTTGTTAGTAGATGGTGTCAATGACCTGAAATAGAGAAGCTTGCAAACGTTTAATTGAAGGGATTCTCTAACATAGGCACTAAGCGCTGTGACATAGTTGGATGGTATGTGAAAAGGCTGGCGATAGATGTTGGAAATCAAACCTTGTGTAGGAAAAATTAAAGGTTGTTAAGATTTGTTTGATTCATGAATTTTTATATAAATTAGTTCATGGTTAGCTTTTTAGCTAGTTCATGTACTAGGAAAAAAGAGTAGATTATATGTCACGACCCAAATGGCTTTGGGTCGTGAGTGACACTCATACTAACCCTCTTGTGGGAGAACCATCTAACCTGAACCTTAACCAAATTCATCAAACATTCAAGGCAGAATTATAATTAAATCCAACTAAAACATAATATTTTGAAAACCAACGACTGAAATAGGTGCGGAAACGAATCAACTACTAAAATCCCCAAGCCCCGAAAGTCATCGTACAAGAACTTCTAAACAAAACCAAACCTAACAGAAGTATCCAAAAACTAAATAAAAGATAAGATTGTCTCATTATGCGGAAGATACAAGGACTACTATGATGGTCCACGACAGCCTGAAAATGGACCGTTCACCCTTGGATCAGAAACTGCTTGCACACGCTAGAAAATGGGGTCTCGAATGAGCCTCTGGAACACGTTCTGCACTCAACAAAAGAAGAGTACAGGGTTGAATTTTCTAACATTTGGTTATTAGAGCCTACTGTCTTGAGTGACCTATGGAGAATCCAAAATTCTTGAAAACTTGTGTTGATTTTTTAGAAGATGGTGCAACAAAAAGGGTTGAAAATATTGATTGA
Organism: Solanum appendiculatum; assembly: GCA_018342035.1. Taxonomy (NCBI): domain Eukaryota; kingdom Viridiplantae; phylum Streptophyta; class Magnoliopsida; order Solanales; family Solanaceae; genus Solanum; species Solanum appendiculatum. The sequence continues at coordinate 195,999 of JAGDQO010000392.1, read as the reverse complement.
AATGTTTCTCGATTATTTTATTAGGCATGTAAGGGTTTTAAATCTATGTTGTTCGGACTCTTCAAAAATGTCAATAGGTGTGTGTCGGATTCTCCAAAAGTAGTGTATTTTTGAAGAATCTGATACGGGTGCGACATCGAAAGTGAAGAGTCTGTCCAACTTAGCTTTAAATAACAAACTTAAAACACAAAATCTACATAATTTAAAATTTAAAAATCCTAAAATATCTCAACAGATAAAAACAACCTAATAAAAATTTAAATTTCAAATTCATCCTAAACCTAGCAACTTATTTTGTTAAAAATCACCACAGTAACTAAAAGCAAATTTAAACACTCCTCCTTTGCTTTAGTTACTGCAATTTAAAAAGTGCTCAATTTTTGTTTTGGCAGTTGGTGCTGAATTCTTTTAATTACTTTTGAACTTGCGAAATTTCTTTTGGTTTTGTGCTTAAAGAACACCCTTAATAATCTTGTCTTGTTTGGAAGCTCTTTTGAAAGTGCTTTAATCTAGACAATGTTAGAATCTACAATTAGTGTTTGTAAGGATCTTTCATCCATTACAACATTCCATAAATAATAAATTTCAATATATAATTTCATTCTCATTGATCAAATTCGATAGTTTTTGTCAATGAAAATGTGTGGGGCATTAAAAGAGAGATGGTTATTTGTCATGGTTGAAAAGTGGTATAAAAATTGATATTGATTTAAAATAAGCACGGTTGAAAATAACCCTGCGCGTTGAAAATAAATCCAATGATGAGATCTCGAGAAATCAACCTTCTAAATTCCACTTTCCCTTTTTATTTCCATTTGAGAGTGATCTATTAGCTGTCTTTTGGTTTTTGTCTTTTTTGTTTTGTTTATTTTTGTTTTTCATTGCCTTTCATGGCTTTGGGCTGGGTCATTTTAGGCTCGGTTCCATGAACATAATTTTTGTTTGGGATATTTACCAGAAAAGACCATTCGGTGGACATAATGTCACGACCTGAATCTCGAGTCATGATGATACCTACTATAACCAACCAATAGGTAAGCCAATCCGTAATTCGGAACGACAAGTAATGGGTGTACATGGTAGAAACAACATCTAATTAGTATAAGAGAAGCAATTCAACAAGTATAATAGAAGAAAAAACGATACCAAATATATATATACAAACCAAAAGAGATCCAACCCAAAACTTGGTAGTCACATGTACAGAGCTGCTACGAAAAGAGTACAAGTCCTAAAAGTGGACCAAAATATACAGACTTGTGAAAACAAATGCAGAGTGTAGCAGGTATCCAGTATGCATCATAGGCCGACTGAGCTTGAAAAGTAAAGACAATATGAAAAGCGGGAAAAATATAACACCAATAGTAGCCAAAGCCCAAATGAACGGAAATCCATTAGGAATGCACACGAGTCTAGGAAAGAACAAAAATGAAAGCAAGTAAGTAACTATAACCTAACTAGATCCCTTAAGCCCAAAGGGTACACTCGTGCGCAAGTTTAAGTAAATAACCTGAGCAAACCCCTATAAGTCCGATAAGTACACGAAAGAGCTATAACTACTAAGAACGTAACCAGGTGAATCTAGAATCGGAGAGTGCATAGCCCAGACCTCAAACCGCGGATAGGACTCCCAAAAGAACCAATAGAACCACGTCGATAGGTATCAACTTCGTAGAGGATAATGTGCCCGAATCTCGAATTGCGGTTGAAGATCAAGTGCATAGACCTTTAATTTGCAACGATAAGAGTGGTATGCCCGAACCTTAAATCCACGACTATACAAACTGTCGAAGAAGCATCCCATGCCAAAGTCATCATCATAAGGCCACCGTGGATTGACATCCACCCCAAAGTTGCCAACGAAACACTTCAAGCTCGAACCAGCTCCAACCCCAAATCATCGAATGAAGCCCGAAATCGCAATGGAGAATCACCACGACCGTAGTAAAAAGGAAATAATAGGTGAAAGGTCATCGGAGTTGAGTTACTGCCTAGCCAAGGCTCATACTATCAGACCCAAGTCTACTACATCAGTCTATAGGGAGCTAAGTCCTCCGAAGTGAAGTCAGAGCAATTCTAAAGCCTATCGGCTCCAAAACGCAAGTACAAGGCAATCACTACCGTACACCTAGGCTAAGGCCAATAACAAGCAACCAATATACAAAAACAAATACAAGCGAAGGCTAAGGCCAATAACAAGCAACCAATATACAAAAACAAATACAAGCGAAGGCCACAAGGTAAGGTATGATCACAAAAAGGGAATGACGAAATGTTCTGATGGACCCTTATACTTGTATGTGTTTGTATTCTAGACCCTTTTACTTAACCCTTTGCCAGTTTAACCCTTAAACTCAATGAAACACAACATTTTAAACCTCCTTGACTTTGTGTGAACTTCAAACGCTCAACAAAAATGACACATCATTATCCACATCAGATATTAAATGACACATCATCATCCACGTCAGATTTTAAAGGACACATCATTTATTTATTTAAATTTTTTTTTTTTTTCTTTTTCACTTCATTCCTCCCTCATTCTTCCTTGATCATCTCTCTCTCCATTTTTTACCTTAGATCTCACCACCATAACCTTCCATCTTCATCATTATCACCGCTTCCCTAAATCATAAAAATCACCATTGTTCTCTATATTGTCTTTCATAACTTTCAATCATATTTTTTTACCACTTCATCCCGCACTTAAAACACCATAAACCTCTTTTCTCCATTGATGCCAACAAATCATCACTAAAATACTTCAATATATCATAATATTTGTATACAATTTTACACAACACACTTCATCTGATTTCACAAAGACATTTAACAATTACCTTTTGCCTATCAAAATTATCAGATCTGTCACTTTACAAATTATAGCACAATGTCATTTCTAATTTGGGGAGAAAAGAAAATGAAAAAAAAAAGAGAAGAAGAAACTGAAGAGCCGTGGGGAAGGGGAGAAAGAGAGAAATGGGGGATTAGGTCAGTGGGAAAGAATGGTGAGGGTGATGGTAGAAAGATAAAAGAAATGGGGAGGGGTGGGGAAAAGAGGAAAGAAGTGAAAATTAATTTTCAATCTTTTTTTTTTTGGTCTTTTTATTCTATTTTTCTTTTAATTATTTTTGGTCTAAAATTTTATGTCACTCTCTTTTTGTGCGTGAAATCACGCATTTATTCCATGTCAACAATTAAGCTGCCACATAAGCTTGGTCAACGGTCAGAGAGGTTTAATATGTTGAGTTTCATTGAGTTTAAGGGTTTAGTTGACAAATGATAAAGTAGAAGGATTCATAGTACAAACGCATACAAGTACAAGAGTGCATCACACCATTTCGCCAAAGGGAATTAAGCATGCTAACCCTTCCAAAATCCCGAAATACAACCTAAAATATGATTTCTAATAAGTAAGCATGAATCAACTACCAACCCATCCCAAATTCTGACTAATCAACATGAATTTACATTCTCCAGCTCAATCTAAAGACCAGGAAGCCATAACCTACCTCAATGTAGACCACACGCGCTCCAAAATCACAATTCTGGAGCTTTATCCTTTCGGACGGCCTCCAAACGCTGCCACACTATCAAAAACACTACCACAACTTCAATAAGATATTTTGACACCAAAGACAACAATTGGAGACGAATCAAAAGTTGAGTCAAAGATAGGAATGTGGGACCCGCGCTGGGAATTCCAAAATGGAGTCAATCAAAAGGTCTTAATGAGCTTACGAAACTTGGGTCCCAAATGGGGCACAATTCAAGCTCGAAAAACAGCCAAACCAACTCATGCAAGAATTCAACAAGAACACCATTAAAGGTCTATGGAGCAAGGTCTTACCTCTGAAACAGACCTACAATGCCTTGCCGAGGGTCCCCACGCAATGCTCTATCAATTTCTAGCAAGAATTACCAATTTACCCAGAAAAATGAGCTCACAAGACTCCAAATCAATTCTCAAAACAATAAGAAAAAGACCCCAAAACGGTTTTAAACTACGTGCTGGTGCCGCAAAAGAGGTCACTTATGCTGCTTAAGCGACACCGCAAAAGTGACGCTTGGCCGCTAAAGCAGCTGGCTGATCGGCTACTGATGAAGCGAGCCCTTGGCTGCTAAAGCGGCAAGCGCTTAAGCGAAGCTAGGGCGCTAAAGCGGCTGGCCACTTGCTGGCTTGGTCCACTAAAGCAAAGGCTGCTTAGGCGACACTAGGGCCACCCAAGCGGCTGCACCAGCATGAACCATCAAAATTTTAAGCGAAGTCCCAACAGATTCCGCTCGGGTGCTTTGGATTGGTTCGGAACCCCATGCTCACAAATGAGTTATGCTGCCCTACCAAATTCGGCATTTTGGACTGAATAGAGATGTTAAAACTTTCAACCGAGGTTGTCTCGATGAAAAGTGAGTCCTACATCCTAACTTCGTTTCAAGTCTAATTCCACAAGGAGGCTTGGGATGAGCCCAGAAGCCTCGGGATCTGCAACGAAAGTCCTTCTACACTAAGCTCTACGTTTCGGAGCTATTAGAACTGTCAGAATTGCATTTTGAGGCCGTCTTCATGAACTTTTGACCGAAGTCAACGTTCAAGTTCAAAAGTGCTCCAAAACACCAAAACTTTCACAGAATTCAAACGAATGACCAAGTGATCAAACTGTTAGTTCCAGCAAGTCACAAATGACTTGGGTCGCTGTGGAGCGGTCTAAACGATGAAAAAAAGGCAATAACAAGGAAATGACCTGGTGGGTCATTACATTTAATAACCAAAAAACTGGCCAGTTTCTTCAGTGTCCTTCTTCGACCTTCGTCGTCTTCTTCTTCCTCGCTTCTTCTTTCTTCTTCTTGCTTCTACTTTTTCTTCTTCTTCGTTGATGTTGCTGCTGCTTCTTTTTCTCTTTTCTTTTTCTTTTTAAATTTTAAAAACTCGATGTACCGCAAACGTGAATTGTTACGAGCGAATCATATATCAAAAGACTCAAAAACATTGAGAAGATTTCATATCTAAAATTTTGGGACTGTTTAGAGGTGATTTTGAGTTGATCAAAGTTGAATAGTCAATGTATACTTCATGTGTAGTTAAACTATATTAAGCTTTTTGAGTGTATCATAATTTATTGTCAGTGCATAGCTCATGTATAGGTACGCTATATTGTATAGTCAGTGTATACTTTCTATGACTTTTGGCAAATTATATTGTATAGTCAGTGTATACTTCTTATGATTTTTGGCTATTTTTTATGTAAATAAAACTTGGCTATATTTGTTGTAATCTAATTACTTTATTGTATATATGAAACTACCCCTTTTTGTTCTAATATATGAGGCCCTCGAGTCTCACCCCTTTAATTAAAAAAAAAACTAGTTAAAAGTAGGTTGAAAAATAGTTCTTTAGAAGAACTCATAGATCCCTTAAGATTTATGAGACTCTTGATTCCAGTTTTTTTTAAAAAGATGGTGAAACGAAAAAGGTTAAAAATATTGATTAAAAATCTTCATAATTTGAATTAAGCATAACTGAAAATCTGCATAGTTATTTTGTTAAGCATATATGGGCTTTAAATGGCCAACTTAAAACACAAAATCTGCATAATTGAAAATTAAAAAACCCTAAAATATCTCAACAACTAAAACAACCTAAAAGAAATTTAAATTTTAAATTCATCCTAAACCTAGCCAACTTTTCATGCTAAAAATTTCCATTGTAACTGGAAGCAAATTTCAACAAATTGGAAGTATGATAAATTATCCTAAGGTTATTATGAAGATTTACCAGCAACCAAGACAAAGGACGAGTCATGTAATGAATTTACTTTGGCAGATGACGAGTGACAACTCTGAAGAAAGTTATTTTCAGATGAAGATGATTATGAGGAAGAATTTGATTGCATCAAGAGAAAGTGTGTTGCCAATCTAGTAATGAGCTAACGAGCTTTGATGAGGAATTTTAAGAAGTGGCTCCTTGTAAAATAACCCTTCTAAAAACTCATTTCTGTAGTAGAATCTATAAAAGGTTTCTGCATCTCGTCAGTAAAGATGATATTTGAGAAAATGATGAAAAGATGAAAAAAAATGATCAAAAAGAATTTACTCCTGCTACTTAGAAATCTTCAAAGGGAGAGAGCAGTATTGAAGAGGGAAGTTCTGATGAAACAGATGATGTTTCTGAAGCACAATCAGTAAAAATGACTACTTCAATCTCAAGAAGGAAACATCTTTTGAGAAGATGAGGAGTCAATCTTGGAGGAGTTTAGGAAGAAAAAATTAGATACTGAAAAATATTTTGGGAATTCCAACCACCAAGTTCAAGGAGGAGTTTTAAAATTTGAACCTTGTGTTGGAAGAAGAGGAGGTTTTTTAGATTTGAATATTATTTAGTTAGTTTATTTGCTAGTTCATGTACTAGGAAAAAAGAGAAGAATATAATTGAAGTAAGATACATGTAGGCTAGGTACATGTTAGGGAAAACCTATACCTCCTCTTGAATTTGGACTATGAAATATTTGTAGCACTTAATCTATTCTTCGCCATTAAAGTAAGATACATCTTTTTTCTTTCAATCTTCTTCCTATCATTCAATCCCTCTTTTCTTGTGACAACTCACTCATTTCTCTCTTCTCTAGGTTTCCTTTTTCCACTCTTGAGTTGTCCCTTTGCACTCCTTTTCTCCTCTCAATCTTTTCTCTCTCATATCTTCTTATATTCTCTTTAAGCTTTCCTTCATCTTCAAAGATTCGTAAGGAAGTAAACAGACCAAGATTGAATTTCCTCTCATTCATTTGAAGAGAATATCTATTCTCTTGATGCTAAATGGAGCTTTTCTATGAACATGCCATGGTTTTTCCAACAATATATGGCAATCATACATGGGAATTACACCACACCAAATCTCATCTTTGTACCTTCCAACAGAGAACGATACTTACACCCTTTTATCTACTTTTACTCCTTTCAATATGTAGGGTGAAACATTCTCAAAAATAAATATGGAGGGTGAAACAATCAACACATGGTAATTCTAATTTTTCAACACTATAATGCTAATTAGGCTATGCTGAAAGTCCTTATCGATTCTAAGGACACATTCCTTAGATAGCACACTAGCTCTAGTTTGTAAAATAATTACCCCTTGGTCCTACTTCTCCAAACGGCTCCTTTTCTGGCTCATTTGAAATTTGAACAACTTGTCTTTTAATTTAAGGTCTTGTGTTTTGATGGATTCTCCTCACACTAGCCATGTTTACGGGTTTTGGTCTCTCTAAATTTATTAGGGTGGTGTCTATCACATCAATTTGAGCGGCAATCATTGTGAGTGCCTCAGTTAAGTTGTTGTCATTGTGAGAAAGAAAGAGTTTGAGAGATAACTCAACTTGATTGTTCCCTCAAGCTATTGGGGTTTAAATAGCTATGTTTAGACCGACTTTGTTGTATGAGATTGAGTGTTGGCCAGTCAAGAAATCCCATGTCCATAAAATGCATACTGCAAATATGAGGATGTTGAGGTGGATGTGTGGTTATACTAGGAGTGATAGGACTAGAAATGAGGATATTTGGAATAAGGTGGGTGTGGCCTCCGTGGTTGACAAGATGAGGGAAGTGAGACTGAGATGGTTTGGACATGTGAAGAGGAGATGCATAGATACACCAGTGAGAAGTTGTGAGAGGTTGGCTATACAGGGTACGAGGAGAGGTAGAGGCAGGCCGAAGAAGTATTGGGGAGAGGTGATAAGACAGGATATGACGCAACTTTAGGTTATCGAGGACATGACCCTAGATAGGAGGGTGTGGAGGACTCGTATTAGGATAGAAGGGTAGGAGTTAATGTGGTGTTGTCTTGCTTAGGGTGGCTAGTGTTTGCAATGGTACTACTTGTATTATTATAGTTCTTGTTTTGTATTTTTATCATTGTTTATTGTTGTTTGTTAATAATAATCTACCCTAGTATGTTGTTTATGGCGTTTCGATTATCACATGATTTTATTGCTGTTTTTGCTACTTTTGCTCTGTTTCTTGTTTCAATTTCTCTTCATTGTCTTCTTCTTTATATTGTGATTTGTTGCACTTGAGCCGAGGGTCTTTCGGAAACTTCTCTACCTCCATGGGGTAGTGTTAAGGTCTGCGTACATTCTACCCTCCCTAGACCTCACTTGTTCACTTAGGTATGTTGTTATTGTTATTGTTGTAAATCAAGCTACTTACTATATTTACATATATGCTAGAATTTTCTGAGAGATTCTAATAGTCATCTTGAGTCCCTGCTTCTGTCTCTTTAACTGCTAGAAACCTCATAAGAAAAATATCAAGGAATAAGTATCTCTCACTTTGGGGATATTTATAGCTGGGAAGATAAGTTGACCAAAGCTCCCAGACACAAATCCCGATGTAATTTTTAAATCTTCTTCCAACCCATAACCCCACCGGCGGTCCTTCTGATCACCGGAATCTTCCTCCCCTTTTCTTTTTCTGACAATCTCCTTCCACCAAAGCCTCTACCAGACTCCCGCGATCCAACCCCAAAAAACCCATCCCCAGAAAGTCCTCCACGCGCTCACACGCGCCACCACTACCTCCCAGACATCGAAGTCTCGCACGGCACGCGCCGGCGCGTGAATCGACGTAATTCAAATTTTCAGCCTTTTCTTGGTTTGTTTCAGGCCGCAAGGGCTTTCACCTCCCACTACGTCTTCGGTTACAGCTCTTACCTTTCTTCTCAATCAATTATACAGGAGAAAGATGGAGAACAGAATCTTTTTCAGATTAGGGGGCAAGTCTTATGACTTAGCTGATACCAAACTAGCCTCAGATTCTAGGTTTGAATGGGTGGAGAGTGCTGGGTTATTCGTGAGAAGAATGAAGCTGAGTAAAGTAGCACTACAGTGGCTCTGCAAAAGATTTAATGAAGCTTCAGAAATAAAAGGAAAATCTTTCAAAACTTGGAGATGCAGAGATTTAACTACCCTTATTTTGTTGCTCTTTGAAGTACAATAAATATGGTAGATTTGTGTCTGTAATTACTGTTAAAGGAGAGCTGAGATCTGTTATTATTCTCCCTGAAATCACATTCAATGCTGGCTGGTCTGAACTCTCTAAGAAAATTAAGGTCTTTATTAATAAGGCTGAAAATTTACAGAGAGAAACTTTAAATGCAGGGGAGAAAATCAGTAATGGGGAAAAAGAAAAAGGAAGTTATAAGGAAGCTCTTCAAAAAAGCAGATGGCCCCCTAATGAACTTCAATCAGTTCCAGAGAGTAGCACCAATGGAGACAGGGATCCTCTGAGGAGAAGGCTGGTTGGCAGCTTCCCAGATTGCGATGAGATACCTTCTCGTAACGATGTTAGGAAATGGGTGCAGAACACATGGAGAGGCATCCACAACATACTAGTATTTGATTTGAATGGGATCCAATTCCTTTTTGAATTTCAGTTGAGAAGGGATTCTGAAAACGTGTTGGCAGGGAGATGGAGGAGCAACCATCTACTGGAATTGGAGTGGTGGTCTCTGACGACGGGAGCTATTCCATCCCAAAAACAATTTGATTGGTTTTGGGTTCGAATTTTGGGACTACCATTACATCTATGGTCTGATAAGGTGATGAAGGAGATAGGTGACCAGTGCGGTGGATGGAGTGAAGCGGAAGAAGAAACCCAACTCAAGAATCACCTGAGATGGGCCCGTATTCGAGTCAAAGGCCCTCTGAAGGAAATTCCGGCATACGTAGAAGTGAGTGATGGAGAATTCAATTTTTCTTTGCCAGTATGGTGCGAAGCTCCGGCGAGATTCAGACGAAAGTCAGATCTAATGCACGTTGATCAAACAAGAGGTACAACACAACATGTACCTGGAAGGGAGCTATCACAGCAAAAGTCTTTGCAGACTTCATCCCAAAGGAGGTGGAGCCTAGCATTTTAGATAGTGATTTGCAGTTATGTTGTAACAAAAAGGGGGAAGAGGAACATGAGGGTGGTCTGACTGAAGGACATGTGAGGGAAATAATTCAAAATTTGGGCCCGGGAATTGTATTAGAAGTGTTGGACCAATTCAGAATAAAAGCTAGTGGGTCACAGGAAGCCCAATTGCCTAAGAAAGACCCCATTCAGTTAGAAAAGGAACCTTTTGTTGATAGCCTCTTTTCGACAGAGAATATTTTCTTTTCGAGCTCGATTATATCAGAGACGGAGATGGGGATTGGAGTGAGACCTGAAGAATCTTTTGCTAAGGATGACGTGGCAATTTTCGATGGGTCGGAAGTATTGGGGGATGAAGATAACAACATGCCTATGGTTATTTATCATACCGAGGATGCAACTGATAAGAGAGAACTTCATCAGGGCAACTGCTCTTCTGAGCAAATTACATTATTTGAAGATCCTCTTCCTCTTCAAATAAATGAGAATCTCTCAGAACAAGAAATTGAAGACAAAGCTTCACTTTGGGTACAATCCAACGTACTTAAACTCAGCCAACTTTTTGGGGTTGCTTTTGAAGGATGTGATAAGGCGGCTTTTGATCTATTTCTGAGAATTGATCAAAAGAGGGGGGAATCGAGGCAGAAGAAGGTGGAGACAACACCAATCAAAGCAAAGAACACAACCCCAAAGGAGATAAGAAATTTGGAATTCCATGTTAAGTTTAAAGAAGGGGAATCAAGAAACAGGGGGAGAATAACAAACACCAATCTCCAATGAAAGTCAAAATCCTTTCTTGGAATGTAAGGGGGGTAAATGGAGAAGAAAAAAGGGGGATAGTCAGGAGATTATTTCAACATTGGGGGGCTGATATCTACGTTCTGGTTGAGACAAAATTTGGAGCATCAGAGGTGAATGTATTCAAACAATTATGGCAAAATAGATGGATGGGGGAATTTCACTTAGATGCTATAGGCAGAAGTGGTGGTATCGTAGTAATGTGGGATAAAAGGGTGTGGAAAGGAGAGTTGGTGACAGTAGCAAACCAAATGGTAACCTGCAGGTTTGAAGGCATTAATCAGGCATTCACCTGGTTTCTTCTGTGTATGCTTCTTGTGACCCAATAGTTAGAAGAGAACTTTGGCAAGAATTCATCAACATCAAAGAACTGTGTAGTGGGCCTTGGGTAGCTTGTGGAGATTTTAATGCCACAAGATATCCAAACGAAAGATCAGAAGGACACAGGATTACAATGCCAATGACTGAATTTTCTGAATGGATCAATGAGAGGGAGTTCATCGATCCTCCTTTATTTGGGGGGTCCTTCACATGGAGAAGGGGGGACAACGGACAACCACATGTCAGCCTCCAGAGTTGATAGGTTCATATTCTCTTCCCAATGGGATGAGACCTTCACACGGATTAAACAGAACATGCTTCCCAGAATAGGCGCAGACCACAATCCAATTATGCTTGAATACGGAGATTTAAATTTGAAGAAGTCTTACTTCAAGTTTGAACAATGGTGGTTAAGGGTGGAAGGTTTCTCAGACAAAGTTAAAGAATGGTGGGCATCTTTCAATATCACTGGTACGGGCTCTTATGTCCTAGCCGCCAAGTTGAGGATGCTAAAGGGGAAGCTACAAGAATGGAAGCTGGAGAATAGGAACAATTGGAATCAGAGAAAAGAGGAAATTCTAAATCAGTTGTCAATTTTAGAAAAGACTCAGGAGTTGAGATTACTATCAGAGGATGAGTTACTTCAGAAACTACATCTTTTAATGGATTTTGAGGATGTTGCAAAAAATGAGGAAATAGCTTGGAGGCAGAGGTCCAGAGTACATTGGCTCAAACACGGAGACAAAAATACCAAGTATTTTCACAGGATGGCTACATCCCATAAAAGATTTAACATTATTGACAAGCTGATGGTGGAAGGGGTTACAGTAACAGATTCAGAAGCAATTAAAGGAACCATAATCAGTTACTACCAAAATTTATACAGAGAAACAGAACAATGGAGGCCGGATCTTAATCTACAGGGAGCGGAAAGCATCACACAGGAGGAAAATGAATGGTTGCAGAGGCAATTTGAGGAAGATGAAGTTTTGAATTGCATAAAATCATGTGCTAGTGATAAGGCCCCTGGACCAGATGGCTTTCCAATGAGCTTTTTCCAAAACTTCTGGGAGATACTGAAGACAGACTTTATGAATGCAGTGAGACAATTTCATGAAAGACATGAAATAGAGAAGAGCCTCAACGCCACCTATGTGGCTCTAATCCCAAAGAAGACAGGAGCTATGGAACTAGGGATTTCAGACCCATAAGTCTCATTAGTGGTGTGTACAAGGTCTTTGGTAAGCTGTTGGCCGAGAGATTAAAGAAAGTGATAAGCAAATTAGTGAACAATCACCAACTGGCCTTCATTCAAGGTAGGCAAATTATGGATGCTGCTTTAATAGCTAGTGAGTGTGTAGACACAAGGATTAAAGGAGAGATCCCAGGAATAATGTGCAAGCTTGATATAGAAAAGGCATATGATCATGTCAATTGGGAGTTTCTACTTAATATTTTGAAGCAGATGGGGTTTGGAGACAAATGGCTTAAATGGATTGGTTTTTGCATCAAAACTGTCAGGTTCTCCATACTTGTTAATGGAGAACCTACTGGTTTTTTTCCTTATGAGAGAGGACTACGACAGGGAGATCCTCTCTCTCCTTTTCTATTTATTTTAGCTATGGAGGGTCTTAACAGTATGGTTAGAGTGGCCAATCAAAATAACTGGATAAAGGGTTTCAATATTGGTAACCAGTTAGGGGTTGATTTGCAAATATGTCACCTTTTATATGCTGATGACACAGTAATATTTTGCGATGCAAAGGCAGAACAAGTCAGTTACATTAGAGCTGTTTTGGTGATTTTTGAGGCTATTTCCGGGCTGGCGGTGAACTGGAGGAATAGCAGCATCTTCCAAGTCAAGGAAATGGCAAATATATATATGTTGGCAAGCATCTTGCAATGCAAGATAGAGCACTTCCCAACTACTTACCTAGGAATGCCTTTGGGGAATAATCACAAGGAGCTTGAGATTTGGGATGGAATCATTGAGAAGACAGAGAAGAGGCTGGCTAATTGGAAGGCAAATTATCTACCTCTGGGAGGAAGAGTCACTTTGATCAATTCTGTTCTAGATGTGTTGCCCACATATGTTATGTCACTTTTCCCTTTACCAGCAAAGGTAGAAGAGAGGTTAGATAAATTGACACATGATTTTCTATGGTCGGGGAATAAAGAAGGAAAAAAAAATACACTTAGTTAAATGGCAGACAGCCTTACTAAGCAAGAAGACAGGAGGTTTTGGCATAAAAATTCTGAGGGTCCAGAACAAAAGTCTACTTTCTAAATGGCTTTGGAGATTCGTGGTTGAAGATCAGGCATTATGGAGAAGAGTAATTCTCAACAAGTATGGGCAGAATGAGGAGTGGGTGTCTAATGCAGTAGATAGCACGTATGGGACATCACTATGGAGATCAATCAGAAATTTATGGCCTAGTCTGAAGGAGAATTTGGTGTTCAAAGTGGGAGAGGGTAACAAAATATTTTTTTGGAAGGACAAATGGATTGGACAGGAGTGTCTAAAGTCGGTCTTCCCAGATCTCTTTACGTTTTGCACCAATCCTGATGCGAAAATTGCTGAGATCTGGTTCCCTCAGGGATGGAATCTCACCTTCAGGAGAAACCTAAATGATTGGGAAGTGGATAGAATCGCTGAACTGCTACTCAGATTGGATGAATTCACAGGCCTTACTACAGAAACAGATGGTATAAGATGGAAACACGACTCTGATGGCAAGTTCTCTGTGTGTAGATTGTATAAGAGAGAGATTATGACTCAATCAGGGGGGATTCTTGGTCTATGGGAACATATATGGAAGTGCAACACCCCAACCAAGGTGAAATGTTTCACCTGGTTGGTCTCCAGAAGGGCATGTCTCACTCAGGAGAAATTCAAGAAAAGAGGCTTCGAGATTGTCTCCAGATATTTTTTTTGTCATGAGAAGGAGGAAACTAACAACCACTTATTCCTACACTGTAGGATTACTGTTCAGGTGTGGCACATGGTTCTCAACATTTCTCAAGAGCCCTGGGTGATGACAGAACATACTGCTGATCTTTTGAGTTGTTGCATTAACATGCTGTATTTTTGGTGTAAACAAGATGGTATAGAAGAAGTAGAACAGTTGGTAGATTTCCTAGGATCTATGTAATTATGGATATAGCTTGTAACTTTTTGGAGGTAGCCAGCATACCCTTAATGCTGAAGAATATAACTTTACCTTTATCAAAAAAAAAAAGTGTCTCTCACTTTGGGTTTTTCCCTCTATTGATCTCACCCTCTCTTGCCTTTTCAACTCAAATTATTATTTTTTGTTGGTTCCTTAAGGATTTATATAAATCCTACTATTAACAATCCTTTAGAAGTAAGATGTAGAAATAAGTTAATTTTTACCAACTTCTTGACAAATTGAGTTTTGATGAGACAAGAAAAAGATCAATTTGTGTAAAAAGAAAAACTCCAAATTTTCCATCTTGGTTTTCCTTGATGGTGTTGGAAACAAAGAAAAACAATAAATCCAAAGTTTCTAAAAATAACTTAATTTTCAAACACTTGAATTTTAGTTATGCAGCTTACCTTTTAAGCTACTTAAAACAATTTAGGTTTTTAGGGGGAAAATGCACAAAAACATTCTCAAACTTTTTTTGGATTTACAGTAATACAATTAATTCTATGCAGGGTTCCTATTACCCCTTGAACTATTTTAAAGTGGAATAAACATTACTCTAAAATTTGATGTGGCATGAATAACCAAAAATACATGATGGTGCTCTACATGCGCCTCTATTTACATTTCTCACTTAAACCCCTTTTCTCTCCTTTTTTTTTAATCATTAAGAGATTTTTTCTCTTTCTTCTCCACTTCAATAGCTGACGTTTTCCCCTTTTCTTTTTTTCTGTTATCCTTACTTCTCAACCTTACCATTCTTTTATTTCATTCTTTATTGTTTTGCTTTCACCTTCTTCCTCTACATTTTTTTTCTTCTTTTTGGTCTTCTCTCAGTGTTAGCAAAGATCATCTCTTTTTAGTTTCTTTAAACTAAATACAATTTTCTACAATAATTTATTTGGGTTCAATCTCTTGTACACAAAAAAAATAAAAAAAAATTCTTGGCCTATTTTTGGAAAAGGTTCCCAGAAAGTTGATTCTTTATATTAGTTTAGCAAATTCGTTGTTGGGTTTTCTTTTTTCGGACATGGAATCTATGATGCAACTGTGTACATATAAATCTAAGATTGCTGGATTACTTATTTGATAAGAAGTTGTTGGGTTTCTTTCAAAAACTATAATAATGGTTCTGATTCACTGGTGGAGGAAGGAAGAGGATTGTGGAGGGATGGTGGTAGCACTGGTTAAGCAAGTTATGGTGTAGATGGTAAGGACATAAGGAGGGCATGAGAGGAGGAAAGGTTGCAGATCTTTCCAAAAGTATTGAAGAAGGACCTTTAAAGATATGTTGTTTTTTAATATTTTGGACACATGGTGTAAAAAGGTTCTACTTTGAGCTGCTATTTGTTTTTGCATGTGCTTGAGGGATGCGCTTACACTGCTCGTGCCATAACGTTTAGGGTGATGTTTATTCTGCTTTAATATTGTTCTAGGGGGTAACAGGACTCTCGCTAAGATTAAGTGTGTTATTGCAAATTAGAGACAAGATTGAGGGTGTTTTTATGTATTTTCTCCTTTTTTTGCCTTGTAAAGAAACTCCTACTACTATAAAGAACGAAACCTTGATAGAACCGCATATCACTTGATAATAATTGGGTTACTTGAAAGAAAAATAAGATAATAATGTAGAAGCGAAATATGAAGATTAAACACAATAATTTAAGATATGCAAAATTCGAGAATAAAATGTCCAAATTTTAATATTAAGTGTTAAGAATCCTAATTGATCTTAGTAATAAAAAATTAGTGGATCAAAGCTAGTTATGATACTAGTAGAGCCAATTCAAGAACTAAGATGGCAAAGTGATCTAGATCCTAATTCGAAGAATTAGAGACAATAAATAGTATAAGACAAATTACCTTCATTTATTTTAATACCAAAGATATCAAGTTAAAAATAAATCTTACCTCCTAAAAGAATCGTTCTTGTAATGTTGTAACATAAATCTTAATAAGCCAATACACAAAGATGTAACAAAAACAATTTCTCAATAATGTTAATAATAATGTTGTTTGAAATAAGTTTTTGTTGAAAACATTTTCAAAAAAAAAAGAAACATTTTTTTGTTGAAAATTGCTTTTAGTTACCGCATTAATTTTCTTTTTAACCTAATAATTAAGTTGATGATGTTTAGGATGATTTGAATTTTAAATTTTTATTAGGTTGTTTTAGTTTTTTGAATTTTAAATTTTGAATTATGCAAAATTTTTGTTGTAAGTTGGCTATTTCAAGCCCTCCAAAGGCTTAGGAAAAATATTGAGAGATATTTTTGATTAATAATTTCAGCCCTTTTTGCTGCACCATCTTTTAAGAAAACCAACAAAAATCCATCCCTATATATAGGGGAAACATATCCAAAATAACATGGGATTTGAATCCTTCTATGGAAATTATAAAAATTAAAACCTACCTAGAAAATTTTAAACGAGGAAAACAAGTAAAAATTAGTATCACACTTCTTCCCAATAGAGCTAACAAAAAAAGGGAATTATTGACTTTGTTCTTGGCTCCAAAATTTCACATGAACTTGACATGTAAACCACCCATGTTGGGCGTGAAATCATCTCTTTTTTGGCAGAATTTTAACTCATTTGTTGGGCATTTTCAACTCCTTTCTTGGGCTACATGTGGGCCTCTCCTCTTGGGTTTCATGTGTCCTCAATCTTCCTCATCTTGAATTTGGACTTGGACCATGAAATTTGCATAGCACTTAATCCACTCTTTGCCATTACTCTTGGGCTTTTCTTCCACGATAAGCACCTTTTGATCTCCCATTGAAGCTCATCAACCTTGTCGTGCATCTCCTTAACTTCCCAAGTTTTATCCAAATCCTCTAATGGAAGCATGCCTCCATAGATGCT
Source organism: Solanum appendiculatum (assembly GCA_018342035.1). NCBI lineage: Eukaryota > Viridiplantae > Streptophyta > Magnoliopsida > Solanales > Solanaceae > Solanum > Solanum appendiculatum. Next base: position 178,942 of record JAGDQO010000392.1, on the reverse strand, counting down.
ATCAAAGGATCTTCTGAGATTTTTTGAACAAGTTTGACGATGGATTTGAGTTTGAGTTAGTTAGTTTTCTGACGGCTACTTTGGATAGATTCTTTCCATGGTTTATAAGGAACTCTAGTTTCTATACGTAGAGATATCAAGATAGAGGTTTAGACAATGTGTACCTTCTGTTTATATGACCCCCCTACATTTGGTCATCAGTGCTGAAAGTATAAGTTCTTTGATACACTACATCCATATAGATTTCTAATATGAATATCATTTGACAAGGATGGGTTATTCCAACTCTGTTGAGCAGAATCTACACTTCTAAGGCCTTATTGCGTAAATGATCCCTTGTTTGACAATTTCATTTCTTCAGTCTGAGCAAAGTATAATTCATTCTCATAACTTTTTCTTCTTGGGCGAGGTATGATTGATTTTCCAACTGTTGGGCAGCATCTACCTGTCCGAGGATTATTGGATATATTGTCCCTGGTTTTAATTCTTTCTCATTTTGAGATATGACAATTTTTTTTCTGCTAGGCCAAATATAATTGATTGTGAATTATATTTAGTAATAATAATAGGATTTATGCTTGTGGGATGGGGGGCTGATGTTTACTTGTTATTCATTAGTTTATCCAAATGGATTTCATTTTGTTTTAGTTGATCGGTACAAGTGAGGCTTTGTCCTCATGGTTTGTCCTACTTGTCATGCACATTAGTTCCATTATGATATAAGCAACCAGATCTTTGGCACTTGTATGTACCAAGTGAAGAATTTGAACAACTTACTCCACCCTAGGAGGTTGATCAACTAACACATTCCCTTGACTTGTTGGGTCAGTGGTGTGTTCTCAGCCATGCTCAAATGTTTTGTAAGACTTGCTCCAGTTTTTTAGTCGATTTGCATACTTCCAGGTTCTTTCATTTACTGCAGCAAACATGGCACCTGGCTTTTATGATGCAACTGCTGAAAGTAATTGAAATAAAGAGCACCCCCCCTCCTTGTTTTATTTGTACGTGGATAACTGGTTTCTGGTTGAATAATGTTATCAGAGTTTGAACAGAAAAGTTCAATGCTGTTTCCAAAAATGGGTGGTGAAATGAACCTAATTTATGCTGAGGTGTTTATTTGCAGTCATTGGTCCCTCTTGGCAGCGTGGAAGAGTTATTGGCAGCATATGATTCGCAGCGCAGGGAGCTTCCACCTCCTGTAACATTCTGGGAATGGGGTTGGACAAAAAGTGCAGAAACGTGGAATGGAAGAGCAGCTATGTTGGCAGTTCTTGTGCTGCTGGTGCTAGAAGTAACAACTGGAGAAGGCTTCCTGCACCAGTGGGGCATATTGCCCTTATTTCGTTAGCCCCTTACATCGTACTCTCGCTGCTCGTCCAATTTGAGAAGGAAACTTCTTCCCTCCCGTCCCTGCTGTCTCTCTTACACATGCATTATACACATACATACACATAAAGGTGGCTGGCTGTTGAGATATTGAAAAATGACAGAAATCGGGAATGAATTAAGTTGCACATTGTCTTTCACTTAGAATGAGCACCCACTCTTGTGCTACCATATATTTCTTCTTTAATCTATGTAGCAGAACAGTCTCCATTTCATTCCCTAGAGGCCAAGTGAGCAGGTTTTGTGAGACATACAGTACATTGAACTGAAGATAGAGAAGGGTGAGAAAGATCAAGGCAGAGAAGAAGCAAAAGAGCAAACTAATCTTCGAAGGTTTGTCATACTTGTATAACTTTTAGCATTTACACTCAACCTGTAAATTTTCCTCAGTTGCTCCAATTTTCTGTAACAAATTCTATGCATTAAGTTATTTGCATACAATGTTGAGATTGGAACAATACTGAGGCAGATGTCTACAATTGTCTTGTATTTGCATAATCTAGATGCTGAAAGTGTGAACAACTGGAAAGTAACTTTCAACGTTGTAAAAAAAGACTAAGATGCTGCTGGATTTATGTAACGTCCATAGTTGCGCTGCCTCTTACATGACTAGGTCGAACAAAAGGGGAAGCTCAAGTGATGTGTATATCCTGTTTGTTTAGGATATCTCAAGGAAAAATTGTATGGTTTTAATGTTAGTTTACTTGAGACTCGGATTATGGTTTGCTGCATTAGTTTACCCAAGAGTTCATTGGAATGTATAGTATCTCGTTCAATATGAGCAATGTTTTGGCACACACATCTTTCTTTTCTACTTGTGTAACACAGAGACATTGAAAGATTTTGTAGTTGCCTCCTTTTTCTCAACTTACTTTCTAAATTAAAAGGTTTCTCTGAGTCAGGTCGATTCCATTAAATGTTTCAGACAGTGCTTGTTGATAACATTCAACTACACATGTAAATTCAATGCGTAGACGATCGTATCCAATATATAACCCAACGAAGAGTAGGGGTCGATCTCACAGAGTACGGATGAATATAATTCACCTTATAATGTGTTTTATTTCACTAGAAGCTTGTACATTGATACAATTTATGCACGTAAGTAAATTGGTCGGGGAGGGGGGAGGGGGTTTGTTTGAGCAACAATTTTTACACGATATTTGAACGTTCACTTAATCACAACAAGATCACAATCACAAATATTACAAGTAATTGGAGACACTTAGGAGTGCCAATATGGATTACAATCTTGAAACTTGGGTATTACTAATTGCTAAAATCAGTTGACTATTAATGGGTAAGCTAGATTAAAGGTAATGATAATTATTTATTAATCAGTCATCACAACTCATATGGATTTTTATCTAACCCCAACATGTACACTCAAATCAATCAAAAACTTCAATTCAACCAAATTATTTCAAGCTTCAGCTGCCAAACGAATTAAATCAAGTCATTATCAACCATCTCTTTTCACTCTAATAGTCTTTCACAAGCAACATTAGAGATCTAAAGTGAACAAGAATTTGCAACCTCAAATTTAAGATGAAAACATAAAGAGACAACTGAATCCATATCATTTAATAAGCAATTAAACAACATCAAATTGTAAATTAATCATCCATACATTGCACACCGCTAAGAATAGGGAGATGAGCTACTCATAACAAAAGGTAAAAGGATTATCCCAAATTATCACTCATAGCAGCTACTTGATTCGAAATCCTAAGAATTAAATCCTCAAGACCTTCAATCTTAAGAAGGTTCTCCCAAATCTTCAAGTACAAATTTCTTCTCCTAATAGAAAGGGGTTTGCAGGGAATACTAGAAAATTCAGAATAGTAAAAAGTGCTTTTTTCTCTCTTCAAAAAGCTATTTATACGTTTACAATATTCTTCACAAAATTGTCCTCGTGTCATTTCGGCAAACTGAGTTAGGATTGCCGAGCAGGTCGGCTATGCGCCAAATGATAGAGTTCTTCGTTAATCTGGCTTCCAAACTTTGATTTTTTTCAGGTGTGTTACATTCAGCGACATTAGACCTTCGCCGAATCACTTCGACGATGCACCGACTTCTCCCTTCCATCGCCAAATTGATACTGACCTGAGGGTTACGAACTGAAATTTCAGTCATATTTTGTCCGATCGGCGATACGCTGAGTCACATTAGGCAATGCTCAACGTTGCCTTTGCCAATTTTTCCATATTTTTGGCTTCTTTTGATCTCTTTTATTTCCATATCATCTTTTTGCTCTCGTAGCTGAAATATAAACACATTTTGATCATAAAAGGATATAATTAGGCATTGAGAACGCTTCTTTGGTGAACTAGAAGTCTAAAATGAGTCCAAAATCCTCAACTCATCACTTGCCGGTAGGGGTGTAACCACACCAAACTCTTGTCACAACCCAAAATCACAAGTCGTGATGACACCTATGTTACCAACCGATAAGTAAGCCAACCCAATAATTTTACCAACTCAATTTAATATGATAAAGTGGAAGGATAAGTGACAAGCAAATATTATGAATACTAAGTCTTTCACAAATATGAAATGCGGAAAAACTAAATACCATCCAAGATTTAGTGTCATAAGTACAAGAACTTCTAAACTAGTATGCAAGTCTAGAACTAAATGACAAATCTAGACGTAAGAATTATCACGTCTGAATACTAATAAAATAATAACTAAGATATAGAGGGAGGTGTGTGCCACGGAACAACCAAGCAGCTCACCACAACTCCAAGATAACTCAAGCTCAACTCTGAAAGCTCCACGAAATGCGCTCGAATTCAAAATTCAATTTGCACCACAAAATAGTGCAGCAAGTGTAGTATGAGTATGAAACCACATGTACCCAGTATGTCTCATAGACCGACAATAAAGAAGTAGTGACAGAAGTATATAAGAAAATAATCCTTTAAATTTACAAGTTCACATTATACCTATTAGCAAAGTTTTCATCAAATAGGATTAATCAAATGTCACGTAGAGTCCAAACACCAATGAAGACTATAATTAAACAAGAATGAAGGTTGTAATGAGATGCAATGAAATGCAACACTATGAAGTGATATGACTCGAATGCCAAGTACTCTCTCAACCATCTATACACGATACTTCTTGGAAATACATCGAGAGTTCGTAACCCATGTGGGACTCACGAGGTCCATATATCGACATAGAAGATCTCCACGTGTCTGTGCGGATGATCTCAACGCACTATCATAAAATCAGACAATCCCTAGTACGGATGATCTCCATGTTCCCAACTTATAATCATAAATCGATTTCAACACGGACGATCTCCACGTGTCAGACCTTTACTCATACCCAATCTCATGTCAATGCATGTGCGTAATATAATATCAATAAAAGGGAACGATGATGCATCTCAATCAATCTAATTTTGGTATGACATATAATCACCTCAACTATCACAAATATACGGGTTCAATGAGGAAGCACAAGCACACAAAAGAAACCAAGTCAATAATACATCAGCTAATGCTCATATGCTTTGGCATTATCGAATTACAATCCATCACTCTATAGTAATAAAATTTCGCTTTATAACACCGGTACTCGTATCAATGCCCGTCACACCATTGGTACGAGACCCCCATCTTTCGCCCTTACCCATTGTCTATTCTATTTTTAATCTTTAATTAGAAAAACTTCCTTCAATGAAGTCTAAAAGTCTTAACATACCTTGAATATCGAACACACGTCACAAATTCTCAAGATTTTGCCTTTCCCTTTAGTAAAGCTTCAGAACATTCCCAATCTATCAAATATGTAATACTCGTAAGTAAATGAGTACGTAAACATCCATGTTATTATATGTCTAGCCTAGAACCAACAACTCACCTGAATATATAATCAAGTTCCTAAATCTTGATGTCAACTAATATGCCAAGTCTCATATTCTTAAATTTTAAGCCTAGGGTTAAGTCTCAATCCCTTCAAGTATCATAAATTCAATGGTATTCATATAATACAATACACTTAATATTTAATTAAATATCTCAATATATCAAAACTTGAATCATAACGTGATAATTATAAGAAGGATCTGAAAAAGAAGGAAAAATCAAAGCAAATATGAAATAATACGTAAATTGTGAAAAACTACAATTGCAGAAACCTCAATTTATTCACCCTATACTTCTCTAATCACCTCAAGCCACTTACCCAATCATTGGTCAATGATGGCCACATAGATATTGTCTCCCCCAACCCCAAAGTAACGCTGCAACTAGAAATTTCCCCGATCCAAAATATGGTTCAACCGGAAAGAATCCAATTCATATCTATCTATTCTAATAATTAAAATAATACTACTCTATCTCATCTATATACTAGAATTTAATGCTTATAATTAATAACTAATTATGGGAATAGAGGTAAACCTTTTATCTGAAGCGCTTCGGTCCTCCTTGATTTGTATTCGACGCCGCCCAGGCTAGTTTCTGCCTCTTTCTTCTTTTTATCTTTTCTAAAATAATTATGTACCAAAAGTGATAAATCCACTAACTTATTTTAACATTAATGGGTCTAGTATAAGGTATTAATTAAATTTCAGACTTGATCCCATTAACTATCAATTAAAATAAATTACTTAATAAATACCCATTAACTAAATAGTCGTAGTTACCGAATAGTTCAAAATTTTCATTCAAAATTTTATGGAAAGAGTCAAAACAGTTCTAATGCTCAAAATGACCTAACAGGTCGTTACATCATCTACCACTAAAACAAACGTTCGTCCTCGAGTAAAATAATATAAAGTACTTAAACACTCAGAAACATTGGAATATGTATTATGCATGTTTGACTCAATCTTCCAAGTAGTTTCTTCAATCGGACAATGTTTTCATTGAACCTTTACTAGAATAATTTCTTTCGACCTCAACTTTCAAATTCACCTATCCAAGATGGTTACCAGTGACTCCTCAAAAGTCAAATTCTGATCAAGTAACACTAAATCCGATCTAATCATATAAGAACCATCCTAATGGTACTTTTCAACATCGAAAAATAAAAGACAAGGTGAACACCTGACAAACCATGCGGTAAAGCCAACTCGTAAGCCACCTTGATAATACGCTGAACAATCTCAAAAGGACCAATATTCCATAGGTCAGCTTTCCCTTCTTTCCAAATCTCATCACACCCTTCATAGGTGAAACCTTTGGTAGAACTCGCTCTCCAACCATGAATTCCAAATCAAGAACCTTTCGATCTGCACAACTTTTTTACCTACTATGAGTCGTGAGAAGCTAATTTTGAATCAACTTGATCTTATCCGAGAAATCCCTCAACAAATTTATGCCTACGGCCTAACCTCAAATGCATCAAACCAATCAATTAAAAATTGACATCTCCTACCATACATTGCCTGAATGGTGCCATCGCAATACTCGAATAATAACTTATGTGGTATGCAATCTCTGCTAAAGATAAAAACTGATCCTAATTATCACCAAAGTCAATCACATAAGCTCGAAACATATTCTCAAGGACCTGAATAATCTGTCTCAGATTGACCGTCGGTCTGAGGATGAGAGGTTGTGCTAAGATCCACCCGAGTACCCAACTCCTTCTGCATAGACCTCCAGAAATGAGATGTAAGCTATGTACCTTGATGAAATAATAGAAATGAGCATCCCATACACCTGAACTATCTCCCGAATATAGATCTTGGCTAACTTCTCAAAATTATAAGTAGTCTGAATCGGTATGAGATATGTAGACTTTGCTCAATCAATCCACAATGACCCATATAAATCAAACTTTACCTAAAGTCTGTGGCAACCCTACCACAAATTTCGGAGCAATCATTTCCCACTTCTACTCTAGTATGGGCGTCCTTTGAGTAACACCTCAAGGCTCTTGGTGTTCATACTTCACTTGCTGATAAACGATACATCTTAGTAGACTTTGGATGAATATAATACTTAAAACTATAGGCCTACTCCATGATCAGTCTAGTCAACTCACCTATCCGAAGAACATAAATACGATCTTTTATCCTCAAAACTCCCTCACCATCAAGAATTTCCTCCTTGACTTCTCCTTGTAACACCTTGTCTCAAATCTTACATAAATTTCCATCACCAAACTGTTGAACCCAAATTTGGTCCAATAAGGGCTACCTCACCTCCATGTAAGCTAAAACTTTACCAAATTTTAAAATATCAAATCTCATAAAGTTATTGGATAAGGATGGATCATTCATAGTCAAAAGACGCTCTCTCACCTGTAACAAACCTAGACTATCCATACCTACTGCATTTCGACTCAAGGCATCTACTATCACTCTTTTCCCCAATGTTAAGGGGTAGTAACTGCATAGTCCTTGAGCAACTCTAACCATCTCAGCTATCTCAAATTGAGATTTTCTATGATTGAATATATATTGGAGACCACGATGATCCTTGGAAACCTCACAACGCACACAATAAAAGTAAAGTCTTCAAATCTTTAGTGCAAACACTATAACTGCCAACTCTAAGTTATAGGTAGTATAGTTCTTCTCATGAACCTCCAACTACCTCCAACATAAACTATCACCTTCCCCTTCTACACCAATACACAACCAAGATCAATCCGAGAAGTATCACAATATACAATAAAACCATCTCCTTCCACGAGTAGAGTCAAAATCAAAATAATAGTCAATTAAATCTTGAGCTTTTGAAACTCACCTTACACTCATTAGACCACTGAAAAACCACATTCTTTTGGATCGACCTAGTCAATACAGATGCAATAGATGAAAACCTTTCCACAAATTGTCAATAATAATCTGCAAAACCTAAGAAACTCTAAATCTCAGTAATGGAAAGAGGTTGGTCCCAATTACGAACTGCCTCAATCACCTTAGGATCTACCATAATACTTTTCTTGAACACTACATGGTCCAAATATGCCACCAAACTAATCAAAATTAATCTTCTTCACATTTTAAAGAACAATCCTCAAATGATGATCGTGATCCTCCCTACTACGAGAGTATACCAATATATCATCGATGAAGATAATAACAAAAGAATCCAAGTACGATAGAAACACCCCATGAAGATATACTTGATCTAATAAATCCCTTACTCAACAAGTCTTGTTGCCTTTCTTTCAATTCGATGGGCACAGTCCAATAAGAAATGATAGAAATAGGCTAAGTGTCCAACTCTAAGCCAATACTAAATTCGATATCAAGACCAGGTGAAATACTCCTGAGAACTCTTTTACCACTCAAACTGATTCTAAAGGAGAATTTTCGATACTCGTATCACAAACATAAGTCAAATAGGTGATGCATCACTTTTCTTATTACCAGTTGAGACTTCACAATTGAAAATACCCTTCTCGGATAAGTACTGAGAGTTTCCTACCACTTCAATTTAGGAATACTTGACAAATCTGAGGTTATGTCTTGACCTGATAGTATGAAAATGCATGATAGAGAGAAATTTAATTCATATTCAAAAGAACTAAGTTTTTCCACGTGTCATGTACTACCAAGTCAACAATATAGGATTGATGTAATCGATCTACCACTAAGAACCATCTAAAGGTATAGGAATATGTATAGACATTGGAGAAGAGTCACAAAACATATTCAAATCCAAAATAAGGTACGTACTTATGTAAAATGAAGAAGATCCACACTTGAAATAAAACTATAGTCAATCGAGAGCATATCGAATGATACCTTGAACAACCTTGGTCACTCCAATATAGTTAGTTATTTATTGATGTAATATTTCCAATCACTAGTGTATTGGTCTATGATCTATATAGCCATTCATAACTACTATACATACGTCTCTATAGATGTCCTCATATAGCTTCATACAAGTATCTCTTCCAAAATTCTTTAACTAAATCCTTCTCCCCTCTTACTTTCAATTAATATTACTGATCCTCAATTCAATATTTGAAAGGCTTCTCGCAGTATGAATTTATCACTATTTATCATTAACCCTCCATTTAAATGTCCTTGCTGACTAATATCCAATTTAGCCTTTTATAATCTCTTAATGTATTAGACTTAATCCACCTTTTGACTTCTATCAAATGAATATCAATGTGGCCATCATGCCATCCAACTTGAACTATTCAAATTATCTTCAGTATACCTCCACTCCAAAGGATAAAAATAAAATCCGTCATACGAATCTTATAACAAGTCTTACCCTCTCAAATGTCATTAGAAGTGATCACATTTTATGTCTTTGTCCTTCCTCAACTTCTCCTCATAGCTTACCATGATCACTATCCTCTTATTCAATCAATTGATCTTCCTAATCTTACACTTCTCTTCAAGACATTAACATTATACCATTTTATTATTGAATTGTTCACTTATCATAAACACGTGTCATAAAACTTTCCTAAAAAATTCAAATGAAGTTCAAGTATCCTTGTCTAAATCACACCTCGACCAACCCATTCTTATTATTCTCAAACTTCTGAATATCAACCTTTAAAATTACAAAGCTTATTACCATGTTATTTTGCTAACCACTAATATCCATACTATACCGCATCACGTCATTCCCCACTATGAAGGTTGAATTTGAAAATGTCTCCTCACTATTGGTGAGAGAATGGAACAAAAATGCTTTACCTTAAACCAAATCACATATACATGATAAGGAATGCATCAATGAAAGTTTCCTAAAGTCCTATAGCCTCTCGAAGATAAGTAACGTATGTCTCCGCACTGATTCACAAGAATCTACTAGACTCAGCTCTTGAACTCATGAGACCGCTGAACCTAGGCTCTAATACCAAATTGTCGCGATCCAAAATCACAAGTCGTGATGGCACCTATGTTCCCAACCGATAGGTAACCCAACCTAATAATATTACCAACTCAATTTAATATGATAAAGAGGAAAGGTAAGTGACAAGCAATATTCTGAACACTAAGTCTTTCACAAATATGAAATGCAGAAAAACTGAATACCACCCAGATTTAATGTCATAAGTATAAGAACTTCTAAACTAGGATGCTAGTCTAGAACTAAATGAAAAATCTAGATGTAAGGAATATCTGAATACTAATAAAATAATAACTAAGACATAGAGGGAGGTGTGGGCCATGGAACAGCCAACCATCTCACCACAACTTCAAGATAACTCAAGCTAAACTCTGAAAGCTCCACAAAATGCACTCAAATTCGAAATCCAATCTACACCACCAAAGAGTGCAGCAAGTGTAGTATGAGTACGAAACCACATGTACCCAGTATGTCTCATAGACCGACAATGAAAAAGTAGAGACAAGAGTATATAAGAAAATAATCCTTTAATTTTACAAGTCTACATTATACTTATCAGCCAAGTTTTTATCAAATAGGGATAATCAAATGTCACGTAGTGTCCAAACACCAATGAATAAAATAATTAAAGAAGAATGAAGTATGTAATGAGATGTAATGCAATGTAACACTATGAAGTGATATTTCTTGAATGCCAAGTGCTCTCTCAACCATATAAACACAATACTTCTCAGAAATACATTGAGAGTTCATGACCCATGGGGGACTCACGAGGTCCGTAAACTAACACAGACGATCTCCACGTGTCTGTGCAGACGATCTCAACATACTATCATAAAATTAGATAATCCCAGCACGAATGATCTCCACGTGACCAACTTATAATCATAAATCGATCTCAACACGAACGATCTCCACGTTAAACCTTTAATCATACCTAATCTCATGTCAATGCATGTGCGCAATATAATATCAATAAAATGGAATGATGATGCATCTCAATCAATCAAATGTTGGTATGACATATAATCACCTAAACTATCACAAATATATGGCTTCAATAAGGAAGCACAACCACAAAAGAGAAACAAAGTCAATAATACATCAGTTAATGCCCTTATGCTTTGACATTCTCGGATTACAATCCATCACTCTATAGTAATAAACTTTCCCTTTATAACACCGGTACTCGTACCAATGCTCATCACACCATTGGTACGAGACCCCCATCATTCGCCCTTACCCATTGTCTATTCTATTTTTAATCTTCAATTAGAAAAATATCCTTCGATGAAGTCTGAAAGTCTTAACATACCCTGAATATCGAACACGTGTCACGAATCCTCAAGATTTTGCCTTTCAGTTCGTAAAGCTTCAGAACATTTCTAATCTATCAAATATGTAATACTCATAAGTAAGCGAGTATGTAAATATTTATATTATTATATGTCTAGCCTAGACCCAAGAAATCACCCGAATATATAATCAAGTTCCTAAATCTTAATGTCAACTAATATGTCAAGTCTCATATTCTTAAATTTAAGCCTAAGGTTAAGTTTCAATTCCATCAAAAATCATAAATTTAATGGTATTCATATAATACAATACACATAATATTTAATTAAATATCTCAATACATCAAAACTTGAATCATAACGTGTTAATTAAAAGAAGGATCTGAAAAAGAAGGAAAAATCAAAGCAAATACGAAATAATACGTAAATTGTGAAAAACTACAATTGCAGAATCCTCAATTTATTCACCCTATACTTCTCTAATCACCTCAAGCCACTGACCCAATTGATAACGTCCAAATATACTTCTTGAAAAGAAATATAAACGGAAGTTTGCAATATATTTACCCAACTATGAGTCGGGGTCGATCCCACAGAGAATATGGAAGAATATTATCAATAGCAAAATTTAACTTGATAGTCGTTATTTAAAAGGGGGGGATTTGTATTGAGACAAAAAATAAAAAGAATAAAAATAGCTTTGAACTAAATATTTATTTATATTTAGATTATTAAAAGTAACTTGGAATGTGTTCCCCATGATTTCATAACATAGCAACAATATTATACTAGTAATCTATTTCAATTTTAGCATGCAAGATCGGTAAGTTAAGTATCTCAAAAGTGATTAGTCCTCAAAATAGGGAATTTCACCATGCAATTTGGTCGGTCTATGGGTGTGTGATATACTAACTCTTACCCTTGACCCCAGATTAGCTGTCACAGAGATGGTTCAAGCTATTAGATGACGGATAATCACACCAAATCTCCGTTATTAAATCTCTTTTCTTATTCGTTACTTTCTTGGTCGGGCAAGTAAGAATAAGGAGGGTTCTAACATAGACTTTCTTTAAAAAACAATCAAAGCGAAGAGATTAACAATACATGCTTAAAAATTATTCAAGAATCACTTTTTACATTAACTTACTTTGATAATTCATCATGATACCCACAACCCTAGTTATGAAATTTAGCTACACATTATCTCAAAAACACATTCAAAATTTATTGAAATAAATGTGTTTGTATTAATCATGAAAAGTTAATTAGAGCAATGGATAAAATATCTTTCAATAATCACGAGTACAAATAAATAATAAATGAGAAGAAAAAATAAACCAAAGTTTTGATACACCCAAATTATACCTCCCTAAAGAAGTATAAGCGGTCGTTGTTCAAATAATGAATCTAATAGAGGTTAGGATCGATTCCACGAGGAATGAGGTCTAGACTTAGGCTAATTAACTGTTGATTGTACTTTTAGTCAGATTATTTCCATAAAAGGGGGGTTCTGTAACACAAAATATTAATTGATTCAATTCGGTAACAAGTAACCAAGTAAACAGAATTAACGTTTTGTAAAATCAATGAAAGATGAAACTAGGGTGTATGTGTTCCCCACAAGTTCTTAATGCAGTAAACCTTATATTAGTAACCTTGTCTAGTGTTTAACATGCAAAGTCGATAAGTTATGTATCTCCTAAGTGATTGGTCGTCCAAATAGGGAATTTCACAAACTTGGTCGGTCTACAGGTATGTACTTTACTAACTCTTACCCTTGACCCTAGATTAGCCTTCACAGAGGTGGTTCAAGCTATTAGACGATGGATTGTCCTAGTGATGAGTGGTAGATTTACACTTATTTGAGACCTATTTAGCTCAACAATTAGTGTTCTGATTGCCTAATTATGTCCTATTCTAATGATATTTTTGTTATTTGTATATAGTAAGGCTAAAGGACAAGGCAAGGATGAATGTTTGAAAGAATAAACAAAAATATTAAAAGACGTGTAAACTCCATATTGTTGATCGCCTAGCAATAAGGGCGGATCGCCCAATGAGATTAATCTCGCCTAAGTTGATAGTGCACAACACTTAATTTATTAAGGTAGGTCGGTGAACAAAAAGGGAAATGGCAATGCGCCAAATGATAAAGGCGAACTTGCTGACCATCACCGAAGGTGACACAGTACAAGGATAAAAACTGAAGGCTTAAAAGGTGAACAAAGGTGGTACTTGGCGATTCACCGAGCATGAAAGCCAGACTCGAGCGAGCCCACTGACTGAGGTTCAAACATCTGAAGCCTAGAGCAAGATAAAGGTGAACTGATGAGCAGTTGGCGATCCGCCCATTATGATCGGTGAGCCCGACTAATATCGCCCAATGGTCACGCATTGAGTTTTGGGCCAACTTTTGGGGAAATGATAAATAGCCCAAATGAAAGGAAAAAGAAGAGTTCAAAGAAATTCTGAGTTGAGAACAATAGTTAGAGAGAGAAATACTTTACCTTGTGAAGAACACTTTCTAGTTTTGGGGGATTTTCAACTTTGTTCTTGAAATTGATAAATTGAAGTTGAATTCAAAGTGGGTTTGCTTGTGATTACTTAATTCCATGTTACCCATGACTTTTCTCATGGAAGATATATATTCTTTACTTTTTGTGAGGAGTGGCTAAAGCCCAAGATCTAGGGGTTTAATTATGGGGTTGGGTGTTGATTTAGTTTAGTGGGTATTGTGCTATGCTCTAGTTTTCTGTTGTTCATACATGGACTTGGGCTAATTAGTATGGGTTAACTTATAGGTTAAGGTTGCAAAATTAATTCCTATCTCCGATCTCGGGTTGATGCTCGAAAGAGATTTATTAACTAGGAATTTAGGTTTGATGTATGTAACTTGTTTGAAAATAGAGGTTATGGATCGGATCTATTTGCCCTATTTCAGCATCGAAAGAGAGAAGTAAGGTATTTTGTTTTTTAGTATAGCACATAGATGAGATCGAAAGGAGATTCTATGATATGATTCTTTGATGCTTTGAGATCAAAAGAAGATTAGTGTCATTGAACATGAACAAACCTATCCATGAATGTTCATCGCTATAGAGCAACAAAATTACCCCTATTGACATTGATTTCCAATCCCCGCAGCCCTAGATTACTTGTTATTAATTGAAATTTCTGAAATCTTAGTTTAATTGCAACTTGTGATTACAAAATCTTTTTATCAAATTTGCTGAAATGATCCACCTACTTGGTTTAATGCTGTAAATGAATAAATTTACATTCCAAAGTTTTTGATAGAATTTCTAGCCCTGTATGTGAGATTCGACCCCGACTCTTTGTTGGGTATTTTTATTGACAACGATCGCTTACTTTTTTAATTGGTTTTGAAGAGTTCTTTGAGAGTTATCACCAAGTATGACTAACGGGGCAAGTTCTAGAATGGCATATATACCATATGAGTGACCAAATAATCTCACACACACATGGCACATTGTTTCACTTACCAATTCGTCAATGTTTCTGGTTTATGCTTCAACTTAAATCATGCTATCTTATCGGCTCCTATCATGTAATGCAAAGATCCTACATAGTTGACTTATAAATCACAGTGATATAGCACAAAGCACAAAAATTTGGAGGTGTATCAATTTCATGCAATACTGCCATCATGCTTTTGTTTCTAGTCTGCTCTTACACTCAACATCCTAAACATGTCGATTCAACAAAAAGTAAATCCTTGGGGAAAAATAACACATGCGAGAAAACCCCAAGGCATGATCAGAGTGTTTGAGTTATCCAGACTTCACCCTTTACACTCATTACAGGTTCACCCCACCCCCACATAAAATAGAGTGCAATAACCTTAATGCACAAAAATAAAGAACAAAGGGTGAAGAAAAACTTATGGCCCCTACGTGCCGAAGAACTAGATGGAGGCATGTGGTTCCGCTGACAGGGGCCCCGGTGCATCAGTGTGCGCCTCTGTAGTAGTTTGTGGGAAGCTAGCAGTAACACCCTCTAGAATAATCTGAGGGGCACCATCAGTAGTGTTCCTCGATCATGATGCTCTGGCTACCTGCTACCATACTCTCTCCAATATTAACTCCTCATCAACTCTCGACTGATGCTGAGCTGACTCAATCTCACGATGCTCTTTCTTTCTCATGTGCCGCTCCTTAACCCCCTCAGTAGTATTATCATCGGTCCTTTTGCGCTTCCTAGATGCACGAGAGAGGTTGGTATAACCAAATTAGGCAAAGATAACATCACCTCTAGCATCTGTAGGTGAAGGATCCAGTGCAGAAGAAATTACAGCTGCCAACTCATCAACATTAGCTTGAAATTTGGTCAACTTCGTCTAGAATTTTGTAAGATCAGCACTCAACGTAATCTGGGGCCGAGCTAGCATCCGCAACTAGAAGGCATCTATACTCCGCTGTGTGGCCTGAGTCTTCTCCACAACCACAAACTTCGTCCTTGTTTGCGATTCATTAACAACTCTCTGCATCCAGGGTCGAAGATTCTACAGCAACAGGGCCATCTAAGTCTCTAGCTGCTGAAGTCTAGCTATGGGCAAAGTAGAGAGACCCGATGTAGTGGAAACACATGGTGTGCTATCAGTCTAGATGGAAGTAGATGGAGGAGCAGTCCCAGCAGGTTCAGTAGTATGGGCTGAAATATCTCCCTCTCCGGGCTGCTCCTGTGCGGGTACCTCACCCATAACTGACATATCAATCTGGATACCACATCTCGAGGCCACCGGGTTGGCCTCATCAAAAATTAGACTGACATCCACGGTCTTAGTCACCTCAATCATTGCATCAACTATAATCAATGGGACCGTAGCCTCTCTTCATAGGCGGAAGATCAGGCATGGGAACTGAAGAGTAGTAGTCTTCCAAAAAGCCCTCTCGTGGATCTCAACAGTCAATATACAGGCGAAGTCAATCTCATGGCCTGCCATCAAACAAGCTACCATCACAGCCTGGTCCAATGTCAACTGATTGTCTACCATAGTAGGAGATAGTCAAGTACGGACAATGGACCACCAAAACTTCCCAGCAAAATTTAGGGAAGCCTTCTCGATAGGGGCCGAGATATCACGAACCCTCTCGACATCAACCCCCTGATCAGCTATATAGTCGGCTACCCGTACAACAAGTCTTCATTCTGGGCCACATCCCTCATGGCTTCTCTGTTCCAAACTAACTGCATCCGGTAGTCAAACTCCACTATAGAGATGGGCTGCTCATGTGATGGACCGTAAATAAAATGGTGGACCGTGCGCTCAGAAAGATCTACGAGAATGTCCCGTACCAAAGTGATCAGAAGTGGGGGCTAATACAACTCCTTGGTCCTCACATGTAATGCATTCTTCACTGTAGCCGCATATGAGGCATAAAATTCTCAAACCATAATAACACAATATTTTCCCGGCGAGTCAGCCATCCACTCACACCTGTGCCTCTTGAATAACTCATGAATACCCGGGATAGTGTGAAGACCCCCGGTGAGTACTTTTGGCTCCTATGTGATGGGCCGGACATTCTTATTTTTGGCATTTTGATGGATGGCATCCAAATAAACCTGAAACATGCCCTTGACACACCACCGGTTTGGTTCACCCACAACTTGAATTGGCTCAGAAGGTCTAGTGGGTGGTGCATCATTTGCCTTTCTGGACTGGGATGAGCCAGAATCAGACTCTGAACAGGACTGCGATTCGGAGCCTGACTCAGACTGTGAGCCGGATGCCAACCCTGCCTGTGACATAGCCTCTTTGCTAGAAGTGTCAGTTCCCTCTTCAGACTGGGGAATCGCTCCCTATAAAGGTTCAGCCATACCAACCGGGTCCAAAACCACTTCAAGTTATTTTGTGTGTTGCCGCGTGGTCCGGAGTTCTATTATATTCAAACCCACTTTGCTCATCCTCGAAGGTTTCGTTCACCAATTGAAATTTTTAAGTGGTCTCAGCCTAGGAAGAAGATGCGGTGGACTTGCCTCCTCTTCTTGAAGTACCTTTCGGTGGCATAGTACATGTGGAAGACTTGTTAGTACCATAAAAATGCTAAAAGAAAGCAAGAAAAACTGAAAAACACACAACAAAACTAAAAATTTTTCAGAAATATCACTATTTTTGGTTCTATGGGTGAGTTCCTACGGGCCGTAGAACCCAACCGTAGAAAAGGAGGCAAAATTTTAGGTTCTGAAGTTGGAACTAAGTTTGACAGTACGGTTCGTCAAAATTTCTATGGAGCGTAGGTTAACCCCTAGTTCCAAACTTAGGCTATTGGATTAATGGAAACTTTCTATGAGGGTCAACTACGGGCCATAGAATTTTCTATGGTCCGTAGAAGACCCTCGTCGGTCACTACATGTCAAACTAGTTCCTATTTCATGTGTAATTGTATAGTTTAATTCAACTAACAACCCAATCTATCTTAAATCATGTTTTGCTAATTCTAATTCATCAACAAAATCTCAATAAGTAACCATCATCTCATGGGTTATTTACAAGCATTAGACTAATATTTAACCCCCGGTCAAGTTTCAATCCAATTTAATATATGCAAAGTTCATGACACATATTCACCCAAATGGCTAAACACACTTACTATCATCCCACGGGTTGTTTTACACTATTAACTCCACAATTTAACTAACAAGATCACAACCCTAGGTCAAGTCACAACTCCAAATTTCAATCAATTGTACTTAAACAAAAGTGAAATTCATACCTTTCAAAATTAGATATAAGTTGTGTGTGTGCGGTTTAGATGCCAAAGAACTCAAATGCCCTACTTCACTAGGACCCGCAGCTGCTCGTAGTTGAAATCTGGAGGGTGAGAATTTTGGAGAGGAAGTCGGAAGGAAAAAGAAGATGGGGAAGAAGAAGAAGAGAGTAGAGTGTGTGGGTAAACTTGATAGATGAATGTAGCGGTTGATGAAGGGGTGGAAATTGTGAAGGGTTGTAACGGTTTGGGAGTTATGGTAATGGGGGATGAATTTTTAAAATGGGGGGTTTTAATTGAGGAGGGTTCGTGGGTCGGGTAGCCTCTTTTAATTTTCAAGGCTCGACGAAGGCCCGTCTATGGACCTTCGGGTATCCTACGATTCGTAGAAGACTTCCGTCATTTGACTCTATACTTGGCAAAATTTTAGAAACATACCTGGAGTCTACAAGTATATACTACGGACCGTAAGAATTTAAACGGTCTGTACTGTGCACTCATAGACCTAAAGCTGCAACTGTGTTTGGACTTAAATTCTACGAATGCCATCTACGATTCGTTGAATAAACTACAAATCATAGATGGGACCCGTAGAACAAGTCCTTAATGGTTTTTATTTTACCAAGGTTCTATGAACAGGGCCTACAGTCCCTCAAAATTTCTGCGATCAGTAGGACCCTCTGCACTTAAAATTTTTCTAGATTTCTCTTTCTTTCCTGCATATGTAGAAAACAATAGGCCATCCTTTTACTTTTTCTTGACACTATTTTGACAAGGACCCTGAGTTAACCTATACTAGCCTAAAAATAAAAACTAAAAATTAGAAAACTTCAAACATAGCTAAATTTACATCTTGGGTTGCCTCCCAAGTAACGCTTGATTTAACATCGCGGCACGGAACATATTTCTTGATTACTTAGACTTCATCGAGATTCCATTCTCCAGTCACCTCTTTCACTTCTTCTTGTTGTTCCATGGAGAGTTTTATCCTTTGGCCGTTCACCTTGAACCTTGTTCCCTCATCATTCTCAAGTTCAATCGCTCCGCGTGAAAACATTTGCACTGCCCGAAACGATCTCATTCACTTGGACTTGAGTTTTCTAGGAAATAAGTGTAGCCTTGAATTGAATAGAAGTAGGGGTGTACATGACTGGGTTGGTTCGGATTTTTCAAATATCAAACCAAACCATTTGTGTCAAAAATTTAAATTTATAAACCAAACCAAACTAATAAAACTCATTTTTTTTGGGTTTTTCAACCTCGGGTTGGTTTGAGTTTTTCAAATACCAAATCAAACCTTTTATGTCAAATTTTTAAATTTTTGAATCAAACCAAACTAATAAACGTTGAACGTTTTTGGATTATTGATTTTTTCCAGTAAAGTATTCATACAAACATATAATTAACTTGTGCTCCAAGTATCTAAGGTGTTTCTTAAAAAAATAACACAAAAAATGAGATGAGTGATGACACTAAAATATTCAATAAAAAAAAATAATGAAATCGTATAAAATAAATATTGCAAATTGATAAGTCATAATGAAAATGATCATAATTTAGAAGTACTAAATCATGGTAAAATAAGCCTAATAAGTATTCATTACATGATCAAACATTTTAAAAAAAAATTAAAATTAGGTTATGTATTTTAAATGTCTAAGCCAATGTAAAACTAAAGAACAACTATTCAACATTATTGTTATTCTTAGTGTTGAATTAATTTATTTTGTTAGCATTAGTATTGATTTGATTTTGAATTGAGCTTTATTAGAGTTACTAATATCTATGGACTATGACCTTTATTGGACCATTCAAAATTCTAGGTTTCAAAAAACTTGAAAAAATATGTTAAAATATAAAAATTATAAAAACGTATAAGTAATATTTATAAATTACATCAAAGTAAATACTTTTATATGTAAAATAAGTTTTAAAAATTATATATATAATGTCGGGTTGGTTTGGTCTCGGGTTGACTTTTTAAGTTAAAACCAAACCAACCCAAGTATAGTCGGATTTTTTTCCAATACCAAACAAAGTCAAACCAAACCATTAGTCAGGTTTTTTTTGTTTGACTCGATTTGCGATTTGGTTTGCTTTTTGGTTCGCTTTTTGGTTCAATTTTGTACACCCCTAAATAGAAGAATCAAATCACCAGGAGCAAATTCATGGTTTTTATTCTTTTGATCATGGTACTTCTTCATCTTTTCTTTATATAAGGCTGAACTTTCATATGCTTTCAGGCGAAACTCATTAAGTCTGTTTAGCTCATTCAACCTCTGATTTGATGCAGCATCCCAATCTAGATTCAACATCTTGAGTGCCCACATAGCTTAGTACTTTAGCTCTACAGGCAAGTGACAAGATTTCCCAAATACAAGTTGGTAAGGAGATATACCTATGAGAGTCTTGAATGCAGTACGATATGCCCATAGAGCATCATCAAACAATTATGAAAACGTATAAGTAATATTTAGAAATTACATCAAAGTAAATACTTTTATATATAAAATAAATTTTAAAAATTATATATATAATATCGGGTTGGTTTGGTCTCAGATTGACTTTTTTTAGTTAAAACCAAACCAACCCAAGTATAGTCGGGTTTTTTTTCCAATACCAAACCAAGTCAAACAAAACCATTAGTCGGGTTTATTTTTTGGTTTGACTCGATTTGCGGTTTGGTTCGCTTTTTGGTTTAGTTTTGTACACCCCCTAAATAGAAGAACCAAATCACCGGGAGCAAATTCATGCTTTTTAATCTTTTGATCATGGTACTTCTTCATCTTTTCTTTATATAAGACTGAACTTTCATATTCTTTAAGGCAAAACTCATCAAGTCTGTTTAGCTCATTCAACCTCTGATTTGATGCAGCATCCTAATCTATATTCAACTTCTTGAGTGCCCACATAGCTTTGTACTTTAGCTCTACAGGAAAGTGACGTTGGTAAGGAGATATACCTATGGGAGTCTTGAATGCAGTACATTATGCCCATATAGCATCATCAAGCTTTCTCGACCAATCAGTTCTATTCGCATTCAGACTTTGCAAGGATTTGCTTAATCTCTTTATTTGACATTTCAACTTTCCCACTAGATTGCGGATGATAAGAAGTTGCCACATTATGCTGAACACCATACTTCTCAAGCAACAACTTGAACAACTTATTACAAAAGGGAGAACTTGCATCGCTTATAATCGCCCTTGGTGTACCAAATATGGAGAAGATATTCTTTTTCAGGAATGCGGTGACACTCTTTCCTTCATTGTTTGAAAGCGCAACAACTTCCACCCATTTAGATACATTGTCAACCGCTACAAGTATTCACTTCATCCCATTCGAACTGACAAATAGATCCATAAAGTCAAGATCCCAAACGTCGAACAATTCAATCACCAAAATAAGAGTAAGTGAGAGTTCTTGATTCCTTGAAATACCTCCTTCTCTCTGACAACAATCACAAGACTTGGCAAAATCATGAGCATATTGGTGAATGGTAGGCCAATAATACCCACACTGCAAGATCTTGTGAGCAGTCCGGATACCACTATGATGACCACCAACAAGAGACGAATGTCAAGCTTCCAATATACTCATCATCTCAACCTCAGGAACACAGTGACAAATAATCCCATCGGCACAGACACGGAAAAAATAAGGCTCTTCCCAGAAAAATTTATTCACATCAAACATGAAATTTCTTCTTTGGTGGAACGACAAATCCGAAGGCACAACATCAATCGCCAAATAATTAGCGAAATCTGCGAACTAAGGGATAAGATCAAAAGAAGTAGCCAAAACCTGTTCGTCTGGGAATGTATCATCTATCTCAACTCCATCAACAAATTTCAACATTTTTCTTCTAATATGGACAAGTGATCAGAACCTTGATTTTCAGTCCCTTTTCTGTCTTTCACTTCGAAGCTGAATTCTTGCAACAAAAGCACCCATCGAATTAGTCTCAGTTTATCATCCTTCTTTGCCATAAAATACCTCAAAGCTGCATGGTTAGTATGCACAATAACTTTAGTGCCAAGCAAATAAGATCTAAATTTCTCGAACGCAAAGACTACAACAAGCAATTCTTGTTTGGTGAGAGTGTAGTTCTTTTGAGCAACATTTAGGGCTTTGCTCGCATAGTAAATGGGATGAAGAATCTTTTCATGCCTTTGCCCAAGTAATACACCAATTGCCACCACTCGCATCACACATAACTTTGGACGGTTGTCCCCAATTTGGTGAAATAATGATCGGTGCATAAATCAACTTCTCCTTTAATTCTTCAAATGCTTTCAGACAAGAATCATCAAACTTGAACTTTGTCTCCTTTTCAAGTAACTTGCATAGTTGGTGCGCTATCTTGGAGAAATCTTTGATAAATCTTTGATAAAGACCAACATGTCCTAGAAAGCTTCTAACACCCTTCATAGAGATAGGTGGGGGCAACTTTTCAATCACCTCGACCTTTGCTTTATCAACTTTATGCCTTTGTGAGAGATCCGATGACCCAGAACTATGCCTTCCTTCACCATAAAGTGACACTTCTCCCAATTTATCACAGGATTGCATTCTTTACATCGTTTCAGAACATCACCTAGATGAGCCAAGCAATCATCAAACGAGTCACCTACCATGGAAAAATCATCCATAAATACCTCAATAGTGTCTTCCACCATGTCTAAGAAGATGGATATCATACAATGTTGGAAAGTCACGGGTGCATTACATAACCCAAATGGCATCCTCTTGAAAGCAAACATCTCGTAGAGGAAAGTAAAAGTAGTCTTTTCTTGGTCTTTCGGCTCTATATAGATCTGATTATAGCTCAAATATCCATCAAGAAAATAGTGCCAACCCTTACCAGCAAGATGATCTAACATTTGGTCCATGAATGACATTGGGAAGTGATCTTTCTTTGTCCATGCATTTAGCTTGCGATTAATCCATGCAGACTCTCCAACCAGTAACATGCCTCATTGGTACAAGCTCATTCTTAGCATTAGGAACAACAGTGATTCCTCCCTTCTTTGACACACATTGAATAGGGCTCACCCAACTGCCGTCAACAATTGGATAAACTACTCCATCATCCAATCAATTGATAATTTCTTTCTTCACGGCCTCTTGCATTGGTGGATTTAATCTCCTCTGTTGCTCAATGCTTAGTTTACAATCAGGCATGAGTTGGTTCTTATGAGAGAATATACCCGGTGGAATGCGTATGATGTCAGCAATAGTCCAACCAATTGCCCTCTTTAAATGCCTCAACACTGATATCAAAGCCTCTACTTGCCTTTAATTCAAATCAACAACAATTATGTCTGGCAAAGTCTTATTCTGACCCCAAAAGCACATACCGCGATGGGAGAGCTTTGAGTTCTAGTTTTGGGGGCTGATCAATGGATGATTTTATAGGTGGATTCTCTCTATTCTTCAGATCTAAATCTAAATTTTTCGGTGTGTGACGAAAAATATCCCATTCCATCAAGTGCAACCACCATCTCATTGTACTCCTTACTGTGCTCCCTATGAAAATTCATGATCACGACTGCTAGTGCTTCAACACCTAATATCTCTTCAATCGACACCTCTAGTTGCTCCTCGATAGTCAAATTCACCATGGACACCAGTTGAGATCACTTTGATGCTTCATAGACTTGAAGATATTGAATGTCACTTCTTCGTTGTTCAATATGAACTTCATGTGCCCTTTCTCCATAACAACTAAAGCACACCCAGTAGTAAGGAATGGTTTCCCTAAGATGATGGGTACTTCAAAGTCAACCTTACAGTCTAAGATCACGAAATCCACAGGAAATATAAATGCCTCCACTTTGACTAAAACATTTTGTAGAACCCCAATATGTTTTTTTACAGTGCGATCTACCATCAGTAGCCGCATTTCAGTCGGTTTAGGGGCTCCCAAGCCTAGCTTTCTAAACACTGATAGTGACATCAAATTTATGCTAGCACCCAAGTCACATAAGGCTTTAGCAAAGTGTAGTGCACCCAATGGTACATGGAATGGTAAACGCTCCAGGATCCTCTTTCTTTGCACCATGACCTAGTAGCAATGGCACTGCAATGTTGAAACTTATCATCCCCTTCAAAATTGACTGCCCTCGTTTTGGTCATTAGATCTTTCATAAACTTAACATATCCTGACATATGTTCTAGTGCTTCAATCAAAGGAATGTTAATCTATAGTTGTTTTAGCATTGATATGAACTTGAGATATTTTCCTTTCTCTATTTTCTTGAAAAATCTTTGAGGAAAAGGAGGAGGAGGTCGAGGCATTGGGATTATCTTTTGGGTGTCTTCCTCTTGTTTTTAAACTTGATCTTTCGGCTTCTGTAATTCTTCAACTTCAGCCTCTTCAGTTTCATTAGCACATTCAACTCCAATCAGCATAGGAGGGTCAATAGTTTGCTTTCCACCTTGATTAGTCACTGCCATGCACTGCCCATCATTCTTTGGATTCTGGATCATATTGCTATGAAGTGTTCATAGTTGGCATAGATTCATAGTCAAAGATAGTTGACTTAACTGCTGCTCAATCTGCTCAATGGATACTACATGTGAATATACCTTTTGCCCAATATTCGATAGATTAGTATGCATCTCTTTCACATTTTCATCTATTGAGTCAAACCTTTTCATCATCTTAGACATCATATCCTCAATGTGATTCGATTTCCTGGTGGAACATATGGACCACTCATATCGTTTCTATTATTGTACCCATTCCCACTGTAATTATTATCGCGATTGTAGTTCCCTTCAGGATTGTAGTTGTTGAAGTTTTGACCTTGACGCCAATTATCCTGATTGGATGTTTAGGCATTAGTCTGGAAACCCCCTGTCTTCTTATTCTCAAAATTAGCATCTTCTTCATATATGAACTCATCAGGAGGTGGTGCTCTATTCTGGTAGTTGATTGCATTCACTTTCTCAGCACTCCCACTCCTTTATTCTCAATTGCGCTACTTCTTGTGGAATATCATTATTAGCTTGATTGCGAGTTGCTTGTATAAAAAAAGAGCTCTTTGTAGTTGTGGAAGTTCTAGTTCTTCATGGCTTGTTGTTCTTGGAAATCTTTTCAAACTTTTCTGCAATCTGCTTAAATGTATTAGGTCCATATGATCGTCCAACAATAGTGTCTAACATTGCATTACCATTGTCATCAAGTCCTCTATAAAAGTACTCTTTGAGTGACTCATCATCAATTCGGTGGTTCGGCACATTTCTCATGAAGCTTGTAAATCTGTCCCAGGAGTCCCTAACCGATTCCCCAGGTAGAGCCACAAAGTTGTTGAGTTTATCCTTAAGCTTCAACTTCTTTGACAATGAAAAATATTTCTCCAAGAACACTCTATGCAGCTCCTGCCATGTGGAAATTGAGTTATATAGAAGCTCAAATAGCCACACGGTAGATCACCAATCAATGTAACGGGAACACACGTAGCTCGATTGCATCCATGTCTAAGTTTAGCCCGCCTACACTACTCTTACAGGCGCTGGTGACTTTACTTAGATGAGCATATAGGTCTTCAAATTGCATCCCATGAAATAACCCTCTCGATGTAAGCATTTGCATCAGACTGCTAGTAAAAATAAACATATGTACCGGTGGTAGTAGAGGTATGATGATGGTACCTATTGATCCCAGCCCATTATAATCAACCATGAAATTGTCTCACACATCAGGTGCTTGTTGATCTTGCGCTATTGTAGAGTTGTTCAGGTTGTTTCCTGGTACCTCTTCCAAGCCCGAAAGTTGGGCTCCATGAATATGCTCTTGTCCTACTCCGACTTGATCATCGTTCAGTCCAAGATTCTGGCCACGCCCGGTGTTGTCCATTTTTCACAGTGTTTTCCTTAGTTCAGGATTGTAAGGGGTCAGGAGATTCCCTTGACTCCGTGTATTTGACATACACTTTGAACTAAACCTTTAGAAGAGGAAAACAAAAAGAAAACGTAAATATGGAAATGATTGACTAACAATGCAATAAATAAATTAGTCTAATCTAAAAGCCTTATTCCCTGACAACGACATCAAAATTTGATACACCCAAATTATACCTCCCTAATGAAGTATAAGCAGTCATTGTTCAAATAAACAACCTAACAAAGATTGGTCGATCCCACGAGGAATGAGATCTAGACTTAAGCTAATTAACTATTGATTGTACTTTTAGTCATATTATTTTCGTAAAAAGGGTTTTGTAACACAAAATATTAATTAATTCAATTCGGTAACAAGTAACCAAGTAAGCAAAATTAACATTTTGTAAAATCAATGGTAGATGAAACTAGGGTGTATGTGTTCCCAAAAGTTCTTAACGCAGTAAACCTTATATTAGTAACCTTGTCTAGTGTTTAACATGCAAAGTCGGTAAGTTATGTATCTCCAAAGTGATTGGTTGTCCAAATATGGAATTTTACCAGGCAACTTGGTCGGTCTACCGGTCGTACTTTACTAACCCTTACCCTTGACCCAGATTAGCCTTCACAGAGATGGCTCAAGCTATTAGATGGTGGATTATCTCGACAAATCTCCATTGTTTAATCTCTTTTCCCATTCATTACTTCCTTGGTTGGACAAATAGGAATAAGTGTGTTCTAACGTTGGCCACCATTAAAAAGTAATTAAAATGAAGAGATTAACAATACATGCATAAACACTATTCAAGAATTACTAATTATTAGGTCGACTTTGATAATTCCTCATAGTTCCCACAACCCTAGTTGTGGATTTAGCTACTCATGCTTTTGTAATCACAATTCATAATGAGTTTGTTAAACTAAAATATGAACTTACAATTAGAGTAATTGAAATCCAAAGTCTTTAATTAATGAAAAAGAGATTGTATTAAGCCGATACTTCAATAATTAAATAGACAAAGTGTTCACGAAAAAAAGCTCAAAGCCAAAAACCAAAAATTAATTATCTAACAGTAAAAACAAGAATTAAAAGACTATTTATAGACATATAATGCTAAATAAAGTAGGAAAAGGAAACATAGGAAAAATTGTCTTTGACAGTCATTCCTACGGTTCGTAGGAATTCCTACGGCTCGTAGAGACCTCTCGTAAAAACAACATCTTCAACTTATCTTCTGAACTTTTCTACGGGTGTGTTCTATGACCCATAGAAATTCACACGACCCGTCCTGTCATCTCGTCATTCAAGTGTTAGGGCTCAAATTCTCTGATCTTTTCTATGACTTGGACCTACGAATCGTAGAAATTCCTTGTAACACCTCGAAATTTCTAAGTTAAGAGTCGAACCATTCTTGAATTGCGTATAAGATCATACCGAGTGATTAATAATTGTTCTTAGATTATAAGGTCAATTCATTAGAGTGGAAATGGTTTTGTGTATCAATTTAAGTCCACTAGAATCCCATAGCACAACGTTGATTTGGAAGCTTCCCTACCGAGTGAGTTTTGACCTAAGATTCTACTTAGGTAAAATTCAAATGATCATATATCTCAACACATAATGAGTTAGGGGGTCCATGAACTATCAAATCGAAGGTCTTTGAGTTCTCCTTCTAACGCCACCACGTTTGCTCCATTTGAAGCTTGGAGTAAAAAGGTATGCCCGTTTGAGTGAAGCCTCTCTATTTAAGGCACTTCATTCATTTTAGAAAATGGTATTTTGGTATTTTCCTTTTTCACACTAGGCTTAGCACGTTTTTCTTACTTAATTAAGGGTCTAATTAGATTCTAAATCACCTATTCACGTTTCTTAATACTTAGGGTTTTAGAGCGAGGTTTCAAGAAGAGAAAAAGGGCTAAGTTCTAGTGTTTTTCAAATATTGTGGTTTTCGCCAAGAACATCGTTCTTTCCAGGTATTTAAGGCTTCCCATAGTGATGGATTTGTTCATCCTCATGCCAAGCATGCAATTCTTTCGTTAATTCGCCCATATAATCGTTTATGTAAGTATTCTTGAAGAGTTCTTGAGTTTTAAGCATCATTCTTTAACAATGGAGCTTTTGAGTTCTTGAGGTGAGGGTTTGCGAATGAGTGGTGTTTCTTGATATAATTTGAATGGGATTTCGATAATTTCGTGTTGGGTTTGTGAATCAAAGAAATTTGGAAGAAACCAATCGATTCTAGATGAGTTAGGATCCTAAATTGAGTAGAAAAATTCATCTTATTTTCAGGGAAGGGGCCTGGGGCGGCGCGCCACTAAGCGCCAAGGTCTGACCTCAGTAGTTCAGGCCTTGGGGTGACACGCCGGCAGTACGCCAAGGCCTGACCTTCGAAGTTTAGGCCCTAGGGTGACGCGACAACAGTACGCCAGGGGTCGTTTGGCCTTTTTCTTTCCATGTTTCATTCCGAACGTATTCCTTTGAATCGTGACTACGTTATTTTCTTTGTATTAGCTCCTAAAGGCTCCATTAATTCTTGACAGAGTCTACATGTCCCACTCACATGTCTTCATTTACATTCCAAATTAATGTAAGAAAAGAGGAAACTTTAAAGGTTCTATTTCGTAAAAACTTAAGAGCTTCAAATGTTATTTATATATACAAATATATGTTCCTATGTTGATTATTGGGCTTGAAAGATAAGTTCATAAGTTCATGTTACAAGGATGCAAGTATGTCTTAAGTTTTGAAAAGTACTTCAATAAAGTAAAAAGTCCCTTCTTTGTAAAGGGTGTGTTATGTCTAAAGTTTTGAAAAGTACTTCAGTAAAGTAAAAAGTCCCTTCTTTGTAAAGGGTTTATTGAGCTTAAAGTTATATCGATTATTTTAAGAGTAATATTGAGCACCGAATTGGGTTAGAGTTTTTATGACTCGGAAGTCTGATAAAACTACGTAGTCTGTGTAGGATTGGATAGCATTTATTCTTCATGCGACTCCTCACTGCCTCTGAGAAGGCCTATTATATGGATCCATAATCACAATATCATCCTATAACCCCGGCAAGGTATAGGATGGCTCTTGCAACGTGAGCAAAACGTTGTGTCATTGCTAGGCTCATAGTAATGGTTGTCGGTTAGAGAAACTCCCCACAAGTAAAGTATGTTTTTTTTCATATTGCTTTTATTGAATATCTTATTGTAAAGCTTAAAGAGTTTTCATGTCTTATTCATGTATTGATATACTGTTGAGTTGCTCTTAGTCATTCAGTTCAGTTTTCGTTTAATCTAGCCAGATTACATACTCGTACATTCAATGCACTGACGTCATTCGACCTGTATCTTTTAATGATTCAGATACAGGTACTTAGGATCATCAACAGGAGTTCCGTTGAGATCACTTCATCCGTTTGTCAGCTTTTGAGTAAAGCCTCCTTGGTTCCGGAGGACTACAGTTATATAAGTTGTCAGTAGTAGTTCTTTTGAGGTGTCGTGGGTCTTGTCCCGATATCCTTCCTTAATAGTAGAGGCTTCATAGATAGACAGAGTCGAGGTGTTCCTCAGCATTTACTTTATTTTGTGTTGTTTCATATACTATAAGTATTGCTATTATGTAATTTTCTAGATTTTATGAGTTGAGTACTTGAGTTTAATGGATTTCATTCTATTTTAAGCTTATTATTGCCTGAGTAAGTCTTCCGCTAAGTAGTCAACCAGGCCAAGGGTTCGCTTGGGGACCAGTAATGGTTCTCTAGTGCCGGCCATGTCCAGGGTGTAGGCTCGGGGCGTGACAAACTCGGTATCAGAGCACAAGGTTTCAAATGTCCTAGGGTGTCTATGAAGCCGTGTCTGTAGGATCTTATTTATGGTTGTGAGGGCCCCACTTCTATAAATGAGGGACTACAGACATTTAAGAAAAGTTTTCCTTCTTTCATACTCTAAATTGTGCAATAGAACTATGTGATAAGGAACTTATTCAGATTCATGTGTGTGTCAGATTGATTCGACTATCCCTCATATTCAAGGTAGTTGAAAAGCAAAGCCTATATTCTTATCAATGAGTTACTCTAAGTAAAAGTCTTTGGAAAGTCATGAGAAAGAAGAGGGGCTTGAGATTCAAAGGGTTATAGAACTAATTAGGTAAGCTAGGCCTATGATTTTTCTTAAAGGAGGGGCCCATGATATTCAAAGGGTTATAGAACTAATTAGGTAATGATGTATGGTGAATGGGTAAATAGTACTTAAGTTGTGAAATGGAATGTGACAGTAATATGTAAATAGGTAGACTGAGAGATAAATATTGACTACTTGTCATGAGATCTTAGTGAGTGAGTGTTTCTTAAGTTTAGCTAGTAGTTGTAAGTTAGTATAGTAAGCGAGCAATTATATTAATATCCGTGTTTAGTAATAGACACTAAGCTTGAATTTGAGATGAGTGTCGTGATAAAAAAGGATGGCAGCATGAGGGTGATGATGTTAGTTTTAAGATCTGATCTAGTAGGTTTGACATAAATTAGGTGAGAAATTAAGGTGTTACTTTTGATAAATATGAATGATGCAAGTGTGATATTATGACTCTTAGTGAGAGCAATGAACTGTGGCTAAGTTATTAGATTAACAAGAGTATTGTGATGTGTACCCGAGATCGTAGGTAGTCAAACGATGTTCCAATTAAGTTAATGATTTTTCAGGTATGCCTAGATAGCATATTTGAGTTGCCAATGTGGAGTAGGCTGATGTAAGCCTTATTTATTGCCCTTAAGAGTTTGGTCGGAGAGATCATATATAGTCAATAATGAGCCTTTCGAATATAGTTCAAGTTTCCTCTAGTTATCTAGATATGAACTTTGAAGGACGGTATTAGTGGGCTAAGAAGAAGAAGTCAGACTATTAAGAGTTAGACTAAGCGTTTTTATAAACCATTGAGAAGAGGTTAAGAGAAGCATCTGAGAGAGAGATCTCAGAAGGAACCCTAGTACTTGCACTTAGAGAGTTCAGTAGCCATGATATAAGCCTTTCCTGAGTATTAGAGTAAATTGAATGTAAACCAATTTAGAGATGATGGAATAGATCCATAGCTTTAAAATGTCAGCTTCAGACCTAAGGGGGAGATGATAAGATGAGAAACCAAATCAAGTGTTGAGAATCAGATAGAAGGTGTTTAGAAAGAGTTAAAGTGATATATCAATCCATTCACACTCTAGCGTATTCATCAACGTTCAGTCGTTACATCATCCTATTGATGTCTTTAATATCAGAATTGTGTTCATGACCTATGTTCATACACTTCAGACAGATTCACATCTATGCTCAGTTTCCAGAATGAGGGGCAAAGACTTTAGCCCATTGATCTCTATCTTACTCCATAAGTTATGGATATCAGCCTCATGATATGAACCTATTCATATAAGCACTCGTGTCTCATAGTATGCTCAGTCTTGCGAATTCATGATTTACTCTGAATGGCTAGCAACATAATGTTATGTCATGCATATTCTTATATCATAATTCTCAAATGAATCATGCTTATGATCTTTCACCCTAAAGCTTTTTCAGTGATCCTTTTCAGTTTTGATAGCGATGCAGATGGTAGTATAGTTGAGTAGTGATAGAAGGAGAAGATTGAAGTTTCTTATTGTGGTAGTGGTGATGTGATGATTCCATCTAAGGTTATAAATGTGGAGGAATAAGGGGATGAGGTTTTACTATGAGTAATAGTTAAATGAGAGCAATTAGTCAGTTCCTGGTAGTAATGCGTGAACTTTCTATTGGTAGAGATAATGAGAGAATGAGAAATTCTTAGAAGGATTGGTTAGTAGGAGTCCATGGAGTGGTTATAGTACTAGGCTTGAATGTGGTGTTGTTAACATGCGGAAAAATGCATGATGCATTAGGTGTTTCTTGATATGGGCTCAAGGTTGATTAAATGCAGTTATAAGAAGAAGTATTCTTCAGATGAGACTTCCTATAAAGGTATAGAACCTCAATCTTGTGGTTTAGATTAGTATAAACATCTCCTATGTAGCACCTCGTGACTTAGAGATTAGGCTTGAACAATAAGAGCAAGCGATTTGATTTAGATATTTGTATGAGTAGTCATATACTTTAGTAGGAGCTGTGAGTTGCAGCTTATAAAGTGTTGTAATAAGAAAGGAGAGTATAGTTGAGAAGTGTTGCTAAGCTTAGACGCTACCAGTTATATCACTCGAGGCATAGTAGTCATATTTTACTTTGCGCCCAAATTTCCTTGTTTCATGTAAAATAATTTCAGATAGAGTGTGACTATGTTCAAACTCATATCGTTCATGACTTATGTGCTCTATTCTAGTTTCAAAACTCTCAGTATGAATCATTTCCACCTATGTTAGTAGGAAAGTTTAGAAGTCAAGGGAGATAGTGATAGTAACTCATTTACCTTTCATGCTCAGTTTAACCATCATTCGAGGACGAATGATCCCAAGGGGGAGATATTGTAACCCCCCGAAAATTTCTAATTTAAGACTCAAACCATTCTTGAATTGCGTATAAGGTCATACTAAGTGATTCTTAATTGTTCTTAGATTAAAAGGTCAATTCATTAGTGTTGAAATGGTTTTGGGTATCAATTTAAGTCCACTAGAATCCCCTAGCACAAAGTTGAGTTGGAAGCTTTCCTACCGAGTGAGTTTTGACCTAAGATTCTACTTAGGTCAACTTCAAACGATCATATCTCTCAGCACATAATGAGTTAGGTGATCCATGAACTATCACATCGAAGGTCTTTGAGTCCTATTTCCAACGCTACCAAGTTTGCTCCATTTGAAGATTGGAGTAAAACGTTATACCCGTTTGAGTGAAGCCTCTCTATTTAAGGCACTTCATTCGTTTTAGGGAAGGGTATTTTGGTCTTTTTATTTTTCCCACTAGGCTTAGCACGTTTTTCCTGACCTAATTAAGGGTATAATCAGATTCTAAATCACCTATTCACGTTCCTTAACACTTAAGGTTTTAGAGCGAGGTTTCAAGAAGAGTAAAGGGCTAAGTTCAAGCGTTCTTCAAGAATTGTGGTTTTCGCCAAGAACATCATTCTTTCCAGGTATGTAAGGCTTCCCATAGTGGTGGATTTGTTCATCCTCACACCAAGCATGTAATTCTTTCATTAATTCACCCATATAATCATTTATGTAAGTATTCTTGAAGAGTTCTTGAGTTTTAAGCTTCATTCTTTAACAATGGAGGTTTTGAGTTCTTGAGGTGAGGGTTTTGTGAATGAGTGGTGTTTCTTGATAGAATTTTAGTAGGATTTTGATAATTTCGTGTTGAGTTTGTGAATCAAATAAATTTTGGAAGAAACCAATCGATTCTAGATGAGTTAGGACCCTAAATTGAGTACAAAAATTCACCGAATTTTCTGGGTAGGGGCCTGGGGCGGCGCGCCACCATAGCGCCAATGCCTGACCTCAGTAGTTCAGGCCCTAGGGTAACACGCCAGCAGTACACCAAGGCCTGACCTCTAAAGTTCAGGCCCTGGGGTGACGCACCAGTAGTACGCCAGGGGTCGTTTGGCCTTTTTCTTTCCGTGTTTCATTCTGAACATATTCCTTTGAATCGTGACTACGTTCTTTTCTTTGTATTAGCTCCTAAAGGCTCCATTAATCCTTGAGAGAGTCTACATGTCCCACTCACATGTCTTCATTTACATTCCAAATTAATGTAAGAAAAGAGAAAAGTTTAAAGGTTCTATTTCATAAAAACTTAAGAGCTTCAAATGTTATTTATATATACATATATATGTTCCTATGTTGATTATTGGGCTTGAAAGATAAGTTCATAAGTTCATGTTTCAAGGATGCAACTATGTCTTAAGTTTTGAAAAGTTCTTCAGTAAAGTAAAAAGTCCCTTCTTTGTAAAGGGTGTATTATGTCTAAGGTTTCGAAAAGTACTTTAGTAAAGTAAAATGTCCCTTCTTTGTAAAGGGTGTGTTGAGCATAAAGTTATATCAATTATTTTGGGAGTAGTATCGAGCACCGAATTGGATTAGAGTCTTTTATGACTCAGAAGTCCCATAAAACTACATAGCTAGCATAGGATAGGATAGCATTGATTCTTCATGCGACCTCTCACTGCCTCTGAGAAGGCCTATTAGATGGATCCATAGCCACAATATCATCCTACACCCCCGGCAAGGAGTAGGGTGGCCCTTGCAACGTGAGCAAAACGTTGTGTCATTGCTAGGCTCATAGTAATGGTTATCGGTTAGAGAAACTCCCCACAAGTAAAGTATATTATTTTTCATATTGCTTTTATTGCATATCTTATTGTAAAACTTAAAGAGTTTTCATGTCTTATTCATGTATTAATATGATGTTGAGTTGTTCTTAGTCATTCAGTTCAGTTATAGTTTAATCTATTACATACTCGTACATTCAATGTACTGACGTCATTCGACCTGCATCTTTTAATGATGCAGATACAAGTACTTAGGATCATCAACAGGAGTTCCGATGAGATCACTTCATCCGCTTGTCAGCTTTTGAGTAAGGCCTCCTTGGTTCCGGAGGACTCCAGTTATATAAGTTGTCAGTAGTAGTTCTTTTGAGGTGTCGTGGATCTTGTTTTGTTTCGATATCATTCCTTAATAGTAGATGCTTCATAGATAGACAGAGTCGAGGTGTTCCTCAGCATTTACTTTCTTTTGTGTTGTTTCATAAACTATAAGTATTGCTATTAAGTATTTTCCAGATTTTATGAGTTGAGTACTTGAGTTTAATGGATTTCATTCTATTTTAAGCCTATTATTGCTTGAGTAAGTCATCCGCAAAGTTGTCAGCCAGGCCAAGGGTTCGTTTGGGGACCAGCAATGGTTCTCTAGTGCCGGCCATATCCAGGGTGTAGGCTAGAAGCATGACATTCCTACGGTTCGTATTCTAGTCTCGTTGCCCAACACTTAGCTTCAAAACACACCACTACCTTCTATGATTCATTCCTATGACTCATAGAAAAGTCTACGACTCGTATGTGAAGTTGTTAAAACCTGAAAAAGTTGTTGTTTCAACATGTTCTGTCTCGACTCGTTAAAAACATCTTTTCTTGCAAAATATAAGTAAAATACCATCAAATCTATTAACAACTACTTAAGACACCTGCAAAACTCCAGGTTTGAAGTATGATAAGTACCGTAACTATGCGGTACATCACTAATCATTGGCCAATGATGGCCACATAGACATTGTCTCCCCCAACCCCAAAGTAACGCTGTAGCTGGTAATTTCCCCGATCCAAAATACGGTGCAATGGGAAAGAATCCAATTTATATCTATCTATTATAATAATTAAAATAATACTGCTCTATATCATATATATACTAGAATTTAATGTTTATAATTAATAATTAATTATGGGAATAGAGGTAAACCTTTTATTTGAAGCGCTTCGTTACTCCTTAATTTGTATTCGGCGCTGCCCAAGTTAGTTTCTGCCTTTTTCTTCTTTTCATCTTTTTAAAAATAATTATGTACTAAGAGTGATAAATTCCTCTAACTTATTTTAACATTAATGAGCCAAGTGGTATATAGTATTAAATAAATTTCAAACTTGATCCATTAACTATCAACTAAAATAAATTACTTAATAAATACCCGTTAACTAAATAATCGTAGTTACCGAATAGTTCAAAATTTTCATTTAAAATTTCACAGGAAGAGTCAAAATAGTTCTAGTGCACAAAATGACCTAACGAGTCATTACAACTCTGCATCAAATTTACAATCCGAATCAAACTGAAAAAAATCCAACTATGGTTTGAAATTGAAAAAAAGAATCTCATACATAATTGATTTGGCTTAACTAAAAAAATTATAATCGAAATCAAATGAACCCCACTTTACATGTATACGAATTTTATAATAATTTATTATAATGTAATTCAAATATTTCTTAAGCTTTTTCATAGTTTTTGTCTTTTAGCTTATTAATTCAAGTTTGGATTTAGATTTTTTGAATGGTCTAATAAATTTTATAGCTCATAAATGTTAGTATTTTAAATAAAGCTCTAACCAAAACCAAATCAATACTAATGCTAAAAAATAATAAATAAATTCAACACCAAATGACAATAGTGTTAAATATTTATTTTTTAATTTTGTATTGGTTTAAATAGTGAAACGGTATAACTTGAATTATTTGTTTTTAGTGTTTAGCTATGTAATTAATATTAGTATTATTAGTTGCACTTATTTTAGCATGACCTAGTACTTTTAGATAAAATTCATTTTCATTATGATTTATTAATTAACACTATTTATTTTATTGGATAAGATTCATTGTCATTACGATTTATTAATCAGAAAAGGGCCTAAAATATCCCTCAATTAT